>OZ018402.1:10985844-12185844 GCA_963969585.1 Drosophila helvetica | reverse complement strand
CCGAGAGAAGAAAAACCCCAAAACAAATTCATTACGGAACTACACCTCAGGGGGTGATAATTCGATTCAACGAAACTTTGGTGATTATTTATTGCTTCATGCTGCGACTCCCACTCCAACGCCCCCCCCACTCGTCCTGCCCTGCCTGTGACCCTGTCTCTGTGGCTCTCTGGCTCTGTCTGTCTGTCTGTGGATGTGGATGCGGCGTGGCTGTGGGATATACGAGGTGTGTACACTGTTTAGAGGCAAGTTCGGCTCGGTTGGGTTGGTCGACCGGGTTGCATGTCCCGAGAGCTGTCCCCATGGTGTTTTGCTGTTAGTGTCATAAAATGTTTTGTGGCCCAAAACTCGGCACTGGAACTCATTATTTTGTTCATTAACACTTTTTTTTTTGTTTTTCTTCCAGCTGCTATTTTTTCCCCCGCGTTGTGCCTTGTTTGTTTTTACTATTTTTTGTTTTTAGATGGGAGGAATGTGTGGCACGGGGTACTCTGGGTTGGCATAGGCCATAACAATATATATTTTGGGACTTCTTTCATCGAAGGAATTACTTAATTATGGATTTGAACTGGTATTCCACTTTGATACTGATTATTACTCTTGTATAAATTAATAATAAATTCCACATGAAAATTACTTTATTAAATACAAATATTTCCATAACAGGGTATCCTTTAGTCCATCCTTACAATCGTTACAATCCCCCATATTTATGTGGCTGTTTTGTTTCCCTCGTCTCATGATATGGATATCCTCCAGGACCATCAATTAAATTACGCTATCTTTTGTCTGGTTCTGCTTCTGGTTCTGTTTATTCTTTATTTTGCATGGCAAATTTTATTTATGCGCCTAAGAATATATGTATGTACGTATGTAGATGCCATAAACCTAAAATGATTTTTGCATAACGTTTGTTTTGTTGTTTTGCTTTTAGTTTTCCATGGGCATAAACATTTTTTATGTCTCATTAAGGTTTTGTTTTCGCTTTTCCTGCTTTCCTTTTTTATTTGGGCTTGGGTTTGGGCTTGGGTTCGGGTTTTGTATGTTCTATTGGGTGGCTTATCGGAGGCCTAGTTAAAATGTTGTTAACTTTTACTAGCTGCGGCTTTAATTCATTAGTGGAAATGGTCCGTGGAGGCTGATTTCGTCCGGAGATTCTTCCTTGTTTTCGACTTGTTTCGACTCGACTCGACTCCACTTGGTTATGGCACTTGCCCGAGTTATAAAATGTTATCGAGGGCGCAGGTTTTTATGTCTCAGGGTCAGATAAATGTGTTTATAGCGTAATCTTTTATTTCGCCTCTTTTGGCCAAGTCCGGGTCGCTGTTTTGGGGCTAGGCTTCCGCCTTCCGACTTCTGCTGGCTGCTGCTTAATTTTTGTGGTCTTTTATCATGGCTTGTGGCTGCGGCTGTTTATGACACGCATACGAAGCGTGGGACGGAGTTGGGAGAGATTTGTCGTGGGATTAGGCAAAACGTTAAGAGCTGGTCATTAAGAAGCCAAGAGAGTCCCTTTACATTATGCAAAGAATTAGAGACTTGAGCGCAGATACTGGGAGCAGAGGAGCACATTAATTAAACCAGCCGATGAAGTGGGGAAGTGATGGCAGCTAGAAGTCCTTAGAGCCCTTGTTCCTTGTTGTCTGCAGCTAAAACCATTTTCCTAATTTTCAGCATATGAAAGCTTGTTATTTTCCCACAGTGATGTGAAAAACTTTACATTCACAGCAAATTTAGCCAGCTGTCAATTGGTGTGGAGTGTTTATGTCTTTCGCACTGCCCCCTCCCACCAGCGTCTTCCTCTAATCGCTTCTAATAACGCACAAAATTGAAAAACTTATGCGATATCATTGGGGACTCAAGCCGCACGACAAGTGCAGCTGCCCCGAGGGGAGAAGCCAGACCAGAGACCAGACCAGACCAAACCAAACCAACCGAACCGAGCAGAACAGAACGGAACGGAACAGAACCAAACTGGACCCGACAACTTGTGACAACTTAAAGCACATGAGGGGGCCAGCCAGCAGTAGTCGACTAAAATAAGTGGAAATAAGGGAGGGAAGAGTCGAGAAAGAAAAGAAATAAGTAACCAGAAGAAAACTGTCATGATATGCCCGTAAACACGGCCAGCTGTAGATGCTCCAAGGGCCAGGACCTCGGACCACTTCCCGGACATGGACATGGACTTGGACATGGATTGAACCTTCGGTAAGGGTGTATTTGCTTTGCACTGTGTCACTTTGGAAATTGTACAGATTGTCCAGTTACAGGGCGTGTGGCGTCTGTTTGTTTTAATTTCTCTTATCGGCAGGCAGCCTCAGCCCCGGCCCCAGCCCCAGCTCCAGCTCCAGCCCCGGTCCCGGCCACAGTTCCAATTCCTTTCGAGTTGAGCTCCTTCCACTCGGACTCCCCAGAGCCATACAATTTTAATTGCACAATGGCAGCTCCTTTTGTTTTCTAGCTGCAATTTTTTAAAATGAATTCATGGCCTGGCTGGGTCTCCGTCTCCGTCTCCCCACAGCACGGGTCGGCTCGGCTCAGCTCGGCCCGGCTCGGTTAGGTTCTGGGGTCTGAGGTCTGGCCTGGGTCTGGGTCCGGGTCTGGCGCTCTTTTGTTTGACGTCTCTAAATCCGCAAGGAGTTGGACTGCGTCGAGTACTGTTCATGCACACAGGGCAGGATATAGAGTGAGAGAGAGGGAGGAGGAGGCGATGCCAGCGAGCTATTTAATTGAAAGTTGCTTTGTGACTCCGCCGGGGTAAGCTAATAAAATGTTTAACTTTGATTTAGTTGAGGGATTTCTAAACTGAATGCACTTTAAGGGCACTCCAACGACTAACTTGGGCCTCCCCCACTCGCAGTAAGGATTCATTTTGAAACATTATTCCAGAGAGTTGTTTTACAAAGTTAAATAAGAGTTCATACTTTGAGCTTAATTTTGAGATTTCCTTGCTATAATTATTACGAATTTAAATAGAGAACTGAAGAGGTATTAAAAACCTAAAGATAGCGGTGGTGGTACCTATCTTTTCCTCTATGTTTTTCCCGTCTATTATGACAAGTGGGAGAAATATTGAGAGGGATGCCTGTCCTACCCAAATCCCTCCTCTTCGTTTTAGATCAAAACGAATCCTCACTCTATAAATATTCCGAATTTCCTATGGATTTCCCCTGCCTCTACCCAATGGTTTATAATTGAATAATCGCTCTCCCTACCTTTATTGATCTTCCCCAACTGCTGTCAGTGCCCCACCTATTAGCAATCAAAAATGGCTTGTTACACGCAAAATACCTGTGCAATTTTTTAATTATAACTTTTAAGTTCCTGCGAAATCAGGTTGTGGGAGAGGTCAGGTGGTGTATGTAGTCCGAGTGGGTGGCACACTTTGAGCTGTTCCGCCAGCTCCGATTTGAATTATGAGCAATTAGGTTTGGCCAGCCACAAGCAAGCAAAATGGCTTTTGCAGCCTGATTAGGGGCTGTGGAAAATGGTGATGGTGATGGTGGCTCTGGCCAGCCCCCAGGGGGGGTCGTGGGTCATGTGTCAACAGGAGGGTATGGTATGCCTCCCAGCGGTTGCTGCACTGGATTGCGGTCAGCTGCATGCGTCGGTGAGGGAATGCGTGTGTAATGAGGCTTAATTTGTTAAATTCCATGGCTTATAATTGGCATTGGCCAGACCGCAAGGCAGAGCACACCGAGCACTGGGAACTGGGGCAAGTGCAAAGTGTAATTATGTGGTCGCTTGGTCAGCCCGAAACTACCAGATTTGTTTGCCAGGCCAGAGTGCTAGCAGTGCGAGTGTGTTTGCTTGCTTGGCCAAAAGCTTAAGCCGTGTCTAAGCAAAATGCCATAATTTAAGCCACAGCATTGTGCGGGCTCTCGCTTCCTTCGCTTGCCATTTTATGGCATTTTTATGGCCCTGAGAATACAAATAAAACCAAGTGCCATTATTTTTACACCTCGCTGGCACTCGCATTCGCACTCGCACTCGACGCTGCAAAAGCGCCACAAAATGCACACAAAAATTAAGTTTTGCCAAAAAGAAGAAACAGATCATGAGGGTTTATGGAAAATGGTTATGTGGAATAGCGGATACTCTCAGAATTTTATATCGTATGAAGAGTGCGAAAAATGTGGCATATTGCCTTACGAAATGGCTTATTAAAAATATCTAAGATAAACGTTCAAAAAACATAATAATTTTACGAACTAATACGTACTTATATAGGTTTATATCCTCCCTAATATTCATCCTTTGCATTGCTCTTTAGTTACTTCTTTTTGATCCATAGTTTTGCTTTGAAGATCTTTCACCAAAGGGGCACAAAGGCCCATCAGTACCCTACATTTAACAGTGATAGTGCTGGCTGCCCTGCGTCAGCTCTAAGGAATTCTGAAACTGAAGTAAAGTGTGAAAAATCTCCATAATGAGTGGAAGCAGAGGTCCTTGAAAGCGAACAGAGCCTTGACCAACTCCTCTTAGATCGCAGCAGTATTTTTTGTGTCTCTCGCTTATTTTCAATATTAATTATGAACATAACGACACCATCATCTATTCCCCTAGCAAAGTGACCATAAAAATGAATATACTCCCCACTACAAACTAATTCAGATGCCATTCCTGCCACATGCAACATGCAACATGGCTAGTGTCATGGCAAAAGTTTTTTTCGTTGCTTACATTTTTTTCTTTTTTATTGCAGAACTTTATCCTTTTTCGGGGCGAACGCACATTGCATGCATTTTCCACGGGAAAAAGGAAAAAAGAAAACTTTTTGAGCCATTGTTTTCTTGTAAATGGCAACCGGAACCGGCCGTCGGCGGTGGAGAGAACATATCCAGCGCCGGAGCTGGCCAATAGCAGCGCCGTTTTAGCCATAATCTGGGCTGCCTTTTGTCGGCAGCTGTTCGGCTCAGATGCAACTTTAAAGCTGCAACTTTTTGGCATTGCCTGGGCGAGAACGGAACTCTCCACCAACTTTTGCCATCTAACTTGCCCGACATCAAATGCCTGTTCTGTTCCCAGGCCAGTGCCTGGGGGGCTGCTCCCACTACTGGCTCTGGCCCGCCTCTGGCATTCGTTCTGTAATTATGCGTATTATGCGTGTAATTGGCATTACAGTTTCCTACCCGAAATGAAACTAATGAACTTTGGTGAGTGGGAAGCTGCAAAGGCATTCAAAAAGGGTCACCAATGTCTGGCCAGAGTTGAATAGTTTTGGGGTTGAAAGTGGAATGGAATTCTCATTCGAAATGCTCTTGGTTGAATGTCAAACACGACTTGATCTCCGAACCTCAACTATTACATAACTAATTGTTTCTTTTAATTGCAAAATGATAATTAGCTGGTCTAGTGATTGAAGTTTTCATCGGAGCTGGGTATACATTTAAAAAACATTTTTTTTCACCCCCAACTCCTTTGTATGTAAATTATTTCTGTCATTAGTCAGTTGCCTGATTGCAAAATCATTTTCTAAATTTCATTTGACTTAACTTTTCTTTGCCCAGAAATTGCTTTATCATTAAAAATAAATGTGCAACTTTTGCCTTAGTCCAGGCCAAAGAGAGTGGAGAGTTTCGTTAGCTTTTTATTATTTTTGCCCTTTGCGATTCAGTGCCAACTCGTTAGCTTTGAGGCAGTTGAGAGAACTTGAAAGTTGGGGCCTGGCTTTAATAATCCCCAGCATCAACAACTGGCTGGGGACAGGGGGAAGGGGGCAGGGGGCGGGAGGCATGTCGCATGGGCCAGAACTAGAAGCTAAAACAAAAACTTTTGGACCAAGTTGCAGAGCGCTAAGACCACAAGTAACATTTGTAAAATGCACATTTAAAACTCACAGGACAAAAAGTAAAGCACACAAACATCGGACATACACATACATATACAGGAAGACAGCAGGAGCCGAAAAGGATAATAAGAAACGCCTTTCGTCCCTCTGTCGCTGTCGCTGGCTCTGACTCCAGGAGAAACTACAGTGAAAACTTTTCAATTTATTGTTAAACTTTTGCACTGAGGCGCACAATTATAAAGTGTCATTTAGTGTCCCCATGAAAGAAGGACGAGGGACAAATGGCAGGAATGGCTTGGGGTTTTTTCGAGGGGAGCGTGGAACGGGCAACCCGCCTCTGACAAGAAATTATGAAGTGTGTTGGACGCCCGCCGACCGCTGACACTTGCGGCAGGCCACTTCCGGTGGCAGAGTGAGGACGACATTGTCCTTGTTGTCATCATCATCATCGTCAACGGCATCGTCGCCGTTGGACGTTTTTGGCTGCTCCCAGCTCCCAGCTCCTAGCTCCCAGTGCTCCGTTTTCCTTTCCCATCTCCGTCTCCGTCTCCAGCTCCATCCAGCTCCTCCATTCCACGTCATCCTCCACTCGCCGCTCAAGTGCAAGCCAGTTTCATGCGGCGCATTCGAGTGCTGTTGTCGCTCCTTGTTGCCGGCAAAGTGTCACAAACACAAATAGAGAAACGGTCTGGCGCACTTGCTCCTCCAGATTTTCGGTCTTCTTCTGATTCTGATTCTGGCTCTGCTCCTGCTCCTGCTCCCGGTACTGCTACTGGTGCTGGTACTGCTCCTTCTGAATCTGCTCCTGCTGCTGTGTGATTTACAGCGTGCGACTTTTATTTGAAGTGGGACATTCATTTTACGCTAAAGTGAACCTAAATCAACACCAATGCCCACTCTCCCAGCTCTAGTGTTCGCTCGTACACCCTCATCCTCATCCCCTTACACACACACGCACACAGACTCACTCACACACAGGCAGAGACAACCCTCGAGGTTGTCAACTGCTGGAGGTGGTCGAGTAATGTAATTAAGATAGGGCCCCCATCACTAATGGTCGACAAGTAAATCGTGATTGGGCCATTGGGGCAGCAGTATCGAATAGATCATAATTTTAGCTTCTAGTCAGAGTTACCTGGTATGGGATACGGTTACAACAGAATAAGTTAAGCTAACTTCAATGTTTTGTGAATACTCTATGGAATCATCAGCAAAGTATGGTAGGAATCAATCAAGCATTGCTAACAGAAAATAATAATATTAAAATAAAAATGTATCTGCAGGATAAATATAATAATACATAAGTTGTATAATATAGAGTAAGAAAAAAGGTTTTCGCCTTTTCAGAACTTTCTTAAAGAATACTCATCATCAAATTAAATTAGCCCCAGAAGAACACGATTTTTCCACAAATTCTTATGTTTACTTATAAATATTTTTACGAAACAAAGCTATGAAATAACGCTTATAGAAATTATCCAATATTACAGAAAATTGATTCATTTATCGGATAAAGTTATTTGGCTTTTGAAAACAGTGCTGGAAAAGCTTCTAAAATAGCATAGAATACATAATGATACATTTTGCCTCTTTTATCATGCTTGAGCCTCAAAACTCCTCACGCACCCATCTCTATCTCAATCTTTGCATTTCTAGCGCCTCGCAGTTGGAATTTTTTGGGCAGATGCCTTCTGACTCTGACTCTGACTCGCTCCGCTCCTCTACTTTGAGTCGCTGGAAGTCGTCTCTTGTGGCGTCGCTTGATTGAAATGCCTGGTAGGCCAGGCAGCGAAACCAACGAGCCAGGAACCAGGAGGCAACCCGTCTCCGAGCGCCTGCCAAGCTGCTCTCCACTTAAGTTGGCTTAATTAGTTTTCGAAAGTTATGCCAACGCCAGCGCCGCAGCCACGCCCACTTAATGCATTTGGCCTTTATGCTGCTGCCGCTGCCGCTGCTGCTGCTGCACCGCTGCTCTGCTCCTGTGCGCAGCCCGAAGTCATTGCAGGAAACAACAGGGCAAGGGGACTTGGGGGCTTGGTGGGTGATGGGGATGGGGATGGGGTGGGAAAAAAGAAAGCAAAGGGCAGGTCTGCGTTGGCGTCTTGGGCTGGCAACCACAACAGAAGCATCCGGGCAAGAGTGGCGTTCCGACCAAGTTCCGACCAAGTTCCGCTTTCGATATGGCAGGCCACTGGTCGCCTCCATCAGCAAGGCATCAAATGCTATGTTGCAGGACCAAGAGCCCAAGAAGGAGCAGGAGAGGACTTAAAGTCCAAAAGTTGTATAAGAAGATGATCACAATATTTGGATTATGTGGATTCCCCGCATTGTTGCGTTTAATGTATGCATTTCTTACGAATTTATTGTCTCTCCTAGGGTATCCCATATTCGTATATGGTTTTTGCCCCAACTAACTTTGATTATATTTTGTTGTTCCTTAAGCATTTTTCTTGGCCGCACATATTTTTCTTCGCCACTGCAGTTTTCTCTGCTATTTTCGCCTCCTATCCTGCAGTCTTTTCTTTTATTTTTCGCCATATTTAATTATGGAAATTTTGCAGCGGACCGAATTTGCATAAATATTGAGTGTATGCTCTGGGAGTTGGCTTTTTAATGAAGTTTGATTGCTCTGCAGATGCTTCTGGAAAAAACCAATTGAAAGCTTGAAAAACTGTCAATCGAAACGTGGCACCACAGAAAACGCACAAAAAATGGAAACTGATTTGTCAGAGAGCAAATTTGGCCATCGTTTCGGACTATATGGGGATGCAGAAATGGATATAGTATATGTGGGGTGCGGGTGTGCCACGCATATATCAAGAGGAAGTGAAACCAAAATGCTTTTATGCCCCATGCAGCAGCGAACGACCTGCACACATTCATTTCCAATGAGACTCATTTTGCGGTGACACACGACACTCTGCCCAATTTCCCAGCACCCACAGAATCCTGGCTGATCCTGGCCAGCACACCCGCACCCTCACCCGGACCCGGACTGGCTTTCCAGCTCTTTTACAGCTGAGCGGTTAGACACAGACATAGACCGAGAGAGCCACCGAGCCACCGAGCCACAACCGCAGAAAGCTGCCAGCAGGCAACAGGCAAGGGAGTAGGGCGGAGGGAAGAGGGTGGAGGCATCGGGTGAGTGGACTAGAAGGCCAGAAATTAACTTTACTACTGACACCTTGACAATATTTTCAACGACAGCATCTGGCAGACATTAAATAGGCAACCGCAATTTTATACCCAGGATAACCGAGCACCGAGCACATGACATTTGGCATTGCGTGCATGGCATAAGCCTGGCCTGGCCTGGTCTGGCCTAGCCTGGGAGTGAGTCCTGCTTTCGGAACAGGGGCTGACATCTGCCCCGAAAAAGGCTTTGACTTGATGTTGATTTTGGCAGACAGTGCGCTGCATTTTCAATTTTATTTGCAATTTGTATTTTTTGTGCTGCTTCAGCATTGGCTGAGAAGATTGCAGCAGCAGTAGCAGCAGGCCCAGTGTCATAGGTGTTGACGTGGCAGGCTGGCAGGATGGCAGCCTGGCTGGCTGGCAGGCGAATCACCACCAGAACGTGCCTATGTCAAATGTGGTTAAGAGACTTAACAAGAACATTTCCCCATGCCACCGAAAACTATCGCCCATTTCCACTGCTCTCCCTCCTAGAAACTAATTCAAATTGAACTGCGGACTCCAGTATACGGAGAAAGCAATCATGACTTGGAATGCAGATTCTGATTCGGCAGCGATGACATCAATATTCGATTGGAGTTTGTCGAAGGGAAATTGAAAATTGCGGTTCCCTACATAACATTTTTATTTTGTAACACATTTTCGTACAGAATATTCGTGAATAGTTCTCTGAGACTATAAGGTCTGGAATACCCAAGCTTTTTGTGTATTCCTAGGGAATTAATGTTTACCTTTCTTATTGCCAGAACTCCCCCAGTGATTTCTATTGCATGGATCTGTAAATTTCCTTTAAAAAATCTTGCACTGCAGCGAGTAATTCTCTGTACAGGGCATCCCATAGTCGGAATCCTCAACACTCTATCGTTTTAAGTTTTCTTTTTTCACTGCACATCAATTTCATGTGCAAACAAATTATGTTATCGATGATATCAAGTGAAAAATTATCTGCATATTCAGTTTGCAGTTTGGTGCCACCCTTGGATGCATTCATAAACGTTTCTGAGCGCCAAATGGATGAGGCGGATGCGAGTCATGAATCAATGAAATGCAGTGAGATGAGAATAAGGATAGGGATAAGGAACTCAAAGCGGCATCAGCAGCAGAAGCTGGAGCAGGAGCAGCAGCAGCAGCACCAGATTCTGAGTGGCTGCTCATTCATTATGCCAATGGCAGACGGTTTTGCGCTTTTACAGCATTATGCAATAAGTTAACTTTTTCCAATATAATCTGCTCGACTGCCAAGTGCCAGCAGCAGTCGCCAGTTGCCAGTTGCCAGTGGCCGGAGTTCTCTGTTGCCTTCTCACTGCCTCTTCTGCCTGTTGCACGACTGCATCAAAGTTGCAGCATATTTATTTTGGCCAGGCACATATACTTTTTGTTTTTGGGCCAAAGTCAAAGCTGACTTCAGCTTGAGCTTCAGCTTCAGCTGCCCCTGCTCATCCCATCTCTGCATAAATGATTGCCGGCAACGTGGCGTATGTGTAATTTGTCGTTGCTGCTGCCACAGAGGAGGCAGCACCAGCTGCTCGTCTCCACTTTGTTATACTGCAGAAGATGTGGCGATGGAGAAAACTGCATTAAATGCACATTTGTTACGCAGTGCACACTCCATCCTCCCTTTGCTGAGCAGTGAACACCTGTGCAGGAGGAGACTATGCACTCTGGTCCCTGTTTTCGGGAGCCGAGCAGGAAATTCTTTTGCCGCAATTCACCAAAAACATTCCTTTCTCGTCTCCGTTTTTGTAAATTGCCAATTTATTTCAATGCCTGCAACGTCAATGGTCTAAACATTTTGTGGCAAATTCCTCTTTTATTGAAAGCAGCAGCAGCAGCAGCAGAAGCGACAGCAGAAGGAGCAATACTAGCAGGAAAAAGGACTCCAAAGAAGAGGCAGTTTTACACATGATCAGGCAGCTGGAAAAGAATATTTTATAGCCACACTCTCCAAAATAATTAGAATTGCTCCATCAATTTTCGTTTGTGCTGTTTCTGTGTCTATTTTCCTTGAACTTTATTTAATTGCCAGAACTTCCGCTTGAGGGGAAAGTTAATCAATTCGATTTGCATGCAGGTCCGATGTTAATTTAAGCTTGTCATTCGAGTTGTATAATTGATTTTGGCCAGATGCCGCACCTGGCCAGGAGCTCTCGCATGCTAATCCTGTTTCAGCTTCAGGTGCAGCTCCCAATTGGTTTCATTTTCAGTGCACTTCCTCTACACTTTTCCAGCTGCAAGCGTAAACATTTTCAGCTCGTTTGAGCCCGCGGCCTGAGACAACAGAAAACAACGCATTTCCATTTTGGGACCACACGCTGCTCGGAAGCTGGTCAAAGAAAAGCTTGCCATGGCCACAGGCTCTCCTCATTATCTGCACATTCTGTATGGGAAAAGCGAGTCTGTATGTCATGTATGCTCGGGCATGAATGGGTGTTGGCTAGGTTCATGCATTAGTCATATCTGAAACACGTTCAATGGCTGTGGTTGGGGTTGGATGAGCAACCGCGGGGCATCAAGCCAGAGCATAATGCTCACGCGCAAGAACAATAACCTTAAAGCGCGATTCTAATTAGGGCACACACTGCACCGGATGCCGGGAGAACAACAAAAGGAGTAACCGATAAGTTCCACCCGGAAGGGATAGACAGCCAAATGGAATTTCTGTATTATTACACTCTGCTAGAAAGTGTAGCAAATCCCCCGTGTCCCGAGGCTGGCGCTGGCAAAACATTTCTGCGATAATGCACAGCAATTAAAATTAAGGGTTTCCATCAGCAGGAGCACCAGAAGAGTTACAATACATAAGACCAGATATATTTACTGGATATTGGTTGGCTCTAGGCTAAGCCTCGGTGAATGACCAAAGTTCCGTGAAGATCTAGGCCAAGTTGACAATAATTCAGAGCCGCTCAACTTCTTCCTCAAGCCCAACGCAAGTCGTCTGGTAATTTTTATTAATTTTACACCATTCAGAGGCTGACAAAGTTTTTATTTCTTTTTCTTTTTGTTTTTCCCCTCCTGTTTTTGTGGGCTTAGCGGCAGCTTACAAGCGCTTTGGCTTGTCCTTCAAGGCGGGTGTGGGCACATTTTTTGGCGGGTGGTACAAGTATAAGAAATTATAATAAAAAACTTTGAACTTTCTTGTGCATAAAAATGTTCTTTTACTTTTGCGTTCTACTTAAACGGAAGTGCCGGGTTGGGGCCATTGTGGATTTCCGTTTTAATTAGTCGGCAGCGGCGAGCGGCACCGGAATCTCAATCTGAATCAGAATCAGAACCTGCATTGCAGACAATGCCTCAGGCCTCAGGATGGGGCACAGAGGTCTTGGGGCAGGAAACGGAGGCTGAAAGTTGCCATTGCCGTTGCCGTTGCCATAACTGTAAAATGTGCGTTGACAAAAGTTGCTGGCAGAAGAAGGAGGCAGCTTCAGATTCAGAATCAGAATCAGGAGGCGCTTGGCTTGGAGGACACAGGACCTTGGCTTATCCGGCGTCTTTGTCACCCTGGCTCTGTCTTCTCTGGCTTCATCAGAGCTGCCGCTGCCACTGCCACTGCCGCTGCCGCTTCCCGGTTTACTTGAGCGGAGGGCTAGGGGGTCTTGAGATGTTTGGGTCTGTGGCAGGAGGGAGGGGCAGGGTTCAACTGATGTGCATAATTTAAATGAAAATGTCAACGCGGCTTTCGGCAGCCCATTGCACTTACTTTCCTCTTACACTTTTCCTTCTTTTCGGTTTGCGTTTTCATTTCGCCTGAGTGCAGTGCATGTGTGTGTCTGTCTGTGTGTGTGTGTGTGTGAGATAGTGCCGGAAGCAGGACAAAGGTCTGGCGCACACAGCGGGAGCTGAGCTGGATCCTGGAGGATACTGGAGAGGACTGAAAAGTGCACTGCGGTTGCCTCAAATTGAGTTAAATGGAGCGAGAGATAAGAAATGAAGCGAGGAGACCATACCGAATGGGGCTCGAAGGGGGCTCGAAGGGGGCCGAGAGAGATCAAATGAGGCGGCCGGGGAGAGGGAATCAATGTTCAACTGATTAACTAACTGGGAAGAAAAGGTTCGGTTCGAAGAGAAGCAACCGAATAATTGATTAACACATTAACTTGATTAACTCGGTCGAAATGCATGTACAATGAGCAAAATGGAAGCCTTTATTTGAGTATTCTGCAGATAAGCCTAGATGGTTTTTTTTAGAATATTCTGGGTGTAATTGGGCACTCCGCAAGGCAGAATATATGAGTTTGTGTAGAACAGGATTCGGGATCCTTGCTTATGTTATTACCTACAATATTCTCTCTAATAATCATTCTTCAACTTGGATATATTTTTTGAATTTTGTGTATGGTATGGTCCTATTTCTAGTGGCTATTTAGAGCCATGTATTTCCAAGAATATGAGCTACTTATCATTAAAACTGTCCTTAGAATGTCAAAGATGGAATTTCTTAGTATATCAACCCTATTTAATATTTCTGATAATAAATAGTAGTCCCATTCTTTAGTGAGAGCTCGAGCGTGACTTAATTTGATAAAATAAACAGACAACTAAATCAAATGGGTTCCGATTGGGACTCTGCAAAAAAGGATTTATTAACTCAATTAATTCAGAACTTCAGTACATTTACAGTCGCATTTCCTCCACTTAGTTCCGGCAGCATTCCGTCAACCATAACTTCGGACACACTTCAATCAAATGAATAAATTTGCAAATATAAATATGTATGTATCGGACGGGGACGAGGATGGATGGGGCCTGGACGGGGCTGAACTTTTTAAATTGCGTTAAATGTTGATCCGCGGCAAAAAGAATTGATTCACAGGGCGGAACAGAACAGAGCGGGGCTGGGCAGTGGAGAAAATATTTAACGCCGTTTTTATTTATGACATAAATACGGTCCAGCATATTTCATGGCCCGACCGAGCGCGAACAAACTGATAGATACAATGCATTTTCGAGTGGCAGTCTCCTTTTTGTTCTCCTCGTTTTTCCCTCTCTTCCTCTTCGTTTTTTGCCAGCGCCTGCAATCAGGCATCCCAGAGGCACAGCAGAGAGAGAGATGCATTTGATGGGCGCCTGTCAATGCCAAACAACAAAAGTGCAGAGGAGGCGTGGGGGCGTTCGGGCTGGAAGAAAAATGCTGGAAAATGTACACGGCTTCGATGGTCGAGCAAAAACGAGCAGATAAATTTATATGCAACCACACACAGATACACACAGACACAGACACAGACGAGGCACTGAGGGAGATACACCTACAAGCGTAAGCCCACATAAAGCACTCAGAGCAGCAGAACGGGTCTGGGGCTGGGGCTGGGGCTGGGGCAGGGGACGGCCTGCATTTAACAATTTATCTGCAGCTGTCAAAATTAAAACCCCATACGGCTGTGGGGCTGTAGGTCCTGGCGATGCTGGGATCTGGTAGCTGGTAGCCTGGGAGAGGCTTCAAATCCATAACCGTTGCCCTGAATGGAACGGAAAGGGGAACGGTAAGGGGATGGGACAGCGGGGTAGCGGGACAGCGCTGGTGCAGCGAACCACGACGAGTCAATACCCGTGGCAATCCGTGGGTAGCATTGCCCAGGACACAGCCCAGTCGCAAGTCAGCTGCAGGCGGCATTGGATTTGAAAAAATAAAACCAGAGCAGGAACAGAGCAGACCAAGAAAGAGGCAGTGGCAAGAAAAGTGCAGCCCAGCCCAGCCCAAGGGGGTCACACAATAATGCCGGTCACAGGATAAGCAACCAGGAGCACCAGCCATACACAGACTCTCACTCAGAGACAGGACCAGGACCCAGCGGCAGCGGCAGACGGAATCGGACTCAGAGACATACCGAGTTGGACAGGGGACAGAACCCAGAGGCAGACAGACAGTCAATAGCAGGGGCGGACCAGGGGATGGCATGGGGATGGGTCGGGTCCTGGTTCTGGCTGTAAAAAACGGAAATGGGGCAATCATAAATTTACACAGATATGCAAGTGCCCTGGCCCCGGTCGGGCTTTCGGTGTGTGATTGTGTGTGCCTGTGCCTGTGCCTGTGTCTGTGGGTAGAGCAGAGGCCGCGCCTTCGTTCCCACAACCAACAGGCACTGGAACTACAACAAACAAACAGACCAAACAGAGTCGAACGGACAAAACAACAAAAATTACAAGAAATCAAAGAGAAATCTCAAAGAAACACGAAGTTGCGAGTACCCTAGCAAAGTCCAAGGCAGATCCTTTAGAGAGTTTCTTATGAGTGCTGAATTCTATAGTGTATGTATATGCAATGCAAATCTGAATACTTCTTATTGGGGGATTTCGTTCAAGTGATTTTATCCGTGTTTCAGTCTGTAAAAATTAACTTTAAACTCTATTTAGCTTTAAGTATTTAATTGTTAGCTTTTTCAGAAATATATCTAAACGAATATAACCCTTAAAGAGGGAAGCTGTTCCAAATACGAAATCTCTTGGAATTGCAAACCAAATCCTGTGGCTTCGATCTGAGATGCTCGCGTGATTCTTACCGTGAAACTATCGAAATTCACTAAATATAATTGATTAAGGAATATACTATGATACACAAAATATGGCATATATAATCCGTTCCCCAGAATAATGTTCGGGAACGGTCTAAGAATATTTCGTAAATATGGAATATACCAACGGAGTTTGAAGCTGAAATCACTAAAATAATATTAAATAATTTGTTTCCCTTTGTTTGCCAATATTATATTTTAGATTTCAGTTGTAATTTGTTTAAGCAGAAAATAACTTAATTCTTTAAGCAATCCCTGTACACGTACATACGAGTATTTATTGCTCCAAAATCTGGATACACATATTTATGATATCCTATCCACCTTCTCGACCCGAAGAATTTACACCATGGAATTCACAAATATCTCTCCTGTAACTAGTTGCAGCAGCAAGTATTTCACGAATGCACCTCCAATGCTCCGAGATTCGGCTCCTCATGCAATTCCGCTGCCAAATGGCTCTGAAGTTTATGTGTGTGTCTGTGTGTGTGTGTGTGTGTGTGTGTGTTGGTACGTGTCTGTGTGGGTAAAAGGTCTTTGTGTTTGTGTGTGGGTGGTGCAGCCATGGGAACGACTTCGATTTAATGCGAATGCGATGCGTTGTCCGATGCCTGCCTCTGAATGGATTTGCCTTCGCCAATCCCTGGCCCCATTCCGCTGCCCTTTTCCTATCCATCCATTATTTTTTTTCGCTCTGGGTTCGCTGAGCTGAGATTTGTGGTGCGGTGCAAATAGATTTCTAGCGTAGAACATAAATAATACTCACACACAGACCCATAGACATTGCCCTTTTAAATGCGAGTATCTGTGTGAATGCGAATGTGAGTGGCAGTAGTTGATCCTCTTCCTTGGCTGGCGTGGGAGACAGGCAAAAAAGAGCACACAAAAAGAACCAGGAATAAAGAGTTGGCTATTGTAAGGACACTTAGATGCTCTATAAAATCCATAGTACCCTGCTGTAATATTACTATTTTGATTGCATTTAGTTGATTCTTTGATTTGCGGTATTGCAATTTTTGTATATTTTTCTCTTACCGATTTCGCTTTGAAATAACTTTCTTTAAAAATGATAAAGATAAGATTTATATTTCGACTGACTCAAGATAGATTTATAGTTACAGCAATAATCTTCTCAAGCTGATTGATTATTTTCCATAGAAGAAGAGGTCAAGGCTATAGCTTTTCTTGCAATTTCCTCCTTTGCATTGATCTTCTGATCAAAACCATAATACCCTCTAGAAGGGTATAAAAAGGAGAAGGAAAATTTTGAAATCAAAATCAAAGTGTTTGCATTTGTGGAAATCGCACACAAAGGCAGTGTGGAGAACTATGGAGAGGCTGCGGGGATGCAGGAAACCGCCATGGAGAAGAGTACGGAGTATGGAGTATGGAGAGAGAGAGAGATGGAGAGCTGCATTTAAGGCGTAGCTGTGGGCGTGCCAGGGTCTGCTCGCCTGGCTTTGCATGCAAATTTTCCAGCTCTGGCAAAACGTTTGACATTTGCCTTTGCCCTGTCTCCCAGGGAGATAATGTGGCCCAGTGCCTCTGTCTCCCAGAGATCTGCTCTCAGTTTTTGTCAGGCATTCTTTCTGTGTACCCGTACCGCACCCTCTCCCCACCACTCTGGCTGTGCTGTCGCATATTTCTGCGAGTTCCCGTCCCCGTTCTGGTTCTGGTACCGTCCCCGTTCTGGTCCCGTCCTGGCATAATGATGGGCATGGCTTGTTTTTGCATCCTGCATTCTTCATCCTCTGCCTGCCGTTTGATTTGTATTTGCATATCGCCCGGCCACATTCTTGCCTCGTCCTGGACGGGCTGGAACTGGCATCCTTCCTCATCCTCGCTCTGCAATTTATGCAGCTCGGCATTTTGGGGGCCCAGCGACTACATTTTGGGCTTCATTAGTGACTGGCCCAGGTGTAATTAGTACCTGAAGCATCCTCATATATGTTTGGCTCGACTCAGCCATTCCCGAGGAAGGAATTCCTCTTGGTTCAGGCTCCGTTTCCATACCCAGCTGAAAATGAGCCAGGGCATTTGACTTTTGGGAGTGTAACTTTACTGTTCACACACCCCCTCCTCTAGGCCAACAATCGATATCTATACGGCCACAGGCTTATGCTGATGCTCGGGCTCCACCTGATGTTTTGAGAGCCAACTTGAGGCAAGTATATTCTGGTCTGGCTTTAGACTGTTTGAAGATCTCGTAACAAGTTCTGGGCTGCACTCAGTTGGAAATTCCCAAAAGTGTTAAAATTTTTACAGGACTAGACATGGTCCGGGGAGGGAGGGGAGGCAAGGAGGCATGGGGGTCGTCTATCGAGGACTTTTATCTACAGCTCTTGGGTAATCCCCAAGTGCTGCTGAACATGAGAATAACACACGTAATGCATATTTAAACATTTGCTGATAGCAAATGACACAAAGGTGGAGAAGGAGAACCTCAGGTGCTCGGAATGGGAATAGATACAGCAGACACACGAGAGTCGAGTCGAGAGTCGAGTCGAGGCCCATGGAAAACAATGACGGGACCTGGTTATGGCACCAGGGACGAAGGCAGAGGTTTTGCGGAGAGTTGGGCAAATGTTTGGCCAACTTAAACCTTAATCAATGCAAAAGTTTTCGGCCTAATCGCTCTCAATTATTCAAGTGAAACGTGGCATTTAACAACTACGTGAGTGAGTGGGCGAGTGGGCGAGTGGGTGGGGCAGTGGAGTCCTTAACGAGGCATAACTTTCGCTCGCTTCACGTCCAGGTTGGAGCAGAAGGTGGCCCGCTTGCATTACCTGTAAGTATAATTTACCTAACCAATGTCTGGACTACTCTCAGCCAATCCGGATCCGCTCGGTTCAAGTAGAGACCGAAACCCGGAGTTGGCGGCCTGTTAAGTGCCACACACACTCACACAACCAGTTGGCAGGGTTAATAATAATGATATTTAAGCCGAGTGGGCAGGCCCGGGAGGGGCATCGCATCGCTCTCTCTCCATCTCCAGCAATGAAAGGACAAAGTTGCCAACGGAAACGGAAGCAACTACACAGAGCCCCTCTCGTTCTCTGTGTGTGGGTGTGTGTGAATAAGCCTTTTGTAACCAAAGTCATACGAGTACCTGGTGGTATAGCTGGCCAAACTGTAACTGGAATTACTAAAAAACTATTCGCCCACCCACACACACACACACACACACAGAGACGCAAAAATATTGTGCCATGCCGAATGTTGAAAATTGAAAATGTTCCCAACTTTACGGCTAAAAAGAGTTGCTTTCGGGGGCGAAGCTCTTTATACACTTGCATTTCCATCGAAATAGTCACTCACTATTGTGACTAATCACTGAATTAGGTAGGTAATAGGTTTTCATAGAATCTGACATGAATCTGTTCAACTGATCGAAAATGGTACAATGGATACCATAATACCTTCCGAAAGGGTATTACTACGGAGAGGGATGCTATCTGCATCTGCATCTGCATCTAGAGTACATATGTATCTGTAGGATAATTCCCTCCCCCGCCCCATAAGCCCTTTCAGGTGCGGCAGCAGGATGAGGGCCGGGCCCTGATGAAAAGTCAGGAAGTAAAGTTTTACGGTTCACATAAAAGCTAAAATGTTCATACAATCAGCATGAATAATAACTCGGATGTGGATTAATACTTGGTCCAAATGTAGACGAGTATGTGTGTGAGTGTGTGTCTGTGTGTCTGTGTATGCATGGCTTACTGACAAGCCTTCTAGCCTGATTTTGTGGCTAAATCTGTAGCGCACGGTCTCCCTTCAGAAAAGTTGAGCGTTGCCCCATTCTGCGCTTTTGAGTTTCCCTATAATTGAAAAACTATGCCCCGAACAGGGAGAAAATGCAGAAAAATAACAGATTTCGGAGCATTGATTGCGGGAAAGATCAGTTCGGAAAACTGAATTGGAAACATCATTTTAAAGACTAGAGTTGGGATTTAAAGTGTCCAAAAAGTGTAAAAAAAACACAGTATCCCTTGCTTTATCTTTTTAAATGTTCGACTGTGTGCTTTCCTTGCATATTTCATTTCGAGTCTAGCCTTAGAACCGGCAGGTGTAAAATAATAAACAAACTTTTTCACAATGTCGCAGAGTGTTGAAAAACATATTAAAATTAAAGTGTCTGCGATTGACAGCACCTCGTGTGTTGAATGTACACTTTCAGTCAAAATAAACAGAAACAAAAATTTCAAAAAATTGTTTGAAATGCTGTGTAACGAACTAAATATGCCACTGCATATTTTAAGATTTCTATTTAACGGAACGATCATCGGCGAGACGGACACCCCAAATTCCGTGGGAATGCAAGAAGGTGACGAGATAGATATATTCACCATGCAGGGAGGCCCTCCCAATATTTCGCACGCAATCACAATACATTTTGGTAAGTTATGCAAATAATTGATACTTGTAACGCCAATTATAAACATCCACTAAACCCCCACTAAACAGCATGTTTTAAACTTCACAAATGCCGCCCCTTCAATTCTCAGGGAATCTGGTAATGCTAAGAACTAAATACCTGTAATTTATTTATGGGGAACAATCTCACTTTTTCTCAGGAAGATACTGCTATAGGACATGGCGTAATCTAAGGCAGCAGCGAAAGAGACGAGACGATGATATAGACTGACAATACGATTTATACAACAATTCACAGACTACTCTGCAAGGCGGCAGCTCTATCAATTTTTATACATTTATCTCTACACGATTATTAATTGTACTTCCATTTTCATTAATTTTTTCGTATAATAATAGTAGCTCTGAGGGCACAAAGGTTATGAAACTTATTTTAAATTAAATTTATAAAGTGTAAAATGGGGAAAAAAACTTAGGCCTAGAATGCAAAAAAAATCCGTATATTTTCTTCGACAAATCCTCCACCCAATAAAGAAAATACCACCTCCTGTCCAAGCTCATAAATTAGAAAAAATTGCGTTGAAACGACATACCGATCCAACCAGAATGGAAATGGGGGGAAATGGCCAGGAATTTGGCATCAGCAAATATTTGCAGCACGTTTTTCGTTTACATATCAACTTGACAACTTTTGCATTACGATTAAGATGTACAGCCGGGACGGGTCGGCTCGGGGCGGGGGCGGGGACGGCTCCGGGGACCGGAGAACAACGTTATCAACACCTTTCTCGAGGGGCCGGGGAGGCGGACTCGCACACACACAGTCAGCATCCCGTCTCGTCGCATCCAAGTCCAAGTCTGGAGCGAGATTTATGTGTTTTGCTTGGCTGCCATTCCGGTCGTGTGCCCTGCTTGTGCGACAATAAAACAAAACAGAACAAAAGTTGCGATTAGATGGAAGAGAATAGTTATGACTTAAGGGGTAAGGTGGCAGGGATTCCAGAGAACAACGATGACGACAGCGGGGGCAGGGCATTCGAGGCGCACTCGTAAATATTAGAACTTTCGACGGTGGACGGTTCCGATTTGGGTTCCACGTTCGCATCGAATGCCAAATATTTTGACGTATTTCAGGAGCGGGAACAGGAACGGGAACGTGAACGAGGGGTTCCCCCTCCAAAGTCACACGCAAACAATGGCTATTATGGCCACAAACGGTGGAATAACAAGCGAATGGATATGGATGGGCTTTGATTAGGGAACCGCATCGGGGATGCCCTCTACTCGGAGAGCTCAGAACTAACAAATCTTCTGTAAATCATATTAAATGATACATTATCACTTTTGCTCTCTACGATTTATTTTTTTCATATTTTTACTTAAATGAAAAATGATAAAAGTACCAGACAAATATCCCTTCTATTCCCCACACCCCGCCAGGTGAAATCAGTCGCCCTCAATACCGCCAACTGTCCGATTGCCACACCTCCGTTGTCCTGCGACTATAGGAACTCGTATATTTATGAGCGGCATTCGCGAGTGTGTTTCTGGTGGGGTGTGCGTAGGAATTTCGCTTTTCGTTCGTTAAGATTTACGAGGCATCCAAACCTAAACACACACAAACACACACACACACACACACAGTGTCCTGCGAGAAAGGGAAGCCAGCCAGAGAGCACGTCCTGGGCACGTCGCTGACTTTAGAAATTAATTGGCCCAACTAAGAAATTCGAGAGTAAACGTCGTGCTCATAAGTCCTGCCATCGTCCTGAGATGCGGTTTTTTCCGTGCTCCGACTCCGACTCCGACTCGGACTCCAACTCAGGCTCCAGCTACTGCTCATGGTCCTGCAGACAAAATTAATTTGTTATCCTCGCTTGTTTAACGCAGCTATAAATTATGATGCCAAAGTTTTTGGCCACTCAAAGAGCAATAACGGGAGCAGCCCTGGATAGCATGGGGAGACGAGACTTTTCAACGTGGCCGGCAACGTTGCCTTGGCAATTATTAGCTTTTGTTACGCACACTTTATCACTGGCCATGTCGATATGGGGGTCCTGCTGCCTGGGCCCTTCTCCGTCCCTTCGTCTCTCGATATATATGGGCCGCGTAATTGGTGGGCACGTTAATCAACACTGGAGTATGAGGCAGGGCAGTGGCAGAGGCAGAGACCCTTCCCTGGTCTTTTTGGCCAATTAGAGGCCCTGGGCCGGGGCCTGGGTCGGGCAACGCCTCGAAGATGGATGCTGATGAGCCTGCGCTGATGCCTTGATGCCCAACGGCCCGAACATAAATCCTGGTCGGAAGCCACTATTAGCGTGGTGTTTAGTAAGCCTCCAGCTTGATGGCCTTTGATTAGCTTCGATATGCGATGCTTGCCATAAATTAGCACCGCTCTTTGTTTTAAAGGTAGGCTTGGATTAGGCTGACATAGTGGAGACTTGCGAGAGAAATGGAGTCCATCTAGGGAAGGCTTTTCTGCTGATGGCAAAACTTATGATGTGGCAAAACCATTTTCATCAAGGGCGAGGAATCACAGGAAAACTTTCTTCTTAACATTATGAAAGTTTGGTTTAAGGGTGGGGTGGGAGAACTATTATGAAATCTAAGAATGCAATTTATTTTGATTAAAATCAAATCGTAATTCCCAGAATGCTTCCTAATATTTTAATTCAGGAATAAATACCTAATATTTAAATTTAGCAACCAAATGGGCCTCAAAAGTCAACCAAATAATGGAAGAATCTCCTACAGAAGAAGCTTTGGCTCTCACCCATCCAGACAATTTGAATTTTGTCAAGTCTGTGGAACCATTTAATCCCTTTCCTCCCACGCAATATTCCACAGCAGATTGTACCGGATCAGGTACTGGGCGCGATATTGCTGATTTTCCACTTGATTGCTTCAACTTATCCAGCGCTCGTTTTAAAAAACAGATTAAATTTCCCCCAGTCGGTGCCCCCAGCCGACTCCTCCCTTGTTAACCGATGGCATCGTTGTCGCCTTGTTAATTAAACGTGGCACACACACCGCCCGTGCTCGGGCTGGGGCTGGGGCTGGGGCTCGGGCTCTGGATGCGATGCGGCATTGCGCCTCGATTGCGATTGACACAATAAATTGTCAATTACAGTGCAATTACGTATGGAAATCGCTGGCGTTCTGGTCTCTTATCCCCGCGGGTCTGGAGCGGAGCTGCTATACAAAAAAACCGTGTAAAACCCCATTGCTGCGAGGGGGCTTCCAGGGATAACAGTAGCGCAACAACAGCAGTCGCCGCTTGATTAAATCGATAAAAATCGAGTCGCATTTTAAGCGCAGTTACAGCGCACACAATAGAAACGTGCAAATATTGTCGAGGGGGTTAAAAAACGTGGGGGCTGTCCGAGCAGGATGTTCGGCAGTTCCAGGCAATCCCAATGAGAGCAACAGAGATGCCACAAGATATGAGCGGTGCCATGGGTTGGGCTGGGCGAGTGGGGATGGTGGGATGGGGGGTTTCGGACAGACATTTAAAAACGGTCAAACGTTATCAACACATAAACGAGAAATTCGGTCAACATGACATCGTGGTTGGGGTCCGAATAAAGGGCGAGATGGGAACAAGTTCCCCCCTTCATTTCGGTGGATTTTTCAGGACTGCCGCAGGGCAGGAATCAGTCGAGGGATGCAGTGTACACCATAGTTGAGATGAGCACAGAAAATATATATACGTTAGATACGGAGGTTCTTTCCTATAATTACTACAGAAGATAGGAAGACTTGATAGAGAAGGGGACACAAAAAACCATTTGTTTATGATAAAAAAGTAACAAAAACTGAACTTGAGAGGACACTGACATCTCTAGTTGAATATAAATATTTTTGGAGACTTAAAACCTTTAAGACCTCCTTGAAGAAGTCTTATATATACATATATACTCGTACAATTTGAGTGCCTACCAGCTCGTGAAATTCAAAAGGACTCTCCATAGATTGTCTATCGATACCAGAAATAATCAAATAAACTTCATGGAACATGTGTCTCCAGGCCACGCAATGTGTCATGTGTCTCCCCCTTTGCTGCAGGGTTTGTTGGGTGTCTGTGTCTGCGAGTGTGCGGGAGTGTGCGGGAGTGTGTTTCCGTTTCCGCTTCGTTAATAGAGTTAGTTACACATACCGCTTACTGCAACAGCAATGGGCGAGAAAAATGCTGCAGTGAGCCACTACCGCCGAGTGGCGGTGCCAGTAGTAACCAAAAATTGCCAAACTGGAATGGGAACAGGTGCTGGGAGCACCGAAAACCGAAAATGGGAACCAAACCAGGAATTGGAGTTGGAGTTGGCGCTGGAGCTGGTGTCGGTCGGTGTCGGAGACCGTAGTCAATGGCAGCCACTGGTGGCCACTGTCACCATTGGCCAGTCCCCCCGTCTCCTTCCTTCTGTGCTCGCCAGGCTGTTTGCCTTTCTTTCCTGTTGTTTTCAGCCATACAAAGTTGTCCGTGCAGCTACTGCTGCTGCATCGTTCTGTGAACATTTAACTATTTTCGCAATGGCGTTAATTGGAAATGGCAATTTCATGCGCCTCCCAAACGGGCACCAAACGTGGATGGGGGATCGCCACAGCCACCTCTTTTACTTCAATTCATGGTCTCCCTTTCATTCTCTCTTTTCCCAATGCATTCTCCTTCTCCCACTCTTTTTTCTCTGTCTTTTATGCGTTGTCCTGTGCGAAATGTTGTACCCTATCCAAGGCTAATTCTAGTATAATTTTGAAACGATTTCAGCAAATGTTTGCTTATAAACTAATTAATTAAACTGTTACCCAATTCTCAAAATTATTTTCTTCATTTATTATTAGCTTATTCAAATGTGAATAAAATCTGCTGGCCATGTCATAGAAAGTCAATGGGAATGAAAGATCTGATAGGGTATCTTTGGAATCGGCCACCAAGCCTCTATTATTTTCATTGTTTTTTTTGTTGTTGCTGTCTAGCTTTCCTGTCTTTCTTTCTCCCTCTATCTTTTCGTGACATTTTTATTTTATTGGATTTTTTTAAACTTTTTTCACATAGATACACACACACACACGTAGACTCAATCAGTGGCATACATTTTCAAGGGAAACCAGTAGCAGTAGCAGCAGCGGCAGGAGGGGGAGTATGTGCCCACAGTTCGATCGGTTGGCGAATGAATATAAGCCATTCTAAACATTTTTAGTTGATTGAAAAATTGTGCAGTTGGCTGGCAATTCGGTGGCCACACGAACGAACGTCCTTGTATCTGTGCGTGCATCACTGTGTCAATGTATTGGTTTTAAGCTGCATTTAACTGTGCAAGAAAAGTGTGGGGAAAAAGGGTTTAAAAATGAGCAGAAAATGGGTGGCCGTCAGATATTTGAGCAATTAGGAAAGCGGTCAATATCAATGCAGAGGTCCGCAGAATATGAACAGCTTTTGTCTAGTTTTATCTTCCATTGAGGTTGCTATAATTTTATATAGATGAATGAATGTTCAGACAATTGAAAATAATGCACAAAACTAATTAATCCCAAGCCCCAAGGGTAGTCTGCAACTCAAATGTTTGTTTCCACCTGCAACTGCTATCTATAATGAAATGTGAACAAATATATATGTATATATGCATATTTATACACGCCCATGCATTTCTGTGTTCATGTCTAATTATAGCAGTCAGCCAGCGATGGCTGTTTTATCCAACTAATTAAAAAACTGCGCTGGCGAAAATATTTTCGTGTTTTTACTAGAGGGCGATAAATACGAAAAAAATAGAAATTAAATTAGAAACGTAAATGGAATTGTGCATACGAGGCGAAAAACAAAGTGAAAAATGAATAATGACTTTGACAAAGTGTTGGGAAGGGGTCGAGCACTGCTGCATGGAGGAGGGTTGTGGGTGGGATAAGTAGGTGCAGGTGTAGGTGATCCTTAATGCAGTTAAGCCTCGCTACAAAAACCCAACAAATTCAAAGGATGCTGGAGATGTACGACATGTGTGCACCACAGGGTGGAGGAGTAAGAGAGAGAGGGAACCAGAGAAGGAAATGCAATTTGGAAATTGAAAACGTTTCGAGGGTCCCCCCACTTTTTGCTGTTTAACTTTTCCAGGCGGCACCTCCCCAGAACTCATTTGCATGCGATTTGCTATAATTGAATTTCGCCAAAGGCGGCAGGAAAAACCTCCTTGCCTCCTTTGCCTGCTTTGCCTCTCTCTTTCTCCATCTCTCTCTCGCACTGTGTGTAGTTCTAGTTTGGCTGGCCCTCAGAAAGTTTTCCCTTCCCTTCGGGCCAAGACAAATGTGCGTAAACAGTCACGAGAGGGTGGAGTGGGGAAACGAGCTCGGTGGCAGGACTGTGTCACTGGCTGATAACGTTTAATGGATTGCATGGGCATGCGTCTCATAGAGTGGGCTTTGAATCGGATCTGGGCACAGGCTGGGGATGGAAATGTTTGCTTTTTGTTTATTTTTTCTTGCCGCCTAGGACGCCTGGCAATGAAGACATTAAAATATTAATGTGATGCATAAATCAGAGGCGAAAACATTGGAATGGGTTCTCTTTGGTTCTTAAGGACCACTTCTCGAAAACCAAATCAACTGAATTTCACCTGAAATTTCATTTGTTTTTGTACAGGTATTGTAAGTAGTTGCTAGGTATTATTTTAGATTTTATTAATTAATATTTAATTTAAATAGTATTCAGTTTTTCAAAATTCGTTCATATTCCGAAAAGCAATGTGTGAATGTATGTTTTCAACATTTTTTTAAAAATGTTTATCCAGCCATTTCCAAAAATTTGTTTACCAAACTATTGAGCTTAATTTTAAACGTTTTTGGAAAGCGTAAGTGCTTTCAACCGAGCAATCATTTTCTTTATAGCTGAGAGTTTTGTTTTATTTAAGTAAAATTTTCTCAGAACCTCCCACCGCCCTTGGGTTTTCGATTCCCTGGCGAATTGTCCTCAAGTCGTTCTCTCACTCGATGTATGCCTTTGTCTCGCATAAAACATCAAAAACTAAGCCAACACTTTTCGGTCTCTGACAGCTGTGAGATATGCAAAGAAAGTTGACGAACAGCCCGCAAATTATTCACACATCTACTCCTGTGTCTCCTGTAAGAAAGTGTACAAAGTGAAACTCTCCCGAACTCCTTGGTCCTTGGGCTCGGTTGCCAAGTCAACAAACAAATTAATTACAGTCTGTCTCAATAGTTTGGCACATGTATCTGGTGGATACACTATACGCCTGTCAACAGAGCTTAGTACGCTTTAACAAAATTAAATGCAAAACTCATTATGAAATGTTAATAGCGAAGCAGCTGCCACTCCTGCTCCGGCTGTTCCTGCTATTCCTGCTGCTGCTGTTGTTGCTTTTGTGGTTTTACAAAACATATTAATTAGCATTAAATAATTAAAATATGCCCGCCGCTTAACGTCATTCATTTTAATCAGTTTTAAGCCCTCGCCTGTGTCTGTGGCTTCTGCAAGTTCGTCTGTCTGTCTGTCTGTCTGTCCGTCACTGTGTGTTTAAGGCTGGAACTCATTAAATGTTAGTTATTAAAAGAATAAAAACCTCATAAATATATATGTGTGAATGTGAAATGCCACATACTCCCCTAACTTACTAAACGATTGGCTTTGATTTAAAAGCTTCCCCATTTAAACGGCAAACAACGGGGCGTATGCTTAATTAAAAGCCCCTTGGGGCTACAGCTTTCTGAAAACGTTGCAACATGAAGATTGTTTGTACATTGAAAAGCTAGAGGGTTCTCTCCACATAACAACGAAATCAATTAGCCTGCTACTCGCTCTTGTTGGACGCACAAAATAACATTTTCTCTTCTGTTGGGGTTGTGGGAATTCTTATATTTTCATTTTCATTTTGCAAATTTATTTTGCGAGCTCAAAAAGGTGGGGAACAAAAATGAACCAAGTTGAAAATAGTTCTAAAATAATTAAAAAAAACGCACTTAGACAGTTTTGTTTATCCACTTTTAAGCAACAATTTTTCAATGTTTTCCAGTCTTTATTTAGCTAATGTAGTATTCATTTTCTTAAAACATTTCCTCTTTTAAACCAAAATCCAGCTCGAGCGTTGAAAATGCAAATCAAATAATGGAAAAGTGCGCGAGAATCCAGCGAATAAAATTCCTTTGGTGCTGCATTTACAATGCATTCTGTTTATTATATTTTTATATTTTTTTGTACAGCTGGGGACATTTTAATACCGCTCGGCGCCCCGCAGAGGCTTTGTTCGATGGCCAAATGGCAAATTGTTGTTTACCAGCGATGCAGAGCATAAATACAAATCCGGATCCGAATCGGAATCGGAATCGGAATATGGCAATGTGATTGCCTCCCGGGCACTTAGTCGTATTGGTTGCCCAGCAGCCAAAGCCGCCCACTGTTTTTGGTTATGGGCTGGGCTTGCGTTTGGGTTTATGTTGGGGTTCGGGTTCGAGTACTGCTGGATCTGATTTGGTTTCTGCTTCTGCAATTTGCCTAAAAGTCTAAAAATGGTATGAAAACTCGGAGCTTTTGTTGCACAGCCAAGTGGTAAACAAATATGCGTGCCAAAAAGTGTGGGCTCTAAATGAATTGAATGGATATATTGGTTTTCGCATGCAACGCAAAAAGAAGTGCATTCCCTATATTTGTTAAGAATAAATTGAATTCTTTTACTGCTTTGATTGATTGTACGAGTTGGGGAGAACAATTTTTAGAAAACGAAATTTGCAATTAATCTAAGTAAAAGGAAGGATTTTTTCCAATTTCCAATTAATCTATTTTACTTAGATGTGTGTTTTTTTTTGTATTTTACCATAACAACTGTATCACATAAAATATATATTTCAAGCAGAAATCTATCCACCCAAATAGGTTAGGTAATAATTTCCCCTAAAACCGTATTCTCATATACCAAAGTAGATCTCATCCCAAAAGTTTTCCATCATGACCCAGTTCTCCTTTCAATCGTCACTCTCATTATCTTTCAATCTCCATAATGTGATTTCTTTAACAATTTTTTTCATTTTCTCTAGGTGATGTGACGCCTTGTAGCCCATCCATGATTCGTTGCAAATGGATTGCGTCGTACATGCGGCTGTCACGTTTCGGTTTATTTAGAATTTGCTTTCAGGCGCTGGCAAAAACAATTTAAATTTTGTCTCTGCCAACAACAGCAACAGCAGCAGCAAATGAAAATAAAAATTTCGATGTCGATGCCGACTCAGATGTCGTTGTCGTTGTAGATGCAAAAGCAAAAGCAAATCGAAATCAAATCGAAATGTAATCGCGCGCACCAAATCCAAAGCCGAAAGCAATCGCATTATCGCCACATTGGCGTGAAAGTGCCACGCCTGGCAGCCCCGAAGCCCTGCAGCGCTATTCTACCCGTTAGCCCTCCTCACGCACGCACACCCCCAACCACACACGAGTATGGAACACCCTTACCACTCCAC
The DNA here is from genome assembly GCA_963969585.1 of Drosophila helvetica. Classification (NCBI taxonomy): domain Eukaryota; kingdom Metazoa; phylum Arthropoda; class Insecta; order Diptera; family Drosophilidae; genus Drosophila; species Drosophila helvetica. The sequence continues at coordinate 12,156,522 of OZ018402.1, read as the reverse complement.
GCATATTTATAGTCAGCTCATATTTATGGTTACAATATTTGCCTTTAACCGGAAATCGATGAAATTTTTATGTCTTCGCCTTGGCGCCCTTTTGATATACCCAGTAATCGTAGAGTGAGTGCCAGGGTACATTGGGCTACTAAAATAATACAAACTATACATATTTGCGCAGACAAGCCCTTTAAAGTCAGAAAAGTCTTGTATCCATATTTAGAATAAACGAAAGTCGTATTGCTTCAATTGTTTTTCTGATCGGATAATATTTGCATCACTTTTGAATATTTTATATTTGCATCGAATTCCACTGAGTACTGAGTATATCATTGTCGTTACACTCCACTACCTTGCTCCTTCTTGTTTTATTTATATTTGTGTGTATCTGTGCTTGGCGAAAATATTTGTTGCGGTATGTGAGTGTGTGGAAACCTTCTCAACCCCTCTCCAACCGCAGCCGGCACCAAGTATTTGCACTCGGCTTGATTTTCCATTTTTTCCTCAGTTCTGTTCTTATTATTCGTTTCATTTTCTTTGGTTTTGGTTCCTTTGGTTCCATCGAGTTTAGGCAATTTAGCGGCTTAACTAAATCGGTTTTGGTGCTCATGAATTTATACGTTTTGTTTGTGCAGCGCATGCAAAAAATTCTTACATATTAATGTGCGTGGAACTCGGACCCCATTCACACTCTCCTTCTGCGTGGAACCCCAGCCTTATTTTTCCAAAACTTGGCCATGCCTGGGCCAGTGCGAGTGTGTGGTATTGGCAGCCAAATTATTTATATTGTTTTGTCATTTTAGTGGGATTTACGAGGACCAATTTGCTCTTTGATATATAACTTACGATGCTGATGCCTTACGGACACAATAATATTACGAAAGGCTTATATGGATTTTGATTTGAAATACAAATTTTGTAGGTAACCGTTTATTTATTTTATTTAAAAAGTGTTGCACAAGTGTACGAGATCCTTATGAAATTTGGCAACATGGCTAATGCTATATTTCGCGTCCTCTTCCTGTTCCTATCGGAGACCATTCAAAGACCATTCCATGCACTTCACACCATACAATTTTGTTGGCATTGTTAGAAATGACAAAAATTAACTTGCTGTGAAAATCCACTATCTTCCGCCTTCTCGGTTCCTCTCCCTTGCTTTTCGTCCCGCAATTATGTGAAAATTTCATTGATTACTGTGAAAGCTGGATATGTCCCTTCCACTTGGCACACAAAAATAATGACAGCCAAATCGCCATCACGTATTACAGCTGTATTATAGTTCTTCATCCACGAACAATGGCGGCGATTTCGAGCGTGGGCTTCTACTCCGGAGTCCGGACTGCAATTCGGAATGCAGCATCCTCTGGCTAATGGTTGTCCTGTCGATGAGGAGGATGATTATGTTGGATGCTGGATGGTGGATGGTGGATGCTGGATGCTGGATGGTGGATGCTGGATGGTGCTTGCTGGCAGTCGAACCCATGATGATGATGAATAATACGCTAGCTAGTTGGGGGGCCGAATCCGGGGCCAGTCACGTGCTCCGGTCTGGTCCTTGCATTGTTCTTCAGCCGCTTCCGAACCTTGCCGCAGTTATATTTCATATTTTAGCCAGCTCTTCTTCGAGCTCAATTCATTGCAGCTTTCCTGTCCGTTCCTGCAGTAATCTGAATTGCTTTCTCACTTTTTCATGGCTTTGGCTTCGGATATGGGTCCGGGTCCGGGTCCTGCTCCTGCTCCTGCGCTGGCTCTGTGACGCCTTCTCTGACTGCAATCTTGAGCGCCAGAATTTTTACCTGCACGGAATTCAAAATCATGTGGGGCTCGTACTGTCCTGGCGCTGGTCCTCGTCCTGATCCTGGTCTCGGGGCTTGGCTTACTCGGCTCCATGGGGTCACGTAAGCAGTCTTACTTTGTCAATGGCCTGGGCGAGGGGTTCCAGTTCAATCATTTACTGTCATTTACTGCCTTAGTTACCTGTCCTGCGGCGTCTGTCGATATTAAAAGAAAATATAGCTCCACCGACTTTAAGCACGAGTGCACTCATTTCATGTGCTCGAAGGGGGGTACGAGTATGTTTGAATGTGTGTACGGCTATATCTTGGGGAATTTCTATTCTGCGGCACATGACAAGCATGGCAAAGTAAACACAGCAGTTCAAATAAATAAATTGATTTAAATTGTCAATAAATATGCAATATTTCAATTGAATATATTACTATTATATGTATGGCTGGCTAAGTGAAACTAGATGCCAGTCAATAGTTAGTGAAAAGGGATTTCCGAGTGCATAAGTATTATGTATATGCGTTTCTTAAATTGATATGGATTGCACGCACTTTAATATAGCTTATCTAATTTGTATGCCCATTTCTATTTCATATTTTATATATGCCAAGGGAGAAACTTCTCAGAATGTTTCCCATGTCAGTGGAAAATGTATTGCAAATCGAGTTAGCGGCAAAGGCGTGGCATCTTTGCCCTCTCTGTGGCACTGACTCTGTGGCCACCTCCCAGGCCTTGCAGCCCTCCCAGCCACTACTGCCTTTGGCCTTTTATGGATGACAAGAGTAAATTTAAATCCACGACAACTCTTTGCACTCGGAGGACAACTCTTTGCGTTTGCCAGACGTGCTGATAGCAGGGCTTCCGTTTGGCAAGCTCCACCCGAGCACCCCAGCACCCAAGCACCCAAGCACCCAAGCAGCTGCTGCCACAGGGATCCGTGCCACAGCACCCTGCCACGTCTCGTCTCGTCGTCCCGTCTCCTCGCCGCTCTTGTTTGCTGTGGAAATGAATTTCTAATACAAAAATTGCATTGAAAAGTGCTGCGACGCCTGCTGGTCTCTGGCTTTAGCGTCAAGGGCTAACAATTGTTTTGGCAAACGTTGCCAACACTTCCACAGAGCGACAGTGCGGCAGAGTGGCAGAGCGGCAGAGCGGCAGAGCGGCAGCGCAGCAGAGAGTGGGTGATGGTGGCAACACGCACACGCCACGCCACGCCATGCCACACCAAACCGGAAGTGGTTCGCGTGTGTGCTCCCACCGAGAAGATCTTGGGAACGAACCCTTTTGCCCGCTCCCTCGCCACCATCCAAGGACTGCTCCCCTTTGCCTTTGGAACACTTCACGCTGGGCATGCAAAATGCAAGTCGAATACAATGCAAAATGCAAAACGCCAACCCAAAAAAAAAGGAAAAAATATATAAAAAAATAGAGGTTTGCCTCTCACATACAAACACGAAAAACAGGAAATTGAATTTTCGACTTTGCCAAGTGTGCGTGCCAGGAAAGAGGAACCAGGACAGGCCCAGGGCCCAGGACCCAGGACCCATGCCACAAGCCACCCATATATATGTATATATATATAAACCCACTCGTACTCGTACTCGTGGTAGTACACACAAGTGTCGAGGAGGCATAAGTTGTTCCTGGGCTGCTGTTCGCACTGTACTCCTCCTGCTACAGCTACTCTGCTACGGATCCTCCTGCTGTGGCAACTATTACGAACGCAGGACGAGAACTCCTGACACTGGCAGTGCCTCGTTTTGCATACCAAGCAACCAGGAACCAGGAGTCCTGCCAACTTGTGCCAAACGGAAACGAAATATTTAACAACAATGCAAACACATGCAAACGTGCATTTTGTGTTTGCATGCGTGTGTGTGTGTGTGTCTGTGTGCGTTGCATAATTGAGTGGGCGTGGCTACCCGCCCAAGTTTAACTTTAATTTGCCAGCTTTCATCTGACTTTGTTGCTGGAGCGCGACCGAAACTAAGCTCAAATTAATAGCAAGCGCTGGCTGCTCCACCCAGTCTGCCCCCATCCGTGGCATGCCCCGAGGAACCAACCGCTTAGATGCCAGCTCAATGACTTATCATATACAAATTACAAGACTCCTTGCTTTCCCAGTTCACCCTCTGCCACGCCTCTGAATGTGGCACAATTGGAGATGGGAGCTGCAGAAATGTGAAGCCATCAAAGATGGGAGGGAGAGGGTCGATGTCGATGTCGTGCATTTGGAGACGGGATCCCAGGTTATTTTCCTTCCTTTTTTGTGGCAGCTAATGCAAAGCATCGCGAATGGAGAGTATAGTGACCATTTCGTGATTTTCTCTGTATTAAATATAAATATATTCCCAATGTTTTACTCATATTTGACTGTATTATACTTAAACTTTTTCTTCTTCACAAACTTATCTTTAAATATTTAAATTAACCTATTTTGTGTCACGCCAAATCCGAATCAGTCACGCTCATATCTCTAAGCCAAAGAGACGCCAATACACAGACAGTCAGACAAAAGTCAAGAGGTTACAATTTACGCTTGTAAATTGCTTTAAAAACTTCTTCTATTCGGTTGCTATCTGAGGCTACAATTTTACTAATTAACTCAACGCTCAAGTTTTTGGGTAAATCCACCCTCACTGTGACCCCAGAACTTACATACTTCCCCCTTTTCAAAGGAAAAGATACCCTACCTCCCCTCGACCTTCTCCCTTCCCCATCAACACTCGAGAAAATCGCGTCTGTTGCTAATTTCGCTAATCAAAGCGGGGACTGGGGCTCCCCCAAAAAAGAAAAGCGATGAGGGAAAACATTACTTCGATTTTATTAAATGGGAAAACATGGGAAACAGTCGAGGGAGGAAGGCAAAATTTCCAAAAAGGAAAGGCAATAATTTGCCAAAAAGGAAAACAACAATCATAACAGCAACAACAATAAATGTTTAACTTTTGTTAATGGAAAAGCGAACAAAATGCTGAAAGGAAATGAGTTTTTCTTCGGGGTGATAATTAGCCGCGATGTTTAAATTCCCGCCGTCCCCCCCACACGTATACCACAACAAAAAAAAAATAGGAAAATAGGAAAGGAAAGAAGTTAATATCTCTGAAAGTCTCCCCCCCGGCTACGGTTATTGCCAGGGCACGTGGCACCCTTCCAGGCACTGGCCCCAAACCAGAACCCACACATACTCGAATTCGTATTCGTACTCTCAGATACAGCCTCACGCATCGGTGGCAAATGAAGAGCTCGCGGCCTGAGCCACCAAAAAGTCGATAATGTCGCGGCATGGCCACAGGAGCCAAACACAATACAGCCCAATACGGGGTCACAAGGCCAGAAAACCAAATTCAGATGAAAAGCAGGGACCAAGAATGGCAAAAAAAGGAAAGAAAAAGCAACGCCTCGACTTAAGGATTCGCAGTATTTCGATTTAGTTTTTCAAAGGTATATGAAATATTAAATCAATAGATTGGAATTAAAAATACTTAAATACACTGCTTAAGCGACTACACAGGAAGTGCAGAGCAACTGCAAAAGGACATTTTGGGAGGGTGGCATAACATATGAAGGGTTTATCATTTTCTAAATGGGTTTAGATGGGCTTTTCATTTTTTTTTTAATTTTTAAATTTCGAAAAGGACACCCAAACTTAGTGCATTTTGGTCCAAATCCTGAGCGAGTGAACTGAAATGAAACATCTTCCCGAATACAACACATCCTGATAGTCCACGAGTAATCGGTATAAAAAAGAGAGTGGGGGGGAGCTGCCACCTTCTGTGGAAAAACTAATAACCAAAAATTGGGTTCGCAATCGGAGGAAGCGGAGGATTCCGTATCGGACATTCTAGGAGGGAGCTCTCTGCCGCTGGAAGCTGGCGACGAGCGCCAAAACTCATAAAATTCAAGCCATTGAGTTTTTGAAATCGCTTCGGGCTTCATTTCGATTGCCCCATTGCCATTGCCATACCCATTCCTCCACTCTCCCCTCCCCACCCCACTATCCTAACCATTCCGGTCTCTTGGCCTCTTGACTTTTTGTCTCTCTTGCTCGTTGTTTGGCCATTTAAATTCGTTACGTTTCGATTGCCGTGAATATGCAGTCAACTTTATAAAATTTATAGTTTAATCTGATAGATAGGAAATTGCTTTGTTTTGGCCCAGCCTCGAAAAGGGATGAGGATGAGACAGTCGTCCTGCTGTTGGCTTGATTGCGTTGGGGAGTAAAAAGTTGGCAAAATATGAATGGGCGGTGGGTGGTGGTTATGGGCAGGGGCATGGGGATGGGCATGGGGGAAGATTTGGCCACTGTCGAGGCAGCACTTTAAAGCTTTCGTCTGATCCGATAAAAAGATAAGACTGAAAATTTATGCACTCAAATAAAAGACGAAGGCGCCATGACATCAGACTTTGTCGAATTTCGAGTGCTCTAACTGAAAAGGAAACGTTGTCAATTGGTGCTGATATATTTAGGAGGTAATATATTTATAAAGGGTTTCAAATAGGAAAGTCGGAATATTTTCCATCACACTCGGATTTAAGATTAAACATTAAGATTTCTTAATGTATATTTTTAAGCGTTACAATTCAAATTTTTAATGGAGTTTCTCGAGCTATCCCTGAGCAGAACAACCCTTTATCTACCCTTCGACGGATGTGGCATAAAATGAAGATATTTCAGTCAGCCCAGAAACACTTAATCCCATAATCGATGTTGTCTCGTGTGTGCGTGGATGGGTAGCCATCATAATACACACAATGGCAGACTGTGGATATCCGCCTGGGATAGCCCATGTGCTTTCCAGGCAATTGCCTAATTAAATTTAATATCGAATGTCGTAAAGCGAAGTTTCGATAAGCACAGAACACACCGAAGTGTGGAGAAGCCACCAAGATTTGCATCTCTTTGGCTGCCCAGCGAGGCTTTAATAATATTTTTGGGGCGGGGCAGGCGGCGGAGGCCGGCTCAGGAGTTAATAACACGGTCAGATGTTTGGCTTGGACCAGGTCGGCATTAAAATCATGCGGTTCATTGAACGGAGAGGGGAGAGGCCGCCTGACCGAAATCTCCGCTGCTCGTTTTCAATATCAAAAGTGGAAGTGGGCGTAGGAGTAGGAGTGAGTGCGGGTGCGGGTGTGGGTGTGGGTGTTGCCGTGGAAGCGCAGGGAAAACAGAGCACCCCACAGGTCTCATCGTAGGCAGTCATCTTTGGCTGTTGACTTTTGCGCCGGACACTGGGCCGGACAGTTTGACAAGTGGCTTTGATGTTTGCTTAGCTCTCTCGCCAGTACAGGTCCAGGTCGACTTCAGAATGGAACGGAACCGAACGGAACGGAACGTAACGTAACGAAACGGAACTGGACTTCTGACGACTCAACTTTTCATCGTCAGCATCGTGGACTGGCCAGGGATATATACATATACACATACATATACGATGTATATGTGGACATATATATGTCAATGACGCTGCCAGTGCAGTGCTGTTTGTTCTTATCCTTTGGCACTCATATAAAGTTTGTTTGCGGATTTGTGCAGCGCAATATGTCATTGCTGCCTCTCCGGGAGCGGGGCGGGGCGGGGGCCCGGGATGGGGCTTGCTGGAGTGGTGGAGACCAGCATCGACCACGCTTAATGGCAATGTACGTTCAAGTAAACACACAGACACACACCGACAGCCAGACGACACACTTGTGCGGCAGAGAGGGTTGATCTATCTATCCGTAAGCTCCTTCCGCATGTAAACTTATCCAACAAAATTGCACAAATATTTTAGTAAAACTAAAAAATGTTAGAACGATCCGAATGATCCTGCCGAATGTATGCTATATGAATGTGCTATAGTCTCACAGCATATTCCTTGGTATTAAATATCTATTAAAACTATATAAAACTTTGCAAGGAGTCCTTCCTTGGAATTGCTTGCTGCGAAATATAACCAAGTTTCCCCAGTGTCAAGAATAAATGTTGGGAAATATCTAAGAGTTTTCATGCCGAAAATGTTAAGTATTTTTGCTGCCAACCCTCGCCTGTGTACACATGCAGTTCAGTGTGCAGCGTCGACTAACAAATCCTTTTGGCATTATAAACATTATTAAAATTTCATGTTTCCTGCTACAAGCGACAGCCTCGCCTCGCCTCGCCTTGCCTCGACTTGCCACGCCCCCATACTCCCTACCGTATGCCGCCCACTCAAAACGCAAACGTAACGAAACATGAAACTCGAAGCAGGGCGGCAGGGCGGCAGGCGAAGCAAAGAGGGGGCCATGAGTAGACGAGGCCGGGCTTTGAGCTTATGTGGCACACAGATCCATCCTGACCATCATCTCATCCACTGCCTTCCCCGCTCCGTTCCCCCACTTGCCTCCCTGGCTGGCTCCCTGGTAAGACCGTCTAGCCTTACTTATTTGCAGCATGCTTCATGCTTTATGGTTACTTGGTCAAGGGCCTTTCATGCTCCCAAACACACACACACACACACACCCATGACATGCCATGCCTTGCCATACACACGCATCTTTACTTAAGCTCACACAGATACTCACACGTGCACACACAAACACACACACACACATGCAGAGGCCCTGCAAGAGAAGAGACATGAAATGCATGAAAATTTTGCGCCGTAAATCGCTAAAATGGTTTTATTCAAGTAAATATGCAAAAATGCTTTTGTTAGACTTTTGTTGGGCATTATGACGGGGTCAGGCACTGTCTTCGGCAATATCCGGAATTTAATTTGCAGAATTTAACAATCCCCATAAAAGTTAAGAGAGTAAGAGCTGGCGAGAGAGATGTACGGAGGGAAGGTAAATATTTAATACCGACTTTGTTTCATTTTATGACTCGTCTTCATCCGCAGCGTCAAATGGACCACATGGCGTATGTGTGTTCTGGCCTGTACAGATGGAAGACAGTGAAGACTGTGCTGAAGAGAAGTCCATTGTTCACTGATATAGGAGCACATGCCAATCAGCAAATATTCCATATAATCCCATTGCCCTTTCGAGATGAAATTAATTTGATAAACATACAAAATTCCCTCTCAAAGTAAGTCCGTGAAAAAGACTTTCCCTGTACTCGTACTCCTGTGAATTATGAAATATTTTTTCAAGCGAAAGCTAATATTAGAGCTCACATAACTGGACCACGATCAAACAACTGTTTTCGGGTCGCGTTGAAAGCCGTTTGACCTTTTGCGCTGCTCGGGAAGGGAGGAGTGGGGGCGAAACTTGGGCTGGAAACCTTTTAAACAGTTGGGAAACTCCTCAGGTCATTGTTATGGCAACTTCTTCCATGCAATAGCTTTGCAATTTTCTTACCATCTCAAAGTTCAGCTGCGGCACCGGCTCTTGGGCTAACTAGCTGGGGGACGACGGGTCGTAGGACCAGAACTGGGACTGGGAACTACTCCTGAAGACAGGGGACAGGGGAGTGGGGACTGGGAGAGGAGCGAGAAGCGAGGAGCTGGCTAAACCCAAACGCACTTAACACTTGCGACTGAGTTTTGCGTAACTTTTGCACAGGGAATCCAGCGAACTACTTTCCTACCTGAGCGAACAGAGCACAGAGAAGCGGGGAACTCAGAGCGAGAGAGCGAGAGAGAGAGAGGCAGAGAGAAATCTGCTTCAGTGCGTCACGTAGGCGCTTCAAAGTTTTCATTTTTGCAAAATTTACGATTTAACGTTAAAGTGGAGCAAAACAAAAACCAAACCCAGAGGTAAAAACTCCCTTATATACCCATATATGTACAATGTACGATGCACGATGTATAAGGGTATAAAGGTATAGAGGTGTATGCGAAGATGTACCATGTACCATGTACTACTTAAAAGAATGGCAAACTTTGAACACGACCGAAATCCCACTAAGTAAGTGTTCGCCCAGCTCAGGCCGATGCCGAGGCCACTCCCAGAGCCAGCTCCGGGACTCTTCCCGGATTGGGTTCAGCTGCACGTACTTTGGATTTGGCTGCGTCTCCTTCTTTATTGCACTTAAGATTTACTCATCAGCAGGTGTGCCCGTGTCGGGTCGGGTCGGGTCGCCTCGAGTCGAGTCGGTACGCTTCCATCTACCATATCCGCACGCTGGCTGGCAAGCCGAAAACCAGAATCTACGATTGAATTTTAGACAGACTCACAGCCCAGCCCAGCACAGCCATCTCCATCTCCTCCATTCTGGCCGGGACCTGGAACGGCTTTTGCAATTTTTATGTGCAATTTTTTACATGAGAACCAAAGGCGGAATGAGAGTGTCGCTTGTGGCTCGTTAAAGACTGAGAGGGGGCTCGGGGTGCGGTCTTGCTGGAGGGGTACTAGAGGGGTACAAGAGAGTGGATTAGTTATTGGGCAGCGTTTGCCATGGCACAGAAGGTACATTTGTAGTTGAATATGATATGCAATAGCCAATACAGGATGGATGACAAATTAAATTTGGCACGAGACAACAATTTGGTTGTAGTCCTGGATGAGTAGATCACATCCTCAAGCTTAGAATATGCAATATGCTCCCAAAATAATTTTTAAAAATTCTTTCATAATTTTCATTTGGCATTTTCATTTGTAGGATTTCAAAGAAAATTACTGGCAAAGCTAAAGGTTGAGGTTTTCTACCATTTTTAATGCTTCTTCAACTTTGCAATTTAAAATAATTTTTTTTTTATATAATCTGTTCCATTTATTATAATAAACAATTTAAAACCTTTAAACCTTTAATTTAAAAATTTAGCAGTTGCGAAATTCTGAAATTCTCTTGGCGAACCCAATACATTACCTGAGAGAATGTCTCGAGGGTATCCCTTAGTCCCAGCCCCCTCCCATAAGCGCAGGACTTGCCCACATTTCGACTATGATTTAGTGTGCACCACCTGCCGACTCATCGCAGCATTCAGTTTCGAATCCGAACCTGAAATTCCAAGCTTCTGCAAATACAATTTAAATTTTTAAGCGGCATCTACTTTGGCCACGCCTTGGCCTGGCCTGGGCTGGCCTGGCCCGGGATTCGTGTCACGCAGCAGCCTCGACGGGTGGCAGCGTCATCAGCATACCCCTTACCCATCTTGCCCAAATCATCTCCATCAGGACCCCACACATTCACATCAGCATTGAAGCATCAGCATGTTGTCCTTTGGCTCCGTTTTTCCCATTTTTTGTGGGGGGCTCTTTGTTGAATGTTGCAATTTCAACCCGTTGATGGATTTGATGGTTTTTTTTCAGCACTCCTGCCTCACGCCTGCCCTCCACGAGCATGTGCCTCCACGAGCAGCGGCTGCAAAATCAGCGCAAATCAGTGACAAAAAGTGGGGCCAGGGACGGGGCCGGGGACGGGGCCGGGCCCGGAACAAACGCAAATTGATGACACCCGCAGCGTTGTTGCTGCCTGTCTGTCATTGATACTTGCAAAAATGCTCCCTTACATGTCGCACGCACACGCTGCCTCTCAAATGGCACTAAATTTAGTTGATTAGATGTCCGCAAAGAGCGAAGCGTACGGATTTCTGTGCTCTCCGGCTCCGGGATGTCACCATTTCTCTGCACCCGTCTATCCCGTATTTGCTTCGCATTCTCTTTACCAGAAAAACTAAACCGTAAGCTAAACAAAATCCACTCTGATCGCTGGCCCAAACATTTATTTTTTTTTAAAAATAAACGATCTAGACACTCTTTAGACTTTCATGTTTTCCCCATTTTCAGGGGCATATTTTCTCCTTAATTTTCATGTGAACCCCAAAATTAATATGTTACCCTGTAGACAATTTTTTGCGCGTGTGTCCTTCTATCAGAGGTCCTTTTTTGCTCCGGTTCAAATACCAGTTAACGTCAGCCTAATTGACAAATCTGCGCTTAACAAGCAAACGCAATCTGCTGCGGCACTCACACACAGACAAGCCTCACACACAGACAAGCAATGCCCTCGAACAGATACAAATGCACACAGAAAGTTGGAGAGGGAGGAGCAGGGAGAGATGGTGGGTGGGGCGGTGGTCGAGCAAATGCAAATTTCCGACGACTGTGGGCCATATAAATTAACACAAGTATTTTTACCGATGCCACGCCCACCAATCCAAAATGCATGCTAACAACCACTTAGGGTGCACACCCCTCCCACAACGCACCCCTCGACCAGACCACATCCGCACTTTTTGCACCACTTTTAGCCCCGCTTTTCCACCTTGTGGAACCCACCCCACCGATGATGAACAACTATTAAAGAAATTACGAGCTGATTCAGTGTGAGAGGAGTTTGGGAATTAAGGGTTGCGGCACGTAGAATGGGAGTGGGAGCGGGGCTACGTTTTATTTGCAACAATTTGAGGCAAGTTGAAAATGCATGCGGGTGCGTTAAAAGTTGCCGAATGTCGAATTTTGTGTGTGTCTGATCCCAGCTCTCAGATCCCCAGGACTCCCGCATGCACAAAACTTTCCTGCGCGACAGCCTGTGTAAATAGTTGTCTATAGAGAGAGATGGCTGGAGAATGATATGGCTACGGGATGATATATATATATATATATAGGCTGCAGGATGATACAGCTAGTGCGGGGAGGCGAGGGTGGCCTAATGGGAGATGGGTTACCAGGGGCATGGCATAATAACCCCCCAGTGAGTCAGCCTCAATCAAAGTTGGGCGTATAATGATTGTGCCCACAAAAAGCACCAAAGAGGAGGATAAAGTTTTTCGCACAAGCGGTTGCATTTTGCTTTGCCATCTTTGCATCTCCTTAACCAGCAGTTTTAATTTCGCCACAAGACGAGGCGAGGCGAGGCGTGGCGAGACGTGGGGAGGGGAGGTGAGGGGAGGGGAGCGCATCTTCAATGAAATTTTCAACAAATAAAATGCCTTCGTCTTCGACTTAATGATGTGGCGGCTGGAACTCCATGGAACCATTCCACCATCCTGACTTGCACTTAAATTAGTTTCAGCCAAAAGGAAAAAAGGGGAAAGGGGTCTTAACAAGAAAAGGAATGTCTAAGTGAGAGGGCCGCAGACTGAATGATTTTCCGCTTAGGGATGGCAAAACGTATCGATATATATTTCCGCGAATGAGAAGGTACAATTTATTTGAAAAAGGATAAAGACTGTCACAGCTGTCTCCTACACTCAAATAACAAATCAAATCAAATTAAATTGTCGGGTTGATGGGAAAAACTGGCCTTAGTTCTGTTTTATTTCTGTGACATTCCCGAGCAACATCTGACAAAAAAACAATCAAAAAATGTGTAAATTTCTCAATAAGTTTTACACTGACGGACTCGAGATTTTGCCTTCCAGTAAGCTGCGAACTGTAATAGTTTTTATATTTCCAGACTTAATGGCCACGTTGACCATCTTGCCGGAAGCAGGCATATCCATGGCATTGATCCTGGACATATTCTCCTGGAAACAGAACCACTTATAGCTTTAGTCGAGGCTTTGGAGAACATTATTAATAACTATATATTTTACTCCGAATTGTATACAAAATTACTAATATATATTTTTCTATTTTGTATCTTTTTCTGAAATATTACACTTTATTTATTTATAAAGTCTCTTAGCCTACTTTGGTATTCATTACTGAATATTTCAATGCAGCTCCGCACAGGAGTACGTTCCCTATTTCGATTCCCTTTCTCGTCTGAACTGAATGAACTTTGGCCTCCGCTCATAATGGGCATTGGAATTCGAGTATCTTTGAACTTTCCCTCCTCGTTGAGTCAGTTTAATGAATGCAACCAGCAACCCCTTGGCCCAGCCCAATTCCAGTATCATTTAGCAGGGTTAGCAGTCTCCGCCCGATTTCGGACCAGAACCAGACCCAGCTGCGACCCCGTTCTGACCTGGCCTAGCCCACGGCTGCAACTTAAATTGGAACTGCTTCCGGCGGCTTTAAATACCGTTAGTCACGCACATAAGTTCGTTCTTCCCGAAAGCGAAAAGGTGTCTTTAACAGAAGACCGCTTACATTGTCTCAGCGGCGACTATCATGCAATTGGCAAGAGGTCGAAAGGTTCATGGGGCTCCTGGGGCTCACGGGGGCTCACGGGGGGGTACGGTACCCAACTCCTTATCTGACCCCCACCCATCGCGCGATCCAATATGTCTGACTAACTGACTCAGCGCTTTGATTGCCGCCGCCTCTGCGGAGAGGAAGCAACTTTTCTTTTTGCCGCTGCTGGCTTGGCTGTTTGCTTCCGTTTGGCTTCCTCTTCCTCCATCCTCAAGCGTCCTGCAACTCATTCCAGAAGCTTCAACTTTGGCTTAATTTCGCGCACGAAGTAATACGAGGAAAGACTGAGGCAGGGAGACGGGGAGACAGGGACACAGAGAGAGTGAGAGGCCGTGCGGCACACGTGCGGCATCCCCAACACATTCCAACAACTGAAACTACATAATAAAACACTTGGCGCTAAGGTTAAATTCCTTTCTGGTGCCAGGGAGTGTCCTCCCAGAGAAATTAAAACTAAAACGTTGCAACATTTTCGCGCGATGTTTTCACTTTGTACGGCAACGGGTTCCGTGCCCGTGTCTGTGGCTGTGTCTGTGTCTGGGTCCGTGTCCTGGTTGCCGGGATCCGCTCCGCTGGCCTCGTCAATTATGGAGGAACCAGCTTGGCGGAGTCCCTCCCTCTCCCAGCTGGCAGTCCCTCCTCCAGACTGCTAAAGGTGTGCTTTTAATTGTCCTCATCGTCGTCGTCATCGTCTCCGTCTCCGTCGCTCCACTTGTTGTCGATATATTTAGCACAAACGCCTGCTACTGCCATTGCGGCCCCCGACCAGATACTCCTGGCACAAATTGTTCCTGTTGTTGCTGCTGCCTTGTTTGACTGCTTGTTTTGTAATAATTTAGAAACTTTCGCTGAATGTGTGCTTTTGCTTTTGTGGCATGTCTGTGGGTGGGTGCAGGCGCAGCGCACTCGCACAGTGGTTGGGGCAAGCTCTTGCATGGAGATCGAGGTAAGCCACCGAAGGATTTGGGCAAACATTTTCCAAGTAGAGCTTAAAAGGGCTTTTGGCTTTGACCTCTGGCAAATACCGTTTACAAATGAATTTAACTCAAGAAATAATTGAGTAGGGAAATGCAGGAAGTTCAGATTTCCTTATTGATATTTCTAGCTTAAAAATATCCTTCGTTAAGTCGTCTCAATAAAATCAAAGTTTTATTATTTCCATAAATGTGTCTACATCTTGCATTTTACTCTCTCCAAAAGGTAATCCTCCATCCTTCCATTTATAACCTTTTTCTATGCAGTATTTCCTTTAGCAAACTAAACCTACCCCCTGCTAAATCTTGTTTGCTCTGGCCCCCAACCCCTTTGAGTGTCAGCCCCTTTTCTTTGAAGGAATGCCTGCCAACTTATGGCACCCACTGTGGTGTGTGCGATAGCACCATACTCGCACTCGGCATTCACCCTCTCTCGGCATTCCTTTCCATCACTCATTTAATTCCAAAAGCCTTCTCCTTCTGCCTTTGAGATTTGCGTGTTTCGCTTAATGAAGAAGACAAATAATCGCGCAATTAAAGCCTTTTAGCTTTAAGCGCAAGTAAATAATTGCTGCGAGTGCAGAACGAGAACACGCACACACAGACCTCTGCGACTCACAGATAGAGATATACACAGGTACAGATACAGCCAGAGGTAGGAGGTACAGCTAAAGATACACTCCGTGTGCGCTGCACTAACAAATGGTAAATGTATTCAAACAACAAATCTTAATGGCACGCTAGAATGAATAGTAAGCGAGCACAAGGCCTGGTGGAGAGGGTATATTCGTACCTATTCCCGGCATAAGAGTGTACACCAGGTGGGAAGGAAGATAGCACTGAATGCCTAGGATAGCACGGCCCCCCCCCGCCCCACGCCTCTTGTTGACTTGACTTGGCTTCCGTGCAAAATTCTTAATTGCACCTGGTGTACGGCGCTTTCCGCTGACTGGAATATCTGGATAGCTGGCTGGTTGGATGGCTGGGTGGCTGGATGGTTGGTGGGATGGCGGACTCGGTGGCTCTTGATGGGTTAGATTAACTGCCTGACAAGTAAACCCACTTACACATACATACACTCGCATACTCATACCATAGCCATACAGCCATACATTCACGCACATGCACACACTCACTCACACTTTGTTGCCGTTTCCGGCTGACTGTCAGTTGTACGAAGCAGTCCGTCAGTCAGAGATTCAGGAGCCCGGGAGCCGGGAGTCGGGCCTTCGGCTGGCGTAATTTTTTCACGGCTTATCCGGCTACCCCTTGCCATAGCCACAGCTCCAGCCCCATCCCCATTCCTTGTCCTTCTCAGGCAGGGACCCTCAAGTGCTCTCGACTCACGTGCTCAGCACTCGTAATTATTTTTCTTATTGTTCGAATTAAATGCTCAAGGATTTATAGGGCTTTTCCTTTGGCGGGGGAAAGCGCTGCTCCAGTCAAGATTTGTGCCAGACACACACACACACACAAACAGAAAGTTATTAATTGTGGTCGGTCTGAAGGGGCGGCGGCACACGGCAAAGGGTGTGCCCCGCCCGACCAATGAAAGATAGTTTTTTTCTTCTCTGATTCTATTTTGTGTTTGGGGTTTTCTTGGCTCTTCTTTTTTGCATTGACACTCGGCATAATTATTGCATTCGGAAATTGAACTGCTCGAAGGGAAATTGATTTTATAACCAGGGGAGAAGCAATGCCCAAGCTTCGCAGACCGACAATGGAGACACCCTTGCAGATCCATCTATTTTATGAATAATGTAGGATATGGTCAGCCGAGACTTCCCTCCCTCTGGTACAAGCCCACCCAGGAGCTCAATATACCCTTGAACTTCCCTTATCAAATTCGAGCCGTGGGGGCACCTACCCTAAAATAAATACTAATAATTAAAATACAGTTGGCATAAAATATTGTCAGTTCTGGGCAGGAATATTAATTATTTCAATGATGGCTAATTAAATTGGGCTAAGATAATATCCTGGGTTACCCGATCCTGCAGTTGGTACTCATTTTCCGTGAGCCTTTGCCTCCGCTGGCCATAACTCAGAGAGGCGCCTACTTCTTTGTGCTAAATTCAAATTTATTTGTTGCTCCTGAAATTGATAACATAACTTTCTTCAGGTTTCCACATCGTTAGCTCGTTATGCAGCGGAAAGTTTTATATTTCAGCGAATTTCCTCACCAGACACACACACACACACACACACACACACACTTTTCGCTCTACTCCACGTTTTCGTTGGGGTTTCGTTGGGCTAAAGAAAAGCGCGAAAATTGTTCCGAAAATTGTCATTGGTTCTGGTGCAGCTTCTGGTTTTGTGGTTGCTCCAGCGTCAAGTCATAAATTACAAAGCGAGTCATTGGAAAAGCAGTAGCAGGAGAGCTGGATAGGAGCAGGAGGAGGAGTGTCTAAGGAATAGGCAAAGATTGTGGCAGCGAGAGAGTTTTCAGCTACTTTCCCGGCTACTTGTGGAAATTGTTAAATTTATGCATGCATTACTTGATTTGTTGTTCTTAGTTGCTGGCGACGTAATTTATTTGTTTGCTCTCGCTATCCTCGCTATCCGCCATCCACCATCCCACGCGTCGCGTCTGTCGTCCTTCGAGGATAGTATGTGAACCCCCCTTAAAGTATGCAGCACTTAAGCAAAAGTCATATAAATGTTTATTAAAGCAAACAAATGTGTGCTGGGACGGCCCCTCCCTCCTCTAGCGCCCTCCCTCCGTACAGTGCCTGGGAAAAGTTCAGTGAAAGCACTTGTACACTCAATTTGAAAATATGACAATGTTGTCCCCTTAGATATTCAATGCTTTTAACCCCAAGTGTAAGTCTAACAAAGGGGAGCAGCACACAAAGCAGAGATGCTCTTGGGGTACGGGGCACGGGGCACGGGGCACGGATGGTGGCCAGTTAGTAGCTGTTGGCCAACCCACTCAACCCGAAAAAAGGTACAAGGTTGGCACTTTTCTTCCCTCTTATCAACTAGCAAATAAGGGAGAAAACTGAAGCTAAGGATTCGCTTGTCGAACGGAACTTGTCATAAAAACCACACGGCGACATCTGACTTTGGATTCCATATGTGCGTAAATATCAACACGTCACTAAACCACACCGATTGGGTGGACCACCACTGCCAGCCGCCCCCAGGCAATGCCCCAGCCACCTTCTACCCAGCCAAACCCATGTTCATTTCAATTGAACGAAAGCGAAAAGGAAAGCGGCAAAAAAATGACCAAAACAAAGGAAAAAAGTCGAAGGTTCGAATACTCTATTTATATGTAGGGGAATATATTCTGAAATATATTTAGGAAGAATTTTTAGCACTGATTTTCTTCAGGCGCTCGCCAGATTTAAAATGCAAGATATACCTTCCGTGACGTTATTCTTTGGCTATAAGCTTCTGACATTGGTAGGAGTTCATAGTTTGTAGGACAAGCCGGTAAATAAATGTCCTTCGCTCTGCTCTGCTCTACAGCGAAAATACCCTTGGAAAGGGTATGCAAAAAAATAGAAATGAAATGCCAAAAATCTTGGCATCCACTTTCATTTCAATGCCACAACTAATTCGCACACCATCGCAAATAACTGAACATGTGCTCTGTCGCTGTGCATGACTATAGTTCTGCGTGCTCCCTTTCGGTGCGGTGCCCGACCTCTGTGTCCCAGCATAAGTTTGAATGCTTTTGGCCTCAGCCATTTTTATGGCTCACTGGCGCGGTACTGCCCCCCCTCCCCCCATCTCTCTGCGAATAGAGGTTGGGGTTGGGGCATTCCCCTGTATTTGTGGCTGATTTTTGTTTATTTGCCCCTTCGCTTCGGTTATGTTGTATGCGGCAACGGCAGCGGCAGCCAGCTTGTTGTTTTCTTTTGGCCATCATTTGATGTTGCGACTCCTTTTTGACAGCAAACTGTGACGTAATATGGGAAATATGTTTACAGTTCGGTCCTGCTGGTTGTGGTGGCTTATACGGGAGTGTGGGGGGGAGGCAAATATTGATAGAGGGTATGGGAAAATATTCTGTGCTTTGGTTATGGAAATTTATTAAAAATCTATGCCTGGCGGAAGTTTTTTTGTTGTTATTGGTTTTCTTTCTATTGACTTTTGCTTTATGGAACAATGATTTAAGCTTCATTTCGAATTTATATATTTGTCAGATTTGTTTTTGCGAGGGCGGCGCAGAGCTGACACGAGGAAGGAAGGAGTCGTGTCTGGAAGATGGCCTCATAGAAGGGGTGGCAAAAATGTACACAGCAAAAAAACTACCAAAAAGAAAATAAGATTAGTTTTGGGAACTCTAGATACAATTCTCCCATGGCATTAACTTATGTATGTGATATATTATTCTGATTTTAATGCTTCTAGGAAAAAAGCAACAATTAATTCCCCATTAAGATTTATGAATTTTTCAGTTTAATTAAATTCCTCAAACGCTCTAACAATGCTCCAATAAAGAGAGAGAATGATTTAATTGATCAAAAATAAATAGTCTCAATTGTTGTATGGGACAAACAATAATGGAGCGGCTCATTTAGCACAAACTATAATTAATTGGCAATTAATTTAACAGTCCTGCGCCCGCCCTGAACGTTGTCCTTGCTGCTGAAAGCTTTTGCCATAATTTATGTTGTTAAACCTACACGAAAATGTATAATCAATAATGAATATTTAATCAAATTGGAAAAACACAATGCAAATTTATATATATGTTTCAAATTGCGATTGAAAGCAGATGACTCATATAATTCAATATACAAATTTATGGACACACATACATACATATGTATAGGTGTACTGTTTTATATGTTTTAAATGTATTCCCAAGGGCCAAAAGGGGGCCATGAATTATGCTTTGCAGTCGGTGCCATGAAAAAATTGAAAGAATGGGCCCAACATCGGGGGTCGAAGTATTTCATACCCTCACAGATCTGCCCTATATGATATAGTCATTTGATCCTGCCAGTACCGACTGGATGCAGAAAAAGGAAAGGACATACAGCAACAGATAACGCAAACCCTTTCAATCCATATCAGGAATATCCAGATATTATATGCTGCTCAAGGCCGTAGTACCCTCTGCCGGAAGGGTATGTTACATAACTGAGGAGCCCGGGCCAGCTGCATATGAAGCGGCAATATTTACTTTGGCTACATTTGCAAATGGAGCATTACGAAAATAAACAAATTTTCATAAATGACAAGTACAAAAGGGAGCTCTTGGCAGTGGCACAAAAGGATGCCCCACAATACACGTACACTCATATGAGTGTGTGTGTGTGTGTGTGTGTGTACATGTCTGTGGCTGTGTGCGCGTTTCTCTGCGTGCAAGAGAGAATCTACGAAAAAAATTCAATTTAAACGATGTGGCAGGGCAATTGGGAGAATGGGAAAGCCATTTGAGTGGGGTCAGAAGGGCAGCAAGGTATTGGAGAGTACACTCAGAGAAATACATAATCTATAGTTGGCTAAATAATGCTACTTTGATTCCTTGTTCCCAGCCACTTGGACCTCGGTTTATGCTCATTAGAGTGGCCTATCCACGAGATCCTTTATCCTTTCCATGAGATCCTACTTCCACAGATCGGGTTTTATTTTTCTTAGTGTTGAGTAAAATGTTTGCAGGGCGGGGTTCAAAGAAGGCGGGGCAGGTTGCAATTGGGCCATGTAAATTGTCACAGCAGCCAGCAGCCACCAGCAGGAGGGCGCGCAGGACGAATGGCAACTGGAAATCCTTGATAGTCGATATTATTTTTCTTACGGCGCTCCATTTGTTCCTTGCCTCCCATTTGTCAACTTTGCTCCACACTCCACTCTGGCACTCTCCACTGCCACAGCCAATGCCACTCCAGTGCCGCCTTGGACCACCTTGCACCAGCCCCAAATCGATTTCCATTTTATTGCCAAATAATGTTTTTGCCATAGATTGTGTCATGTTATTTATAGAGCCAAACCGAGTAGAGGGACAGGGACAGGGACAAGAACAGAGACCCCCAGCCCCAGCCCCAGTCCAGACAAAAGGTATGAATCGCACGTCAGAAATGTTTTATTGGCTAACCATTTTTTATGCAATTTTATAATCAGACGCGCGATAAATTCCACCCCTTGCCACCTCCTGCCCTGCTCCTAGAGGTCTCCTTAAGCCTTTCCATCTGACTTATCACACGACTTTGACTAATAGCGCCTGTAGCTTGAGACCTTTTGCTTCACAGACATCTACTCGTACCCGAACCGACCCCGGGCACAAACACCTGGGTCAAACTAATTAAGCCTCTTGGCCCCAGCTCTTGCCTCTGGCTCCCACGCCTCTGATTCCCGCTTCTGTCCCAAACAATGGGCTTAGGAACATAAATCAATCAGGCGCAAAACAACGGGCACACTTGACGAGTTCCAAGGCGACCCTCAAAACAATCCAACGGACAATGATTAATCGCATTACGGGAAGCGCAATGCTATGCCCAATGCGCTATGCGCCATGCAATACCCTTCGCCGTATCAGGTGTGGGGGGACGGGCTGGCTAATTTTCCAAGAGAACTTAAGGCATTGCTGAACAATGAAAGAAAAATCCAAATCCCCTCTGGGAGCTCCCTAAGGACACGGAAAGGCGTTAATCCTAGGCCAACAATTTTATTGATTATTAATTTATTAATTTAATTTTGGAATAATTCCTAAATGCTATCTGCTAAAGAGTGATTTTTCTAAGAGTCATTTTGTATAAATGTATCTAAAAATATATCCTCTCGTTTATTGGTATATTTATTTTCCACTCTATTGGAAATAAAGTAATTCAAGGACTCCATATCATTTAAACGTTTGCCAATAGATTCCAAATATCGTAGGGTATCCGAAATTCTACAAGTTCATCTCTCTCTCTCTCTCTCATTACGATGATCCCTTTCCCTCCGCACAGACCCTTTCAAATGTCATTCCGCTTTTTTGGCGCAGTCACGCTAATTAGTCCCAGACAAGGACGAGCCATCAAGCGACCACGCCTATGCCATCCCAGTCGCAGTCCCAGTCCCAGTCCCAGCCCCAGTCCCTGCCCCAGCTCTGCTTTCAGTCCATGCCGTGCCACGCCCACTGTAAACATTTTAAAAATACATTTTACGAATTGTAAATAGCTTTAGTGCGCATAATGTTGTGGATTATGCTCACGCCCTCAATCGCAGGCCTTATCCTTCGTCCAGTAGTCGGCCAGTTCCATTTGCAACGCCCAGGACTTGTTTACTCCTTTGCGCCCATGATAAATGCCTTGACATAAATCTCAGACAGAGCTGCAATCGGAGGAAGCTCCAGGCAGGAGGAGGCCAGGGCCACAAGGAGAAACTTAACTTGGCTGGAAGGCTGACTGGTTGGCTGACTGGCTGGCTGGCTGACTGGCTGGCAAAAGTTAATCAACATTTCATTAATTAATTTCTTTAAAGATGTCGTTGGGCGATGGGACGACGATGTTGGCCAAAGAAAAATGGCCCGGCCAGACGATTCGGACGCTTCTTGGTGGCTGACTTGCCAGTCGGGGCAAATTATGTAAATTGGTTAAAAGCTTTTCCGGTTTTGAATTAGCAGCCTCATCAGTGGCCCAGGATATTCATTATTCGCCCCATTCAAAGGCGTTGAGTTATATTCCCCATTTAAGTTTGCTCCTTGGCTAATTAAATTGCAAGTGTCTGAATGTCGACTGCAGTTTCCCTCAAGTATCAATGAGTATTAAGTATCCGCTCTGGCCTCCTTCCTATGCGGCATAAATGCAGTGGGATTTCATTAAATTTCATTAGGGAATGTGATTAGAGAGAGACACGACACAAAGGCCTAGGGGGCCAAGGCACTGGCCTGTGCCTGCGCCTGTGCCGCTGCACCATGGACAGGAGATCGGAGACAAGAGACAAGGACATTCAAAGTGCATTTAATTAAGCAGCAGCAGGCGGGATGGACCGGACCGGCCCGGACCGGACTTGACCGACGGAAGGTGGGATAGAACTTGGGGGCCGAACAAGAAATGAATCAAAACAATTGTAAATACTGCAACACAAAAGCAATTAGTGGCACACAAAGCGGAAGTGCAAAAAGTGAAGCTGTTGAAAATAACTCGACAAAAACACAGAGAGCTGACAAAAAAAAAAAAAAACAAGTACAAAAAGGTACAAGACGATAAGGCGACTATGGGATATCCTCTTCTCATAAGTACTCCGTTGCACACTGAGAAGGAGAGAATTAATTAATTAATTAAGCGTTAAACGGTTATTTTTGTTCCATCTTTAATTTAAAGGAGAATCTTCGGACATTTTAGATCAATCGATAAGTAAAATAATTCATATAATTCAGGCTGGCAGGAAATATATTAATAACAAATAATTAATTAGAAAACTCTTGCAGAATCCTGCACCTAAATTACTTACAAATTATTGCAGGATCACTCATTTATATTTTACTCAAAAAAGGGTTGCCCTCTCCCTGTTAAAAAAGCCCAGAAACCCAGAGAATAAATGTACCATTGTACCCTAATGACAGGGTATTAAAAAGACAACAAGAAACTGAGTGGAACATAGAGAATGAGACAGGGATACAGCGGACTGCGGACAGCGGACAACAGACAACGGACAACAGACAACGGACAACAGGGAAAGGCAAATGAAAATGGTTTCGGCCAGGCCCACTGCAGAAGGCGCCAAAATAAACAAAGCGCATTGCCAGTCACCAGAGTTGATGAAAGACCCGACCCGACCCGGAGAGCGGAAAGCGGAAGGCGGCGGGACGAGTGGCGGCAGGGGCGGGAGGGGCGCCTAGGCCGTACTGGATCCGCAACTGAAAAGTGGCCAATGTAAATCTAATTAAAAGCAAAACAAAAGCCACTCTCAACATGCCACTCAAATTATAATGCATATAGCGTGGGCCCACTGCACTGGAGGAGCAGCAGAGACACACGGACAGAGAGAGAGAGAGAGAGAGACCGGAAATGGGTGTGTGTGTGTGTGAGAGACGCTTAGAGGAGGGCCGCCTCGTTTTCGTTAACCAAAATGAACAGTGGTAAGACTCCCTTTTGATGTGTAAATTGACTTTAGAAAAAATGCGCAAATCTAAAACTGAGAGAGTAATCAGAGCTACGATTCTTTCCTATGATCAAAATATTGACAGACCGAATATTCATAGCACCACAACCCACCCACTGGGCACTGAGCACTGTGCAGTGTGCGGTGTGCAGTCGTGCACTCTCTCGCCCCGAGTTCACACAATGAACCAGCGACAAATGCCAACACGGAAATGCATAGAATTTCACGGAGCGGGCGCCGAGGCCTAGAAAGAAGTCCAATGTCGGCGTGTTTTGGCCCGCAGGAGTCGGTCGGTTGGGCCGGGGTCGAGCGGGGACCTGATCCGGGGTCGGGGGTCGATGGTCGGGGGCCCCCCCAAAAGAACTTGGCACATGAAGCCAACGTTGTCGCATCGTTTGCCAAAATCCGCATTAAATTTATGCACTTTTGTTGTTACGGACAAACGTAGCTGAAATGTCCGTACGGGTATTTTTCCGTTAGTTCCGCAGCAATGTGGTGCCAAGCCCCAGCCCCAGCCTCAGCCCCTGCCTCAGACCCGACCCGACCCGAGCCGGAGGACAGCCGGGCAGGGCAGCCGGGTCCACAGATGATGATTGCATTGACGATGATGCTGGCATCGCTGGCCGCCGCTCATCCGGCTCAGGTTTCTGGCACGGAGCCGCAGTCGGAGCCGTGCCATGTTTAAGCCAAGAATGAAATCAGCAAAGAAAAACAATCCCACACCCAGCCAAAGGCATCCGGCGTTGCCCATTTTGGCTGTGATTTTGCAATTAAATAGATTTCAACGGGGCGTGCCCCGACAGATACTTCTGATACTTCTCCTTCCTGGATCCTGCATCCTGCATCCTTTGCGTTCTTTCTCTCTTTTTCTTTCTCCTGAAGTTCTCCGTTCTCCGTTCTCCATTCGAGTTCAATGACAAATTCTTGGGCACATCTGCAACGGACTATGGGGCACAGGCGGCTGGCACATGGTTCAGGGATCGGAGGGGAAATATTTCTGTTTGCAGTTCATTTGGCTGGGGGTTCTTGGCCTGGCCTTAGTTCTTTCTCATCGAATCTCTGATGTCATTTCGGGGCCATTTATTTGTAAGCAAAGCACTATAAATATTCATATGGCCATTGAAATACCAGCCATACGTATTCCTAATAGTTTTGCACTTCTCTTTCAGATTTGTTAACCCGCATTATATTTTTGCAGAGGGCAATAATTTATTTCCACTTTAATGTGACTTTTGAGACTTGGCAGAGGCACAAAAAATGTTTCCCAAAGATTACGTCTGCTCTGACCAATAATAATTCATTGATGGGGCAAGTCCCTCTCCACTTTCTGTTATCAAATTTGAATTGGTTATTTTAGTGCTCTTTTTTTCTGGGTTCCCTCAACCGTTTTCTTTTGGGTTCCCTAAATCCTTTTTTTCCCATTCTGTTTCTTGGGATTGAAGTCCAAATCAGTTTCAACTAAACTAAGCCCAAAACAAGGACACTAAAAGTGGGTTTACATGCAGAGAGGGGTCCTTGGATGTCAATTGCTTGTGCGTGCCATGATTGGCTTGTTCCCGATCAGCCCCGCACCAGACAATTGACAGCGGAATATGTTGGTAATTTAAGATTCATTTGAGAAAAGGAAAGGGCCCCCCAAGTGATTTAATATTTCATTTTCTCTCTCCCCAGAAGTTCCCTAAGAGGATCTGCCATCTTATGTCGCCATAGATTCGCAGTTTGTCAGTGTCTCTTCTGCTCGCAACAGAATCGAAAGGAATCGAATGGTGTGGGATGGTATGGGGGGCTTTTTATTATGCTGCCAGGCGTATTGAAACATTTGAGTGAATTTATTAGCGACACATATATGACAGTTGACACATTGTGCAACTTCCTTCGGGGATGCTCTGCCTGTGCTTCTGTCGCTGTCTCTGCCTCTGCCTCTGCCGCTGCTCTGCATGTGTAGGTGTTTGTTAGTGGCATTAGATGACGCACAGCACGTGTTGGACGAGGATGTTGTTTGGCATTCCCCCCCTCCGTGTGCCCGCCCGCCCCACGTTGCTGCCACCTATGTCTCTGTCGCACCCTGTCAACATAGCTCACATAAATCGCAAATTATACACGCAGCCACGCCCACGCACACGCCCACGCCCACGCAACTGTGGGCTTGGCTTTTGTGCATTTTCTTTGTTTCGGTCTTCCGCGCTCTCCTCCCACTTCCCCCCGCGTGACACTGCAGTCGTGCATCAATGCGGCGGCTGTTTTGGAAAATGGAAAATGCATTCGGAAATTCGAACGCTCAACTTCACACATTGTCTGTGTTTTATTGCATTAGTCCTTGACTCCCATCGCCATCATCCTCCACCCAGCAGCAGCAGCAGCAGCAGCAGCAGCAATAAATAGACAGGCACCCTATGCTCCTCCTGCCACCCATAAATAAAAGGGGTCCTACCAATATAGAGCCTTACTGCCATCCATACATACATACATATATGATCTGGCGACCCATTGTTCTGTCAGTTATTGTTGCCCATGGTGTGGCTCTATTTCTGTGTGGCCTTCAGAGCCCCTGAAGAAGAAACAATTAAATGAACAAAACATGTGTGGCATTGCAAATCTTCTCGTCTTTTGCTGTCCTCCCGTTTCGAAAATTACGAGCACGAGTTGTATTCAATAAACCCAAAAAATCGTACTTGAAATACTTTGTTTCATTTTTGCATAGTTTCTAGCTTGAACATGGCTCCCAAGCTTTTTATACCCGGTACTCGAAGAGTAAAGGGGTATATTAGATTTGTGCAAAAAATTAATGTGTGTAACACCCAGAAGGAAGCGTTTCCGACCCCATAAAGTATATATATTCTTGATCAGCATCAATAGCCGAGTCGATATAGCTATGTCTGTCTGTCCGTCCGTCTGTCCGTCTGTCCGTCTGTCCGTCTGTCCGTCCGTCCGTCTTCATTAGCGCCTATAGCTCAAAGACCATAAAAGCTAGAGGAACATTATTTTGTATACAGACTCCTGTCCTAACGCACTGTTACAAGTGTATTTCAAAATTTCGCCCCGCCCCCTTCCGCCCACTCCAAGGACGAAAATCTGTGGCATGCACAATTTTAAAGATACGAGAAAACTAAAAACGCAGAATCATAGAGAATGAGCATATCTATCAGATTGTAGAATCTGGATCAGATCGGATAATAAATATAGCCACAATGAAGAAAACCATTTCGAAATGCATCGTTCCCTCTCGCTCTCTCTCACACACAGGGGTAGGCGCTATGCCTGATCGAATTTTTTGACGCCTAGTTCTCAGAGACTATAAGAGCTAGAACCACCAAACTTTCTATCCAAGCTCCTGTGATATCAAACCGAGACGAGTTTGTTTTAAAATTTGGCCACGCCCCCTTCCGCCCCCACAAAAGATGAAAATCTACAATTTTGAAGATACGGGAAAACAAAAAACGCAGAATCATAGAAAATGACTATATCTATCAGAGTATTGAATTTGGATCAGATCGGATCATAAATATAGTCAGAAGGAACAAATGAAATTTCAGTGGCCTCCCAAGCGCAGACTGATTCCCTCTCTCTCTCGCACACAGCCGTGTATGTATATGTAGGAAGTAGATAAAAACATGTAGAAAAGGCAGATGTAAAAAATGTATGTAAACAAATATGGAAACATCTAATAGATCAAAAACTCCGAAAAGGTTCGACTTAAATTTTTTTTTTTTGGCTAAAATTAAATTTTGTCCTTTTGCGAACATGTAATAAATTACAACAAGCTCACATACATATATACTGACTGAGTACCGGGTATAAAGTAGAGCCGCGGCGCAGACGCGGCTCATAACGTTCCCCCTCGTTTTCTTTGATGCTTTGTTTCGGCACAACTCGAGCATTGCGGGTCGAGCATAAAGCATGCCATAGATGACAGCGTCGCACAGTGCGTATGCGCAATATGGAATTGGCCTTATTGAAATTCACATGGAAAAAAAATACAGCCATGACTTGGCTTACAGCTATGAGCCATAAAAAGAAAACGCAAAGCCAAACTGAAACCAGAAGGAAACGATATCAAGGAGAGCCGAAGTCTGACGTACCCTTGCAGGTCCATTGCAATGTGATATGGTCACACGATCTGCTCATAAAAAATGCTCTGTACTCATCGAATTTAGACGATATAGTAATATCATTCTGACGATTCAGAACTATATAATTGTAATTTTATACTCGTATTATAATCGTTAGATTGAGTTTCCCAAAGACGGTAGTATTTTTTATGGATCTATGTATTTAAGAGACTGTTAATTTTAATCGGGAGTATTAAAGTTCAATAGATACAGAACTGCTTACTGTTCCTCCGTTGCCAAGATCTGGTAAAAATATGAATACCCTTTTCGAAGGGAATGCCATCGAGCACCACACACAGCGTCCCGTGCAAGTGCCAAGCCCTAGTCCGGGGAGAGTGAGGACTAAAATTGAGCACTTGAAATGCGTTGCAGCAGCGATTTGCTATCAATTTTAATATCACATAAAACTAAGGGCAATCCCCAAAGGGAACGCGAGCGTAAAACAACAGACATAGACCCGGAGGGGGGAAAAGGATTGTAGGTCGTGGTGCCGGGGACGGGCTTGGGGCTTGGGGCTTTCAACTATTGAAATTTTATCAAGTGCACATAAAACTCAAAAAGCCATGATGATGTAGCTAGGGTCGCCCGGGAGAAGGGGGGGAAGGCGACCCTGCAAGAGGGATCTGTTCAACTATTGTAAAACATTGACAATTTCCGTCACATCTCGGGGGTAGTGCAAAATGGCAAATCAATAAAAACAAATTGAACTCGAATTCAATAAAAATGGAGGACAGTTACATAAGAACGATGCTGTGGTACCCTCTTGGAAAGCAGAGACATATTTTTGGGATATTTCGTTGAATAAAGATACAAAGAAATAGGGGCATTCGTTGCCTGAACAATTTCTGCTATCTACAATTTGATAAGATGAATCAGATAATCAGATAAAATATTTGTAAGTCTTTGGATGCGTTGGTTCTTTTACTTTTATTTCTCTGCTTCAGTTCAGTCTTAAAACTGATGGAAAAAAGGGTAATGGCAAACTCTATCCGAGACGTATATACCTTTTGACATCCATCTGATAGTCCTGGGATTCAGCATGGGTTGAAGGGTTGCCAATCAGCAGCAGAAGCAGCAGCAACTTGTCTGACGATGGCGGGTACGTGGCACGAGGATAGAGGCTAAACTAAGGAAAAACTTTAACAATGTTTTAAAAAGATATACTCCCGGCTAACGCCGCTGGACGTGATCCCCTCCAAGCCAGCTCTCTCTCACTCTCTCTCTCCGGCAACGGATTACGGCAATTGCAGTGGAAGTTCTGCCCCCCCACCCCGACACCGGAATGGGGATGGGAATGATGTCGATTCGAGGCAAGTCAAGTGCGACGCTGGCACAGACCTTTTCCGCCCACCCATTTCCTTCCGCCTTGTTGTGTGCAGCTAATAAAAGCCAAAATCAATGCCTTGCCCCAATATATATATATATATACATACTATATATATTGTGTGTGTGTCAAATGCGATAAAATTTGGTCAGCATAAGGTTCAAATACTTTTATAAGGTGCTGTTGAAATGTATTTGTTGATTGCTTGGGTTTGGTTTTTATTTGGGCTCTCCATTGCTGGGTTCTTTGTGTTTGCTTTTTGGCTCTGGCTCTGGCTTTTTTGCGGTCAACTCGTTCGTAGCCAGGAAATTGCCAAACACATGGCCGGTCTCCTGCTCCTGCTCCTCCTCTATGCTCACATAACTAGCTCTGGAGCTAGCCATCAACCCAAACAAAAAAAGGTCAAGTTAAGCGAAGTGTGCTACCAAAGAAATTCAACTGAAAGTGGGTGGACGGCGGGGGAGCCTCTTTCAATAGGTGGATTGTACGTAACAGCTGGGGCAAACCGAAGAAGCCAGAGAGAATAGGTAGGATCCGAGGCTGAAGCTTTAGATACCCTGTGAGATTTATTGCTGCTATATGGTCATCCGATTTAAATCAAATTAAACTAAGCTTCAAAGCTGCACTCTGGACAGATCTTTCCTTGGGAAACTGTAATGGAATCCAATTTGATTAGGTTTTGTGCAATGCCCTTCTCATGAAGTGTATCTAAATACTAAACCGCTGCCACTCATAAAAGGGAAACCGAGAGAGAAAAGGATGCTGTCCTCATGCACGATATGCGCGTATGTACAAACCACATCAATAAAGCACAATTTTTAATATAAATAACTAAAGTTTAATTTGGTTCAGGGGCACATTTCGAGTAGACTTCCCCTCCCCACCTCACCCCTGTGTGGCCACAAACCCACTTCTGGAATCCCCCGCCTGAATTGTTGATGAAATTTTTGGCCTGGTCAAAATAATAATTATTTCATTTGAATTTCCGCATTGCACTACAACAATGCGGAATTTTCGGTCTGAATATGCAAATGCATTGAAATAAACACAAAACCCCTGCGAAATTTAGTAATTATGAATGCCCAACAAATCTGAGTGGTCGATAAAACCGTACTTAGCATGACATGGATGACATGCGATGGGCAGCGTCGAAGCGAATATGGTTTATATTTTTAATTAGTAAATAGCTACAAAAATATTGAAATGGTTCCAAAATGTTTTCAAATGGCAATTGGTCGCCATATGAAATCTATGTAGATAAGAGCGCTATAAAGGATTCTGAATGTGAATTAGGAGTAATAGTTGTAATTATTTAATATATCTTTCTCGAAGCACCATTTTATATAGCTCTTCTGAACGGTGGTTCCTGCAGATTGGCTCTTCAGAAAATGTGTGGATATCAGAGCTTAAGATTGACCGGACATTAGCCCAAGTTAAACGGCAATATTTATGAGAAATATTTTAATAGGGTCTTAGATCCATTGGCACAAGGAAATCCCTTCTTGATCCACCGATTGTGAACAGATAGCACAGCTTTAAATTATACCCAGATTGTTTATGTTCCTCAAGATAGTTCACTTTCCCCCCACACTTCTGCACGAAAACTTTTGATTTATTCTCCCATGGTTGGGACAGAGCTCTTAAAGCAGCCATCTTTATCCTCCCTCCGCCACATCCATATCTCTCTCCTTACTTCACCTACATATTCTCAAACTGATTTAATGGCACACACACCCGCAAAAAATTCTGCGGGAAATGTCTTTTAAGTTTCATCTTCCCTTCGGTTTTTTTCTATATCATTTTTTTTTTTTTTTTTTTTTTTGCGGGAGACTGAGCCTTGCAGACACATAAATAAAGTTGTCACACGCACACGCAAGAGATAAAAAGCCAAAAAACTTGCTTAGCTTTTGACGGTATGTGTATGTGTGTCCCTGTCCCTGTCTCTATATCCATCTCTTTCTCTGACTCTATACGCCTCTCTTTCTATGACTGTCTCAGCCATCCGCTTTGGTCCCGCTCATTAAGTGCAGAAAAACGCCTTTTCACTGTCATTGATGTCGTTCACGTGCTGCGTGCAAAGGAAAAAAGCAGAAGAAGGCTCAATTCTGGCACCGAAACTTAGGATACACTTCTGCATTAAATTTGTAGACTTGGGAGATTTATTTGTATTATATTCATGCCAAATAAACATCTTAAACTACAATTTTTAGAGCTTGGATGGATTCTCTTTAAAAACAAACAACAGCTCTTCCTGCAATCACTTTCCAGCTACAATTTTTCCTATGGCTGCTATTATATATAGCGTTCCGATCTAGCTGGCAGACGATCTGCTCTTCGATTGATTCAGCTTGGGATTAAGCATTGCAAATTCTTCTTTTCGTTTTTACACTTCAAAAATCTGATCAATTTCAAGACACCAACTGTAAGGGTATGCACACTTGGAAAAAAACAGCAAAACCAAATGTCACATGCATGAAAGAGACAGCCAGAGAAGGTGGGCGAGAGAGAGAGAGACGGGAGGCGAAATGTAGAAGGAGATGGGGGAGCGAGAGAGTCGCGACAGACATTCGAGTTTCTCGCTCATTAACCGCGCGCGTTGCTGACACGCTTGAGTTATTTTCAATTAAATGTCGATGAAAAACTCGCAACGCACACACACACACACACGCATAGAGGGGCGCATACACACAGGCACATACATATGTGTACAGTTATCGAGGACACGGCTCTCTATATGGCGTGTGTGTATGGGTGAATGTGCATAAATTAAAACTCAACATCGTTCGCGCCATGTCCTCGATGGCGTGCCACTCATAACATACCCACTCCAAAAAGTCTTACTCCCAACTAGCGGCACGGCACCGCCACAGCTCCATTGTGCCACCACAACTGCACCCTGGCACCGCACCACCGCACCACCGCACCACCAAAACATTATTAAGAGCAATTGTCTCATCGAGAGACATGCTGAAATGAAACATTAATTAAATACAAATTTAAAGTCGTTCTGGCAGCTGCCTTTTGGCACGATTCCGATCGGAATGGAATGGACAAAAGCCAAGATAATTGTGCCATGGAAAATGTCATTTAATACATGCGTTAAACAATGAAATAACGAAACACATAAATAAAAAAGGAATTCAGAGAATATCTTGAGCAGATTTAATTTTTCAATCCGTTTGGATTTTCGTCACGCCTTTCGTGCTTCGAAGGATGGCTCAAATTATTTTAAAACTCGCTTATGAAACGATAGAAATTTCACCGATCTTAGCCATGTAGCCTAGCCTTTCACTTTCACTATCCATAACATCTCAGTGCTTCCTAGCCGTTTCAGGGAGTCGGCGGCCAAAAAGTGTTCTATAAGGACGACCCCCATTAATATACAGTAGGGATGAATCTTCCTTGCAGTAATAAATTACTTACAAGTTATTTTCTAAACAATTTTCAGTTCAGTGTGTCCTCAAGGGCCTCGGCCCTTGGCATTCATTAGTCTGATTTGAAAACTAAAATCCTTAACCAATTCTAGCAACATTTTTAATATTATCTTAAAACATATGACACGCAGCTTTGTAAGGTTTGAGTATCATGAGTAGGTCAAAGAGCATGGCAAATATTGTTTCGTGTCAGAGAGTCTCAAAATCATTAGTTTTAGCCCATTTCCGAGACATTTCTGCACGTCATCGCTTTGCTCACAAGCTCTGTAATTGTAGTTGTAAAATTAACTACTTTAACTTGTTTAGTTTTTAGTTGCTGCTTTTCAAATGCCGCCCCTAACAAGCTGTAAATTATGAAATTAGCCAGAACACTCCGATATAAAGGAAAATGAAAACCAGCAAAGAAAAATAAAGTGGAGAGAAAACGTGAACTGTGACCGCCTTTTGCATGCGCGTAATTTATTTGCAAATTCCATATAATTTATGCAACGCACACATCCATATAGATCTGTACATACAGTACAATACAGTACAGTAGGTACATATATAAAATTATAATTGTGTGTGGGACAATCTCCTGGGGCTGTTGTGTGGCGTGTAAGCCAATTAAATGGCCGTCGACGTGTTTTGTTTGTTTTACGAATTTTGATTTCGGCGGCATGCAAGCAACGGCTAAAGTTCATTTTGTTTGGCATTTTACGTGGGGCGCGTCTTTGGATAATTTGTCCGGCACAAACACACATACACACACACACACACCCATATTCAGTACCAAGAGAACACGTTCAATTTAACGCTTGAGCTCGGTTTTTGGAAAATGCTTTTTGCTACCCTTAAAAGGGGGTATTATAATTTGTATGCAGATGTTTGTAACCATTGACTCAAGGGAAACATGATTGTTTCTTGCAGCTCCTGAAATCGCAAGACTCTGTAATTTCAGAAGCAAGAATAAGTTTAAATGGGCTTTAAAAATATATACCTTGTTTTTTTGCTTTAAAGGGTACTTCAACTTCGGCAGCATGGTTTTATTAATTTTTACTCTCTTTTTTTTTTGGTTTTTGGTTGCGTTGATTTATGCAAAGCTTGGCCAGAGATAACGCGTTGCGGCTCAGGGCTCCCGGCTCCTGGCTCCTGGCTCCTGGCACCCGGCTCTCGGGGCTCCTGCCGCAGGAGTGAGTCCCTGTGCCTGGCAGATGGCGCGGGACTGGGGGAAGTGAGTGGGTGATGTCGTGTAGGAGGGTGGGGGAGGCCTTAAAGTCCTGAGCCTGCTGTTTGTTTGACCATGTTGTTAGGCTGTTCTGTTGTTTGGCGTGTTTGGCTTTTGTTTCCCGGGCCGCTCCTCTGCCTCTGCGGCTGTCTTGATTGTTATCAGGGCCTCCCGATGGAGATTCGCGTTTTGTTTGTCTGTTTGCCCTGGTTTACGTATCTGAGTGTGAGTGGTTCCCTGTGAGCGTGTGTGTGTGTGTGTGCGAGTGTTTAGTACTCGTGTTACCTTGTAAACAGAACCCTCATCATCATCATCCTCATCTTTGTTTAACATTCTGCCAGCCCTCAAGTGATCTCTGTCCGCTTTCCTACACCACTATCCCAGAGAGAGACACACACACACACACACACACACACACACACACACGTACTCAAAGAAGTGATAAGATAATAGGAATTCCAAGGGCGTGGCATTTCTGGTGGCAGTCTGGGAGGCGGAGGTTTGTTTGACTTGTCATTCTCCAACTGACGGACAGGTTACCGCTGGAGCTGGAGCTCAATCTGGAGCTGGTGCCCTCATAAATTCATTTAAATATAAATCATATTCCAAACGAGTGCAATATTTCTGCCTTCTTAAGATATAACATATTTTTCACCTTCTTAGAAATTAAATACCATATTTGTGAGGAGTATTCCCATTGGACTATGGGGAAAACGATTATTTAAGGAGTTGGTGGGAGAAATTTGTACAAAACAGATGTTTTAAGGTTTTTATTTAGCTCTCCCACACTCCCTATAAAATACCGCCCACGATCTATAACATATCATTCCTCACCTGGCAATCTGTGCCCCTAAATCTTTCCTTTTCAAAGGGGTATAATAAAATCAAGTGGTTCTCTGGTGCTCCATATGCTCCAGTGCACAGTGCCCTTTATAAATGAATGTGTTAAGTGCACTTTGGATCCCGGGGCCAAGCTGGCGTACCACTAGCATGCCACAGCCAAGGGTTAAGGGTGCTGGCAAAGGGGTAATTAAAAGTGCAACAAATGAAACAATTTATGGGCATTAAATCAATGCCAGCGAGTAATTATCTAGCACGTAGTCCAACGCAGCTCTCAGGAAGGAACAGAACACAAATAAAGCTGCCACAAAAGTGGCATAAATAAAAATAAAGCCCAAAACCGCATTTTGATATTTTTATTTTTTAAATTGTGGTCTCGGGCTACACCCCTGGAAATTAAATGCCAAAATAAAATGTACCGGAGCTTTGGTGGTGGAGAATTCTTTTTGCGGGGCACAGCAACACTCGCCAGCACAAAGAGGAGAAGACCCCGACGCAGAGACCCACTCGAGGCATAATAGAAAGTAAGGCACAAAGTAGTATAGGAAGCAATGTCGGTCGCTGGATGGCGCTACTGCTGGGCTCTGACTCCAGCTCTGGCTCGTGCACATTCTGTGTAAGTAATTTGCATACCGGATCAATCTTGAAAAATTAATGGCTTCCCAGACAGATAATGGTAGACCGCACACACACACTAACACATGGCATGGCAAAAGGAACAGCAACGAAGCGTGAGGCAAATGCTGAAATATTACGTATACGCAACGGGGCTGTCGCTGCCGCTGCCGCCCTTGCGGTTTTCAGCAATATTACGTAGCGACCACAGTGCGTCGTTGTCGTCGACGTCGACGTCGTTGTTCTCTCTAGGCAGCCACCTCCTCGTCGTCGTCAACGTCACAGACGACAGACGAGAATGTCGAGTGCCATGCCAACGTATGACTTGCCCTGCCCCTACCCCGGCCCCTACCTCCCTCCCAATTCCTTCCAGCCATCGCTCTATTCGTGGTTCCTAGGTTTTCCCCTCACCCGAAATTTCGAAATTTGTGGGTGCGTGTGTGGCACGATGCCTTTGCATTTTGGTGGAATTGTCGGAAATGAGGCACCCATGTATCACAGTTGGCTCGGCTCACTCCCCCTTCTGGCATGGCATGGCATGGCCATGCCTTCCTTCCTTCCTCTGGCGCAACACTGCATAAATCTTAATCCTTACATGCCTGGCAACACGCTGCCATCGCGATAATAGCCACAGCAACAGCATTAAATGGTACTGCGCGGAGAACAACATAATTTTAAATGAAACCCCAAAACGCTGATAAGCAAGCGTTTCACAGCAATTAGTTGCACAGAATTGTGAAATTGTACTCGAAGTTATAAAAATTACAGACAAGAAAAAGGCACGTACGAGAATAATTTCCACGAAGGGATATTCATTATTTGAAGGAACAAAGCCGCAAACCAAAGGATGGTAATATTAGGCTTAATAAAACAGAAAAAACGAACAATGGGCTTAGAATGTAATAAAAATGTTTGCTGTATAACATTTTTAGATATTCAGAGCTCTTCAGATCCCTTCCTATCCAAATGCTTCTGGGAAACTACACCTAATTGGATCAACAACTTTCGCATATGAAACTTGGAATTTTCGTATTCCAATTGTTTTATCCTCAAGCGATTCTACTGACTTCTCTCTGGCTCAACTTTAGGGAAGAGAGAGAAAGCTAGGAAAGCTGGGTCCCCGTGCAATTCTCGGCTTCTCCTTGCACTCAACTTTGACGTGGAAAACTTTTGGATGCCGAAAGCATGGACGTACCGATACCCAGAGTCCGCACCGTGCGCCCAGTTGCTCAATTAACATTGCAGCCATAAATTCTGCATCTGCCTAGCCCTGCCCTGCCCCGCCTTGCCCTGCCCTGCCCTGCCATGCCCTGTTTTTCTTCGGGCTGCATTTACGCAGATAACTCATCAGACTAAGCCAAACAGATTCATCTAAAACTCCGCTAGCCACTTTCATTTCGGGGCGGTGCGACGAGGGCCTCACAAACTTTGCACATAAATTCTGCGCAATTTATTCATGAAAAAAAACGAGGGGAAAACGGAAAATGGAGAATGGAAAAAGGAGAGCGACTTCCAAAGGTGCGTCACCCTCGCCTGCAGTGTCGAAAGTTTTTCAGCTGGAGACCAGAAGCAAGTCCGAGACGAAAGCGAAGACGAAGACGAACAAGGACCACGACAGCGACAGGGATAGCGACAGGGATAGCGCTGAAAAAAGGGACATCGCAGCAGTAGACAAGATTGATATAAGACTTTTTATATTCCGACATTTCAAAGCTCATTTCACGACGGCAGCCTAAACAGGATAAAAGTTAAATATGCTAATGTGTTCAGCCTGTTTCAGCTCCTTCCGCAGATAGCAATAGGATAAACGGACAGACAAAGAGATAGACCAATGGACAGTCCTGGTCTGGTCGTTGGAATTTCCAGCTTAAGTCGAAGCGGTCTCTAAGCCGGGGAACGGGCAATTAGCTGCACCAGGTCGTAACTCCATTCATCGTAAAAACAGTCCAAGGTTTTCAATTTGCACAGAAACTGCACATCAACAGGAAGGACATATCCAAAGAACCATCCTGTAGAGCAGTCAAGCAGCCAACCAACCGGGCAACCACTTCACCTACTTCACGCTTGTTGGATTTAATTTTATTGTGGCATAACCTTTTGCTGACACAACTGCAAGCCTGATAGGATTGCGGGGCATGGCTGAGGCGCTGTGGCAGGATGCCGAATGGATAGATGGATGCTTCGCTCCCCTATCTCATCCACCGCGTGGCAGCTGTTGCGCTTCGACCTCGCGACTGTTGCTCGCTTTGTTGTCGCCTTTCCACTGAAGCCTTTCGCCTTTCGCTTTTCGCCCCCCTGCAGCCGCCTGCCTTCCTGTAGTAAAACTTATTTTATTGCGCTCTTATCATTAATTTTATGGGAATGCGGCAACTGTGCGACATTAGCGGTAATTGGCAACAACGATTTGCCAGACAGGCAACAAAATGGCCGAGACCCCAAGACCTCAAACCACTCTTAGCTCTATTTGTCACTTTCTCAAATGCTAGAAATTATTAATTGAAATTAATGCCTTGAAGATGACAAAAATTAGGTGGAAAATTGTTGCTTATTCAGCCGAAATGGCGAATACAAAATTGACAAAGAATGACATTTATCCCTGTCTGCAGGCACACACCTGTAAATAGGGGAAAACACATGTTCTTTTATCCGTCACGTCAATGATGATTTAAAATGAATTAAAAATAATATACGTCAATTAAGCGTACTCATTCGTGGTGCAAATATAATTTTTCTTTTCAAAAAATCGTTTATAATTGAAATTCTTGTAAATCATATTTTTTTTGCAAAGAATTTATTAATTTTTCATTGAGTTTCATATAAATCAGTAGTGATAAAACATGTCTATAGAATGTGCGGCTCCAAATTGCTGCCACTTTTGCTTCATTTTGGTTTCAACCCAAATTTTTTCAAGTGTCCGCATATTCGTTTTAATTGAATTGCCAGCAAATTGCCCCAAAAACTGTATGCACATTGTTCGAATCGTTCAACGGCTGAAACGGCCTGCGGAAATTGCATTTCA
Source organism: Drosophila helvetica (assembly GCA_963969585.1). NCBI lineage: Eukaryota > Metazoa > Arthropoda > Insecta > Diptera > Drosophilidae > Drosophila > Drosophila helvetica. Next base: position 12,118,188 of record OZ018402.1, on the reverse strand, counting down.
CTTGAACTGCCTGTCAGGCAGCAGGAGTTGGATGGGCCAGGAAGAGCCACACGAGGATAGTTTGTCCAGTCAGAGAGTACAATGTGTGTGGGGTTCATCAGCCAGAAGGAGTGGGATGAGGATGAGGATGACGATGACGATGACGCGGATGGCCCAGGCTCTGTTGGAGTGATGCTCATTAGGGAATTTCAATAAACGGGCAACGGTGGCGGGTGTACATAGATCACTCGGCGGTGGCACCGGCCTCAGGACGTCCAAGCCAAACCGAACCGAACCCAATCCACTGCTAATGCTACTGGTATCGGGTTCTATTACTGCTTCGGCTCCTACTGGACCTACTGGTATACCCTCTCTTCTAGTCGCTGTCCTACTGGATATTCCAGTTGGCCATCTCCCGGTGTTGACGTTGATTGGCGTGTGTGCTTGGCGCGCGTTGTGGTTGCGGCTGTCCTGGCGTGTCGGCTTCCATCCTGAAATTTCGTGGCATTTTTCGTTAGTTTATGACAAATGCGTTAGACAGTCAGGCGCCCGCTTCACTGTGGCCCCAGTTCCCAGTTCCCACTACCCAGTCCCCAGTTCTCGCTAGTAGCCCGCCGTGGGGATCCTGAAACAGTTTCGGTTTTTGTTGCTAATGACATCACGTGCTGGGGCATCCATCGTTTCGCCATATAGATGGCCCGAATGGCAGCCGGCTGTCATCAATGGTGTACGCACATAAACAAAATACGTCAACTGTATCCAATGGTCCTCTTCTGGGATTTGCTTCTGCACAGCCCCCCACCCACCAGCCCCCCCATCCATCCTTCCCATTCCTCCCATCTTCATTCCTTGGATGTCTGGCGATGTTGTTGACAGGGCCCTGCTTGCTCAAATGTTTGTTTAGACAGGGACAGGGACATCGACATCGACATCTCTCCTCCCATCCTTTCGGACAGTTGAGCATCTGGCTCCCCCACCCATGAGACTTTTTCATTAGTAAGTATCAGTCGCGTGTCGATATAATATCGCTCAAGTATTGAACATCCCATTGGCAATGGAAAAGCCTGAAAGGCGCTTCACAACTGACGAATAGATTTTATTTTCATATATGTCTGTAACTGAGAGGAGTTTTTGGTGGCATAAAAAATAAGATATTATCTACTCATCCAACAAAGAGCATTATCTTTGGGCAAAAGTCAGCTATTCTATGATTAGATATACTTTTCCTCCTGGCTAATCTTTGTCTGGAAGCTATCACCATCGCTGTAAGGTATGGAGAAAACATCCTCATTTGCTCTCATTTCTTGCAGGTGATGAAGCAGTTACCTTTCCACTTTAGACCAGTTAAAACCTTTGCCAAAAATAACACAAGCCCACCACCACCAACTCCAACTCCAACGCCAACGCCAACGCCAAAAGCCTTTCAACCAGTCAACCTTCCAACCACTCAATAACTCAATTTTCTATAAAAAGGCACTGAGATTGCTTTGCTGCTGCTGTTGAAAGGCAGAAATCAATTTCTTTATCGGCCAGAACTAATATGTCAAATGTATAATACGAATGGAGATGGGGAGGACAAACATGAGGATGAGAATGTCCTTCGCACAAAGGAGGGCAAACAAAGCAAAACAAATCGAACCTTGGGAAAAATCTCTTAGGTCAACGATTTTTCCCTCCTTTTTTTGATCAGCTGATTGATTGGCAAAGGTCCTTGAGGATGCCGAGAGCTCTAAGTATTTTGGGGTATTCCTGCTTTTTTTTTTTTTTGAAGCGAGATTTCCTTATTCATTAGTTGCGCTTTTGGCACAAATTCATTTTTAATGACTGTCCCGGCCCTGCCTTCGCATGGGCTTTTTACAACTCGGCAGATTTTTGGTGGACCAACCTCCCACCCCACCTTCCATCCTCGGGAATCTTTCTTTGAGAGAGAGCCTTCGGGCTCTTTAATGTATTTTTCATGAGTTTGTAAAGTGAAAAACTTTCGGATGCGTGCAAATAACTCATATTCATTGATATTCTGTCGTGTCTGAGGTTTCTCTAGGCATCTCTTTCGGCTACTCCTGCTCCTCCTCCTCCTCCTGCCCTTGCAGATTTTCTTCCTCTAACCTCTCCGCCTCCTCCGTTCCGACTGGTCCTTTATAATTCATAAGCGGCCGTCCCCCGGCTCCCCGAGTCAATGACTTTGGTAATATTTCGCCGCGAGTCGCGTAATTGCCAGCGCAATGAGAGAAGCGCCCGGCAGCGTCGTCCTGTCGTGTCCTTAAAAATTGCCGCTAGCCGAGCAGGATAGACCCGCGTGCAGGCCTCATAAATATTTTCGAGGCAGTAGGCAAAGAAAATACCAAAAATCACAAGAAGGAAGGCCTGAGCCATGTATGTTTGACTAAGGAATACCCTCTATTGGGATGTGTACGGGAAAATGGAATTTGCGTATAAGTTGAGAATATAGTAGGCTGTGGAATCGAATAAAAGCATGTGTCAAAAGCATCAGAACGTGTGCCCCCTAAAAATATATATTCATTGTTTCCCCAGACCTCGCCTGGGTAACATCAATTTTATTTTTAGATTCAAAATTTTCAGTTCCCAAAATTCCAAGCGAATTATGGGGTAGTTTAAACTTTCTGTAAGTTGTCAAATTCCAAATTGGTTTACGCTCTAATCAATTTTTCTTTCAGGGCTTATTGAGAATACGGATTATTATTATTATACCACACATGTTTGTCACATGATTGCAGCGGAACAGACAAACACGACTTACTTTGGCTATTAGAGAGCCAAAACCTTGAGCAAGGCATTTATTCGAAGCATGGCAAGTTTTAATTGGATCAGAAAGAGTATTGGATGCTAATTATTTTTCATTTACAGGCACACCTTTTGTGATGGGACCCATCTCCACGTTACACGTGACTTGAGATATGCGGATTGCATCAACACATATACTAAGCATGTCTATTAACACCTTAATATATGTAAATAAAAAACCAAAAACCAAAAACCGATTTTACTAGCATTTTTCAATTGTCTTGTGGGATGGGATGAAAGCCTTTTGCTATCTACTAAGACTATTTTTGCACAAGAAAGTTCTAGTTTTCCCAAGAATAGGTTTTCTCTCCAATAAACTACGATTTCCTAATTCTCCGATGTTGCAAGATATTGATGGCACTTCCAAAGGGAACTCTGTTTTTATTTTTTAAGGAAACAATTTGAAGGAAAGCATTTTTTTCAAAACAATCTTGATTGACTTTTGGATGTTCTTATAGTTATAGGAAGTGTAGATAATCCAAATAAGCACTTCCTTGTACCCGTAGCAAAAAGCTACTCTAAACCAATATACCCTGCTAGCCCACGAAAACTCAACAAAAAAAAGCAAAAATCTGAACGTTGCGTCGTTTGATATTTTTATGTGGCCCGCCCCAAGGGAGGCGTGAACCGTTTGTGCACACTCACTCCCTACTTCACCCAGAGTCCTTCCCTCATTCCCGATGCCCTTCTGCCGAGTTCTGTGAGTTATTTATGAAAGTTCTGCCCTCTTCCAATGATCGTTAATCATAATCGACGCATAATATTTCGGCAGAGAAACGGAGCCAGAGGAAATCGGAACTAATTTATGTGGAAATGAGTTAATTTCCTTTGCCTGAATTGTGATTTTGTAGCGATTTCATCGCTGCCATGCCAAAAGTAATTACCAAGCACTTCACTGGGGCCCGAGGGAGCGGGAGGCCCCAAATTAGTCTCAGGATGAGGTTGTTCTTATTCTTGTTGTTGTTGTTGAGCAGATTTCAAGCTAAATTAATTATGATTTTGTGTGCAGGTAAGTGGCAAATAAGCAAATCTCAAGCCACGCTGGAGTTATGACTAATCAGAAATTCGGGGACATTTGTAAATTTGACTAGGACAAAACTAAAACAAATTCAACCGCTTTCACCTCAAATTCCCTTTTTTGAGGGATTATAATTATTTACCCCCCAGCCATTTTTATTCTCGCTATTTTACCTGAATATTTAATGTGTGTAATCCGCTTTACACTTTTGCCCATATTTGGTTATATTTTTTGCATGAAAACAAACATTGAGAACATTTACAAATTTATTAAAAAACGATAGCATGCTAGAAAATTAAAATAAAATAAATATAAGTGAACCTTGTAAATAATTTACGACAAAAGGACACAAACTGTTTGAACAAAAAATACAACGGGAGTTGTACATATGAGCATGTATGAAATGTTTGTATAAAAACAATGAGTGAAGAACTTGCAAACGAAGTCGAAATGTTTACTAACAAATAAAAACAAAACAAAATCTAAAATTGAATGGTAAAGAAGCATATATTGGAAATATTTCATACTGTAAAGAAAGAAATTCAATAAAAATATTGCATGCAAAGTTTGAAGCCAGAAAATAATTAAATGAAAACATACCAAATATATTGCAAACATTTAATTACAAACAAATTGCCTGTACAGTTTTTGTAACGAAGAATTTTGTATATAAAATGTTTAGAAAAACCTAATTTAAGAACGTTTCCTATTTCATGTGAAAAGAAAGGAAATTTAAGACAACTTTTCGTGAAATGTTGAGATAAAAATTTTAGCTGAAATTTTTAAAGCTTATTTTCGTGAATTGGGAAAAGTTTCACCTTCCAATTTCCCAATTCCATCTCCGCATTCGCACCCACCTCCAGGAATCCGCCTGACAGATGTCCAAGACCCAAGGTGTCCGAGGCCAAAAGCTGTCAAAATAAAGTTTTACAATTCACGCGCATTACCACCAGCATCACCCCTGTCTCTGGATCCATCCACCAATGTTCCCACCCCCGCCATTCCGCTGCCTAATTTGTGCTGTTTGTTTGACATTTCAGGCGGAAACAGCCGCAACATGAGACAACAACACGCGTCGGTCGGTCAGTTCCCGGTCAGGTGAAAATGATGCCGTGAGCGAGTACATGAAAAATGTATAAAAAGAAGATGGAAGGCAGCATCCGCCCCTAATGGAAATGTAATTGGCAATTGTAAAATTAAACACAAAACAGCTTGAAGCTGGAGAGAAAAAGCCACAAGAATTGGGAAACCTTCCAACTGGCGGGGAAATTGTATGGGAATGGGAATCCCACCCTAAAACTGTGAAAAATGAAAACTCCCCGGCTATTGAACCGGACTCTGGATTGACAGGGGATGGATGGAAAATCCTTTGCTGGATTTGTAATAAAAAAGTTTCCATAAACACCTGAGACTCCATCCAAGTCGATGGCCAATTTTCAATTGATTTTCTTGGGCTCCATCTCTTTTGCCCGTCTCTTGCCGTCTGGGCCTTGGGCTTGGTTTCGGGTTCCTGCTTAACGTTGACAGATTGTATGCCATTTTTTGTGCCTCTGTTCGAATACTTCTTGCAACAATATCGAAGGGGCAAAGTTTTTGGGGGCAAAGCAAAGGCAGCTGAAACAAGCAGCTGAAAAAGTGCTGAAAAACTTTCGACAACTTGCTGGGAAACTTTTTTAGCCAGCCGTGTGACATTAGGTGAGAGGTGCCACTGCACTGTGGCCAGCGTTCTTAGTGGAGTCCTGCTCCTGCCACGCGGCAGCTGAAGCCTTTCTCCGCTATAAATCACAATGTAATCATAAATCGCTGCCTGCCCATAAATTACAATAAGTAGAAACCGAATAAACAAATGACAAGCCAAAGGAAAAGAGTAATTTTTCTGTGAAGCACTCGCCGCAGGACATTCGCAGCGCCATTTGCCGAGTGTCCTGCGGCGAGCAAATTGTTCCGGGGCAACATCAATCTGCGAAATGGTGAGGCAGCCACATGTGAGGCCTTCTGAGTCCTGGTAAAAGCCTTAAGCTGCTTTTTGCCCCAAAAAGTAGGCAACGAACTCTGCACATCCTACTGGAATTATACGATAAATATTGCCAAGATGTTTTTAAAGAAAAGAAGTGTAATTTTCTACCAACAGAAGCCGATGGTTATACTGGGAAAGCCAAAATATGTATCGACTGTATATTCGGTATAAGACGTGCAATGGAACGTCAGCCTTAAGCAGCTTTCTGCCTCAAAAAGTCGGCAGCCTGAAGGTTCTCTCCCACTCACTTAACCAAATTTAAGCAAAATAACAGAATGGCCAGCAACAATAACAGACTGTGGAACAGTGTGCCCAGAGACAGTTATTTTATTTTGCATAAACTAAGACCAACACAGCACAGACCCGCCCCAATCGTTTAGACCACTAGTCAACGCCTCAGGGCAGAGACGTCACTGAGGGCAAAGAGAGATTTCGGGGCCTGGCCTTCCTCCTTGAAGTTTTCCAAGTGGCACTTTTGCTTTGTAATTTATGCAGCCTAAATGAAAAGCGTTTTTCCCCCCAACATTTAATTAAGTTCAGGGGGAAGGGGACGGTAACCTGAAGGTGATGGAGAAGCTCAAGTGGTGTGGGAAGGGGGAGGTACGTGGAAAATGTTCAAAGTTAAACATGAGAATTAAAATGGGCAGGAATGTTCATTTTCTTTTTGTTGTCGTTGTTGTTGTTGTTGTTGTTGTTGTTGGTAGTAGCTGTTTATTTAAATCGTTTTTCCGTTTGGCAAGTTATTTAAAAGGCTCAAAAATACACAGACATCGGCGTAAGGAGAAGGACACTGGACAAGGAAGAGATTGGTACTGTTTACCCGCTTAAGCGATAAGGTCGTGCATGAGGCACATCTAAGAACGGAAAGACCTGTACCGGATGCTTTACTTATTCATAAATCCTGCTCTAAAATAAAACTATGATTTTTAACTCAAAAGAAAACATAATAAAATGTAGATTCAGGTCCCATCCAAGGAAATTCTCGCCCACAAGAGATAAATATATTATTGTCTGTTCTATTGTCCAACCAAGAGGCATATTTCCTTAACAAAGTTTTTACTGCACGCCGCAGGTTACGTTCGTTATTCGTTCAAAGGACTTCTCCAAGAGTGCACCCAATATAGCTGTCACCCGAAGAGCAAGCCTACCCTGTACATGCCTTTAGTGGAAAACCAATCGAAATACCCTCGGGAATCGCCCAAGTAAGGCCAATGACCACCTCAGGGATTATCATCAGGGGGAGCCGGAGAGGAAGGGACATCAGCAGGAGCAGAAAGAGCAACAAAAAATTGGGTCGTTGTTGGTTTTAATGTGCCTCCATTGCCACTCTGCCACACTTTGCTGTTATCAGCAGCGGCGTCAATGTTTGGTGATAACAGCTGAAGGCAGCGCAGCAGCAGAGTAAACAACAAAAAAGCCTTCGACAGCGACGCCAGCAGAGCAGTGAGCAGCGCTGCCGAGATGGGCATCAGCTAATGGGCAACGCCGCACTGTAATCTAACGGTATGTAAGTGTGCGAGTGTGCGTGTGTGCGCGTGTGGGGGAGTAACTCAGAGTGTGTGTGTGTGTCTGCTTTTGCCAGTGTGTATGTGTGTAAGTAGGGCTAAAGAATATGTGGAGCACGCTGCGCTTTGTCCGAGCTGCCTCGCTCTTCCTCCACGAGTTCTACCGTATTCCGGGTCCCCGTATCCGTGTCCGTGCTCGTGTCCTACACCCCGTCCGGAGACCACGACGAACAGCATCGGAATTCGACTTCGTTTCGGAATGGTTCGTAGCAGCGCAGGCGCCTCAGCCACGGAAGAGAAAGAGAGCCGGTACGTGAGAGATTGCATCTAGAAAGTGCCGGAACGTGAGAGATTGCATTCAGAGAGAGAGAGAGAGAGAGAGAGGAAAGGACTGTTTCAATTCCATGTTGTGGTCTAACGGCAAGTGATGCTGCCGTGAGGACTCTGTTAAGGCTTAACAGTACTGAATCCCAGTGGCGGCGTATAGGCAAAGGGGGTTTACGGGATGAGATACCACGATGTGATTAGAGTCTTATTAAATTACAAATATATCTGCTAAACGCTGATATTTTCCCAGTCAATTTATGTGTAATTGGATTCTTCCAGCAATGTTTAGTTAACTTCTAAATATATTTTAAGATCAATGCCTTCTCTGCCAGATTAAATCACATTCCGCTACCCAGCAACAAGCAGTGCACCGCTGTGGCTGTTACAATTCCACAGTTCCGTTTCCGTCGCACCCAACTAGTGCATTGCCTTTGCTCTCAGTTTCAGTTTCAGTTTCAGAAGGACTGGTCCAAAAGCACCACAACAATCCACTGACAGTGCCGTCCGCTCGTGCATTCTACAAACAATTTTGCACCCAGTGCAGTGGCAGCAGAAGCAGCGTCAGCAGCAGCAGCAGCAACAGCAGCAACAGCAGCAGCAGCGGTGGCGGCAGAGGAAACAACAAAACTTCGGCCGAAAAATACCGATGCGCTACGCAAATTGCAGGCATTGACAACAAATACGATGTTCGTCTCGCTTCGGGTGCGTCGTGGCCAGGCTGCTCGTTCTCTTTTTCACTCCCACTACGACTTTAACTCGCACGCTCTCCTTCTCTCTCTGGTTCGTTAGTTCTCTCTCTCTCTCGTTTAGCCGAGATTTTGAAGTTCGGCTGTTGTGTGGGTGTTGTTGTTGTTGCTGCTGCTTTTGGTTTATGCTGCTGCTGCTGCTGCTTTTGCCTCTGCTCTGCTGTTCTGCTGCTGCTCTGCTGTCATTGCTTTTGCCTCCAATGTACTGCTGCTGCTGGTTCTGTTACGCTGCTGTTATGCCGCTGCTGGTACTGTTTTTGCTCCTGCTGTTCAACCTCTGCCTGCTGCTGTTGGTATTTCTTTCACTGCTGCTGCTGCTGCTTCTGTTCCGCTGCTGCTCCTTCCTCGGCTTCTTTTCCTCTGCCACTGCCACTGACTGCGAGTCCTGCTTGTGAGGCTCTGATGTTGGTCCTTTCGCCAGCGCTCGTTTCAGTCGTCGTTGCGTGTTGTAGGTGGACTGGTCTGCTCTGCTCCGCTCTGCTCTGCCCAGCACTGCTGCTGCTCCAACTGCTGTTGCTCCTCTGCATCTCTTTCCTACACACACACACGCACACAAAACAGAAAAAATCTCGCGACGCGTTCAGTCTTCGTTCTGCAGTTTACCGTTGTGTTAGCATGTGACGCGTAGTGCCACCACCACCACCGCCGCCAATCGGCAGTTGCTTTCGTTAGACGATAAAAAAAGTCAAGACTAGAACGGAGCAGACAGGAAGAGGCCTGCAGAAGAGGGCACTGAACCGATCCTGAATGACATTCAAGTCTGATGGAATGATCAAATCAGCATCAACGGTAGTTTTCGAGTGGACTCCATATGAAAATCAGTCCCCAGAGTTATCACCAATCAGTCACAAAATAACATCCACGATGCTGGATACAGACTCAATCGGAGCAGCTTCAAAATCCTCTCGAGCTTCAGTTTTGATCCTGGAAGTCATCTGCAGCTTCAGTTTTAATCCTGAATATAGTACACAGTTTCGTATTGATGCTGGAAATCATCTACAGCTTCAATACCATCCTGAAAATCAGCCTCCAACGCAACTCCAGCTTCAGCCAGCATCATCCCACTCATAACTTTCAAACTCCAGCTCCAGGTGTCAAGTGCCATCGTGGATGTGTGTCAATTAAAATGTCTCGTCTCAGTGAGTCGCGTGCATGACCGTGTTTAATTTGCTGTACCTGTCATACATACACATTTGAAGAGATCCCCTACCCCGCATAATGAACAACGAACAGCAATTTAATTACAATGTAAATCCAAGGAGAGACCCATAAATACAAAAAACAACCAGCATACAAAAATAAACTCAACTCAAAACTACAAAAAAAACTATCATGGTAAGCTGTCATAATTTTTAACTCATTAACAAATTACATTGAATTACCAGATAAATATCACCAATAAAGCACAATAATATAGTACAGGTTCTTCTCAATTACTCTCTGGCAAAAAAGTTTCGAGATATGGGGAATTCATTCATACGAAATTTATATGATTTTGAAATAGATTGCTAGTTCCTTGCAAATAAATACTCCCATACCACTATAATATGCGTAGAATATGAGTAAAATTAAGGAACATTTCAAGAAGAAAACTGCATTTTAAAGCACAATGTATTTCAGAAGATTCCAAGATCCTTTATACCTACATATCTTAATTTACAAATGCCTTCCAGTTCGGGATCGGAATCCAAGAGTAGTATAACTTTACAATGAAAATAAATTACTAATATTTAAGATTTTTTCTGAATCGGCCTAATCGCAGGACACAAACCTCTCACGCGTTTTTCAAATCTCCAAATCAAATGAAATGAATTTAAAATTCAGAACAGCTTCGGCAATCCAAGCATGTTTGTTTTCTATCAAAATCGCGTTTTATTAGCTGTGAATTGGAGGTTACTGATGGATTTTATGGCTGTGGTTATTGCCTTTTGCGCACCAAAATGTAAATTGCATTTTAATTAATTACGTTTGCACTTTGGTCGGGAAATTCAATGAATTTTCCTCTAGTTTTTTTACAGCACATATTTGTGGATTTGGGGATAGTTTTTCAGTGAGAGCTTTGTTAAATGATTCGTACATTTTATATATTTTTTGCGGCTGGCATTTTGTGGCAAACCAAACTTCTAGTTGGCTCAGTTGTGCATGTCAAAAGTGTTGGCAGTTGGCTGTGGGTTTAGATTTAATATAATATGTTATAAATGGTTTTACATTAGCCCCTCTGCAGGGAAAAGCTTATATAATATTTAATATAATATGATATAAATGGTTTTACATTAGCCCCTCTGCAGGGAAAAGCTTACGTTAATATTAAATGAAGAAGGTCCCATACCCATCTAACAATCAGTAACGAAATTTAGGAAATGTATTAATTTGTATGCATTTTTTTTATTAATTGTAGACACAAATAAAGTATTTTTTTTATACGGCTATTGAGGAACTCAGTAGTCTCTTGTTATATGAACATTTTCCAGCTGAAATTCAGTCCGATTATTAACCCTCAAGATTTTCCTTCAAGTACTTCTACGAGTATCTTCCTTAAGAAATTATTTCTAAGTAAATCTCAAAAATGTACTCGAGCAAACGAATTACATTTCCTTCGCTGCACAGGAAACAAATTTCATCAGGCAACAGACTCGCATATAAATCAGCTTTGAATGTGGCAATGAAAAGCACGGAAAACTCCCATCCAGCTAGAATACAAATTACAATGCATTACGCATACGCCAGGTGGGACAAATGTGTGCAGCGAGGCATGCCCAAACGAACATTGTTTAACGGGGTAACAAATGGAGAGATTCCCCCACATAAAATCCGACTTTAATCTGTTGCCAGATTCTTGGCAGGAATTTAATTGGGAAAATCAGCGACATTAAATATTTGCTGAGAGCTGCAGAAGCTCTTGAGTGTAACACATTCCATGGTAGGTTGAGCGCCTCGTCTATTTCTGTCAGTCTGTCTGTCATTACACAAAAGGAATTAGATGGTTCCTGCTTCTGGGTGCTGGCTGACAGACGAAAAGTGTGGTTCTGACAGAGAGGATGCTCTAAAACGCGTGTTGAAATGTAAATAAAACAAAAGCTGAGAGAAAGCCCTAAGAAAAAGCTGCCGAGGGAATGCGTGAAAGAAAAAACCAGTAGGAAAGCGGTAGAGGAAATGCCATGGCCTGGAGGAAAGCCATGGAGCCAGAGCAGAGAAAGTATCTCAAACACACAAGAATGTATGTAAAATAATAAAAAGCGACATTTACGACATAACATGGCAGCATATTACACGGGAAACAGACTACGATTCCCCGCTCCTCCATCCTCCGCCACCGCCACCGCACTCCATGGGAAGGAGCTCTAAAATCCAGTCTTTTCATATGGAGAACACACTGCGTATACGGAATATTACAATGTTTCGCCCTGATTGTTCTTTCTCCCTCGCTCTCTGAGTTGCCATGCAAATGTACACAAAGTAATTATGTCTGTGTGATGGTGTATCTGTGTGTGCGCGCGTGTTTGTGTGGGTGTATCTTGTAGTACTACTCAAATAATTGCCAAACCACACACACACACGTAGCTCTGCTCTACTCTACGCTGTCTGCCAGGCAACAGAATGCCTTTTAAAAAGCATAAAAACAACAGACTGGAAAAATGTTAAATGAAAAGTACGAATGGAAAATGCACTACCAAGAAGTCTTATTACATCGATAAATTAGTGATATCTTCCCGGTATTTCTTCGTTATAAAATTACATTTAAATTTAGTAATTTTGAAAATAATATATACAACAAGATGCCAAAGCACACAGCATTTTTCAACGGATGGACACCCTATAAGAGTATGTCTGCAACAACATTGTATCTTATTAACAAAACAACTTTGTATGGCATGTGTTTCACACACCCATGCGCACACACATCCATATCTGTATCTGTGTGTGTGTCGCCTTGTTGCAAAAATATTCAAAGTATTGTTGGGTGTAATTTTGGGGATACTTTTCACGACGACAGACGGCAAATAACATGGAAAAGTTCCGTTAGGGCATACGCCATGAATTTTCATTTAATTAGGGCGTGTTTTCAGTTAGCCTCCCTCCAGCCCTGCAGCCCCCCGACCCCTGAACCACATCCGCATCCCCAACCATCCTTTCATACTCAATAACCCCTCCCGCTTTTCATCCTTTTGATGGTAAGGCAAACTTTCCTGAAAAAATGCGGAAAAAATGCCTTGTATAGAACGAAGGAAAGTAAAAACCCTTTTTGCTTTATTGTTTGCTTGGGCCAACGGGGAGGCAAACACTTTCAAATGATTTCATTTTGCGTACAAACCACACAGACATAGACATAGACGTTAGACGTGCTCGTATATAGAGACAGGAAAAAGGGACCCTGGGAAGCTGACCAATTTGTAGCCGCTTCAAGGCTCATTCTGCCTCTGCTTCAGTTTCTGGTCCGGGGCTCCCATTCTTTCGTCTCATCCCATCATCGCCAATGCACTGCCATCATCATCAACCAGCGGCAAACGTCGGCTTCGACCACATCCTGGACAGACATTGGAACCAATTAATTTTAAATTGTTTTCGGGTCCGAAAGTTGGGTAGTTTCCCTTCCTTAGTGTTTTTGCTGCTCCAGTCTGTTATAGACTATTAATTTCCCTGGGTTTCTGCTGCTTAAGTAGACACTGTAGACTTCTCTTTCCTCTGTCCCCATCCTGTGGGATATCATCTTCTGTCTGGTCTGCTATAGACGCTTCCATTGCTTTGCTATGGACTCTTTTCTTCCCTATGTTATTCCTTCCTTTATTCTGCTATATTGACTCTGCCCTCTCCTTTTTTTTATTATTTGATTTTCATTCTTTACTCTCCGTTCCCAGCCCAGTTGCTTTTCCAGCTGCTTTTGTCTTAATAATGAGCGTTCAATTTACAAAAGGTGTCGATGGGGAAAGCCTTTCTCTTTCCCTTAATTTTCTTGCCTTTTTTTGTTTGGGTATATATTTTCGGGGCTAATTGAAGTCTGACTGCCCGGCAGACAAAACCGCAAAAGGTCGTTAAGAGCCTCAGAGCCAGGACGGGCCGTGGAGAGGGCACTTACAGAAGACTCATAAAAGTAGGCAATACAATTTTCAACTTTCTTTTTTCCGAGCTTTTCCTTACCTCACGTTTCCAGCTGCTCTTTGAAAATTTCACACATGATTTTTTCATAGACCAATTTGCACACATTATAAGTTTTTGGACCGCAAATTGCCACAGCCCTTTGGGGCAAGGAAGTGGCAAAGCGGCAGACAACAAGAAAATGGAGAAAACAGAAAGCAGACAGGGGAAGAATAAACTTTTTGCCAATTTTCCTTTTGTGTTGAGACGAAGGTACTTTCAAGTGCTTATAAACAGAGGCCTTTCTTCTACGGTTTGCTCCCAGCTTTCTGCACAACATAAATTTCTATTATGGCGTAAACAATTCCGAAAACAATTTTCGTTTAAAAATAGAAATTGGTTGAGGGCAAGAGCCCTTTAGACCACCGCCGTCCATAAGTCCTTCAGGAAAAACTAACTAGATGGGAAATCCTTTTATGCCATCAACGGTTTCAGACAGAGGGGGAGAGAGCCAGCAATTATTTGCTACTTTTGGCATGGTTGCGTAAATGAAAGCTGGGAATTATCAGCAAACAAGCAGAAGCTCAAAGCGAGAGCAGAGCAGAGCAGACCAAGGGACCAGATTAGGGAAAGCTCTGCTCCCACTTCCACTTCCTATCCCACACACACACATACACACACACACATACACACACACACACTCAACCTAAATGTCTTCATATACTTTTGGGGGTACGGTTCCCAAACCACAAGACCATAAAATTAAACTAGTGCATAATTAAACACTCGCAATTAGGCGTAATTTACTTTGTGTGTGTTTGTGTGCTTGTGTGTGTGTGGGGTTGGGTCCAAGGGTCTGACTCTGTATCTGGGTTGTATCTTTCCTGCTCATTTGCAACCCTCAGATCCTCAGACCATCAGACTTTCGCCACATTAGTTTTTAATTAAAAAATTTCCATCACACAATTTGTGAGAACCTTTTGAGGCAGTCGCTGGCCCTGTCATTCTGACACTGCATTTTATTCGAGTATTTAATTGTGCCTCTCAGAAGACACCCCCAACACACATATATTTCCTCCTTCTAATTGTTTTTGGGGATAGAAAATCTTGTTGGCTGTTGATTTTTGCGCCTCGTCGGGCTGTAAGAGAACTTTATGGACATGTCATTTAGATAAAAACTGAAACAAACAAGGCGTTTCCCTGGAAGAGTGTAAGCAGATAAAAGGATTCCTAGGAAAACTCTAAGCAGATAGAAAGAGAAAAAGTGGGGAAAAACTAAACAAAAGAAAACCCCACACAGCTAAAGCATAATCAGCAAAAAAGCCACGACAACAGGCAAAAGTGTAGTGAAGATTCATGGCAAACAATTCCGGAGTTGTAATAATTAATCCAACAGATTTACAACACACAACTTTTGCGCGAGACTAGAATGCGGTTTCATTACTCAAAAAACTTGACTGCAAAAGATAGGATCCGCCAGAGAGAGCCAGAGCCGGAGTCGAGCCGAGCCGAGCCCAGAGTTAGGGACGGAGAAAGAAAAGCTGGGGATTTTCTCAACGGACTTTGTTGTTCTTATTGCTTAATGCAAAGACAGCTTATTTTTTATGCAATGCCACGAGAGCAAACAGCGCGAGGCAACGCGGCGAATCCTTGCCACAAAAAACAAACACACAAACACAGATACAGCCACCGACTCTAATTGTAGTTAGTATGCAGACAGACACAGCTGACTGACTGACAGACAGACAGACAGATAGACTGAATGACAGACTGTCTGCCAGCAGCCATTCATTCATTCCAATTTCAAGAAAATAAATCTCATTTCTGTAGCGCGCTGATGCCAGCGCTGGGCCAAGTCAAATATTTATGCACTGCGCAGAAGGAAAAGCTGAGAGGGGATTGCAAGTAAATTAATTAATGGAAAAACAGCGCTACAAAATGCGGAAAACATCTTGAGGTGCCTGAGCGCATCTAAGCCGATTTTCACATTGCAAAAACGGGGCTAAGCCTTTTGGGGCTTGGGTCCTGGCAATCGCACTGGTATTAAGATGCGGACTGGGGCGGAAGCCAAGGACTGTGCCGTGCCTCTGGTGGCGGCATTTTGCATAGCGAATTGTTTTCGGTCCAGCCTAATTGACAGCTGACAAGATAATTAAGGTTAATTAGGATGCTAATTGATACGAATGGGTTGGCCGGAAAACGCTGATGGCCGGTTTAAGCCTTGAATTAGAGACATCCGAGACAGAGACGGAGAAATATAAGTTTGAGGACGAGAAATTGAAATAAAAAGGTTAAGATATCGATTTATAAATGACCTTTATATATATGTACATATTAGATGAAAACGTGTGAAACTCGTTGGGCAATCGGAAGAGAAGTATTTTTAGAACACAGCCCTCATAAGTAGGCAACTAATTGTTCAATACGTGAAGCTGCAGCTAAAATGGAAATGAGTCAGGGAAAATTATAGTAAACAGATTTAGATTTAGATTTAATTCTTTGAATGAATTAAAGAACGTTTCGATCGAACGGATCAAACGAAATGCTGCTAAAGGAACATAAATATCTCTCACTATTTTGTATTCGTATCAAACATTCCGAAGAATAAGCATTCAGACAGCTCTCTAAAAGCCTTTGGATTAAAAGCTTTTTACCCACATTTCCTGCAATAACTTTCCACAGACTGCATTTTAAATGGAAACTACTCCAAGAATTTTCAATTAAAATGTTTAACACAACTTGCAACACTCAAAAGGAAGCAGTTTTTATTGGGTTATTTTTCCTTGTAGGTGGCGGAGGGGGTCTGAGTGATAGCCCGAGGGTTGTGTTGGCAGAGGTAGGAAATAAATAAGACCCCATTAGAGCCATCGATCAAGTGTGTGCTTATCACGATTGCCGCCATCGCTCCCGGCTGAAACGGGTCGTTGGCATTTTATTTAAAGGCTGTCTGCCTGTCTGTGTGTGTGTGCTCATCCGGGGGTTCGTGTTCTTGGCCATTTGTATTCGTGTTAAAATCGAATATTTTATCATTGGGCCAAACCTCAGAAATGTAAATATTGGCAGAAACATTTAAAAGGCAATACGGCGCGAGCCCCAAAAAGAGGATTTTCTGGAACACACCCAAAAACGGGAGCCCAAAACACGAGCCCCGAAACAAGCTAAGGGGGAAAAAATGCGCCTGCCTTTTGGAATTTATAGCCCCGAAGGCATCAGGGCTAATAATCAAGCAGACGCCCCATGGTCTTCCATATACATATGTAAGTGTATGTATATTTACTATGTATAGACATATAAAGGATGTAGTATATAAGCAACATCTTTTAGCAAAAAAGGAGAAGCAACAGCAGGTTAAAAAGGTGGCCTGGCCCTCGTCAGGTGGGGTGTAGAAATTCAAACCTAATTTTCCGCATTTCTCTTTTTCACTGTCGCTACTTTTGTTTCTTCATTTTTCCCGACCTGAATAAAATGTCCTGGATGTCGCTCTAGGCCACAAAACTCGCTCTCTGTCTCTCTCTCTGTCTCTCTCTCTGTCCCGGAGTTCGACGGGGTCGAGGGTCCAGAATTTTAACATAAATCACATAAATATGCGGCGGATGGAAATGGAACTTTGGGCACGGAGCACGGGGCACGGGGCACGAGGCAAAAGGCTTTGAGGCTTGGGGTAAAAAAGAAATGGGATAAGCAGGAAACATTGACGTGGATTTGTGCCAGGGATTCGGTGCTGCTGCTTCATTCTCTGCCCCACAGCCACATCCTGTGCGGTGTAAACGTGTTCTGCTTCTGGCTCAAACGGGATTAGCTTTTAATGCTTTTCGGTTATGTTATTTACAAATGGCTTTTCCACTGATTTTGGCTCAGTTTTTTGGTATTTCTCTTCCTCTCGCTCTCCCTCTGCGGTTAAATTTAATATCCCAGCGAAACTAGTGGCCATTAATCAAATTTGTTTCTGTGGTGCACTTTATCCAACAGCTTAGTGGTTATTTAATTTGATTTTTTAATCCGTTGCGCTGTTCCAGAAACAAAAGCAAAGAAATGAGGTTTGCGTTGGCTTGGTTTGAGGTTTCCTTATTTAAGAATTATTTCTCCACTCTTCCCAGAAGATCGATCCTACAACAACTCAAGGACCATTCTGAAGCATGTGGAATTGCGAGGATAATATCTCAGTCCTTGTGGATGTTTCGTGAAATTACCGACGGTAAAACATTCACAAGAGCACACAAATATGTTCCCAATCAAGGAATAAGCTTAGCCAGATGGAAATTCAAAAATTCTCTTTGCAAATATTGAAAATCGTTCCTTAATCTCCTTTAAAGGATTCCAAGCGATCATATCTGCATCTTTTCCTCTTTTAAATATATTTCCTTTTAAAATATCATTACATAAATACTTCCTGGGATTATTTCCATAATATTTCCCAGCAAGTTGAACTTTATTTTTATTATTTTATTTTTTATATACGAAATGCCAGCGGGCATGCCGTGCAATGGATGTCATTGATGTCTTCATATATGTGCAATGTGTGCTGTCTGCCAGTCTTTCTGTCTGTCAGTTGCCTTCCTGCTTGACTGCATGTCCTGCGTCCTGTATCCTTGCCACGCTTCAGCTGTCAGTCAAGCATTCAGCACACGCGACACAGCGCGAGATTCATAATTGTTGCGCAGACCCATTCTCATGCCCATTCTCGTTCCCATTCCCATTCTGATTCCCATTCCCAGGACAACATCATGCAGCATCGTCGGCATCATCATCATCATCATCATCGCCGTTGTCGTCGTCCTCAGAGCAGCCATCATCATAACTTTAATACATTGTAATTATGTCAGCGTTTGCAACGGCAACGGCAAGAGCGATGTTACGTATACGCAGTGTAGTGTAGGACAACAATTTGTGCCGCAATCTGTGCCAGAGAGCGGTGCCAGCTTCTCCGTCGTTGCCTCACTTAACGGCTTAATATATTGTTCCGGCAGATGCGATGCGATGCGATGCAATGCCCTGCCATAATATCCATCCACACAATGCAACCTTTCTCTCACATGAGTGCACATGGCATACCATACATGAGTATGAGTATGAGTATGAGAAAAATAATAAAGACAGGACTGGGAAAAACTGGAAAATTCAATGCTGCAGCATACTTAAACTGCTGTTACACGATACGTTTTTTAGTGGCGCATCGATGATCATAAGAAAATCCCGGCGGTTTTTGTTTTTACAGAGCACAGCCCCACTTTTATTTGCCTCCCAATAATGCCCCATTTCATGGCGATATTATCTTACACAGTATCGGTGGAAAACGTCTCGTGTAACCGCAGCTTTTCCAGCTGTTCATGTGTGTTATTTGCACATATAGTGTGCGCCTGCGACTATTCCGTAATTTAATTACAAACTTTACGCCATTAATTTAAAACTTTAGGCAAACTATCGAGCGCAGCTGCCGTCAGGCACCATCGAGGTCGCTTCAGTCTTCATGTGCCGCACAGTACACCAAAAATGGGGTTTCCCATAGAGCCCAGTCCATCCAGTAACCACATGCTGTCACAGGCAGGACAATGGATGTGCCGCCTTGTCTGGTTTATGCTCGCAACATATTGAAAAGCCAACTCGCCATTTGTCAGCCCGGAAAAGCGCGCTTTCAACTTTTGTAATTAGATAGAGTGTGTGTGTGTATATGTATGTGTGTGGTGTGTGTATGTGTGTGGAGGGGAGGTCCCCTCCAAAACAGACACCATAGTTGCTCATATGTTTTGGACCCACTGCTGCTTATTAACCATCAAATTGAATTGAGGGGCGTTTCATTATTGAAATTAAAAAGTTTCAACAAATTTGTGGCGAACATAACTGACACCTATGAGTGGATCTCTGAGTAAAAGGGAAACATTTTAATAGATTGTATTTGCGGAGAAGGCTATATTGTCGTGGAACAAATGCATATTATGGCATATGCAATAGATATTCATACTTTGGACTTGAATACATATCTACATATTAAAATTAAATATAATTAACTTCGATTTAAACATAAACGTATTAAAAAATCTCTTCAATACCTTCAATATTACTCCTAGCTGCGAAGCACTTAAAAATTAATATAATATAATACATATTTAGGAAATATATTTAGTTTGAAAATAAGAATATTTAATTTAATTATGAAATACATTTAGACACTTCAATTTTGATAAGTGTAACCATTCGAGGCTCAGGGCTTTTTTCTCTCGGTGCACATACAATCTATCGAAAGTTATGCAAATCCGAAACAAAATGAAACTTTGCCCACCCCCATTAATATCTCTTCTGCTTTTCTTTTAAGACTGTTCTTCTTTCGGTTAAGGCTTCTTGAATTCCAATCAGATAATTTTGCACTTGAATAAATCTGTGTAGATAATATCCTATCGCCTGCTATCGTAGTTTCTTATTTTTTTTTCATCAGCTAAAATCGCTTAGCATCATTTTTCATATTTCAAGCAACGAATGTCAACTGCACAAAGGTGAAGACCCAAGTGCTTGAAATATGCAACAAGGATGGAGGGAAAAACCCAAGCTAAATGGAGGAAAAGCCGGTGCTGAAACGCTGCCACTGGGAGTGCATTTTCCTTGGCTGTTATCAGAGGCAGGCTCCCGCCACCTGAGCGCACAATATTAATGGAGTCTCTCGGCAGAGTCCTCCTACAAAATATATGTACTATATATATGCATTTTTCCCAGACCCTACATTTTTTCGGGTCTTGCTTATTATGTAAATTTAAAGTTCATATTTTTTGCCTGATTTATGTCTCTCTCTCTCTCCCTCTCGCTGGCAGTCGCTGGCTGGGAAAAATTTCATTAAAACTGCAGTGCAGCCACTCAGCCTGATGAAGTCTCCCTCCCACTCTGATCTCTGCTCCTGCTCCTTGAAAGCTCTGGCTCTTTCCGTGCTGTCTATATCTTTTATCTTGCCATAATGCCTGCCAATTGCATTTGCTTGTTATACGGCCAGGACGAAGTTGAAGCCAATGCGGCTTATCTACCTCTGCCCTCCCGCTCTTCCTTCGACGGACGCTTCCTTCTTC
The DNA here is from genome assembly GCA_963969585.1 of Drosophila helvetica. Lineage (NCBI taxonomy): Eukaryota > Metazoa > Arthropoda > Insecta > Diptera > Drosophilidae > Drosophila > Drosophila helvetica. Next base: position 12,097,672 of record OZ018402.1, on the reverse strand, counting down.
TATTTTTCCTTATCGACATTCGCATCGGGGGCTTGTAATAAATCAACCACTCCTCCTCCTCATTTCTTTCTCTATCTCTATCTATCTGCCGTTAACCTTAGAAGCATCATCTTGTCAATGTCGCTGCCAGGCAGACATCCCATTCCCACTTTCTTCCCATTTCTTGGGTCCAGGATCAAGCCGAGGCAGCCGACATATTTTCGACACATCATTTTCTATGTTCTAGGTGTCGACAGCGTAAAGGAGAAAAAATGGCGAGTAAGAAATTTCCATTATTTTTCCCCGTCACTGATAGAGCTTTTTGCTGCAGTCGCTGCGACTGCCACTGCCACTGCTACTGCCTTCTGCTTTTCCTTTTCCCTTTGCAGATGTGTGCGACTTTCGTTTGAAGTGCAATATCATCAACTTAAGTAGACAGAATAGAGTTCATAAGTTGATGGCTGACATTGTTGGGGCGGGAACTGTGGACGGGGACGGGGATGGGCAGGGACATTTGGCTAATGTTGCAAGTTGTCGTACAAGAAACTTGATTAGCTTCAAAACTTCGAAGAAACTTTGCCACTGGGAAATGGTATGCTTCAACTAAATCGGTGGAAATTATTGAAAAGAAAAGTTTGCTAGAGATTCGCTTGGGCAATTAATTAAGCTCAAATATAAAGATGAAAGACTCTGGGAAACTTTTGCTTTTCTGCATTGATTAGAGATGCATTTGAGAAGGAGAAAATATGCATTGAATAATAAATTGAAAATCGACATAATCCCATGTTGTTGGGACAATTATTTCCGCTTGAATTACCCTTCATCGTATTTAAAACATTTAATTTACTTCTAACCCCAGCCTTTCCCTCTAGCAGAGATAAACATTTGAACATAAATAACCTTGTCCCAGCATTTACCCCCAAAATTTGATCAGCTGCAGTAAAGTTTTTGTCAGAGCATAAATTTAATTTCACGTAAACACAAATGTGTGAAAGATGGTCTGTGCCAGGGGGAAAATTAACATAATCGTCTAATGAATGTGTCGACAAAATGTTGTGTTGTGGCATGGAAAATGTTCGAGAAAATTGAAAACATAAGCCGTTGCCATGCCTTTTGCTCAATTAGGTGCCGACTGCAGCATCAATTAATGAAGAAATGTCCCGAATAAGGAGGGTGGGACAGTCTACGACCGAGTGTCCTGGCATTGATAAGACCCATTCAGAGCTAGCCGAGCAGACAAACTAATTAAGGTTAGCAAAACTAATTAATGCCTTAGTCGGATTCCCCATTCTGCATTCTGCATTCTGCACTCTGCTCTGCATATTAATGAGCTAGCTCTCTAATCGCATTAAAGGCTCTGTCCTGCTTCCCCGTTCCGTTTCGATCCGTTCTGCATTTGCAACTTGGGAGTTTGGGAATTTTGCATTTTGAAGTTTTCGGCAAATCAATCAGATAGAAGGTTGAACGCAGTCCTCTTCTGCAAGTTTTATCAATGGCCTCGGACTGGAACTCTTCAGCTGCTGATGCATTTTGCATGTTGTCAACTCTCAGTCTGGGGTCTCTGGTATATCTGTTCCTGTCCCCGTTGCTGGCTCTTGGACAGCTTTCTCCTCTATTCGTTGGACATTGGACTCCATCTGTCTCTGGCACTTGGCCTGCTCGTTTATTTAACACTGATTGCCAATGCACACTGAGATTTTGGCAACATTGGGCTTTACTTTGGCCCCCGACCTGGGCCCTCGGCTGCTCCCCTTCATGCTTTTTCATCAACACGACCTTTCCTGCTGTGTGTGTGTGTGTGTGTGTGTGTGTGTCTGTGTGGTTGCTAAGCAAACTCTGACCCCTCACAGACTCTGAGGGTAACCGATACAGTCTCCTACCACAAGAGGTTTCTACTTCAACTGTCGTCTGGCCAATGGAAATATTATCTTTAAACGCTTTTGGCAATTGCTTTCGAGTCAGAGTTCTCAGTTCTCAGTTCTCAGTTCCCAAATCTACTTTCGTTTTATCTTTTGTGTGACTGAGTGACATTTTTGCCTTGCCACACCCCAGCCACACACCCAGAAGTTTGAATTAAATTTAAATCTGTTAAATTTTAGGGCAGCCCCTAAAAAAGGAACCCCTATCAAAATAAGGCCTAATTGACAGTCTGGCATATGTATGAGAACATTAGCTTTGAATTTGTGGGTTTCAAAATATATATATTCCAATAAATTCCCATTTAAGGTAGAGTGGCATGTAATAGGTTTTCATTTCCATTTACCAAATATTTCCATGCCAAACAAAAATGAGAACTATGTTTTATATTGTGGAGTGTCTCGACAGTTGGATACCCAGTGCTCTATGGCTGGGAATGCTGAAATTCTAGGCTCTATATGCACTCTATATGCCCTTTTACTCCATGAAATACCGAGTAGAATAATATTTCACCAAACAAAGAGAGCGAAACGAATATTAATTAAAAACTGCACAGCCCGCGTCGCATTAATTATCGTAATTTATAGGCCAGGTGCCAAATAAATTGCAGTCCAAAAAATAGACTAAAGGAATTTTATTCCATTTAAAGTATAAATTTCAACCAATTTTTCTGCTGCCACGAAAAGACAAAAAAACAGTTGCATAATTGATGGAGAGTACAACCGACATTCTATCCTGCCACACCAACGATACGTACACTTACTCGTATCATCGTTTAAATATTTTTTGTCCAAGTAAAAAATTCTATTACATATTGATCAGAATGCTAAGGAGAAAATTCCATTTGCTTACCAACCAAACGGAGGAAAAAAACTGTCAAATGCGTTCTGGCCAAGGCTGGTGGGGGCTATTAAATGGAAAACCCCTTCAAAGGTGGAAAAAGTAACTTTTCAATCAACTTGATCCGGGTTCACTCCAGGCGGTCGTTCTTTGAGAGAGGAAAGGAAAAAACACGGTATAGCAGATGATGGAGGGAGTCAAATTACTGGCAGTTTCTGGAGCTTAAAGCGAAAGGGATGCCAATTTAATAAGGGGCTGCTTTGATGCAGGGATACCCTCTCAACTATCCTTTCAAGCTCCAGGAAAATGTATATTTGCAAACCATAAATTTGTACAGACTAATTGAGAAGACAAATAGACCCGAGGCCAGTTCAAATCTCCATCACAGATGGGGATTTTGATTCCTGGCTAATAATCATGATGCAGATCAATTGGCTCTTTCCAAATCAAACTAAAAATGTTTGCACTTTTGGCCATTGGCTATATTTCCTTTCCGTCTCTTTGTCTGTTTCTTTTAGCCAATTTTTATGCAAATAGCCAAATGCTTTTTCCACTTTCAAGCCATAGGAGCACACAAATTTCTCGAAAAATAACAGTGAAAAACCCCAGGAGCTGGGGATAATGGAAAATGGTTGCGAAAAAGGAAACCAAGTTCCTGCTGCTGCTGCTGTTGCTGCGGCAATGAGATGGCGATAGACCAAATGCATAGAGACCGCACTAAATCAATATGGTTGTGGTGGTTGGTGGTCTCTTTGCATTATGCTCTGCTCTCTGCTTCCCTTCTGGCAGAGCAGCTCCTGGTTGGGGTCCGGGTTCCGGGTTCTGGTCGTTGTGGTCTCTGCTTCTCGTCCAGGTAGGTAGCCGTTGTCGTCCTGGTCCTGGTCCTAACGTCCTGGGGTCCTGGGCCACAAATCAACATTTGACTTTTGCATAAATTGCAAGAAGCAACAAAATTGCTGAAAAGAAGAAAAGTAATTTTCTCGCTTTCGTTTGCAGCTGCAAAAGTGTGCACCACCCAACCACCTCTTAGGTGGTTTCTTCCGCACTTCCTCCCACCCATTGTTGATGATACAAGGGCCAGCAGCAGCAGAGCAGCGGAGCTGCTTGGCCGTCGATGCCTCTGGGAGACCCTCCAGTGCCCCAGCCTCCATCTGCGGCTTCTGCGGCTGTCTTGGCTACCTGCACATTTCGTTGTTTACTCATTTTTCCTCCGCATGTTAATAAGATGGGCAGGCTTCTGGGGTCTCGGATCTCGGATCTGGGGCCTGGTCCTGGTCCTAGTCCTAGTCCTGGCAATTTGTATGCCACTCAACTATACTCGTATATACTGTACTTCTATACTTTTTTTCTGCTTGCCCAGAGATTGCTGATGCGGCTGCTCTTTCATTCCCCATCGGAAGGGATCGGAATGTTGTGGAGGGGGTTCAGCTGCAGCATAATGCGTATATGCTTCGATTTGCATTTCATTACCAGATCCAGTTCGAGTTGATTGCAAGGAAATAAGGGTAAACAAAAGGAGAGAGAGAGAGAATGAAAATACTTAAGGTATCTTTGGTTTTAATGCTTTCATGCCACGTAGTTGACGGGTATGCTGGCACCCATGTTTAACGATTTTTCGCATATTATTTACACCTGTTGTACTCCCGGACTCCTCTCGGAAGACCCGAAGCTCAATCCCAATAGTGGGTATACCTGCCTGAACAGCTCTTTCCACTGGTGCACTCATCTCAAGCGTTTGTTGGATGAGTGGAGGGTGGTGTGGCGGGCCTCGTGGTAACCAGAGTCCAGCGATGCCCAAGGAATGGCCCAGCACAATCTGTGCCGAAAAGCCGCTGCAAATGGAGCTGAAGCGATTCTGAATCGATGTGCGAATGGGCAGGGACAACAAGGACGGCAAGGACAAACAGAAAACAGGAAATGGACGTTGTGTGCTCAAGTTTGTTTCCGCTTTTGCTTCTTTTGAAATTCAATGCGATGCAATGCGATGCGATGCGATGCCTTTTTTTTGTCTTCTCTTCCGTGAGTCCAGAAAGGACAATACGCATTGTGTGTGTAGGTGTGTGTGTGTGTGTGCGTGGAAGTGTCGGTGTGATTGTGGGGCGTGTCACTGTCCTGGCCAGAGCCCGAAACCTACGACTACGTTTTTGTTGTAGCAGCAAATGCAAATTTGTTCAAAGTTTATTGAGTGCACGTGACGGCAAACAAAAGTGCAAAAGTTCTCCCCTGACTCCTTTGGCTCACCCCCCTCCCCCCGCATTTTTTATAGTTTTCATTGCTCTCCTTTTTGTTGTTGCCACCTAGAATTTTGAATTGCAAATTTCGTCTGGTGTACTTGAATATTATTCCTTAAATATTCCAACCTTTAATACCGCATTCTTAAGTATTTTCGCCTTGTTTTTATGTGTGGAAGCCTTTTTAATGATTGAAATTTGCATAAATGAGTTTTGAAGCTTGCATGCAAGAAATATTCGTAATAAATTTAATTAAGGGTTTTCGGCCAGGCTCTCACCTGGTGGGAAAAAAGTGTTGAAGAGAAAATCCTGGTGCTTAAGTGGAAATAAAATGCACAGGATAAATATTGCTGAAGCATGAATATGTATAGCTCTATGAAATATTCATGGCAATTAAACTAAAAACAAATTGTCTGCCATCTTGTGTTTATTATATTGCTAATCCATCAACAATTTCTGGCAATTAAATTGCTAATAAATGGCTGAAGAAATCAATACCAGAAACATCCTTTACCATTCCCTCACACACACACACAGAAATCAAGGCACAAACTTTCCATTACATTACACTAGACTTGTGGCAAAATTGAATGTGCAACTTTTGCGATACGCAAACCGCCCAAAAAATAACCAAATTTAACAACCAACAAATCTATTTGCATCGTTGCAGACCAAAATCCCATCGGCCAGCAGCGAAGAGCAGGGCAGAGCACTCACCAGAGATAGATAGAGCAACGGAGGGGGAGGAGACTGAGAAGGCAGCCAAAACCTAGCCCTGAAAATCAATAAAATGGTAAGTACTTGCTAAGACTCTAGAACATTCCGTAGCTATATATTCTTTTTTTTTTGACTGCTTTTATAAATTTTATGACTCAATACTTCCATTGACAACCCGACGACGACTTTTAACCCAGAGAGACTTTTGTGGAAGCAGCTCAAAAGATGGAATTGTAATATTATGCTGCCATTCCCGGACTCCGTCCGGATGCCATCATTTCGCATCAAACAACTATAATTTTAAAGCCACAAAATCCTTGAACGCAGCGGAGAACGATGGGGCGGGGACGGACTGCGTCTGGCAAAGTGAATTTGTGGCTCGGAATCCAAATTGCGCACAATTCGAGCTTGAATTTAGCAATGGAAATGGAGGAGGAGCAATGTAAACATGGCAAAAGCGAACAAGAGAAAAATCGAATCGAGCAAGTGGAAAATCGAAAAATGCAGCTCTTACAACTCGTTGTTTTCCTCCCTCTCCCTCTTCCTCTCCCACTCCTTCCGCTTCCTCGTCCACTTCCTCCTAGTTTTCCTGAATGCCCTGCCCAAAAGAAGTGTCCCACGAGTCACAAAATTCACGTTAAGGCACTCTGGCATTGGTTTATCTTTTCAAGCTCAGTTCCTGCTTCTATTTTCGGTTGATTTCTGTTGAAATTTAATTACCAGCATACCGAAGGGCTCTGCAGATACGATCCATTGACTCTGTATGGAACTGTCAAAAAGTTGTTGTAATTCAATTGCTGTGCCCCGATGTGGCCCGGAAGTTGAAATTTCAATCAGCTGGGGCACAAAACGAAAATAATCTGCAATAAAAATGTTTTCCTTTAATAAAAATTCAATTTCCTTCAAGCGACACATGTTGCAGCAACTGTTGGCAGCAGCAGGATCTGGCCATGGGGATTGTGGGAGGGAGTCCTGGTCCTGAAGCCAAAGCGAATCCACAGCCACTGTCAGCCGGATGCAGTTAGGTAAAGGCAACGCAGCAGCAGCAGCAGCAGACAGCCAGGCAAGCAGGCAGGAGGATAACCCTCCTCTGTAGCCAGGCCCCCCCTGTCTAGCCTTGGGCTGGACCTTTTGGCGCGGTTGGAGGGAAATGCGCGACTAGAAATGTCTTTCAATTTATAATGACAAAGTCCTCCTCCTCCGTCCATCCCGCTCTCTCTCTCTGTCTGTGTGTTCTCCGTTGCATTCGCAATTCCGCATTAGTAACGGAAATGCTTGAGGCACAGTGGACTGTGGGATTAGAATTTCTCTAAAAATAATAGGAGTTTTGTTCAATTCAAATGCAGAGTGAGGAAAATTAGTTTTATATTTTTCAGCACAACATTTAGAAATAAAAATGTGTCAACGAATCAGAGAATCTATCAGAAATGTTCGAGTATTTTCCCCTATTTTCGTACCACTGTACGACCTACCACCAGGTCCCTGGCTCGGTCCCTGGCTCCTACTTTGTGCTTCACAGACATTGCGGAAATGCGGCTCACATTTTGCCATCGTTGGGGCCGAGAGTCAGAGATCGAGGCAGCAGCAGCAGCAGCACGAGCAAGGGGCAGGGGCAGCTGCATCAATGGCAGCAGACACATCGATGATTGCACATGGCTTAAAGACCAACCAGGGCCAGGTCCCGCACCATCTGCCACGTCTCACTAGTTCTCCCTGCCTGCCCCATACCACGCATTAAAAATACAACGTCGGCAGATACATCAATTGAAAATGAGGCAGCGCAGGGCGCAGGGCACGGCAGGGAAAGTCGGATCCGGGTTCGGGTACGGGTACGGGTACGAGTTGAGGCGCATCTGCTGCAGACAGCACAGGCACAGGCACCAGGAACAAGGCACAGGAAGCTGTACAGGTCTGTTGGTCAACGGGGGTCCTGCTTGAATTCAATGTTTGCCTGGCCATGACAGCAACTAAGCTCCAGCTGAGCAGGATTTTATACGACGAACGAACATCTGTTGCACAAAGTTTTCAATTTGTTGGATGAAAACTTTAGTCTGGAGACAAGCTGAGGGGACACTCCTTTAAAGCTATAAAAGAATACAGTATATTCAACCAATTAGTATTAGAAGTTTTCAAAATAGTAGTCCTCTTTCTGCAGATTCCATCCAATGCACGCTTTTAAATCGCTCTCGCAGATATATTTGTATTTTTCACTAGTTCTGCTCTTTTTTTTGTTTCCCAAGAACTGGTTCTTGTTCCCTCAAGTTATCAAAGTTTCCAATTTCTGTGGAATCATCAGCATTTTTCTTTCTCCTCTTGCCATCGAGGAGTCGGTTCGATAACTCAATTCGGTTCCGTAAATTTGCTGAGACTGCAGATTATCTGCAGAATGTGTTCAATCTATGGCAGCATCTGTCAGGCCGGGACGGACAGCCCGGCCTGGGCCATATGTCTCGACCATATATCACGTTCCTTGGCCTGTCCTCGAGGCGAAAGCAAACAAATAGCGCAATTTTCATTTGCTTTATCGCCGGGCGAAGAAGTGGTAGAGTGGACTTGCGTCCAATCATCCAAGCCCTAATGCGTTTAGGCTGCTCATAATCACGCTCCAGCTATTTGAGATGGATTGGTGGAGGGATTGCTTGCGATTGGGAATGGGAGTGGGAATAGGATTGGTGCTGCTGCTGCTCCATCTTCATCGGCTTCATTGGACACCATCGTTTCAGCGATCCAGTCTTTGTTCTTATCGCATTATTACATTTCTATTTACTTTAGAGGCAATCCGGGGAGCTCTCTATCCTTGCGCTCTTTCTCCACAACCCTCCCTAACGGCTTTCTCCGCCTGCTTTCCCCATTGTCATCCAATGCCGCCGTTCTCCCCGGCTTATTTATCAGCGTTATTTGTCTTAGTGCCCCGCCAAACTAATAACTTTTCCCCCATCCAACCCATCCACCCAACCAACCATTTCCTTGTGGTTTCTGGCCTTCGTTCTTTGGTTTATGCTTTCCGGCTGCTGCCACACTGCCACACACTGCTGCTGCACTTGGCAGACCGCAGTCCTTGGTTAACCCAAGGATACCACTATCGGTTGGTTCCCTTTTGGATATACTTCCTGTCCTTATCAAAGAGGAGGAACCACTTCCGCTCCACGTACACAAATCACACGTTCAACTTGAGTCCGGCCCTGGCTTCCGGCTATTTAAATTGACATCCTGCTGCAGGTGGCTGTCTCCTGTCTCCTGCTTCCTGTTCTTAGTGTTTTCCTCCATCTTCCTCCATCTCAGCGAATTCAATTTTCAGAATCATTAACACATTTAGTCAATAAGCTCTTGTCAATGCCCCTTGAGATGTTGTCAGAGGAGGTTTCACTGGAAGATTATTATTCATTTTTATGTAATTATCTGCTTACACAAGTGCCAGGGGATGGCACGACACTGGGGACAATCCTGGGCAAAAGGAGCCAAAGGAAGCGAGAGAATGTATACTGTCTGGAGCAGCTATTTCTTTCTACTTTTCCTCTTTATTTTCTCCTTTTTTTTTGGGTAAAGGTTTTCTTGTTATAATAACCCCCTGCTGGAAGCTCCCAGCGTAAGCTCAGGCTGTGTGTCCTGCACATGAAATTATCTATAACTGGCATTGGATAAAAGCATCCTGTTGTCCACACACACTCGTACTCGTGCAAGCCATGAATTATGGCCACAACGTGTGAGCCTCTGTGGGCTACTGTAGTTACACTTAAGAGCGTTTGCTTTGGGTCCGGCTTTGGGTGGGTCTAAACACATAGAAAGTAGGAAATAATAGGGTCATGGTGTGGCACAGTGGTACAGAGGTTTTTTGAGATTTTTAGAGATTTTTAGGAATGTTAGAACTAAGACCTGTGTAGAAGTTTGCTTCCCTTAGGCCTCTGCCTTTATCTAGGTTCGAGGACCACTGTACTGTACCCCACTGTTCATCAGGAGCAGCTGCAGCTTAAAAAAAAGGGACAAACCATTTAAGTTCTTCCCATGTCCCCGTATCCCCGTGTGTGTGTGTTAGTTTCATAATGTAACCGGATGTGCCAACACAATGCTCGCACATCCGCTTTGCCCCGACAACAGCACAACAGCTGTCACACACACATACATTCCAGAGATACATATATATACGAGCATATATACCTACTCGTTGATATATGTACTATATATATAGTTAAACGTAGCTGCGCTTTTGTTTGCACATCTTGAAGCGTTGGACAGAGGCGGGAGACAGAAGGACTGCCATAAGGATCGCCCATTCGCCTTTGTCCTAGGGCAGCCAGATGATGACAGCAACGGGCGCATTATTAGAAGCAGCAGAGCATATAATAGGGGCATTTGATAACAAGGAGGCGTGAGTCCACACCACACACACACACACATACACTCCCATGGAGGGACAGCCTCTGACATAATTATTAACTGCATAGATACGAGTATAAGTAAATATCAGGCGACCAAATGGACAAAGATAACGAGGCCATTGTGTGTTTCGCTGTGAGTGGTCTCGTAGAAAACTCCTGTACCACTGCACTATGGGTAAAATTGCCATTTTTCGGGTATTTAGTCATTTTCTCAAAGTATTCAAACTGGGATCTGTTTTGTGTTAACATCTTAAGAAAACTTCAAACTGTAACGGTCAGTACCAAAAATGTTATATAACAGACCAATGTTAAGTCTAACAGCTGTTAAAGTCAGCTGTTGCTGTTGAAGAGCACGAGCTGGAAGATCGCAATATTTTTGCAGGCTATTTTCAAATTGTCATTATTCGAACGCGAAACGTTTTTTTTGCAAAATTTAAAATGAATAACAATCAGACGGCCTTGTACTATGTAATAGTTGAACTAATACGTTGTATTTGTGTGTGTTCTATTCATATTTTGTAAAAGTAGTAGATGAACTCAAAGGTCATTTCTTGGAAAGATATTTCAAGTTCGTGGAATCATATAAAACGAACATTAGAGTGCATAAGTGTACGTCCAAATGCATGTCGTAGACCCATTAATTTTGATTTTAAAGCAGTTTGTCTCAATGTGCACTTTTTTGCACTTTTTGCGCAAATCAACTTCTTGCAGGTGACTTCGTGTTTTCAAACGCGAAATTCGGCATGCGGAAGTTTGGACAAGCAGCTCCACCGTAGCCGTTTATCCATTGATTCTTACAAACGATACCTTAAACGACGCCTAATTAATGTAACTATCTAAAACAGAAAACACAGCCCAAGAAATATTTTTGTTTACTTTTCCTGAGTTTTCAAAATCAAACTTTCCGAAAAAATACCGCAAAAAATTGTCAAATTTGAATTTGAAAGCTTAATAACTTCCAGATGGTAAGCTGAATCTACAAAGTATTTAGGTCTGATTTGTAGCTTTAATTGTCAGCTTTTCAGAATTGTATAGTTCACTACAACCAGATGTAAGATGATAAACATATATGAAAAAAAGAAGCACAACCTATACAAAACATGCAGGTTTAAAAAAATTCTTTAAAAAAAACGAGACCATAAAAAAACAACAATAATTGCTTTACAATTTTAAATTTTAAATAAATCTATCAGAAAAAGTAAAAATCATCTGAATCATGCAACAAACTCTATAAAGAAGACAGACTTCATCACGCAATGGATTCCTCCGATCCAACTATTTCATCAAAAAGCCCTTCCCATCGATATTTTTAACATCTCATCATGTGAAATTGAAGACCCTGATAAAATTTTTAAGGATTTCGGACGATGAATTTGACGTTTCATTTTTTACGTGTGATGAAGAAATTAAAAATTAAAAAAATGTCTTTTAATATGAACTATTGTTCTTTAAATCCTGAATTTCATCAAAATTATGATTTTCAAATAGTGAAACTTTTTTTGTATGTATAAAAGAGTATTAATGTCCATAAATATTAATATGAATACTTAGTTTCTTAATATAATTTAAAAAAAAAAATTTTTTTTTTTTTTAATGGGTGGGCGGTGACACGCCTTCTTTTCCAAAAATGTTCCTAGGGGCGTACATAACATTAATCAAAAAACCGCATTGAAAAATCTTGCTTAGTTTAAAAGTTATTAATTAATACCCGAAAAATTGGAATTTTACCCATAGTGCACTGTATGGGAGTGGGGCTGGAAAACGTAGTGGGAAACGAACATTTAGCAGACATGTCACGTGCGAGGCGCATCATTTATGCTTTAGTTTTTGGGCAGCGCGCCCCTGACAAAACTTAATTGATTAAAAATAATATTCCAACAGCTTTCAACAGTCTCCTCCATCTTCCATCTGCCATTTTCCCCCCAGTTCTCTTTCTCCTTTTTCAAAAGAAAATACATGAACCGCATTTTGATGAGCCTCATAATTATTGATGAAGGCCGGGGAGGAAAAGCAATTGTTTTTGTGTGTGGTGGTAGAAAAGTTTCCGCTTTAGTTGCCGGCTCTTTCATTAAGCTTTCTTCTTCTCGCGTTTCTTTAGTTTTTCCTGTTTCCTCATCAACAACAATTTTTTAATTTACTGCAACATTTTCTTTATTCTTTTTTTGTATTTTTTTCGCGTTTTTTTCGTTAGCTGTTGCTAATTATAAACTTTTTAAGTGGCTTATTGGGACTGTTGCGGTCCTGCCCGGCGGCAACTGCTCGTCAAGTGCTGTTCAAGTTTCGTCTTCTTTTTTTTTCTTTCGCCCAAGATGTTGCCAGTTTTCTCTTTGCTTTGTGCCGAGGATTTCCCCAGGCCGCGCGTGCGGTGTGGGGCCGTAGCTGGGAAAGACTGACTTGGGAAACATTTATTATTTAAAATGCGTGCTCTTGGGTGGTCCGATTCCCTCTTCGAGCAGTATTGGGGGCCTTTCAGTATGCGCACATCGAATGCCATAGCGACAGCACAGGACGTTTATGTGCATTGATAATGAGGTGCGCTCTAAAGTAGGCAACGATTTTTGCATACGCTACTTCAGCGAGTGGAAGGGAAGGGCATGCAACAGATAGAGGAAGGGGTTAATATCCCAACAGATATATCGATTCGATAAGCACCGGATAAATCGATAGGAATGAGCTTAGGCCGTAAGTCCAAGGCTTTAAGGTTCCTCGAGGAACTTCCTCAAATACATATTCTCTGAAAAGTCAGTGGTTTCTACCATATTAAAGATATGGGAACACAAACTTGAGGAACTGGGTATCCCTCAGTCGTAATACCAGCCACATCCCGCAAACCTTTTTTGCTTGAGACTCTTTAGGCTGACATAAAAGTCTGATTAATGTTTTTACAGTCAGGAATTTATACAAATTCCTGTTCCATTTTTATGCATATGATTCTCGTTGGGGCTCCGCTCCGCTACTTGCCATTGCCGTTGCCATTTCCGTTTTCGACTGCCATAAAAAGGCATTAAAAGCATAAACACATCCCATAGCCCCTTAGTCCCATAGTCTGGCTTCCACCGTTGGCCATTTTTAACAGCCAGCTCATAAATATAAAATTATACATAAATGCGCAACAAAAATCACATCAGACAGGGAACAGGGTGGGCGGAGGAAGGGAAAAGCACATGCATTTTGCGAGTAAAAGTCAAAGCCAGAGTTGACCTTGCAACTTGTGTTCTTTGGCAATGTGGAGGAGGACAGACATAGTTGATTTGATGGATCACAATTCGATTTTTAGTAGACATTAAGCTGGATCGCGTGTGCTGCCAATCTGTTTAACACGAACCACGCCCGCCGCATAAAGCACACACACACACATCGCTCGCACCTTTCCCCAAATAGAAAATCGCAGAGAGGGAAAATCAGTAAGGAAAAGCAAACATGAAGGGAGCATGAATAAGGGACAGGAGCAGCTGTCTTTGGCAGATGGAAAGATGGGGTGCGTCAAAGGAAATTTATGATGATAGATGAGTGGATGCATAGGAGGGCAGGAGGTGTGAGTGTGTGTGTGTGTGTGTGCAACAAGCAGCCATCTGAAAGTTGCCACATCAGATGATCCAGAGGTGTTATCCCTGCAATAAAGTAACACTTTGCCTAAAAAAAAAAAGAACGCTTAAAGCTGAATCAATAAATGAATTGTTTTCAGGGGGCATCGCATCAATATTCCACACGAAATATTTCATCATCGGGGGAGTCCCAACTGGGGACTGGAGCTGTAAATATTTAATATCCTTTTTGCATGTACAGGATACACGATGATAAAGTGCGTGGCGTTGGCCAGATTAATCATATCCTGGCTCAGGATACAGGTACCTGCAGATGCTCCTGCTGCTGCCATCTCCATTGTTCTTGGCCACATTTCCTTCTGCACATTATCAGCATAAATTCAAATAAAAAACGAGAGTAGCTGCTGCTGCTGCCGTCTGTCGTCTGGTGTGTAGCTAAATAAATGATGTTATAACAGAGACAGAGACAAAGAGAGACCTGACAGGACACAGGGGTCCTCTGGTAGCAGCAGGAGCAGCATGGGCACCCAATCATATATATCCCCAGCATTGTCTCAACTTTGGCAATTTTTCTTCAGTTCCCTCAGACCCGGAGTTGACAACAGGCAAAACGACTAAGCCAGGGACACGTACTCGTATTTTTCGGGGGCCAGCAGTAGGAGCAGCACCAGCTGTCTGTTTGTCTTTCTGTCTGTCGGAGACCAGACAACATGATGAAGCTCATCAAGGGCATAAAATTCCGACGGGTCTTAGGCAAATGGAGCAACAAAATGGCCGCCACAGAAGCGAAGCTCTGGGTTAAGGGAAGCGTGCCGTGCCTGACGAGAATCCTGAGGCGTGATTGATTAATATTATTCTCGGCTAATCTAACTTAAATGGGCCACAAGCAAACGGGCCCCACAGTCCCGTCCCAGTTCCAGCCAAATTCATATAACTTATTCAGCAACTTTTTTTCTGTGCTCCGAGTATGACGGAAGGAAGGCTGTATGACTGAAAAAGTGACTGACTGACTGACTGACTGAGTGGAATGTGCGTGAGTGAGACTCGTTGACTACGCTTCATACATAATAAACACGCGGCGTGTTAAGTGCCCCAGCAACAAAACGTTGTTGAATCTGCCCCGAAAACAGAAAAAAATTTATATATATATATATAATTTCATGTCATATTTATATGCATGAAAGGTAGACACAACTGTACTGCCTTCTCCCGAAATAACCTTGTTAGAACAAAATTTGTTATGCATAAAGGAATGTAAGAGCAACAAGATGGGACAGGGACACGGCCCAAACTTTTCTTTTGTCATCTTGTCAGAGAAAAAAGAGAGAATTTTTGACATGAAAGTTAAGTGGATGTCCCAGCCCAGGATGTCCCTTTGACGGAACCTTATTACCGAAAGTTAAAGAGTGACTTAATAAGAAAGAAAGGCTTTCTTTTTTGGCCGGAAGCTGCCAGTTCCATCTGTCGTATGATAGCATGAAAATGTATGGAAATGTATTCTTTTCAACGCTGTTAATGCTGCATCGATTGCTTTATTGGTCCTTTTCTGAGGAAAATAAATTTCATTAATCAATTTGCACGCGCACGAATTGCGGGTGACAGCGTTTGTCCCGAAGCCGACTGATTGGTTACTTCATGGAGTCGCAGCCTCGTTATTAATTAATGCAAAAAATGATGGCAGAAAGAACAGTGGCATTAACTTTTTTCCTGAATGCGAATTGAACAACTGTCAGCAACATGTTGCTGCCGCTGCTACCGCTGCTGCTGCTGCTGCTGCTGCAACCCACAGCCTGTTGGCCTTCGAGGCCTGGCATTTGACAGTTGCCTCATTTACAATATTTCTGCTATTTTCCACCTGAAGTTGTTGACTTAATTAAAATAATAAATAATGATTTTGGTTTCCACCAACCAACCTTTCGGGTCACTCAAATTAATTAAAGCCTTTTTTGGATCCGCAGCGGCATCCATAATTAATTTTCGGGGACATATGGCGTACCAAAAAATGTATGGTATCCGTGGCATAATTAGGCATCCAATTATTCTGCCAAAAACAACATACATACATACATACTTTTATTTAATAAACGAATATATGAATTTATATTACGCCGAACAGTTATTGAATGATTTTACGCAAAACGAAAATAATTAACTATTTGGCATTAAGTTGCATACTGAATAAATTCCACAAATTTAATCTTTATTGGTGATAATAAATAGATCCAACTAATAACATAAATAAATATTTATTAACCAATATAAATCAAAACAAATTCTGTTTACTATACTTTTAGGTACTAAAGCCTATGAAAGACTCTTTATCTGAATACTTGGAGGATAGTTGACACAATACCCACTGCTGAGATTAAAATTGGTGAGTTATCAATGAAATTAGATTATCTTAATACGAATAAAGTAAACTGAAGAATTTTACCCAAAAATGAATTGATAAAATTGTCCATCCAAATATACATATGTATATCTGAAATATCCTAGAAATGTTGTCATACTCGGATTTATTGTAAGAACCGGATATACTGAGTAGTCGAAGACTCCTTCAAATGGATGAGCCTTAGAGATCTACATTCATATCTTTTGGGTCAAAGCAATATTTTGACACGCAATGGATGCGGATTAATTATTAATCACCAATTTCCCTCAATCGGTATACTGAAAGAAAACTTTTAAGTATATACCACAACAGTCTTCCTTCACTTCAGCAAAGATATTCATCCCATCTCTGTACCAACAATTGCTCGCCTTTATTTACTATAATTACGCTGGCCAAATATTTTCCATAGACTATGAAGAACCACTCAATGGAATCCCCAACCATATCCCTTCTCTTTGGCAATGCAAATTGAATTCTGAATTCCTTTGGTAGAGCGCTCTCTCTCTCTCTCTCGCTCTCTTTCTGTTTCCAGGAATTTTTCAATTAATTTTCGCCACGAATACAGCCAAAGCCTGGCCTCTGACAAGCGAGAGGGCGTGGCAAGTATCTGCCACAGAAAAGTTATGATTCTTGCAACACCCCATCCCACCCCTACCCTGCCTGTGCCTTCTCCTGGCCGTAATTATTGTTTGCATTTGCTCGATGCGAAGTTTTTCATTAGTGACGTGAACAAACGAACCAGCGAAAAAAGAAACAACACAACAGCAAAGAACTAACAGGAAAAGGAGGGTAGCTTTGGGAGTCGAGGCTGTAGATACTCTTACAGGTCGATCGTTTCTATGGTAAATATATGCGTGTGCTTTATCAAGCGAATATACAAGTCTGTGAAAAGAAATGAAAGGAATCTGCAAAGCCACTTGCATTGCACTGAAAGTGCGTCAAGACTTCTCATGACTCTCAGGACTGTATATACTATACAGGATCATATAGGCTTACTTTTCTGCATTGCATTCATCTTACAAGTATCGCAATACCCGCAATACCCTCTGAAAGGGAACTCAAATAATAATAAAGAAATGAAAATCGCACAAAGTTGAAAATCGTTGCTGAAAGGAGGAGGAGGAGGTGTGGCAGATGAGGGCGTGCTAGTGGATCCGGGGCGCATTTGCAAACGTGCTGGTGGCATGCTTCATTGGCTTGTGCATTATTTGTGCAACCTGGGTTGCATCGTAAAAAATGCACGAGCAGCGCCTGAAAGTGCAGCTGCTCCTTCCATACACCAAAGGCCAAAGGGGCACAAACAGCTGCGAGAGAGGTGGAGCGTGGGGGCATGCTACGTGGCAAGGCGTGCCGACATGGACATGCGAGAACAAGCCACAGTATTTATGGTCCTGTGGCTGCCAGGGACAGCGGCTGTGGCAGTGGCAGTGGCAACGAGTAATGTGTGTATGGGCCCCCCTTGCCTGCCCCATCCCTCCGAGGGGGTTCGAGAAGTGCTGAAGGCGGGTGGGAACTATGGAGGAGGAGGTGCTGTGGAGGGCCTCGTCTGGCCATAAAACACAATCAAGCGTAAAAATACAGGGCGGGCACTTAACCCAGACAACACCAACAGCACCGACAACGACAACCGCGACACGTCAACTTTTTGTACCTTTTTTTTATATGCCCCGTAATCGTCGGGCATTCGGGTATATTGCATTCTGCATAACATAAAGATGGATATAGAAATTAGTTTACCTTTTTCTTTTTGAACATCTGTTTCTAATCACTTGGATCCCTTCAAACTCCCAAACATCGCAAATTCTTAATTTTTCACTGAGGTTTAAGTAATAAATCTGAGTAAAGGGTATCCTCTCAGTTCGAATACAATATTTAACCTTTCTCCTAGTTGTTTTTCTTGGTTCCTGCCACCTTCCCCTTGTGTTATTCCTGTTGCTCGGACGAAGAGCTGTTGTTACATCGGGACGCCTTCGCTGATGTTTAAATATTTTAAAATGTTTGCTTAGCAGCTCCAGGGCTGCTGTTATTGTTGTTGTCGCTTATTTACTTATGCCAGTGTTGGCATTGCGTTTTAAAATTGCATGATTTTAATTGCAGCCCTCGCAATGCTTTTCCGCAGCGGCTGCACTTAATGTGGAGCATACGCAGCGTTGTCCTGCACGATTATGTGTCTGTCTGTTTGTCAGCCTGCCTGCACATAATGTTTGCCTTTGTAATTGAAAGAGGAGCACGAATGACCACGCCCTCATGCACATATATGGAAGTATATGTATATCTGCAGTAAATCCATCGGTCCCCCTCTCCCCTCTGGCTCTTCTGGTTAAATATTATCATTGCCATTAGCTATGCTCTCAGTCTCCAATACCATTCTCATTTCCCTCATTTGTTTCGCTCATTTCGTTTCGCCTGTTTGCTGTTTATTTATTTGCTCTGTGAATGCAGCTGCTGCTGACGCCGCTTCTAATATTCGTATTTTTGTTGTTGCGGTGGAATTTTCCCCCATTTTCATGCAAGGAAAAGTTGAACAGCAATACGCATTGTCAAGAACAAAATGAACGCAATGGTGATGATGATATTAGGGTTGGTATCATTGCGGTAAGGCACCAGCAATTTTAGCAGAAATTCGTACTTGAATAAGATGCAAAGAAAAATGTATAGGTTTTATTTGTATGATTTCCACAAAATATTTACCCAAAGTATTCTATTTCCTGAACTCTATTAAGAAAGTTTTTGTTAAAATAATGCTCAAAATTATCTTTATAGAAACTTCCATTGAATGACCACAAATAAATGTGCATATACATTTGTCTGTGTACGAAAAAATCGATCTATAAATTCCCACCATAAATTAATGGCTTTTATATGGGATTTTATTTGTTCAATACCGTTTGACATTCTCCTCTGTGACTTTTCCATTCTCTGGCACATTCAATTTACCGTATAATTTTATGAAATTCCTTTCCAGAACATTAGCGTGGGAAACGCGCTTGACATTTGCCCGGTATTTTGAAAGCAATTAAATAATGTTTGCTTTTATTTTTCCCGGAAATGGCGAAAATCCCCCCAAAACATTTAATTTAATGAAATAACAAACAAGATCCTCCCCAGCAATGTCAAAGAGTAAGGGGCAAAAAACAAAAAGGTGTAGTTGATACCGATATTTGAGATACCCTCGTTGAAATATATGTAGTTCCCATGCAATTTTCATGACACCAACATCATAACAACATAAAATTTTCCAAGTCCTTAAAGAATTTTGTGAAACTACAGATTCTTGAATTCGTTTGGTAAATCTTTTGAAATATAAAGGTTTTCCCTAGAAAGATTTTTCTATAAGAGATCTTTGATGATTTAAAAAGATTGATAGAAATTGATTTAAAATATCTTGAAAAATGTACATATATTTATTGATATCCTATGATAGCTTTATGATAAAATATAAAAAAGAGACTTATAATTTACGAATAAGGAATGTATATATATGTACTTATTCCCAACATCTGGTCGAAATCAGAATACCCTCTAAGGAGAGTAGAGCACAAAACCCCAGAGAAAGCAAACGAGACGCGCTAATGGTAACTTTAATGCTTTAAGCCTTACGAGTGTGCGTGTGTGTGTGTGTGTGTGTGTATGGGGGAAAGAGAGAAACTCTGGGGCTGGACGGGCATAAGGATGCGCATAATGTGCAAAGTTTGCGACGCAAACTAATTTCAAAGTAATTACGTAGCACAAAAGTGTTGATATTAGACTGCAGGCACCACTCGCGGGGGGTACGGGTATGCCCAGCTGCAAAAACAACATGACAAAATGTCGTCAGCAGGCAGACAACAAAACCAACAAACGAACACCGACCAAAAAAAAAACCAAAAAAAACTCAAAAAAAAAAAAAACAAAAAAGGAAAACTTGCCGGCAAAACAGCTGCACAAATGCGATGATGCCGCACCACTCCACATTCCACTCCACTCCCCCCCTTAAACAAGCAACGAATGCGCCCCGTCAGCGCAGCATCATCAAGTCCTGTTACCCGACTTTTTGGCGCTGCCAACTTAACAGAAAGAGGAGCAAGAACCACCGAAAAAAAAGAAACTCCAATGAAAACAAATGAAAACAGTGCAGTCGCTTTTCCGAATAAGGGATACCCACTGTGATCTTGGATGGATCGCTGGATAAGCTGCTAAATATATAAAAAGTGTCTTTGAATGTGAAAAACCTTGTACATAGGTGATTATTTTCTGTTACTTAAATCCACACAAATAGGACACCCCTGAACCGCCCTAGTGCGGGGTATCTTGAAGCTGTCCTCAAAATTGTGCTACCAAAATGCTGTCACAACTTTTGACTTTAATGTGTGGCTTGGGAGAAATTAAAGACAGCAAAGGGGGCCCATTGAGAGCCTCTGGCGGTATCCTAAGTAGCTACATTTCAGTCCCAGACCCCACTCTCCGATCCCCTGCCCCACGGCCCAGCACAACAATTTTCTATTTATTTGTGTAATATTTTACAATTTCATAAAGTAAACGAAAGATGGCTGGCAATGGGGCGGGACCATTGAAGTCTAGGAGGAGATGAGGCTGGGTACCAGCCGGAGGACCTTCTCCCAAAGGCGCTAACAGGAAGACAAAACTCAGTAGCAAACAACACGCACACAGACATAGACATGGACAGACTCAGGCACAGACTTGGCGGAAACGGAAGCTGGCACAACAAGAAACGCCGAACGGGGCAAAAACAAAGGAAAATGCAGAAAAGCTTCAGCTGCAGAAAACAAAAGCTAGAACAGCTCCGGCAACAGAAGTTGAAACAAGCAACAGAAAGCACACACACACATAGAGACCCATATATAGCACTCGTATGTATGTACCCGCAATACGACTCACATGGACACAGACAATAAGCACACATGTCGTCCTTTAATGCACTGTTTGTAAGTATATTTTGCTGTTGGTAATATTTTTTTTAAGTTTTACACTGTTTTTCGCTTAAAGTGGCACACACATTCTGAGTTTTCTCTTTACAAAGTCGATTCCTTATCTAACTGCTCACAGATTTGCATATTCCAATCATTAAGGGCAGCCAACAGTCATAAACCCATGAGATATCTACCTCTCCTTCCCATAAATTCCATATAATGCACAAAAAACTCTACAACAAGATCTCCATCACACCTGAGTGTGGCAGGTGTTCCTACATCTAGTGCTTGGGTAATTATTTAAAATCTCCCATAAATATTTCGAAGCCATCTACCAAAATTATTATCGCACTTAGTGGCCAGCAAAAACATATTCTGATTATTTTAGACAGCCCATCCTTACCAGCTTTGAGCCCGTGAACTTTACCTAACAGGCTCTGGGGCCATCAGGCCATCAGACAGAACATCTCGGACATTCTGGGCACGTTCATAAACAGGCATTTTATGTTCGGGCTGGAGACAGCTGTTGCTGTCCTTTCAGGGCAAAAACCATAATGAAAATATTTACAAGATGAAAACTTGTTTCGGTTGGAGATCGTTTGTGCTTGTTGTCTGTGTGAGTGTGTGTGTGTGTGCACTAGTAGGACATAAAATTAGCATTTTTATGCAGGCCAGCACACAATTAGAAACAGTTGCAAGACACTCTCAAGCCCCAACAGCCCCACTCGCACCCTCTGGCCATTCTAAAGTTTATGTGGAACTCATGAGCGCCGTAAAACGGTCAACATAAAGTGAACTTTAATGGCAGTCGAGCAGTCCAGCAGTCGGCCAGGCAGGTGGATAGGTTGGTTGACTCACATTTACATGGGCATTAAATGGGGACCCAGACAGCCTCCTGCTCCGCCCTCTCCTTCATCGCATTGGTCATTATTGCCAAAAAAAAACACACAAAAAAAGGACAAGGGAGGAAGGCTAGTTTCGAGGATCGAAGGCTTAGATACCCATCGTTGCTAATGTAAATATATCTGTCGATCTTTCAGTACATTTATCTACTTACGAGTGGGTGTACACATCTCCTGCTTCATTCCTTCCTTTTTCTACGTGCCAAACACATCCTTAAAATAATATTACCCTCTGCTAGAGTACACATAAAAATGAAGCTAAAGAACGGTCCAAGTCGGTCCGACCGAGGGTTTTTAATGGCTTCGACTGCGAACACTTCGAGTGTCGTTAAGAGTGGGCGATAAAATTCAGAATGAGGCGTGGCCGGCGACGGATGCTGGCGGAATGGAATGGTTTCGGCCATGGTTACGGGCTACGGTTACGGTTGTGTCTGACTGACCAATGCCTGCAATTAAACTCACACCAGGACACAGATACACAGATACAGATACATTCCATTCCCACTCCATCCTTGTCGAATCCGCTGCATTGAACTGCATTGCACCGCCCAAACTGCCACGCCCCAGCTGGTGTGTTAATTGAGGTAAATTACGCCATTTTTATTCCCTTACTTTTCTTTTCTCTTATTCTCTCATTCCTTTTTGGCAGGAAAATCCCTGAAACTCCAGGCCCCAGTCTCAAATAGGTTTATTCGGAAATTTATTTGTTTAATTGCATTATTTTTTTGGCGCTGGTACCAGAAAAAAACGTCTGCCATAAAATTGTTTTTATGGCCACGGCATAAGCTGGAAATTTATTATTGTTGTTTGGCAAACAGCGATGGAATAAACGAAACGAAACGAAACGTAGACTACGAGCCAGCGCTTAATGAAATTTGTGATATATAATATATTTTTTATTTGCTTCAAACAGGAAACAGGAATGGTATGGCAATATTTTGCGCAATTTAATTGCAATATTTAGTATTTTGGTTAGTAGCTGCTGTTAGAAACAAGCAAAAGCATACAAAACAAAGGGCTTTTTCCAAACGAATAAATTCTTGTATTGTCACAGAAATTAAGGACATTTTTGTGTCTTCCTTTGTAATCAAGCCTCAATCAAATATCTCACACAAAAGGCAGCAAAATGCCGCCTAATAACTCGATTATTTGTTCATTTCATTTCGTTATTTCCTCACTGAAAATTCATTGGTGTAAGGTTTCAAGTCCTCTGTTCAAAACCTTCGCCAAAAACTAGTCGAAAGCCAGGTAATCTCTGCCACAGCTTTGCTCTCGTTTGGACAGATTTCTGCTTGGAGTGGAGCACCCAATCAGAATCGAAATCAAAATGCCAAAGCCCCGCAAAAACCCTCTGAGCTAAGACACCCACGCCCAAAAGAATGGATCGGATGGGATAGGATAGGATAGGCTCCTGCTGTCTCAAGCATTTAAGCCTAATTTCAGGGGGAGGGCGGAGGGCGAATATAGAGAACAATGCACAAAGAGAATGGGTATGCTCGTAGCTAGAGCAGGCCAGGCAGGTCCTGGCAATTACAGTTAAGGCAATTTTCGCAACGTGTCGCTCGCTCTTTCCCTCTCCCACTTTCTACACTCGGAAAAAATATTTCAATAGATCCCTAGAATATAGAAAGCTTATCTTTTACTTATTAGAATGTTCTACAGATCGAAATAAGCAGTTCCATATGCTCTTTTATGGAAATAGCTGGCATGAAACTGAGTGGAAAAGTTTCAACTATTTTCCAATGAATCGAATGCATTGGTTTTTTTCTTTTGCTGAGTGTATGCGAAAGCCCCTAGAGCAGACTCTAATCACATACCGACTGCAATCGGCTTTTGTGCTCATGGTGCTTCTGCCACAGAGCCCCAGTCCGTGCCGCATCCTGTTGATGGCCTCGTTAGTTGCGACTTAGAACGAGCCGCAATACAATCAAACAGCCTCTCCGGCCCCACACCCACACCCATACACACACACCCACACACCCTCACACTCACACACATGGCAATAAAAATGAATGTCCTGGCCAAAAGCAGCAGGAAAAAAGCCCCCGAAAAAGGAGGCCAACCAAATGCCATCAAGCCAAGGCTTTCAAGTTTTAGCTGCCATTTGCATTTAATGTGCAGCTCTTTTCCCTTTGGCCCTTTCCTCTTTTTTCGGGCTAGCCCAAAAAAAAATAAATAGAAAACTTTTCCTTTTTTTTTTGCGGAAGGCAAAAACTTTTGCAATTTAATTAAAGCGAAGCGAGCAGCAAGTTGATCAAGTCAAGACACCTTTTCGCGTGAACTTTGGCGTCGTTTATGTGGGGACATTGTTGCTGCAGGAAGATGGTGGCATGCAACTGGTTGCACGACATTTTATGGACCATTCAAAAGCGCTACAAAAATGAATCACAAGCGATAACAGTTAAGGCGAAAACTTGCAGTTTCCTTGATTACAGACAAGTTGCTTTTTTCCGGCAAAAGAAGAACAAGGAAAACGCTGGGGGACAACGATTACTCATTCACATGACAAGAAGAGAAGAGCCAAGAAAAAAAGGCTAAAGCTACGGGTGACCGACGGTTTTGATACCCTTGAAGAAAGGGTAGATATCCCACTGCCTGTGGCCAAAGGAAGAGGGAGCTGTTCCAGGTTTCATGTCGGTTGATGGTTCCATCTCCGCATAGCACAACATCTCAACAAAATACTCGTACACCCAGCACTGCCAGGGTATACAAAGGATCCGGAGAAGGAGCGTCTAATGCATAGATAGGATTTAAATCTTAACTGTCATTAGTGGCACAGCAGAACTGGCACTGGAAGAGAGCACTCGGAAGCGTTTAAGTGCACTTGAGTGGATTTTAATGGACTCAGCTGGTTGAGAGGAGGGCAGGGGCACGCCAGCAGAGAAGGAGATTTTCTTGTCACTCCAATCAAGCCTTTTGTCCCTGTATCTGCGATGTAGTGCGTAATGAGCAGAAGGAAGCTCCTACTCCTCTCTCTCTGTGGCCTGCCACTTTGTGTGCAATCAAGTCAGAGATTGCAGTTCTCAAAACTGAACTTAAACTTTATGTAGTACAGTGCTGTTTCATGGACCATTTAATAACCAAAAACATGGCTAATTAGGGCGGTGGACTTGAGTAGCCAGGAGCCATTTCCATTCAGGAAATCAAAGCACTGATGCGTGACTTAACAGAGCAGCCCCACCCCCTATAGGGAGCCCATGATGGGATTCCTATGCAAATAAACCACAACTGGAGTACACATGGTGGATGGACGGCGGGGGAGGGCAAATAGAACTGAAAGAGGGGAAGCCTGGCACAACAATGACTGGAAAAGTTGTAAATAGGCCAGGATTTCTTGCTACAAATGTTCCATTCAATACACAACAGAACAGAGCAGAAACTCAACTCGACTCGACTCTCGCACTTCTATGGCCTACTTCATTAATATTTATACAAAAGCAAGAAGAGAGGAGAAGTTCCTTTTCTCAACACACAAACATCCCGATTCAATCCCCTCCGCCCTCCCATACCCATGCCCCACTTGTACTTCTGTAAATGGTTTCTCCTTTTGAATCTGTAATGGCCATAAAGGAGGTGGGGGTGGAGGTGGCTTGGGGTTTGTTAACTTCTGGCATCGTTTTCACTGTAATTGAACTATAAATAGGCAGAGCTGAACATTTATACGCTTGTTTATTTGGGACCCAAGCACTCCACTCGCCATTTTGCATATGATTTAGGAAAAACGAAGGCAGGAATTCGGAAGGTCGAGTATCTGCTACTCGTATAAGGATACAACATATCCTAAGACAAATGCTATCTCAAAACTGTAGACTTTAGACATTTTAGAGTGTCGCAGATGATGTATTGTGTCTCTAATATAAATATTAATTCATAAAAGTCCAGGAACACCACCGATCAGGGAATTGAAAATTGTAAATCAAATAAATAAATCAAATTTTAAATTAAGGTTCTGCTTAGTTTGTATTTATGTGTGATTTATTTGCAGTTATTTATAGCCTACTGATACACCATTCCGGATGGCAATGAAACTGAAACACGCTTTAATTATGGTCTTTTTACTCTCCATCTATTTGCAGAGTCGTTCAAACACAGCGCTCAAATGAACCGAGATGGAAATTTTCCAATTTTTGGGGTAAGTTGACACAGCAACGAAAACTCCAACAACAGCCAACAAACAAAGGCTGTCGAACAACAGACCGCAAAATTTCAAATGCAGAAAATCGCTTTTCCAGTTCCTTGACACAAAGCACACACAAAAGGCATGAAAGTATTTCAAGTTGGTTGCACTTCTCTCTGAAAATTGATATTTTCTGACTCAAACCAATGGAAATGGAAATGGAACTGGAAATGTAATTAAACCAGCTTATAAGTAACTTGCAACTGGAAATTTTGCAAGCCATCACGCTGCCCCATTTCGGGGCCAAATATTTGCCTTGTCTGTCATCTGGCATCTGGTCTCTGTGCAGTTTTCCCCTCTGTACTTTTCCTTCTGTGTGGAGTTTTCCTCGAGCTCGTGTCATTCAAATAAACAAACTTGCAAATTTGTCGAAGCAGAAAATTAATTTCCAAATTCATTCAATGAATTAAGTTTAGGGGAATGGTGGGAATCGGGGAGAAGTCACAGAGAGTTGGAGCGGAGCACCAATCAAATCAATTTTGAAATACTTAATGCTTTTTGTAGTGGTTCTCTTTAAGTTTGGAGATTGAATGGCACCCCAAATATATATATTATATATCAGATTTATTTTAGCAAAATATTCCTCCTTCGAAACAGGCTTTCTAGATCTACTTCCAAGTTCCCTAAGCCCTAAATTCGTCCCTTTGATGAGTGCTCTTGTCGAGTCCTTTCCCCCATTTAGCCCGCAAAACTCCATTTGCAAAGGCCATTTGTGTCTCAGAGGGAGAGCTATGTTCATGGATAAGTCCGTTCTGCTAAACCACCGCATGTCCTTTCAAGCAAAGAGCTTTCATTTCCTTCCCTTACCTCTAGCCCACTGTCTCTCTCTGGTAGTGCACCGAAAATGAAGTTAAAGCTCTTTTTATGGGTCCAACATTGCAACGTGAGGTTGTATGTAGTTGATGTTGTTCCAGTTCCTGTTGCTGTTATCCTTTGGCTGTTTGCCTTATGCTCCGCTTCTTGTTTATTGCCCCAGCTATCCTTCTTACTCCTCGCTTGGCTCCGCTTGTTGTTGCAGCTGTTTTATTTGCCGTACATCTTTGTTGACTTAGTGCCTTAGCCCCGTCCCGTAGGGTAACTAACGCTAACGCTGTCCGCGCGCAGGAATTTAATTTGGCTGCAAATTGCTGGCAGGACACACGCTGGAAACTTTGTTAGCACTAGAATTTTTGTTTACATTTTTGCACCTTTTTCTCCGTGGAATATTATGCAATTAATTCGTTATACGCTACATTTTTGGGTTAGTAATTTTCCCCGAAGAATGGTAAGAGTGGTATTTCCCTGCTGGCAAATTGAATGTGCATCCTGTTTCAGAAGCTTAAAGGATTAATTTATGTTCCCCTTTCTGGGGGGAGTTCGGGAGGAATGCAACCCTAATATGAGAGTACTATTTGCCCAGTTCAGGCAGAGTAATATATTAACAAAAGCTGAAAGCCTGCATATGCTCCACAGAATCACAGAATCCCTTCTTTATCCTAATTCGAGTGCTGACCAGCTTGACTTTTTCCTGGCATTTCAATGTGTTGTTTGCTCAAGGATTTCCTTGTGGCTTGTTACACAAAAAGGACACTCACAAATGCATATATGCATGAGCAAGTTTTTCGCACTCAAATGAGAGATCAGAGCAGATTCCAGCCAACAGAAGGAGCTGTGCCACCTAATTGTAGCACAACTTGATAGAATGGTGTGTGCAAATTGCAATATTTTACAAGGCAGACCAGGGCCCAAGGGGAAAGAAAATATATATAACAAACAAAAAAGATTTTCGGGCACAAAAGAAACGTCAGCTAATCCTTTTACAAGGTGGCGGTGGGGGGGCCAAGGACTGGACATCCTCAGGAAAAAGCGGTCATGCATATTGCATAATAAACACACAAGGACACGGACGGGAATATTTATATAGATTTATATCTGTGATTAAACAAAACATAACTGGATGTAAGGTGTAACGTGCAGGATCGAGAGATAAATACCCATTAAAAGGTATTTCTTTTAGCGTAAAATAAATTATATTATGCGCTAGAAACTTCCAATCAAACTAAAACTACCATTAGATAGAGTATCAGTAGAAATAAATATGCAAATCAAAAACCTAAGCCAGCAAGATGTCAAAAGATTTCTCCCAAAACCCGAAAACCGAAAACAAATACTAATAAGCCAGAGACAACTGGCTCAATAACCGATTCCATGGCGTCGCAGTTGCAGTTGCAGATGCAGTTACAGATGCAGCTACAGATACAGATACAGATACAGGGATACATTTACATCTAGAATTACATGCAGTTGAGCGTATGCATGGATTTCCTTTTTCTGGTGAGGATATTTGCATACAAAGCATTTGACTTTTGCTGCCAACAAACAAAAAATAAATGACAAATAAAATAAATTATATACAATGCAAATGCATGGACAGATGGTCACAGGATAAGCCTGCAGTCTGGGCAGACCAGAGTCGGCTTTGATTCTGAGTCGGCATAGAAGGACATTGGCCATTGGAAACGACATTCAACAACGGACACTGTCCGACAGATAGTACAGCTCTCTACGTGACTACGACACGACCAATTAGTGTTTGGCCTGTCCAATGACTGGGCCTGGGCCCGGTCTAGGGCTGGGGCGTGGCTCCGCCTGCTGTGAGATCCGGCAAATTAAAGACTTAAAGCATATGTAACCCCATGCCTGTACCGTGTACTCTCACCCCCATTTGGGGGTTGCCTGGCTGGCATGTCTGTAATTCAAAGCAGGCATTGAATTCAACACCTTTTATGAAGAGCCCTGCCCAACGATGCCTGCACATGCATACCAAATCCACCCAGAACAAAAGAGTAGGATGAGGATGAGGATGCGGATGGGGATGGGGATGCGGATGGGGACCTACAGAACTCTACAAAGGAGTTGTGTGCCATTGTGGCAGCCTGTTTGTTATTTGATGACTATTTTAAGGACACTTTGCTGGGCGTCGTTTGGCCCAAGTGCCGGCTCACAAAACACTGAAAAAATAGCAGACACTCAGTCGCTCACATAGAGGACAAAATGATAACAGGAGTAGACGCAGTAAAAGGAGTACGCAAATTTGATGAAACTCTAAAGAAAACTGCATACGGGGAGGGAGGTTGTATGGAGGTTGAGTTCCGATTGGACAACACTTTAAGTGCAGTACACTTTTAAAAAAAATTAAACCATTTTATTGATGTTCTCTATGACAGGACGGGTAATGGAAGGGATGTTGCAAAGAATAAATAGTGTAAGATATATTTTCTATCAATTTCTCAAAAGACCATTCCAATAGGTTCAATCTTGACCGATCCTTTCTTCTCGATTCCCTTCCATCAGGCCCAGAGATTTGTGTAAAACCATATGCCATAAATGCAATCTTTATACCCTACAATCGATCTGTATTCTTGCTTACTCATTTCCATAGCTCTCTGAACACTTAATCACTCCATTAGGGTCTGACTCCCCCATCAGGGGGTGTACGACAAATGAAATTTGCTCAACAGAAGCCCCAATGACAGGGGCCGACTTCAAAGTGAATGAAAATCGCAAGGAAAACTGATGAGAAAAATCCAACTTTTTGCAGATACAGAACAGGGAAGAGTGCCAGAGTAGGAGGGTGAAAGAGGTGGGTGGTGAGGGGAGAAGCAGAGGGAAGGTTAAAAAGTAAACAACCATTATGCACTCTACATAAATGGTGGGTGGGTATGGATGGTACTGTGGATGATGCTATCGAGAGGGTAAACGGCAGTTGGGCAGCATAAACACATTTTACGGGCCCACTCTCACACACACACACACACACATACAGACACTACTCTCTCTCACACACACACAGCCACGCACAAAGCGAGAAAAATAAACAATTTCATAAGATATGCGGAAAAAACTGGAAGAAGAGCGGGGCAAAAAAAAAACAGCCAGAAGAAAATGTTGGTAAAATATCTGAATATATATGGATGTATATGTGAGAGAGCCCAAGGGGGGGAAAGGGACAACCGCAGGGGAAGAAAAAATGCAAAACAAACAGAAAATGTAAAGGAGAAGGGGAAGGGGAAGGTGATGATGGGAAAGGGAGAGAGCGGGAAAGGAGACCCAGGCGACGAGACACTTTGCCGCCAACGCAAACAAACCCCACTCCGCTCCTTCAAAGAGTAAGGGAAAGCGAAAAGGTGGTGGCGGATTCGTATGAAAGCCAGGGGGGAAAGGAAACTTTGAGAGGGAGAAAAAACCGGGGGAGGGGAGTCACCGGAAACTGCCGGCGACGGCAATGGCGACATCGTTGGCCACTCAGCAACGTTTGACACTTGAAGCAAATGACAATGTGGCAAGGACAACGTAAGGACACTGCCGAAAAGAGGACAACAGGAGTCACCAAAAGAATAAGAAGTGAAATAGTACAAGATTCGACCAGGCGATACTCTATATTCGGATAACTTCAGATATTCTTGGTCATTCCATATAAATAAAGAATATTCTCTGAATAAGTATTATTCATTATCTGCAGAAGATTTCCTATATATATTTAGAAACCTCCAAATTGTATAATTTGTAGATATATAATAAAACGTTTTCTCCTTTCTCCTGACTGAATGACTATTAAATACTTTTAAAAAATAATCTTGATTGGCTTCTTAGTAGCAGAAGGACATTTTTCCTTCTGCCTGTTACATACATCTTAAAAATACAATATACCCCTTCACTCTCTCTCTCTCTCTCTCTGTAGTAGTTAATAAAGGGTATGCAAAAAGGACAAACTGGTATAAATATTTCAATTTTTATGCAAAAATTTCACTTATGTATATTACACATACATTCTGTATATACATTTATGTTCGTTAAGTAAAAATGAAATATTGAGCGACCATAAAATTAAGCATACACATACACTCATATATATTTATGCAAAAAGGCAAAAAGTAAGAGTAACAGAGAGAGTTCTAAGTGATAGAGAGAGAGAGGGGGACAGAGGACAGTTGGCATAACGAACTGCTGATAAAGCGGGAAACTCGCACGCGAAAAGCGAGGAATCACAGTCGAAAAAGAAAAACATCTGCGGGAACAAACAGTCGTAAATAAATGGAAATACTGTCCAAGAGATGTAGCCAAATAGTAAATATAAATTTTCAGTTTCAATTTCGATTCTGGTTGGCTTCCGTTTTTGGTTTTCGATTGGAATGGAGTACGGTTCCGTGAACATATATCGATAGAGGGTTTATTTACAGATTATGAGTAGAGTAGAGCAGAGAGTGCCAGCATTTATGTCGGGCCTAAAAACACACTTCCACTAAAAGCGAGGCTCATGGGACTCGTGAAACAACCTCAACACATAAACTGGAATTAGAAAAATAATATTTTTTTATTCAACTCGCATAGTAAGACCTCTGTCGCTCCAAAATGCCTATGAAACATCACATGATAGCCTCAGGAAAGGCTTATAGTGAAAGCACATTATTTCCTCTACTTACTCTACTTCTCAGCTGTAGATCTGCTAATGTTTGCTTGCATGAAAGCCGTCTTTGCAGATACTTCCATCAGTTGTTCGATTGCAACTATTTTCCATATTCTTAGCCATCATTTACCGTATCAACTTTGGGCCACGCCGTTTGCTAGTCCTCGTCATGGCCACACCCACTCATATGCTATGCAATTGCCAATTCCCCTGTCAATCAGGACTCCAGCTCTAGAAGTTTTCCTTCTTTCCTCAGCTGGTGGTGCACCCACTCCCGAGACCTCCCGAGACCTCCCGAGACCCACCCAACTGCTTATCAATGGAGGCGCAAACTAAGACGCGCATTGAGTGGCCCTCTGCCAGGGAAAGCAGCTAGACATTTGCAAGTGTATTTTGTTGTTGGCTTTTTTGCTGTAACATTGACATTTACGCAACATGTCCCTGTTGCATGTTTGCAATTTGCATTTGCAAATAGTTGCAAAAACGAACATCAAATGTGGCTCTTGACGGGGGGCTAGGGACGGGAACGGGGGGCCCTGGAAGGGCGAATATCTATGGATTGTTGGGTGCCACAGAGTGTGCAGTGGCAGCTGTGGAGCTTGGGTTCGCAGTCCACCTCCTTCTCCCTATCCTGCCACTGGCATTATTTCTCCTGACTTTCCCTTCGAAAGTTTGTAAATATGCATGCAAATTTTCCTCCCTTTCTGCTTCGTTTTCGTACCCCCGTTCTCTTTTTTTCGAGGATTTTCAATTTTGAATGCCTAGGGTCTGGAAAACGTGGGAGTGAAATGGTGGCTGGCTTTGCCCACACAGTTTTAGTTACAGTTTCGGTTTCATGTTTGGCATGTTGCGGCAGCTCTTGTTGTTTGCCTCATGGCATGCATTTTGATAGTTTCGGTTGCCCCTTCAGACCAAAAACCAGACAATTCCTCCCCACGTGCCTCCCCCCTGTTGCATAATCAAAATGGGGATTTTCATAAATGCAGATACAATATGGGAGCGGAGCAGCTCTGCTCTCGCTTTGTCAGATATGGGTATGGATATGGATATGCAACCGCTCTCAGATGAATTGGAATATTGGCTAGATATCTATCTCGTGTAGTCTCATGTAGTCTCGTGTAGTTTTTTGTGTCCATTCAGGAAATACTCGTGCATCAATATCGTATTTGCTGCTTGTGGCATTTTTCATTCGAGTCCCATCTGAACGTAGCGTTAATTTGCATTCTCGTGTATCTCACTTTGTTCTCTCTTTTTCTCCCGAATTAGCATATTGAGAGCTGATCCCTATTGGGGTGTGGGCTTGTATCTGTGTGTGGCACACATTGTTTGCACTTCAATTAATGCGCACATTTTTGCAGGAAATATTATTCTTTGGTTTTCCATTTTTTGTGGTTTCTCTCTCAACTGGGAATATGTTTTGAATGCCATTAGAAATCTGTTGTGGTAATGGCATTTGGAAATTGGCTAAAAATTGAGGCATTACCTGAAGAGTGAGTATCCAGAAGAGCCTAGAGCTAATTTTATTATTTTTTAGGCAGAGATTTTAGCAGAACAATTCCCATGAATATTGTGAATATTTTCGGATTGAAATGATCTTCTTTTTCAATAGGCATAAGCAGTTAAAACTGTACTCATTGCTGCCCCATCATACTGGAAAATGGTCTTCAAATTTGTAAGCTTTTCAATGAGGCTTTTCCCAGCATCCACTAAACTGCTACAAGCAAATGGAAAACTTCTGCTAAATACGCTCGAAATTCACAGTCGAAGGCGAAGAGAGGGAGAGACTGCAATTAAAAAACTGTTTGCCATCATTTTGGCAAATCACTTAAAATTATTAACAAACAAACTTTCGAGACGGCTTGGCCTAAAAGCCTGGTCCAATGAAGTTAGAGCCTGGTCCATTCAATGTGCTGGCATGACGGAACAAGAAAATGGGGAAAAATTCTAAGAAGGGAGAAGTCCCAGATAAGAAAATCACAACCATCATGGGGGGAGGTTTGGGGAGGTTTCGGGAAAAAGCACATACATATATACAAGTGCAAATCAGGCAAGTTTTTCCGTCTCTCTTTTTGCTGACTTAACCACATACAAATGATGAAAATGAATGACTACATACATGAATGAATGAATGAATGAGCGAGGAGAGGTGAGGCGAGTGAGTGAGTGTATGAGCGAGTGCATGAATAAATGTATGAAGTGATGTTTGCATGTGGAACGCGATGCTGAAAGCAGCTTACTCACGTTTGTGTAATCAGTGGGAATACCCAAAAGAAAAACCAAAAGCTGAAGAAAAACCAGTACAAGAATAATGGAGGGGAGAGCAGGAGGAAAAGCGATGTTCATTTTGCCAAGGGAGGAGGAGGAGGAAAACCAGAAGGAAAGCCAGGCGAAATGCGAAGAGAAAAGAATGCTTCAAGTTCAATATATAGACATGATGACATGAGGCACTCCAGTCGTACCTCCTCCCTGCTGCTCCTCCTCCTCCTCCTCCTGCTCCTGCTTCTGCTCTTGCTCTCTGGCTTTGACTGACACGCCGTCGTTTGGCTGATGAAAATTCCATGTGACAATCGCTGTAAGCCATATACAGTGGGTGGCGAGGGGTGGGTGCTCAGGACTGCCTTGCTTAGGGCGTGGCCAGGCAAATACCTTCATTGTATGTCAACGTGTCAAAGTCAATTCGACTTGCGGTTGTCGTCCTTGTCGTTGACAATTTTCTTTCCTACAGCCCACCCACAGGAGCTGTGCTAGGAGCTGTCTCAGATTGGCTTAACTTTTGGCCACAATGTTGTGGCCGGGCTTTAAGGCTTTTGCTCTCTAACTGCATTAGCCATGACTCAACAATTGCCAGCACACGCCCCAACCCCCACACTCACACCCGCAACGAAAGGCATTAAAACTACTTAACGAGCAATTAAAATCAAACCATTAAAACAAAAAAAACAAAAAAAAACTGCAAGTCAATTGCATTTATCAAATGCTGCCAATTAGAGCAAGAGAACGCGAACAAAAGAACTGCAAAACTGAAGAATGGCAGGGGGTCGGGGTCCGGGTCTGGGCCAAAAACAAAAGGCAAGTCAGGGCACTAAAAATTTATGACAGCAACTAACCTCAAAATGTGAATGGCACCGGCACCGGCACCCGCCAAGGGGGCCCATTACGAACGAAAACTCAGCCAAAGTTTGAGAGGTACGTGCACCCTTACTATAAGGCAGAGCCATGCAAAGCTTGAATATAGAATGTCTTGATCGTACGGATAGTACGATTATTATTGGATAATACCCCCTGTCATAGAAATCAATGATCAGGGGAGCAGAAACCGAAAGCTGAAAAAAGAGACGCTGTGAAACGCTTACATAGGGAGAGAGAAAGAGAAGGACCGATGAGCCGAAGTAGGCGTAAACGAAGATAAGAAAATCCAAAGAAAATAAACAAAAGCGACGACTTTAATCGGAGGTAGAGAGGAAGCAAGCAGAGATTATATTGATGTCTATGTGTAAGCACTATCGGGCATTACGCATATTCCCGATAAGAAACTAGCAGGAGATCAGAATCGAGAAGGCAGAATGAAGCTTACTTGGAAGACCAGAAAGGGGGTTGAAGCTTGTCATAGATGCGATAAGCCATACAAAATTTATAAGCCGATCTCAAACGAAGCCGGGAGTAAGACCCGATAGTGATAAAGATATATCTAGCATTGATATAACATACTCCTGGGTCGTATAGTAAACACAGTCTCAGTAATCAAATCAAGTTATCAAATCAGTAATCGGGAGCGCAGAAAGCAGAAGAAAGCTTTCATATATAGATAGTGACAAAGAGAGAGGGAAGGACAGAGAGCTTTTTAAAGTTTTGATCAAAAGAGTACATGACGCGAAGACATCTGCCGAAAGCGATAAGCCGAAGTGCCCAGGCTCGCAGCTTGAGACGAAGAGAGACCAAAGTAAGCCGAAGCCGAAGCTGAAAGGGGTAAGCTATCAGCTAGAGCGAGAGAGAGAGAGTGTATTTGTCAAAGGCAGAGACATTGGAGAGTCAGAGTCAAGAGAGTCAGCGAGAGATCTTTGATTCATCAATCAGCTGAAAAATGCTGAGCTCCGAGATAATTTGATAATTTTCTGATGATATTTGTATGTAGATATAAACATTTACCAGGAAATGTTTACCTATTCGAATTACTGCATGACTGTAAAATGATTAAATGTGAATTATCAATCAACCCAGAGAAGAAAGCCCTGAGAACCGAATAAATAAATATATCTAATATTTAAAATACAAATATTTAATATTTAAAAAAATAAATGTTATATTTAAATGAAATATATTTCCTACAAATTAAATAAAATATATTTATTTTTCCAAGCATTTTATATTTAGATTAAATATCGAAAAAATTGATATTTATGAAACTTTTAAACTGAATACTAGCATATTTAATTTAAACGTATTTCTTTTCACAATGAATTACATTTGTATCTCATTGTAGAGACTGTTTAAGTATTTCTTTCTGCTGAAAAGAGTATTTAAGCTTCTTCTGATGCACAAATAATTTACAATTCTCGGTGGTTTTTGTGGCTTTTGCCTTTGGCGCCAATGATGTCGAAAGTTGATTACGGTTTAATGGCCAAGGCGTTGCACAAAAGTTTTTACAGAGCCAGCCATCTCGACCCCCGAACACTCTTCCTCTCTCTTTCCAGGGAAAAAGCACATTTCTAATTATTTAATGGCTGCACCGCATGCAGTTTTGTTATGCAAATGGCCCCATGGCCTGCCAAATATTTACGACTTGGGGCGTCACTGGTTGCAGTACATTTCCATAGACTTTTTCCTTTTGCACTATTTTTTTGTTTTGTTTTTGGAACGCAACTGCAAAGCGAAACTTTCCAATCATTATTGCAGCAAAAGAAGAGAGAGAACACACACTCACACGCGCACACTCACTTGGCTAGGCACGTAATGGCCTGTCTGCCTGCCATCTCTTTCACAGCCTTTGTGCAGTGATACGTGCGAGGCAACCAACAATAATACAGAGAGGGGAAGAGAGTGAGGAAGCAGTCGGACCGACTGGAGAGTGCGGAAACAAAGGACGCGAAAAAAGACCAAGCCCAAGCCCATAACGGGTCTTAAAGTGCTCTGAAAGTAGGTGAAGAGCCATGCAAGGGAGGCGGGAAGAGAGGATGGTGTATATTACGACAAAGGCCAAAGGTTTCTTTCCCTGCCTCTGCCGCCGTAATCTCTCTCGGTTTGCACTGCTTTCTGATTTTGTTTTATTGTTGTGCAAATTTTACACCATTTTACTCGGCATTTTATCATATTTTCACTATTTAAGGGCTGGCTCAAGCCTCCATATAAAATGGTATTTCCGTTTGCGGAGGCCAACGATTTCTATTGCTAAAGGACCTTAAAGAATCAATTCACAGAATTCCATGCAATATTCGTACAACTATTTTTTGTAGCACACTTTTCTGGGCGGATCAGTCCAGTCCAGTCAAAGCCAAACGCTAATTGAAATTCCTCCCCAATAGAGGACTGCGCACAAAAAGCGCTTGTGGCACATATGTATGTACTCTTATACTCGTACAGACATGGTCACATTCCCTCGTAAATGGTTATCGATGCATCCGGCAGCTGTGGCCACTTCCGCTCGACTGCCCCCGCTTCGCTCAGACTCCGATTCCGATTCGGATTTCTCTGTGGGACGGCATTCAATGAGCGCGACGGATTAGCTTCTCGCCAACCACAAAAAGAGAGTCGGAAAGGGAAGGACATGGAAGCAAAATGAGCCTGACAAAAGCGGCATGCGACAGAGTCCGTAATGATGCGGAAGTGGACAAAAGGCCCCGCACAAAAGGCGGTGGCCTCGATGCCAATGCCGATGGCAATGGCAATGGGGGAGAAGAGGCATTCTAAAACTGCGGTCAATTGAAATGGCAATCAAGTTAGTGGACACGTCCTCATCAAAAGGCCACAAAGACAGGAACACAGAGAGGAAGAAAGAGACTCTGACGCACAATGGTAACGGTGCGACAGTTCCACAATTTGTTGAAATTCACACCAACAGAACAGAAGCCTCCGATTTGTCGTCAATAATTACAAAGGAAAATAAAGGAAAGAAAAATTGGGATTTAAAGAAAATATATGTACAATTTTTATTCACAGGAATAACGAAAAGAGTACTGAAACCACTACTAATAGATAAGAAATTCCTAATATATCCTTGCATATCACACTCTTTTCATTGCTGTATTATATGCCAATTTACTCTTTTCAAGAAAAAAAGGCTACCCAAAACAATCCACAATTCAAATGGATGTCGAAAACAAAACTGAGAAATGGTGCAAGAAAAAAAATTAAATAAAATGCTCTGTAGAGCAAACGACTCAAATTAATAGTGTCTAGAGAGAGACTACTCTTCCACTCTAGAAGGAAGGGTGGATGGGAGCCCATTTTCCCGGCCAGACATCCTGGCATTTTGGAAATCGACCGCCGGATGTGTCCAGCAGCAACACACCAAAAAAAACATCAAGAGGCAGGGAGAGATGGAGAGAGAGAAGTTTAAGGAAAAACATCCTATTTGCGGTGGCTTCCAGCACAGAAATGAAACGACGCAAGCTCTGGGGGTCAAGGGGCAGCCAGTATCCATTGCCTACTTTCGGGCGTTTAGCTCTGCTCAGCACTTTTCAATTTAGTTGCCATCGCCGTGGCAATTGCAGCTCCCCGGGAAAGTTTGTTGCTGCCGCAGACCCGCACTTGCAACATTCAGAGACGGAGAAAGAATCAGCAGACGAAGCTTCAGCAGTTTAGCCACCATTTGATGGCCTTTTAAAGCCATTTGAAGCCATTGCAGACAAATCCTTTGGCAGGAAGTTCTACCCAAAACACAGACCCCAGCCGTGCCCCCCGCCAAAACAGCAAAAGACCAAAAACGCTTTGCGGTTTTCCAGCTGCCACTTCTTCTGCTTCTTGTTCTTCTGGTTTTTCTCTGGTGCTCTGGTATTCTAGGGGTTCCATTCTCAGCTCTGCGGCGGCGGCCGCAGTTTTGTGGCAAACTTGCCGACGAGCTCTTGCCAGCCCACCCGCTGCCAGCATTCTAAATGGTTTTCCCACGCACACAATTCAACGGCTTCTCCCTCGGACTGGGTTGTGTCTGTTCATGATTTATGTTGTCTCTCCTTCGAGCTTCAAAATCTTTGCTGCAACTTTTTGTGATGCGCGAATAGTGCAGTAGAAAGAAAAAAAAGATGGACGAGAAAGAGATGAAAACTCGACTTGTCAGTCAATGCAGTTTGCGGTAGTTGTTATGGAGTTAACCTTTCACTGAACCAACAACTGAATGTCAGTGTAAATGGGGAAACAAATCCAAGCCGAAAAAAAAAAGATATTCCGACTTTGGGATACCTTTTAATATATAATAATGATCTGTCAATGGAATCTTATGATGGAATTAATTATCAATTAGCAGATGGATTTATCAATAGATTAATGGAAGAAATAGACACTTCCTACACGAAAATAATACACCCCTGCACAAAACGAGTAGCGTTTCCACACAAATCTAGAAAAATAGAAAACTAAATTCAGGAACAAGCAAAACTTGAAGCGATTCGCATCGACTCTTGAACTCTTTGGCCCTTGTCGAAGTTTGTGCTTGTCCTTCGGCATAAGCCACCTCTCCAACCCACCAGACACCTTTAGCCCTCATCCAACTATTCCCACATTTGTTTGTCCAACTACTTTAAGCAAACCTAATGGGCTGGTGTCTTCGATGAGTTTATTTGTTTGCACAACTTTTGTCTTTGCCAAATTGTTTGCCTTGTCCTGGACAATTTAGTTAAGAAAATTATAGTTTGGTTGTCAAGTGTGTGGACTTGGCTTTCAGCGACACAGACACACACATGTGGGTGCAGAGGACAACAAATTTGCCAAGGAGAAGTTTCCTAGAGAGTGCTTGACACGCAGATGATGGCGGTACAGATTGTGGGAGGACACGAAGAGCAAATATTGGATACGAGAGTTGGTTAATTGAATTGAAGTCACTGGAAAGGCCCAGAAGATGGTCCAAATAAATAAATGAATAGTGAAGTAATCAGTGTATTTTGGTTAATTGAATTAATCTGATATACTAATTCGTTCGTGCTAGAAATCTGTGATTTTGTTTCCTATTTAGATGTAGATTATGATATCGAATTCCCTACCCATTTTTTTGAAGATTTATTTCTACAGCTTTCCATTTATTCGCTACGTTTCGCAACCTTGCGTATACGCAATGTAATTACACTCACTGCAATACTAATCCACTCTTACGCATTCTGCTCTACTTCTTGCAGTACATCGCCGCACCCCAATAACACAGCATATTCCCAGGACATGGCCAGTATCAGGTTCATGAAGGTAACACTACACAAAACTAGGAAAACTAATCTGCAACTGAGGAAACTTTGCTGCCCACTTGGCATGTTAAATCTGCGTGAATTTATCAACTTTACTAATTAACAAGGTTGGAGCACTCTACATACGAGTATTTCCACTGTTACCACTCGGTGTTCGAGGCTAAAACTCGTCCTAAAATCTG
This sequence comes from Drosophila helvetica, assembly GCA_963969585.1. NCBI lineage: Eukaryota > Metazoa > Arthropoda > Insecta > Diptera > Drosophilidae > Drosophila > Drosophila helvetica. Next base: position 12,057,674 of record OZ018402.1, on the reverse strand, counting down.
TTTGCATTGGCCTCATGAGAAATTGTTGGGCGAATACACAACATGGATATGGCAACCCCGGGCGAAGCACGGTTCCCATGGACGTGGGAGCCCAGGCGAACACACACTACACTCATGGCCATAGGAACACGGGCGAATCCAGTTGGACATAACTTGCTAACGGTTTCACTTATGTAAGTTCATTAGCTGGCCAAACAGGAGGGCTCCAGCAGCGATAACTGGCATTTGGCAATCAATCAAAACAGCAAATGACCGACTGACTCGACCCCAACGTAAAGCGTTGGTTCATTGGCTGGTGGATATGGCGGCTCTGCTCTCGAGTGGAAATGAAGAGAAAATTAGAATGACCACACATTAGAACACACACACATACCTGAATGCACTGACTGACAGACCAGACAGACAGACAGCCAGATGGGTTGGTTGCACAGAGGCGTTGCATGAGCATTGGATTGGACGGTGCTGGAGAAGGGAAAAACTGGCATATAGCCAACCGCAGGTTGGTTGCTTGGACAATGCCCGAGGGCTACGCGTTGTCACGTGAGCGCCCGAGCAGGGCAATCAACGAATCAGGCAACCAATCAAGCGGCGTGTGACATGCAACTGAAGCGTGTACGTGACCCAAGACCCTGACGCACAGTGGTGCATCCAAGAAAGCAAATGATTTGCTAAGATTCTGTGAAACTATGGTTGAAAATAGCAGGTAACAGAAAATCTTCCACATAAGATCTTATCAGAGAATATTATTATTATTATTCAAAGATTTATTACCTTAGAACTCTGCCATCTTTATATTTCCACTTTATTATAAAATCTCTATTAAGAAAATTCCTTTTATATTAAATTTTAAAACTTTGAGGATTTATTCCTATAATATTATCCTTTTGCAATCTGCAGAACCTTCTAGTAGTGGTAATGGAAATGAGGCTATTTCCCAAAACCCCTAAACCACTGTACCCACGTTCGTGAGTTCTCGTATCTCCCACAGCTGGGAGCTCTCTCCCATTGCATTATGGACTCGACTCGGTGAACGTGCGTCTGTCAAGCTCCCAGCTAGCAGTCCTGGCTTACGGACCAGTCCATTCCGTTCCATTCCGTCCATCCTGCAGTTTCGCTTGGTTTCGCATGTCAGCACTCCTGGCTGACTGGCTGCCTGACTGGCTGCCTGCCTCTAGTTTTACCTCCTGCTCCTTCTCCTGTCGGTTGTCCGTTTAGTGCTTGCGACACGTCAATGCTTTCATCATTTAATTAACTGTTTCGTGTGGCTAAATGGCCAGGTAAAGTTGGTAAGGCTACCTTCTACCCCCCCTACACTTTACGTTTCAATACGCAAGATGCAGGGACTTCAGCAGGAGCCAGTATGAGAAGGAATAGCAGGGAGTCCTTGGTGGCGCACTTTGCATGTCAGTTTTGATTGATCGCTCATCTGTGTGTCTGAAAGAGAGAGAGGGAGAGAGGTGAACGGGAAATTTAACTGTCAGTTTTGCTCAGTCGACAAAGAATTGTGCAAGTCACCCCAAAGGATGAACCATCGATGGAAGTTACGTATCTCTGTCGAGTGATATTTAGTTGGGATTTCTCCTAAGGCTTATTATATCCGAATATTTATAGAAATATAGATAAATATCTTCTGTGTATTCCTAGCTACATACCCTCTTAAACTGAGTTCTAAAGCCAAAACTCAAAGAGGAAACCACTGAAATCCAACTCAGACTATCAAATTAGTAAGATAAACTTGTTTAGCAAATAATTTATGGTTTCCGAACAAGTCAGAACAACAAAAGGAGAAGGACTCTCCTCTACCTCTTGCCATATCCGTAGCTTCTTTTGTACAGATTGAAAAGAAATCCCAAGCTGATTTATGCTTTTATTTTGTGCATTATTTGGAGTTTATATTTAAAACATTAGACAACGTCAGCGTCCACAGAGACAGAAACAGAGACAGGGACAGCGATAGCGATACTGTAGAGATAAAAAGCTGAAAGCAGCACAAATAAAACTGCAACTGCAGCAACAAAAATCCAAATAAATGTAGGTGGAAAAGCACTGAAAACGGGGGGCATAGATAAAGCGTCGGGCAGGCACCAAAGGGCAGACAGACAAATAAAGCGGAAATGTTAACATCAACGAATGGCGCCGGCGACAGAACACAGAGAAAGAGAAGTGGGGAAAGGGGGAGGCAAAGGAAGAGACAAAGCAAGAGAGAGCACAGATAAGTATTTTTCAATTTTTGTTCACAGGACTCGTGGAGTACACGCTTATACCCTTTAGATCCTGTTGGGCCTATAGATAAAAGTCTATATATTCTCTTATTTATTTTTACAATTTTTATATAAGAGTATCCTTTATCGCAATCGGATACAAATTGGATCGGGGCACTCAAAAGGAGCGAAAAAATGAAAAGGCATGATGGAAATGGACTAAGTATTAGTTTAATGCATCATTGGGGAAAAAGATAATGGAAATAAAAAGAGTTGTAGCGCAAATCATATAAGGGAGAAATTAAACGAATGAAGAAATCAAATAACAAATATGGAACCATGAAAAAATCTAACGAAAAATAACAAGAATGCAGCAATAACAAATACCAAAAGGAAAAAAAGAAAAAAGAATGACCTTGCACATTTTGGTTAGTATAAAACAATAAAACAATGCGTATGAAGATAATTTACAATAGCGAAAAGAATGAATCTTTATTGAACGGATAAACAAATAATGAAATAAAAAAACTTCAAAGTTCTAAAAAGGAAAATCCCAGAAACGAAGAAAATGCTTTCAGCAAAATGTCCCTTGCCCATTTTGTCACTTGCTACGGCACACAATTTCTAAAAAAATTCCGAAAAAAAATTTTTTAAAATTTAAAATTGTTGGTCATTGCAGAAATTTGAATCTAAGCAATGGCCAAGTATTATCTGTACCCAGAGGAACGCGAATCGCTCGACAGTTGGCTCCGGCAGTGGGGCATCAAACTGGACTACCGCACTCGTCGCCTGTTCCGGGATGCACGGCCCGTTGCCGGATTGGTGGACAAGATCCACAAGAATCTTGTGGATATGAGCATATACAAATCCTGCACCAGCGTTCTGAAGATGCAGAACAACTGGAAAATATTCAAAATTCAAGTGTTGGATGCCCTGAATATAAGACTATCCGATATGGATCTAAAACATCTGGTCCTGGGCACAGAGGGAGCAATAGATCAACTTCTTTTTTGTATAATGTACTCCGAATACGAAATTCTCTGATATTATCCATCACATTATGTCCATACTCGTAAAAAAGCGTTTTGAGCACTATCCATCTAATTTTCTAATTCTTTTCGATCTTTTCGTTCGCTGCTTGGTCTGCGTGAATTTTAGGATACTGCAAAAATATGAAGAAAATTCAATTAACTTCTGTCTCTCTCCCTCAAACTCCCCGACTTTCCTGACTCGACGGTGCCCCATCCTGTAGCATTTCTCAGCTTTCCTGATCCCTCAAGGAAAACCATTCCCTCGTACACTTTTTACTGACTGCAGGGTATTCAAATGTCGTGGCACTCGTTTTTTTATTGACTGCACCTTCATTTCCGGCTAAGCACATGGGACCAGATTTCCCCACTCGATTAGACGTATAATTTATGTTGAAATTTGTAGATTTTTTTTGGAATTCCAATTGACTGCCACTCAAGTAGTGAGATTTATGCAACACGAACCGTTGGAGAGGCAGGTGAGAAGTTGTTGCAGCATTCTGTTGACACTAATGCCCGAGAGAGTGGCACAACGACAGAACGAAATAAGAAAGAGCAACTGCCTTTTCTGAGAGGGAAATGGGGAAAAGTGCCAAGGAGGCAAAGGACAATGGCGCAGGACCTGAATGAAAAGAAAAGAATAGCAGTCAAGTTACAGGGGGGTGGTGGAGGGGGAGAACAACACATCCCAACACAAATGTCAAGTAAATAGTTGTTTGCTCAACAATTGGCAACAGGCTGCCTAAGAAATCCCCTTCACCCAGAACGATTCCTTCCTCGAGGAATACAAATGTTCCTTTCATGTTGAATGTTAAACGGTTCTCCAGCTCGTAAAATAAACTTAAAGCATTAGCAGAATGGGAAAGCAATGAGCCACTCAGAAGATGGTCTTTGAAACAAAAGAGAAACTTATTAGGAAAACAGCTAAGCTTTTTATTGAAATTTTAAATATTTAAGGACTGACTTTCAGCAAATCCCAACTAAGGAAAATATGAGAAAATATGTAGTTTAATCTTAAATATTAATACATAAACATGTGGTATGTATAATGAAAGGGAACATTCAAAACAAATCCTGTACCGTCGAGGTTTATGGGTGTTAGTCATCTTACTATTTTTATTTGTTGTTCGGTATAATGTGGAATATTTCAACAATGAGAAATCAAAATGTGATATGTTGATTTAATTTTCTGTCTCTGCAACACGAGTATTTGTTGAAATAAAAGCGCTAGAAAGTCCTCTAAAGTTCAGTATTAATTTTCCTTTTGCACTGAAATTTACTTTTAAGCCAATTATATTTAGATTTTTCAGCCCGTGGTATTTGTCAACAACTTTTTCCATTTAAAATATATATCCAGCGAATGTCAGTGGAGATTTCTACTTTGTTTTTCAAGCATTTTTTCCTCCCATTCAGAGGAGCGTGGCTATTTTAATACCTTTATCAGGTTATTCGTATCTCTGATAAATTGTCCGCTGCCTGCTAGAACCCGATCCCCAATCCGAATCCGAACCCATCCACTCAGCTTTAATTTGCCTGTCATTTCGCATTCCCTGCGAGGGTCTAAGCTGACATTTGGCCCAGCCAACTCCCCCGTAGCCCCACCGCTTATTACCTTTTTCCCCTTCAGTTAGCTACATCTTTACAGACCCCCCTCTCTTGGCCACCAACTTTTAGCCAAGCTGCGCACAATTTTCTGAAATGTAAGCGAAAAAGGGGGGAAAAAAACTCTGGCCCTGAACGCCATCTTTCGCCAAAGAGGACGGGGGGACGGGACCCTGGGAGTCTACCGTAAGATGAAACTAATTACGTGGACGACTTTACACCCAGATAAGACTCGAATCACCAAAAATGAAATGAAATTTCTTTCGCCTGAAAGCGGGAAAAAATTGCAGAAAAAATACGATAAATGGTGACTGCTGCCTCATCCTTGAGGCATGCAAAATGTAATGTATATAACGTCATTAGGCAAAAAGGCCGCAACAGAAAAGTGTGAAAGCCAAGAACGAGACCACGGAGCAGGTTAATTACGCAACAAACAATAAATTACTTGGTCGACGGAAATGCAAACAAGGAAGGAGAAGAAAATGAAATATAGATTGCTGACGTTTAGATACACTTTCAGATATAAGACATTCATAATATTAAATACTACAAATCTGCTCGCTAGTCTGTTTTGCAATAAATGATGGAGAAGGGCTTAAAGCTTAGTTAAATCATAATGATAGAAATTATCATAAAGCATCAACCTTTTCCTATTGGAGCTTTAAAATAAAAATTATATAAATATAATTTACTCCGAATTTGTATATGTTGCTTATAGACTGGACTCTGATCTAGAATATGGTATGGTTTGTGGGTTCAATGCATTCGCAAACATATAATCCCCTCTACAAGAGTATCTCCCAAAAAAAAAATTAATGGAAGAGGAGAAAATCTAGAAAAAGAAGAAATTAGCTAAGGTCCTTCCTTTTCCCCTTTTTTAACCCTAATCAGCTTAGGGGCACCTCACCCCTCTCTGTGCCGCAGTACCCTGAAAGGATGATTAAATTTTTGTTTTCTCGTCAAATTCCAGGCAACATTGCGTATTCGCCATGTGTTGCATTTAGTTCGCTTTTCATTCCGCTTGCTCTGCAGCATATCGTGGTGCTTGATGTGCTATACTGTACCATTCCCTCTTGGCCAATCTGCCAGTCTTGGCTGTCAGTCTTCTAAGCTGCGTCCTGCCTGTCGTCATTCAGTCGCCTCGTGTCCTGCTCCTTTCAGTCTGTCGTTCTGCCTCGCAATCTCTCTCTCTCTTTCTGTTTTCACTTAATTTCTTTTGCTCTTTCAGTTCATCCCGTCGTCTTTGTTTTTGTGAGCTCGTCAAGGAACGAAAGGAATTTTTTAATTATAAAATGTGTTTATCCGGAATTAATTGTTATTTTCCTTTTTTTCCGAATATTTTTTTATTTTCTTTTTTCTACCAGCTGTCCGAAAAAGAAATCCAACAAAATAGCTCACCCGCACTCTCTTTCTGGATCTATCTTTTTTATCTCTCTTTCTCGTTTCGCTTTTGTTAAATTACTCACATTTTAAGCTTTGACTTTTTGTCGTGTCGCGTCGTAGCGGAAAATAAGGGGAAAAGGACTTCATATCTAAGCAGATTATAAACCTTTCGTTTGGGGAAAAGTCTTTTGGCAAATGCTTTTGTTTATTATATTTTTTTTAGCTCGTATAAAAATCATGGAATGCCAAACTCTCTTTCTGACCATTCTAATTGAATAATTCCCAAAAGAAATTCCTTTGCAATTCTCATCAGATTTTGTAAATCATGTTTCGCTTTTGTTTGTTAAATTCTCAGTTGATTTTAAGATTTTCATAGAATAATTTGTTAAAAAATTCCATAATATTTCGAAATAGTATTTCTTTCAAAAAGTATTTCTTTCTAGAAACATGGCGCAGAACCTGGCGACGCGCAAGGCTGCGGTGCCAGGAAAATCCAAAACTCCCAAGATCGTCGACTTCTCCAAGTGCTTTACCGAATCGTCTGCGGTGAAGGATAAGGTGCCCCAAAATCAGCGGCAGCTAAGCTACCGCAAGCAGACCCAGGAGTCCTCGGCCAAGACCAAGCCCCAGGACTCCACAGGCCAGATTGAACGGGATCCCAAGCAGACGATCAAACTAGCACGGTTAAAGCGATCTGGGCACTGGTATTTTCAAGATGTAGCTACATATCCGAACTCGGTTCCCACCTCAATCAAAGCCCCAAAGTCCGCGATGCCCTTGTCCAAACCTCAAAATGCTTCGGCCAAAAAGTCCAAAGGTTCGAAGGAGAACAAAGCAAAGTCCAAGTCTCCCAAACGCGAGCAGAACAGCAAAACCAAGAGCTTCTTCGACAAGTATCTGAAGTTTGCCTACGATCTGACCACCCCAGAGGGTGTGCGCCAACTGGAGGCGCACTTCTTCCCCGACCAATTGGCGGATCAGCCAAGCACCAGCACCACCGCCCACACCAAGACCACCCCAAGCAATATCATTGTCAGCAGGCAACTCAACTCGACAAAGGATCCACGTCCAGCCAAGGAGGAACCGGCCAAGCGCGACAATTCGATTGAGACTGTTCTCGAGAGGAGCAAATTTTACTAGCATACAAGGGGGCGCTGCCATGTCCTTCGATTGCAAAATTTCCAAGTCATTAATGTTATTCTATAGAAAATTAAAGCAAACAAATTAAAGATTGGATTGGGCATTAGTGTGCGAAATAAGTTGCAATACTCTGGGGCATTCCGCACTCAACCAAAGGCCTAATAAGCGTTAATAACTCCTTTGCAAGTGTGTGGGAATTAAGAGAAAACAACAAACATCAAAGTAATTAGGGATTAGGCATGCCGGATTTGTAGGTACCCCTTAAAGAGCATCATTGCTTAAGCAGCCACAGACAATGGAGATAGGATCCAGGTTTCCAGCTAACTCTGATGGACACCAGCCTCACACTCCCCTACTTTCGGCGGAAATGGCTCCCAAAAATTTCAAAGTGTAGTTCAAAATAGGAACAAACTATGCTCCAACTTTAAAAAAGTGCTAAAAGTGCTAAAACCTTACTCCTTAAGAAAATGCAGCAAAACAAAAAAAGACTGATCATATACAAAACGAAAATGCATAATTTTCTTGGGTTACAAGCCTATAATCAAAATCAGCGCACCCATTCCAGAGGGTATCAAAAACACTCATACACAAAAGACCATTTTGGCACAGAGCTTAAATGAAATTTATTGTGTGGTATACAGTCACCGCACACGCACTCCTCACTCCCCGCTCTCTCTGTCTCTTTTCGCTGTATGCAAATGCTGTATGTATTATGTTTTGTTCAACACAAATGCACACGCACACTCACACACAGGAGCGCGTGGAAAAGTACCGCAAGCAGGCAACAAAAGCAACGCATTGGGCATTGTAAATCATAATCAAAACAATAGAACAAATGAAGCTAATGTGGCGCAGGCAGAACAACAACAGGACGAGATTGTGTGGGAGAAAGCGTTGACAATGAGGGCAGAGGGGCGGGTAGAGGGACATTTGAATGAATGGAATAAGCCAGAGATAGTGGGAGGAGAGTCATTCGGATAGTGTGGTCAGTACGAAAACCTTTAAAGTTGGCAATTTTAAATGCAGCAAAACCTTTAAAATCAAACGGAATTGGGAGTAAAAGCCATTGTGGAATGGGGGGCTCTTTTCAATATCGCTGGATACGTGTTAAAATATCACCAGATAACAAAAATCAAACAATCAACAAATTTTCTTTGTAAGGGATCAATCAGAATATATAACAGGTAAATAAATAAACAAGTAACAGGCATATTCATTAACAGACAGGTTATCCTGTCACTAGGCATCATCCCTCCTCTAACGGTTTTGTGGTTAGCCTGGAAGAAAAAAAATAGCCAAACAGGAAGGCCACTGCATTGTTAAAGTGATTTACTGCGCATTCGTATGCATATTTTATTCAATTAATATTGTTTTCCAAAAGGAAAATAATTCCCGCCTACAACAATGGCATGTAATTAGTGGGAATTGATTTATGCGATGGCCGTCTCGTCCGAATATAGAGGATACCAAATTGATGCGATGCTGTCCAGGAGCTGGAACAAAACGTGCTTAATGAAATGCAAACAGTCCGCAATAATATTCAATTTAATTCAATTTTATGATGTGGATATACGAGTATGATTATGTACAACGCTGTATGTAGCTGGTTGACATCGGGTCAGATCTATTTTATCAAGTATTTGGTCCCCTTCAACCAGCTGTATCAGTTGTTGATGTCAACAGATTAAAAGAGTGAAAAATAGTGAAGTGATAAAACAATGATTACATTTTTGAATTGGAGAAAAACAACTGAACAAAATTAAATACCATGCCGTACGCTAGCTGCAAAATGTGTTGGACTGCAATTAATCTTGAAAAATATTCATGGATGGAGATACAAAAAAAAAATAAAACAATCGATTCAATCGAACTATGTCAATAAAGCTGGCAGCATTCAAAACTTTTTGTATGAAAAGCTTAGCGCTGATGAATACCTTCCCTATTTACATGGACCCCATTGTTATTTCCAGCTATTTACAGGCAGCATTCCAATGCCGCAGTTGGCAGACACGGCAGCTATGCAAAAAATCCTCTCTTTCAGATAGGAGGCAGCAGCAGAGTCCTCTTTCTAAGGAGCTAGAATTTCCCTCCTCCCGTCCTTGGCATTGTGAAAGGAATGGAAGCCAAGGTGAAAAAATGTCGTTGAAGCGATTTTTTATATGAGCTGCTACCAAAAAAGACAATCAGATCAAAGCTTAACAAAAGTTTATTGTTTGTCATGTCAATTCCTGACATTTAATTTTCGAGTTTTCTTGAATTTTTATGTCATGTTTTAAAAATATTCGTTTCCTAAAACTACTTGTCCGTGCCCTGCCTCATCGACACATCTACACTGAGAACATTGGACGTATCCGAAACGTCTACTGATGTCGAATCGATAAAGGCTTAGAGCATTACGGGAAAGAGTAGCCCACTACTTGACGGCGAGCACCTTCACGAGATGGGGACACTTGTAGGGCGGCAAGTGTTCCTGGCAATATGCCTGGATGGTCTCCAGCTCAATGTCGACCTCGGGCGAGACAATGCAAACGACACAGACTCGATGGCCCCACACAGCATCCGGGATGGCCAGTATGGCCACATCGTTGATTTTTGGATGCGAGAGGAGCAGCTTCTTGGCCTCGGAGGCATTGATCTTGAGACCGCCGACGGTTATCACATCGCAGGCCTTGCTAATGAAGTAAAAGTTGTCGTCGTAATAGGCGCAAATATCGCCGGTGGGTATGAAGTTCTCCTCCACATCCACTCCGGCCGGGAGTTCGTCCAGAGCAAGATGCTTGCAGGCGATCTCCAGCTCTCCAATCACAACGGCTTTGACGGGTTCAAAATTATGCACTGGAATGTTGGAGGCCTCACTCAAGGGCCCTGTTTTCACGAGGGCCCCGCCATGGTTTTGGCACTTGAAGATCTCTGTTCCCGTTGGATTCATCAGGCGGGCAGTGACCCCCTGGAGAGGGGAGCCCAGCGTGCCCGGCTTGTAGTTGGATGAAATGAATCTGGGAGTTGGCTGGGGTGCAAGTTTCTTGGGAACCAGTTTAGGCAGCTCCTTGGGACCCTCCTCGATGGCATGGCCCAGGACGAAGCCCGTCTCCACCTTGCCGTAGTACTCCAAGATGTGATGGCCGGTGATATCGCGCCAGTAGTTGAACACCGAATCCGGCAACAGAGCAAAGCCAGTGGCCATTAAACGCACCTTCTCGCTGCAGTGCTTCTTAATGTATTCGACCATGCGCTCGTCCTTGAGGAACATCTTTTCGTATTCGGCAATCAGTTGCTTGTACACGATGGGCTTGGCCAGGAAGCAGGTGCAGCGCTTCTTGGTCGACAGGTTGACGCCCAGCAGCGAATTCCAGATGCTGCTGGCGTTGCAGCCCGGCTCGAGCACGACATTGCCGCCCACATCGAGCACTGCCCCAATGGCTATGTGCATGTGCACCATCGGCAGGAGGGGCAGCAGGGTGTCGCTGGGCCCCAGGCGCCAGGCGTTGATCAGGCAGCGGATCTGGGCATCGACATTGCGGTGGGAGAGCAGCACCGGCTTGGGGGCGACGTCCTCGTTGGGGGGGTAGAGCAGCATGGCTATGCTGTTCTCGTAGAAGTCATTGGGCAGCATGGCCTCGGGCATCACAACACCCGCCTTCTTGCTGACCACCAGCTGCTGGGCGTACACCGCTGTGGAGGAGATGTCCTTCACAGGCGGCAGAAACTCGTGGTTCAGGACAATGGTGGCCGCCTTCAGGGTCTTGGCCAGTTGGTCGATAATGCTCGCCGTTTCGGGAGTGCCAAGGAACAGCTTTGCCTGAGAGTCGATCGCCTGGAGACGCATCAGTTCCGGGTTCGGGCCTGTGCGCAGGGGCACTGCCACCTGGCCGGACATCCAGCAGCTCCAGAGCATCACAATCCACATGGCATCGTTGGCACAGGAAAATCCCACAGACAACGAAGCGCCGCTGCCTGAAAGAACAAAGATTAAGGAGTTGGGGACCCAATCTACAGCCGGCAGTGGGTTCTGTATCTACCGCATATATTGGAGATCTGCATGGACAGTCGCTTGGCTGCCATATACAGCTGGAAGTAGGTGTACTCGCCCACATTATCCCTGATGGCCAGATCGTCCGGATAGAGCATGGCCTTCTTGTACGTCGGCAACAACATTTTGCTGCTGTGCTCCTCCCCGTAGAAGCTTTTCCGCAACTTCTCAATGTAATCATCCTGCGCAGGAGGACGACATGTATTGGAGTTCTAAAGGGGAATATAGCCTGGTGGCAACACTCACCTTGTAGACCAGTTCTAGGCAGAAATAACGCCGTGCCATTGGACGCCATCCCACACGCTGGCGGCAGCCACGCAGAAAGTGTGCCAACATTTCGCCTCTCTTTTCGTACTCTTCCTTGCACAAATTCCACCACTAGAGCTCTCGCTCACTCACAGCTCTGTCTGACAGTAGAACAGAGCGAGCACACACGATGTTCACAATGTTCAAAAGGGACAAAGCTGTATTCAATTTTTCGGAACTTATTCTCAGTTATTTTTCTCAGTTATTTTCAATGTTTTTTTGTGTTATTTGTTTCAGCGAAATGGCACAGATTTTACGGAATCGTCGGCTATTGGAAACTATTGAGCGATTTAGACGATCTGATATATGTACACAAGATTTTGTATTCATGGCATACTATTTTGAAATTCTTTTCGATTTCTAGATTTTGTTTGCAGACACAAACAAATAATAATAATTACAATAATGTGGGAATAGGCTGGCAACGACGAAACGACATGAAAAAAAGGAAAACATCTTAACGGAGCTTACTAATTTTATTGAAACACTTTCGATAAACCAAATCAATGTCCAATAATAAAATAATGTACTACAATCAAACCCCAATCCCACAATAATTATAATCGTAAACGTAAGGAAAGTAAAGAAAATTGTGCTGCACTTGCCTTGAGAGATCTCTTATGGGATCGGAAAATTCAGCTTTCGGCAGATAATTCAAGGAAATTGAGAAACCCGACAGCTCATTTTAATGTCGAATGCATTAAGGCTAAGTGCATTAGGTATTTACTGTTTATACATGTTAAAGGGAGTATGTGTTGCACATTGTATTTTATGCAAATATTTGTGAGAATTTCTGGCAAAGGCAAATACAAGTAAATCAAACATTTTGCATTATTGAAAGGCATTCGAGTCCTGGCTCCTGGCTCCTGGCTCCTGGCCGTATTCGATATGAGCCGGACATTGGTTCAGTTTTCAGTTGCAGTTCCATGAGCGCGGTCATATCAAACAAAATGAATTTAATTAATTTTACAGCCTGAGAGGAGGCTGGGATGGGGATTGGGGTGCGAGTCAGAATGGCCACTCAATTAGTTAACAAGCTGAGTTGGAATTTTCACTCTAATCAACTGAATGGAGTCCAGCCCGCCAGTGGCAGTCCAGTCAAGAGCTTCCCAGAAAATTTGGCAAATGAAGTGATATGTAAATATTCACCCAGAATTCGTTCCCTTTTAAGCAACAATTAATAAAATGAGTCTGGGATAACATCGATTCGAATTGATTCTATGTTTTAATAACTAAAAAATAGAGGGTAATGTTAGGGGTCCAACTGTTTGATGTATTGAAGAGAAACCTCCATAAAAGGTTGATATATATTAATTAACTAATTAATTTGCCTTCAGATCTAATTTTAATGGGATATTTTCAAGTACTGTATGCAGTCAAATATCCCTTCAGTTCGTTGCAAGCATTGTAAGAAAAATGCTGATACCCCGCCGAAAGGGTATTTGTAAACTGCATAATCCAATTGAAAATGTAAAGTTAAAGCCATGCAAAAAGCGACTGACAGATAGAGTAGGAGGAAAAGGAGAAGAGAGCCGCTTGGAAAAGTTGATCAAAGACAACTTTGGCCCTGGGGCCATAAATTATTCAATTATGCGCAACCCGAAACCAATCGAATCGAATCGAAATGAAACGAATCGAATCGAATCGAGCTGAATTGAAAGTTCAAATTGCATTGAATTTCAAAATGGTCAGGCGCTTAATCAAGGCCCCAACGAAATGGAGCAGAAGCAAGAAAAAAATACAACAAAAATTTGCTTTCTCTCTCGCAAGCTGAATTCAATTTAATGTAGATTTACATGCAGGCGAGGTCGTGGCAGTTTTTCTTTATTTTCTTTCTGTATTTTTCAATGAGAACGCTTGACAAATCACCGCACAGGAGGAGTGGAGTGGCTGCTGGACGAAACGAGACGAGAGGAGGTGAGGTGAGGGAGCTGCCTGCGGCCGTGTCATGAAATGAAATCGACATGAAACCAACGTGACCAACGTCATTAATTATCGCCGGCAACGCTGCACCCTGCTAATTACGACATGGCCAGGCGCCTGCCTCCTCTCTGGCCTCTCCTCTCTGGCTCTCCTCCTCCCCACTCTGACTCCTTCCACACTGAGGTGAGGTGAGTTTAAGTGCGCAATGGTGGTATGAGATGGGTTCAGGATGTGGCTGTGTGCTGCGGGGGAGGTACAGTTGCTGTCGCAGCCTGGCAACATGACGGCGCACATTTTGCATTTCGACCACGAATAAAAAGTGTGTGCGGCCTGCCGCAAATAAGTACAGTGTGCAATCGACCCCCCCGGGGGGATTTCTGCAGTCCTCAATGGGGTCCAAAAATAAAGGCAAAACCAAAGTTAATTCAAGGGGGAATATATCCGGCGTTACACATTATTATGCATACGTTTCACCTTAAAAAATATCGGACTTCCTGTCTGTATTCCAGTTGGACAGCGCCAATGGTTTCCCTAATGACTTTTATTTTTTACGAGCATCAGAGATAACTTTTTTCACTTTTATATTAATTAATAAAATATTTAAATATGCCCGTGGCAGAACTATTTTAGACAGACAAAATATATAACTAAATGGTGACTAAAAAAAGTTTTCGTCCGAATGATATGTTTGCTCAATGATTTTTACTGATTTATGTTTCTTAGAAAGAAATTTAAGGGCAGTAGGATTTTCCCTATCAGTGTCATTGTTCATTAATTTATAACAGCACTTGTATCCTCAAAGTGTATCCTTAAGTCCAATAGGGATTGGGCACCCACTGCATTGCCTCTTAATTTGTTTAGAAATTGCAATGCAGAGAAGTGAAATTTGAGGGAATGTTCAGGAGCTCAATGGAGCAGGACAAAGATGAAGAGCTGCTGACCGCACCATTCATTTTGTCATTTTACAAACAAGTCGCTGTAAGAGATAAGTTCCACCAAGTACTTACGCTGCTTGAGCCGCTGAAAGGCGAGAGGATACACACAACAGGCACTGTAGCATTAGCAGCGGCAGTAAATGGGACAGCAACAGAGCAACAACAGAGGAAGGACATCTTTAGAGTCCGAGGCTTTTGATACCCTTGCAGAGTCATCCGTCCTTTAGAAGTTCTATGATTAAATCTTCTGATTTTGATACAATTTCAGTCCATCATCATCGGGGAAGATTGATGTATATCATCTTGGATGTACCAAAATATAGCTAGACAAATCTATGAAAAAATTCAAACAGAAACGCACTGATTGATACATAACACATGATACATCATGCCATGATGCTGATCAAGAAGAACTTCCTTCCTTCTCTTCTTGGCCAACATCTGGTGCAAGGCGCACACAAATAGCAACAACTACCAGTCGCTTTCCACTCCGCCCAATTCAGTGCGACCAAGCGACCGCAGCGAAAGGCACAAAGGACCCAGAGCCAGAGTTATTTCGCAGAAAAAGCCCTAAGCAAAAGCATCAGGAGGAAGAAGGAAGGGAGGGGATTATTTTTGGGGTGGCGAATCTGATGGTTCTGCGGTTATGTCAATATGACGACAATAGGATTTGCTACGATAAGCTTCTCTGTGGTCCTTGATTCCTTAGTGGAGTGTGGAGTGTGGATGGGGTGGGACAGTGACAGTCCATTCCCATCCAAGTGACGGTCCTGCGGTCCTGCCCTTCGCCAGCTCTGACGTCTGAAGAGTTCGTCGCTGATAAATGAAATTCGCAAAATAAATGCACTGAAGTGAGCTTAACTCGGCCTCAATCCAGTCGCTCACGGCTCCCTCTCATTCCATCCTGAGTGTCGACGTCAGCAGTTCATAAATATTTTGCCTCATTTTGCCGAGAGTATTATTTTATTCCCACTTGTCAAAGCAAAGTGGAACACAATCCACACAATCCAACTATAGCCTCCAGTTGGTTGTTCAAGGCCTTAAAGAGACGGGGAGGCTGGCTATTGTGTATCGAGTTGCGATTGAGACGATAGAGATTGAGTTGAGATGCTTGCACGACTCTCCTATGGAGACTCCCATTATAGGATATTAATTACTTCTTCTTCAGTTGCCTTTTGCTTTGATATATCATAGAAAGATTTGCTGAAGATCCATTGGAATAACCAAAATAAATACAGTAGGATCAGCATCAATTGTCTTAAAAATATGCAATCCCAATTAACGATGGTAAAAAAATCAATTCAAGTCTTAAACAGATCTATGTGACTAGTTTCGTTATAAAAAAAAAATGGGGACACCCAAATAAAGCATAAAATAATAATGTTTATCTGTTTTTTAAGGAACTCCACAAGTTGCTCCACAATAACTTTGGAGTTATTATGGGATTTCGTATGGGATTTTTGAAAATTTCCAAATGTCCATTAATGAAATTTTTTTAAATAAATATATCAAAAGTTTTATTTTTATCGTTAAATTTATAACTGAATTCTGAATTCTTAATCTGATCAACGGTATTTTAAGAAAGTCCAGTTCCATTAACCAAATTTATGGAGAGTGCTCAAAAACTGTCCCATATCATACAGTGCGTTGCAAAAGTATAAGTTTGCATCAAATTTAAACACTTATCTACTGTTAATGCATATTTTTATTTATCGAATCATTCATATCAAACAAACCATTGATTAAATGGCTTTAAAAAAAAACTAAAATTATTTGCAAAACCTTGTAATTGAGCTACGAAATATATACAGGAACTAAAACGTTGTTTTCGTGATATCAATAGACTTAATTTCTTGTCTTAGCATCACCATATGGAAATCATCCTCATATTTATGGATCCAACTGTACCGATGGGTCATTAAAATTGATGCTGTCTACGTTTTACCCCTCATACGTATATATAGGATAATTATCGTTTGTTTTGTCACTGGAAACATTCGCATTAATTGAAGTGCAGCATGAAATATTCCTCACTTAATGGCGAGCATTTTAAATAAGTTTAAATGAACCGAACGCCGGCCATTCCAGAGAGCCAGAGAACCATTAAAGAAATAATAAGTGGATGTAATTTATGGATTTCAGTTTTACACCACAAAATAAACATTAAAAAAAAAACGAAAAAAATTTCACATTTAAAGGCACAATTTCAGTTGATTTTAATTCAGATTTCCTTTCGTTTTTTTGTATGTGCAAAATCTCGAGCAAATAACTCACGGAAAAGACTTTGAAGAAATCTCTGCACTCAAGTCCTTTGCTTCTGCAGGTGATTCGGTTGTGGGAGTCAGGCCTTAGGCTGGGAGTCCTCTACGTAATATGGCCATATATCTTCTGCTGACATAACTTTTTATGCCCAAAAAGGACTAAGAGGTCTAAGCGTCAGATGAGTGCGATGTCTCTGTTGCTCTGTCCCTGTCCCTGTCGCTGTCGCATTCCCTGTCGAGCTTGTCGCTGCTGTCTCCGCGGCGGGGGAGGTGCGGTTTTGGGGGCGAGAAGGACTTCCGGAAATACGCTTCACGTTTTACTGAATTTGAAAATTATTCATGAGCATGTGGAAATTAAATTCAGGTCCACACAAAAGAGATTTATTTGCCCGCCTTTCTCGAGCTTTTCTATCCCACTCACTCTCTCTCTCTCTATCTCTCTGTCTCTATCCAGCTCGCTGTATATTTGTCTCTTTTGCTCTATGAAATGGAATGAAATGAAAATGCACTAAGACCAGGGCCAACTGGCTATTTATCTGCCTGAAGCCCCGTCTCCAGCTCCACCTCTGGAGCCCTCCTCACAGTTTCTATTCCATCTTCATCTATTGCCTTCAATTTCTTGCTGGCCTTTTGTAGTTTTGGCCATACTCTTTCAAGGCCGAGTGCTGGAAGATTTCTTGGCAGGGTAAAATCTATCATTACCTTCTTTCTAAAACTGCTGCGGCTTCCAGATCGACAGGGGACATGAATAGTTTGCGTCATAGAAAATCGTTGCAAAACCCAATGGTCTAGCAAAATATACTCCAAAATAATTCCCATTCAAAAGACAATACTCTTTCCCCAGTGAAAATGGAAAACTTGATACGTATTGGAATTTTATGTAGCCATCCATTTCGTATCCTAATCTGCTAAGCATCCATATATTATTTTTCCATACATTATATTTCCTAATCTGCTGAACATCCATATATTATTCCACTCTTCCCCCCCCCAAGGGTATTCCAAACTTCGGCCAACCGCATCGAAACTCAACCCACTGGTTATTTTTTTTTATTTGTCCGACTTATCGCAAGTTTTCCATTATAAAATTAGGTCAGCTGCAAAAATAACTCAACTCAACTATTTTACCAGTCAGTTTTTTTATACATACATATACTCTTTTTTCTGCTGTGGTCGCCAGACAAATATTTAGTTGGTGGGGTAAGGAAACGGGGTCCGGAAAATGGAAAAAATGCTAATTTGTCAGTTTTACGCTGACATTGGTCCGAGTCGGAGTCCGTGTGGGATAGGACTCCCGGGTCTCAGATGGGACTGCCAAAGGAAGATGCCATCCTCACGGCCATGGCCATTTTGTTTTTTTTTTTTTGTTGTCACCCAATGCTCTACCATACCACACAATACCATACCATTTTATTCCATCCCGTTTTTGGGTTTCTTTGGTCTGTTGTCATAAAAATTGTTTCCATTACATTATGCTGATTTCGTGCATTTATTCAGGCCGACTGCCTGGCATGCCTCTTGGAGGGTATCTGCTTTGTGGCAACTTAATTTCCATTTTTTTGTAGATTCCGCCTTGGCCCCGGCAACTCCCATTCGCGTGAGTGTGTGTGCGTCCACTGTAGAGTGTGTTTTGTGTACTTTGACCAAAAGGCAATTTCTATTTTCCTCATATCGGACACAGAAAAGTTGACTTTGCTGTGCGGCAGATACGAGTGGCACAAGAACTAACACAGAAAAAAAATCCTGGCCAAACAAGCTTTAAGCTTTTCATATTTTCCGCTTGGACATGGATACCCTCTGAAGAAACGGTAAACTAAACTATTATCCTGCTTGTCGATAATGGAGCTGATTCCATAGGTAAAATTATGGCCAGCTAAGCATTTCATTTGATTGAAGTGGCGGCCATTCATTTTTTTGGGTCAGGTCAATCCATTTCTCTGCAAATAATAAAATTTTGCAAATAAATATCATCTATCACAGACGTATCTATAATTAAGATCTGTTGAAAATAAAAAAAATAAATTTGCAGAGAGATACGCTTATAGAGCCTTAAATAATCAAAATAAAAAGTTTATAGAGCTTGAAATATTCCAATGAAATTTATGAGATATTCCCCGTATGTGTCTGCTCCTATTAATATTAATCATTCATGTTAAACATATTGATTCGACTTAAATAATGAATCTGTCCTTTCTGAGATAACTTTGAGTTTTTTGCAAAAAGGATGTTTTAAATATTCCAACGAATTATTAAAATTGGATGTGCCCTGGAGGGCTGAGGGCTGCGAAAACGCCTTTTACTATCAAACTTCAATGAAGTTATTTCATACACACCTCAACCTTCAAGAGAGCAAAAAAAACACAACATCGAACCGAACTCATCAACCGCCAGTCAAATAACCAGCGAGGAGCAACACGAGCGGCAACAACTATGCGACGCGGACAACCGACAGCCGAAGGACGCGCGACATGGCAATGCAACAACCACAGCAACAGTAACCATAACAGTTACAAGAAGGGAGACAGAGAGCGACCCAAGGACCGACGTTTTAGATACACAAACATCGTTACTCCTGAGATACATTGTATGGAGTCATCAGATATTGATAAAATTGGTCGAGATTAATACCAGAGATCACAAAAGATAGTTTACAAAAATTAAAGTCGAAAAAAGTGACCAACTATATTTTCAAGGGGTGTCCTGGAACAGGATAAACTTTTATTACACTTTTATTTCTAATTCCTAATTTTAAAATACCAATTGAAAATGAGAACCAGCTTTTCTAAGATTATCATCAAGAATAAATTTCGTAGTTTTCGCTTTATCTTTTCTTGAACTTCTTTTTGCAGTGATTACCTAGTGATAATATTGATATAGGCTTCAAAGTGTGGCCTACTAGGTATATGTCAAAAGAAGAGCGACTTCAAATCATAATACTCCAACTGAAAGAGTAAACAAAAGAAAAAAAACTGTCACTTTACGCTGATTGCATCAATTGAAGCTCCACTGTGGCGCACGTCCATTCATCATCCGGTTGCTTCATCAACATGAGATGACATGACAGCGTCGGTTGGGACAGCCCTTTTTCTCTCCCACTCTTCGCCCCCCTCCCCTCCCCCTCCCTTCCATAGATCTACGCATGGCCAAGCTAAGCCAAGGTTTCAGCCAAGGCATATTTGTGTGAGGTGTGGCGATCTCAGGCTGTTCTCAAGGCAGTCGCTCGTATCGGGTTTCCATATCAGATTTATCCAAGGCGGACACCATTCGAATGACATGACGCGATCGAAAGTCGGGGCGAAAGATTGCAAATAGCGGCAATGGCTGACCTTAAAAAAATACACCCTGTCGTATACTAACTAAAAAAGAGAAGAGAAATAAGAAAGGGGAGTGTGACAGGGGGGGGCAGAGAGTGGGCAAAAGTTTTCAACTTCATTTCGTGCTTGGGATAGACCAAGCTATGGGGGGACGTCGCACACACAAAGAAAAATAACGGATTCTTGGGCAAACAGAGGACTAAACGAATTTCGAAAATAAAATTACAACTTTTTCGTCCTGGACCGAAAGGATGTCGAGCAAATTTCAGTTCGTTTGCTTGTTTCCCCCCGTCTGCCGACCGAAAAATAGAAGGAATCCTGAAATTAGTGCCGAAATGAATGGCGGCAGCGGATTCGCGCACGTTTCACTCGTGCCCCATTCCGCTACCCTATTTGTGTGACCATGGGTGTCGGTTCAAATGCTGCTGGTACACGATGCGTTTTCCACCGATGGTTCTTAAGAAAAAAGTCGATGGCATCGTCACCATACGAAAGAGACCCGCACTTTTCCCGCCCTAGAAAATGGTATCGTGTAAAAGCTGCTTAAGTAAGAGTGGGAGCGATTGAGATTGGCCTGAGTTTTTGTTTTTCGTGGAGCTAATTCCTGCATTACGATTCGTTAGAGCGGACTTTGATGCAGGCTGTCAGACCAATAACAACACCAGCAACTGCAAAAGTGGCCAAAAGTAATCAGGCAGCCGAAAATGAATTTGCCAGCAGCAGGTTACTAAGCCCCTCTGCCCTGTGCCGTGATTCTGTGCCTTAACTCTTGGGGATGACAAAATCAATTGATATTTATACCATATTTTACTGATTTTTAACGGATTTATTGATACTAAATAGACGATAAAATTAAAATTATACCTAATAATTCGGATAGTTTTTTTGCAGACAAAAGCTTTGTGAATTGAGGTAGATACCCTTTCTGCCAACCGCATCCAATCGCCACACCTGCTATTATCCTGAAAGCGATCTTCTCATTTGGTGGATATTCATCCATTGGGCTCTCATGTGGGCACATTCCTAATTAGCCGTCGAAAAGTTGAGCAGCTTAATTGCTTTCATTTGGCTTTGCCATCGACGCATCAATATGACTCTGATTTTTAATACAGTCGAGAAGGACACCCTAGACAAAAGTGCAGATGAGAGAGTGGAGCAGTGGAGCAGAGAGGAGTTGAGAGGAGAGAGGACACCGGCGCTTTGATGGCTAGGAAGAAATTTTCCAGTGCACTTCACTTGGCAAACAATGATGCAAGAAATTGATTTTCAACAAGCTCAAGCTCAAGTGCGCTTCACCCAGCCACGCCCACACAAATGCACCCCGCCTTTCTCTGGCCCCCACCCCCACATCACACATTTTCTTGCTGTTTCCCAGCCACCAGCCCCCTCTGCGTACATGGGGCACTTGAGGGCGATGGCGGCAAAAGGCTCCCTCGTCTGACTTGATGATGAAACGTTGTCTAAGACAATTGCTTTTTGGTCCAAAGTGCAAGAAATAGATAAAATTAGTGAGGGGCGTGGCAGGCCAGCTCCTGCCCCAAGTGCTCCTTGACAATTGGAATGGAATGGAATGGAAAGGAAAGGAAAAAGGAGCAGCTCTCTGTCTCTCTGTCGAGTGGTGCCCAGAGCCATCATCAGCCAGCCGCTGCAATCTCAGTCTCAGCCAAATCCCAAATGGCCAAAATGAAAAAAACATTTTTATATTATTTTCCAAATTTTATTTATTTTCTTTAAATTTTTCGAGCGGCAACAGATTAGCAATTCAGCAAAACCGCAACAGACCCAACAAAATTCTATCAAAAGGTTTCATATGTGGCCTACTCAAGGGAGTTTTATGTCTTGGCCAGGACCCTTCGGGATATTGGGTGCATAAGGGTACGAGTATATACATACAAGTACTCGAATAATCATTTCATTCAATCCGATTTTGTAATTATTCTATTCTATTCTGTCTTTCTAAACTATCTCCTTAACAAAGACTAAGGGCCTATATCTCGACTTCGGGTTAACACGAATCGGAACGTTAAAGTGTCCGATAAGAACAATTTTTTCTCTCAAGGGGTCATGTGAGGGTTAACTTCAAACCGGCGGCTGGGATCCGGTTAACTTCGAACCGCCGGTTGGCAGACAGATTGAAAATTTGACAGCTGAAAATATTGACAGCTTATTCTCTGAGTGCTTTCCAGGCTTCCGTTTTCTCCTTCCATGTTATGATCACTCTTCTTATTTTCTAATATGTCTTTGAAGCTTTCAGCGAGATCCACTAGGATATTCCCCACCAGCTGGGAAAAGTTTTTCCCTCGAACTTTATCTTTAGACATTTTTGCAAATCACGAACGAAAGTAAACAAAGCATAAACAGCTGATAAAATAAAATAATTATAAAGCACAGAAATCTGTGTTTTACGCTGTGCAGCACATTTTTTTTATCCTCACTTTTTAAAACCGGCACCGTAACCCGAAGTCGAGATACCGGCCCTAACTATGTTGAAAGCGTTTAAGCACCTCTCATATGCATAAAATACTGTACACATTGTAATTAAAGTTCCCCTCTGAAGAATAAGACGAATTTTCCCATCGAGAACTCAGGATTTAGAGCAGGTTTACATACATACATATATATATATTTACATATGTGTATAGTATATCGAAATATGTACATGCATACACACACACACATTGCGTTGTGCATTTAGTTTAATTGGATTTTTCCACATTTGTTGTTTTTGCCTGGCCTGCCTGGCTTCCAATTTTCCGCCTCGTCAGGACTCTTTGGACTGCCTCTGCCTTCTTGTTTCTTTTGAGGAGCTGCATTTGCATAATGCGAAATAATTTATAAATAGCTTTGTCTCGCTCTCTGCATTACCTGCTCTCTCCTTCTCGCATTTACAGGGCTGAGACTCCAGCCGGCGATGTTAATTAAAAATTATTGTAATTTTTTAACGCGTAATTATGCTCGAGCACTCGGCCATGGAGCTGCTTTTATTTATTGAAAGTGCACTTTTCTCCCACGCAAGAAAAACAAACCCACAGCCACAAAAATGTCATTAACGTAGTCCAAATGGGACTTGACTGCATGCCCGCGGTGCTCCTACCACACAATTCCTCTCTTTGTTTTCACATGTTAACGACATAAAAAAACCTCTAGAATGGTATGACGTGCCTAACCGATGAAAATATGAAACCGTGAAATTACAAAAATTCTCTGGAAAGTCCTCACATGCCGAAGAAACCATTGAAGAATGATAATTAATCATTATCTCTTTAAAATGAAAATCGATTATACATACTAGAACTCAGGCAATGACTTGGCAAATGAAGGTGAACAGAACTGGTTATAAACTGAAGGAGCCAGCAAAAATTGAACGACAGATCCTGCTCACAGGAGAAGCGCCATATTTGTGAGGCATCCCAGCTTCATTTATTGCATGGTTACATATATGAACGATAGAGTACTTTAAAGAATATTGAAAAAATTGATTGAAATATAATAGTGAAAATTCCTTCTTAGCTAACTCTTTGTAGTCTTTGATCTACAAAAATACGGTAGAAAAACATTTTGCTATAGATTGTTTTTTGGTAATAAAAACTGATAACTTGGATTCTGTATAATTTGCTGTCGATACTCGGGATCAAGCAGTTTTGGCCTAGAGCTTGAGCCTTGAGCTTGAGCTTGAGCCCTGCTGGCCCTTGGAGGTCTCCTGTGTATTCTGCTGCTACAACAGTTCATGTGTTTGCGGTCCAAAAACATGCCGTTGCAACGAGTTGGCCAACAATAATTTATACCGGAATCTGCTCGGACTAATGGCTACGAAATGTAGTATTTGACTTATGCCTCAGCAAAAAGGCAAACTCGAATGATCACCCTTACCATAAACTTGCTCTTCAGTCGAGGAGCGCAAAAAATGCAGAATAATAGAATTTTAAATAAATAAGAACATGCTATTGCACCCCATAAGGATGGGGGTTTCTATCGATCTATGTACTACATTATAACTACATTAATTACATAAAATAAAAACTGTAACGACCATATGACATTAGACTTTGCTAAATTCGCTGCGAAGAGAGATATAGCATGATAGAAAAAATATAGCCCGACTCCCGGCTATCAGTCGAATAACTGAGGCCCAATTTGTAGCTAAATGATGTTTTCGAACACACACAGCCAACCAGCCAGCAAAATCTTATCGAAAAAGTATAGCAATCGATAAACTCTGCCGCAGTGCTGCTACCAGCTCAACTGGAAAAACAACTGGACGCATATATCTCTCTCGCTCTCACTGCATGCTTTTTGCATAAGGCAATTTCAAGCTAGTCCAGCTTTAAATTACATACGGGTTTTAGCAACTTAAGACTAAATGGCACAATTATTACGGAATTTGTGTTCCCACAGGCGACCATCCATTTCGGGGATGGTCCCAGTTAGTTCCACCATTCATTTTGGATGTGCCTAAACCGTACGTTTCTGGGCGATATTTAGCCGTTGTTTTCACAGCGGAAAAATGGAATTCACTGTTAAATTGTAAACAATGAATGACAAGAATAACTGATGTTCTCCAGCAAATGGCGAGGAGCCAGGAGGTTTTTTAATGGCAGATGCTCAATTTTCAATCCGAAATGCTCCAATTTCTTCGGCAGAAAAAGGCGAATATATAAAAGAAAACAATTGTAGCTTAACAAACGACCCGCTGCGTTGAGTTTTCACATTCGTCCAAAAAAATTACGTTCTGAATGACAAGGAATGTTATCTCACGAACTGCTGTATTTCCGAGGCACACCAGCAGAATTGGTAGTAGCCTAGTTTATTATATGATAAAATGTGGAATATAAATATAAATTAATTCTTCCACACTTTTTGCTGTTTTAATCTAGTCATAAGATCGCGATCGAAAATACAATTTGTTTTCAAACCCAAATGAAGCCCATTGATTTGTCTGGAACTACGATTGCAAGTAAAACGCAAGATTTTTGACTATAAGATAATTAGCAGATTAAATTGTACATTTTAAATATAGATCAAACGGAGACTCCATTCACATTTTATGATAATTAAGCCTTTACCAATGAGCGTAAACAAACATGGCCCCTGACACTTGATAACTGGTATAAGGGGGAGCGAAATAAATAAAATAAATTAATTAATTAAAATATATTAAATGACAGATTGTGCTCAATCAATAACTACTAAATATATTTGACAGAAACGATTGTCATTTTTCTAAGATGTAGCAGACTCGAAAAGATGCGTTTGTTTGCTTGAGTATAAAAATAAAAACCCAATATAAGAATCATATAGTCTTGAAAAAAGTTTCAGCGATACCCTGGAGTCTTGAAGCCTGCCTGTTGGGCTTGCATTTCTTATAGGGGGCGTACTCTGTATGCATCCAATATCAGAGATGGGGAGATCACTAAGAGTCTTTGGGCAGAATTGTATATTCTCCGATAGGAATTATTAGATCCCTTACCAACCAGCCCCATTCTTTAAGATCTGTGCTTGCAATTAAAAATCAAAGATGAATAAAATACCACATCCGTTAATTGAAATGATATGCCACAATGCTAAATGCCATTACGTTAGTGACATCCCTGATCCATATATCTGCCCTTAAAATGGCATTACGTACTAGTGCCCGAGAAATTACAAGCCCGAAGCAAATCTATGAATAAGCATATTCGTATGGGAAGACATGACAGCCAATATATGAGAAACAATTATGTTATTTCGAACCAGTGAAATTTCATCACTTTGCAGGCCAGCAAATTGGCATGACAATCCACTTTGTTCTGCCATAATTCTAATACATTTCCGATCATCATATAGAAGCGTACTTATGCTAGAAATGGGAAATGCTGTTATAATCCACTTTAAGTGGCCTTCCAAACTTGCTTCTTGTAGATCCTGCTCCATCAGCCACTAATTGAAGGGGTTTGTGGGAGCCTGGCTTGTGTTCCAGGTGCCTGCACTATTTCGGAAGCATTTTCGAATGCTTCAGAAGATAGACACAAAGCCTGCAGGCCAACAAAGGGTAGAAACATCCACTCACACATTGCCATCCATACTCTCGCTTATGGAAATTGTCATTATACAATGAACCGGTGAATAATAGGCCCGACCCAGATGTGGTGCATTAACCAAATGAACCGCATCGCAAGCAATAACAATAACACACACACACGTACACGGAAAACATCCACCCAGATATACACATCATTCCCCAGCACAGCTATCTGCTCTTGCACAGATACATCTGCATACATATGAGCTACAGCTCACCATTATTTCCCACATCTTTTGTCAACACCCACAACAACAGCCCACGTGGCGTATGCGTAGTTTGAGCAATGCTTTAACCTTTTGAATGATGCCTGGTCGGGTCGCGCTGGGGATAGAGTCCCCCCAGAGAGATTGGATAGAAAAAGTAAGGGATAATTAATTATCTATACAAAAATAAATCAATTAAAAGATGTTCTAATCGAATAAACAATTTAAAGTCTGCGAATTTATAGGTCCAAACAAATTCTAGGCTGTTTTATTAATTTTATATAAATAAAACACTTCACTTACGAAAACGAGTCAACAAAAAAGCAACGACAGTCGGTGCCAAATTGATTTTCCTTGCAGTCGTACAGCATTCCCGATGGACAGCTTCGCTTTATCCTATTAAGATTGACAGGCTTGCACTCACATAATTTCTCATCCTTCGTGTAGACGCATCTCAGCAGCGTATTTCCATGGCATGTGCTCGGCCTATACCGCTTTAATCCGCTCACCGAGGAGCAGCAGAAGATGATGATAAACCACACAGCCGAATGCATTGCCTTCAACGATAATGAAAACACTGAAGTGCGATTCGGCCCATCTGATGTGGCGAATAGGCCCATCTAATCCGTAACGAATTAGACCTGAAATGTGGCAAATGGGTGAAATTCGTGAACGCAGTTTAAAGCGGAAAGAGCTGGCCCTGTTTCGATGCTCGAAAAAGCCTACACTAAAAAATATTTTGAAAGATTTCAATCCTGATTTTTCTGATGGGCTCCCGAGAAATCAGAAATTAAATTTCTTTTACTTTTTGCGAGGAATTCCTAATAAAGTGCAATAATCCTTCGGGGTGAGTACATTTTATTCCAATGAAGGAAGGCATACCCAGACTAAATATTTATTTTTTGCGAGTGTACCAAGTCAAGACCAATTAGTCCCGGCCGCATAGCCTCTAGTTGGAAAATGAATAAGCAAAGCTAGTCAGATCGGGTCTGGGGATGGGCTGTATTCGTTCCGCACTCGTTACGGGTCAGATTGGGACATGCACAAATCGCATTTGATTCAATTGAAGCTCAAAATTATTGATTGAAAGGCAGCAGCATCATCAAGCTGCAAGCTGAACACAGCACCGACCTCCACCCCGACCACGACCGCAGCGGAGTTTTCTTTCTGGCGGCTGCGGAAAATTGCTCGTTTGCACATGAGCTCAGCTGAAAATTGCAACGCGAGACACGTAGAAAGGAACCCTAGCCAAATGATTGGCCGTGTCAGAAAAACTTATCACGAATCTCTGGATCGTCCGTTCTCTCTGGCTCCGTTGGCATGGGTAGGTAGGGGTTAGCTTTCCCCTGCCTTGGCAGTTTATCAGACGAACTCTGTGTTTTCAATTACGCTTCGGGGGTAATATGCCCGAAACCAGAAACAGAGAGAACTTTTATTCCATCTCCCATTATTTTTTGTTCTCTAGTGAAGTTTACTGCAATTGACTGTCAGTTGAAGCGGTTATGAAGAGCCATCACATAAAATCGGAAAAAGTAAAAAAGATAAAAAGATGGCAAACTTAAAAAAAAAGGTGAATAAACTTGGAATATAAAAATAAATACTTGGGAGGAGAATAAACTACTTGGTTTCAGCTTTGTTCCTGAAATATCCAAGAACAGAAGAGCAAATATAGACTTAAACATATTCGATTTTTCGAATGTTTTTTGTGGAATTTGGCAATGTTACAGATCTACCGATAGCTTTACCGATTTATACATTTATGACTATAGAAAACATAACAACTCCCACCAGCCTTACCGATCGACGAATCTAGAGCCTCCATGCTTACAAACCACTTGTTAAATTCGATTGGTCTCTAACGCTTCTTAAAACTAATCTAATCGAGAAATAATCCCAGGCATTGCATCAAATTCAAATCCATTGAAAATCTCCCAAAAGCTGCTCACAATGGCATCGTTAATGGATCAATGATTGCAATCAGCATCCGCATCCAGCAATCAATACTCAATGACTCCGATTGCAGGCAATCCAAGCTAAACCACAAACGGATGGAGGTGGCGGCCACTCGAAAGTCATCAAAGCAGCTATCTAATGGAATTCTTAAACTTCTGACCACCACCAGTCCTGCTCCAGACACGCCACGCTAAGGGGTGACGGGGTGAATGGGATGGCATGGATGCTGCACAGCTTGGCCATAATTAAACATGCAGCGCATTATGGCGCCCTAATGGCTAATGAGGGAGCCAGAAGGGTAATGAAATTGTTGGGAGGAACGGAAATGGAAAAGGAATGAAAGATGCCAAGCTGAGGAATTTGCATTTTTACACCATGTACTCAGAAGGGGATGAGGGATAAATTGCTCCATCAGATATATTCCTTCCAGACCTTATAGATTATGGCAGAAACTTAACTCACAATAAACTATAAAAAAAATCGTTTTATTTTAGGTTTTCCTCTATAAATTATTACTATATTTAAGTAGTCTCGGCTATAAGGGCTCTCGTCACAATCCTTTAATCCTGTTACCCACCTTATCCCCTTTACGAATGTAACATATAGCATCCGATAGTCCGAATGCCCTTCCCATAGTTATTCCATTTGGCTTTGGCTACCGCCGATGGAATTGAAAATTAAGTCATTAAACTGGGAATCCAGGACAAGCGGCGTATACGTAATTTTTCAGTGGGGAAACTGCCAGCAGGGAAGAGATCCCGTCCAAAGATTAATGATTCTCAAAGGAGGAAGATGGACAGTTGGACAGAGAGATCTGTCTGGTTGGGTGAAAATTTCCATGCAATTATTTCCATATCAACTTGAATGCTCCGTGAAAAGTCGCCCGACGAGAGCAATGAAAAACCGATTTGCTCTTGTGACAATTGTAATTTTTCACTCGCTTGATTTTATTGTTTGAGGGAAACTGATGCTGCCACCGCCATAGCCAGGACTACTTCCTCATCAGCTGCTTTCCGCGGCTCCGCAGATAATCAGAGGTTCTCTTGCCCCTCAAACTCTTGTTCTTTTTGTTCTGCATTTCATTTAAATGATTACGGTTTTCCATTTTCCCTTTTCCCCATTTATTTTCTCTGTGTGTTTTCTTTCTTTGTTTTTGCGTCCGCCATCACCATGGCGACCATCACGTGAGGCATAAATTTTTCATTGTGGGCCCCAAAACGCCGGCCGTCTTTTGGGTATATTTTGCACTCCATTGGCAGACGGAGGGCTCTTCGGGATGACCAATTGGTTTTATGGTCCACCATCCTCCACACTTTATTCCTCCTGTTTATGTTGGCAAATTTTCTTTTACGAGCCTTTTCATTCCACTTCATTTTGTTAATCAATTTGGCTGTGTGTTGGTGTTTGTGCGCATTGAAAGAAAGGCTGACTAATGCGAAAGCTATCTAGAATCTGAGCTATCTTAAGTTCGCTGCTATCCCATTTCTCCGAGTATAGAACTACACTTAAATAAATTCAAAATAATAATCGAATTTCCTTCAAAAGTTATCTCTCATTTAAATTAATTTTGTTGCTGGCACATTCTTTCTCAAAATTAAAATCAACACTAAAAATATACATTTTATTCCATAGTTTAATCATATAATTTCTTTAAGTCTTTACACCACAAAAATAGACTCAGACACAGTTTGGGGTAGTCTTTAAAGGATATGTACATATTTATGACCAAATTCAAAGTCGTTTAACTCTTTTTTAGGTGTTCTCTCTCTCTCTTAAGAGTTTCATAAGTTTAACTATGTTTAAGCCACAAGTTTTATGGTGGGGTCAACTTGTTTATGCATGCAAAATAGTTGAATAGTTTTTCATTTTCCCACTAAAATTAGCTGGCCGCAAATTGAATAAATCTGGCCAACATACAAGTATATGTACATACATATATGTATGTATCTATGAATGGTTGGACAAAAATGTTGCTCATGTAAAAATAATTTGAGGATGCGGTTTGACCAGTCGCCAGCCTCTGCACATGTCAATTATGCAAATTCGTTTTTCGCTTTTATGGCCACCACGAAATGTTCCCAAAATGTTTTTATAAATTCATTAGAAAACTAGTCCTCCACTTCATCTCTCTTTCTTTCTCTCTCTCTCTCTCTCTCTCTCTCTCTAGAGCTTTTCCCCTGGTCACAAAAATGTTTGCCTAATTTGATTTTCTTCTCAACAAAAAGAACAAAAAAAGAAAAAGAACAAGAACAAGGATAAAAGATAGTTGCAGTTGGGGTAAACTACAAAATGATAAGTTGAAAGTTTAGTTTGATTAGGCGGAAGAAGAGCGGTTTTTAAAGGAGAGACACACAGAAAGATATTTATGTAAAAATCTAATAAAAGCAAAAAGAGGAAAAGCTTAAAAGATGCATACAAATGTAAAAATATCGAAATATTCAAAAAATAAATAAAAAATTATATTTTTAATCCCAGACAACAGACTACCACCCTACAATAATCTTTGGTATCCTTATGACCGAGCTGAATCGATTAACATACGATATTAATAATAATAATAGTATTATGAACAAATGAAAGACTAAACATAAAACAAAATTCTAAATTCAATTAGTTAAACGCCATCAGTATGCGCAAAAAATGAAGTAAATTAAAAATAAATTTCAATTACCAAAAATATAAAGTATGAGCCAAGCCACACCACTGCAGGCAGACATGATACAAAAATATTCGCAAATGCAACATTTTTAGAATATCTATTTGCCCCTCCACACCATTTGGCTGCTATGTACTTTTCTGTGGCCATAAGCCAGTCCCTAAACATTGGCCCCGGAGCCCAGAACCCATCCAGAAAGAGAGTGCGGTCCCACTGATGGGGCATAGAGTAATATTTATTATCACAAAACATTTGTGCAAATGTCCTTCTCGCATAAGCAACGACGATGTCGGCCGGTCCTTGGAGAACATTTATCTTATTATCTTTGCAACAACAGCAACAATGTCGCATAAATAAGACTCAGTACAGTCCGGAACAAGAAGAGCAACAACAGCAACAATGAGATGATGAGCAACATTAGGCAAGGACAAACAAAAGCCAGAGAAGGCTTCACCGAGGTTCAGACAAAAACCAAAAGTCAAGTCAGGCCAACAGACCGCAACAGAGCAACAGAAACAATAAAATACAAGTAAGAGAGCTATAGCCGATATTCGAGCGACAATATAGGATATAGGATACCCCTCTGTCAGATATATTTTCAGAGGAAAATACAAGACGGTTATATAACAGAGCTTATTTAACAATCAGAACCAGAGCAAGAAATATAGAAATTCTTGCAATATTTTCATTTAATTTTAGAAACGATTTCTGTCATAATAAATACCATATGTATATGCTTTTTACCTTAGATTACAGGGCACAACAAGTCGAAATTTTTGGCAAAAGCCTTGCTACGAGTAGCATGACAGCCAAGGAAGGGCCTTAGGCTGAGGCAGAGACAGAGACAGGCCACAAAAGTTGCTCATACGCCCCGTGTGCTGGGTGTGCTTTTCTCTGCCTCTGGCAATTCTTTTGCTCCCTGTTCCCCGACCACTTTCCACTCTTCTTCTCACTATTTGTGTGTGTTGATTTGCTTTGCTTTTCACACACACCGATGGAAACTTTTTGCATGTGGAAAATTTTTTAATTGATTAAAGCCGCATTTGCATTGCGGCTTACAAGCAGCTTAACAGTTTGCGTGTTCGTCCCTATATTATTTTTGGGGCTTCCTCTTCTTCCTTCTGTGTGCCTCTGGCCAACTTGCAATTGAAAATTGTTTGTATTTCGCATTTGGCATTTTGGCCAAATGGAACCATATAGTAATTAAAAATCTACAGAAACTGTAGATGGTCCCCTAAGCAAACGGATTTGGCGAAAATAGAGCAACAAAAATGCTGTATACAATATTTACACAATTGTGGAAATTCTGAAAGTGATACTGTTAAGCCCATGCCAGAATTTTTGGTCATCAAAAATTGCGAACATCTGTAAAAAGAATGGATTATATTCGAGGATTTGCCGTGCGGTTTTTACTTTCGAAAAAAATGTCCGCTTTAGAATCTCTGTGCGAGATATGTATGAAAAAATGTATGAGAAATTTGATATGCGCGTAAATAATTCAGAAGATTCATAATTCTATGAAAAACTATTATTATTTTAAAAAACAAAACTAAAAAAAAGCGTTCCACTCCGTTAACTAATATTATTCATCTGAACATCCGAAAAAATTTTCTTTCTTTAAATGTTTTCCAACTTCTACTTTAAATATTAAAATACGAACCCGAAACAAAATGCAAAAAATGCTCCGCTTCACAAATAACTTTTCCATCAAATACATTTTGTTGGAGTCAAATGGGTCCTGAAAAAGAACGAAAAAAAAAACAGGAAAAAGAAAAGGTAAAAGGGACCACAACACAAATGGCAACCAAATTGCCCACGGGGATTGCAGTTAAGCAGGAAGATCCAGGGAGTGTAGTGCGGAGAGCACTCTCCTGGGTCCTCTGACTGGGCCTAAGCCAATCTGCTGCAAATGGAAAAATAATAAAATCAAAA
Source organism: Drosophila helvetica (assembly GCA_963969585.1). Taxonomy (NCBI): domain Eukaryota; kingdom Metazoa; phylum Arthropoda; class Insecta; order Diptera; family Drosophilidae; genus Drosophila; species Drosophila helvetica. The sequence goes on along the minus strand of OZ018402.1, from coordinate 12,024,746 downwards.
GGCCAAAAACCAAAGCCAAAGCAAACCCAAAACCAATGCAAACCCCAGCCAACGAGGCCAACAGAAACTTTAGCAATAAGCCAAACGGAAAACTTGGACTCATAATCAGGCGGTAAAGGTCGAACATTTTCTTGCGGCTGCCAAAAATGGTTGGGAAATTCTGGGAGTAAGCAAATACAGAGAGGAATGAGTTTTCCTTAACGATTTGCATTGATTTCTCGAGCCTTCTGGCTTGGATGCCCTAACAGTGATTCTGGCAGAAAATGGGAGTACATATGCGTAGCTAGAGATATATACATTAAATCTCGTATTTATGGTATTTCAGAAGGTAGTAGTTTGAGGGGAAAGAACCTCTAGTATTGCAAAAAGATAAATCCAAACTATAATCTTACTTTCATACTCATAATATTTCAACATTTGATTCAACTATTTCTTATAGCAATCATACGATTGATTCGATGAAGAAAAAATGCATAATTTCTAATTTTGTAGGGCAAAAAAAAGTATCAGTCCTTTAAAGTCTCGTTTTCTTTATTCGTTTTTCTTTTATTTGCTGGTTGGTGGAAAATTATTTAAAGTTTTGCTTGCCACATCATTAAAGTTAGCCAGAAATTGAAATGCTTTCTGGCAGGCATTTGTTGTTGTGGGGAAGAGTGGATCCTGCCAATGTTTATGCAATCGTGTGGCCCACAGCGGCAACTGCAACCGCAACACCAACAACTACAACAGCAACAAAATTACCAACTGGAACAACAGGAATAACAACAACCAAGTCATTTTCTTGTAAAACATACAAAACATTTGGCCATTTTTGACTGCGCCTGTGCTCCACTTTATTCCGATACACAACCAGAGAGGGTATTATGATTTTATACAGATATTTGTCACGCAGAAATGAATTTATTATCAGGCACAGATAATATGAATCGGTCTGAAAAGACACTCTAAATAGACAGTTTGATCTGCCATCTTCTATAAAAAGTATTCCTTCAACTTGGGAACCAGCTGGCTTCAGGGTTTGGACAGATTTTAGTTTGGAATTTGACATCCCGCGTTGCATATGTCGGAACTGTCGGGTGACTATATCATATATCACTCCAAACCTGATTCCAAATTGTATAAAATTGGTAACATTGGATCTGTAAGGGTATCTAAATCTCTGCCCCACGTATCTGTGTAATTTTACTTTCTTGTTGTTGGGCAATTTTGGTAGACAAGCTTTTGGCAGTTGTTGTTTTTCAATATTTGCTGCTGCTATCGCTGCAACAACAGTCGCCATTGTTTTTATATTTGTTGTATCTGCGGCTTCTTCTGCTGTCTATGCTCCGTATCGACAGGGCTAAGGGGTATGTCCGGTTGTAATTGATAGCGGAAAAACAAGTGCAATCAAAGATACATATATTGATATTTTACTGCAAGTTAAAGTGTTTTTTATGATTTTTTTTTTCTTAAGTTCTATTCTTACAACAGATACTTATTAGTCGACTCGCCAATAAGTTCAGTCAACCCTCTTTCCTCCAATATTACCCATTTTTGTCTATTTTTTTCCGTTCTTGTTGCTAGCGTCGATTTTTCCATTCAGCATTCGCACAATTTCCGTTGTCAGTCGTGTGTTTTGTGTTTTGCTCGCTTTGCTACTAATTTTTGCCGCATGTTCATGAACCAAAAAATTGCTGCTGCTCCCATTGCGCCATGCCACTTCCTGTCTCCACTCTCTGAAACCACTCTCTGGCATACGCGGCGTATGCGTGTTAGCCAACTTTCAGTTATCGTTGCTGAACATTGCTTGTTGAAGGTTCTTACGAGTATAACCTGTACAGAGGATATTCCCAGTCGATAGCCAGTTCTATTCCGACTAGTCCCCTAGTTTTAATTCCACTATTTCTGCCCTAATCTTCTCAACGGACCTTGGTTTTTGGTAAATGGAAAAATGGATCTGCCAGGGTATCTATAACTTTGGATCATGAAGCTGGCTTTCTATCTTCTTGTTGAACGTTTTTTGTGTTTTTGTTGGTGTTTTTGTTGTGGTTGTTGAGTTTTCCGTGTTTTTTGTTGTCCTGACAGTTGGCAGGGAAAATATTAACGATGCCAGAGCGCGTTTCAAACACACATACATATAGATTTGTGCCTTTTATGCTGTTCCTCTTCTTTTTTATTTTGTTGTGAAAAATATTTACTATAGTTTTACCGTTATTCTCGGTTGGTTATGTTCCTGTTTTTTCCGTTGCCGTTCGCACAGTTTTCAAACTATTTTGCCGTAATTGCGGCGCATTGTCGTTGCCATTAGTTCTCTCTTTCACATCTACATAGTACTGTCTCTTTCTGTATTTTTTTGTATGCATGATATAACCGTCGATTTTTTCACAATTTAAGAACTTTTATTCATCTTTTTATAATTTAATTTATTTTTGGCAACGTGCGTTTCAAGTTAATTGGAAGCGAAGTTGAAATTTGATGGTTTTTAATTGAATACGCGTATAATAAATAATGGATTGGTATAACTCTTTTGTTTATATATGTTTTTTAGAGAACAGGAAAAATACACATGCAGATACTATAGTCTATGGTCTTGGCATCTGGCACTATTTAGATCTCATGTAGGACTTGGCTTTGTAATTCCTAATATCAAATAAATAAATAAAATAGACCATACAAAAAATACTACACAAGAAACATCAGCATTGAAAGGATATATTACGGATTCTTCATCAATCCCTTAAACTGTTCCATCTGTAAGTCTGTCTTTTCTTTTGTCTCCATTTAAAAGATATCAATTCTATGTAGACACTTCTTTCAAATTCAATAAAACACACCTACAGGAACTGAATGTGGTCCGTTTGTTCCTTAAAAGTATCTATTGGAATCAGCTTAAATAAGTTGTGTAATAACGCTGTTCTTTAAACTCTTTAAATCCCTAAAAATTGTCTGACTTTTCAAGATATCTCCTATGACATGGTCGTTCATTAACGGAAAACACTGATTAATATTCCTCTCATTCCCTCTGCTTCATCTCTCATCGGACAGGAAGCTTCCAAGTAATTAAAAAATATACCCAAATTACAGGGCACAATGAGAGAGAACAACAACGGCAAACGGCAATCATAATGATTGCATGAACGTAATGCAATTTAATGGCCAACAATGGAGGCGGGGACAGTGCCAACTGATGGGCGTAACCACACTCGGACGGGGCTTCAAGTGTTGCAGATATTGGTCAGAAGTGCCGCCAATACTGGGCCGGACATTGAACTGCAGATGGAAGCGGATCTGGACAGTGGGTGGCCAGAGGTGAGACAACAAAAGCCACAGCAGTGCCGAAGCCGTTGAGAGATAAACGCCCACATGGGCAGCAATCCGGTCCGGTCCGATCCGGCCCGGACGGGATGAACTGATGGACGGACAGCGACAAAGTGCGTTCACATAATAATAATGGAAATAATTTAACTTATTGGATTTTAATGGGATTACACATGCGCAACATGGCCGCTGCGGGTATTAAAAGTTGGTCAACTTCCCGGACCCAGATCCATGCCTCGACCGGACCGGACCGAAGGACTGTAATGGCCCTTGGCCAACTCCTGCCCAACGGAAATTCCGGCCAACCCATGATGATAATGATGATGTTGATGGGCCTCATCCTCCCACAGAAGCAGGAGGGGGAGCAGGAGCGGGCCATTTGATGCTGATTGCGTCGATTGCATCCTATCGATTTTTCGTTTGCAATCCAGAGGTATATAATTTATATATAGATACATTTTTGTATGGACATAAAACATGGTAGTTTGTTTTATTATTAGTCATAAAATTATCATAAAGATCAACAATTATTGAAATAATTCTTTGAAAGCCTCACACCAAAGGGATCCGATGTTTCACTGTAAAATAAAGAAATAAATAAAATCAGAATATTCAAGATTTTTTCCTCCAAAAACCATACACTTAGGAATCCTATTTTAAGAGCTACATCTGTTACAAGTTTTTGTATAAAATGCTTTAAAAATGCCTCCTCAAATACTGTTTCCAAAACTGAATTCCCTATAGGCTGCGTGATGTTAATTTCCGATTTCTGTATGGAAAAAAGGCCTTGAGTTTTCCCCAACTATGTTTCATTTAAGCCCTAAGGCCCATAGTCTGTTGTCTGACCTACTCCTGGCGGGCAGCTTTTCAACCGTTTTCATTTACCGTTCATTCGCCATGGCCGAAAAAAGTTTTTCCCCCAGTCGTCATCAGGAACCACAGCAACAACAACAACTGTAAAAACAACTGAAGCATCAGAGTAGCACACCGCAGGAGCCACAGCTAACCACATCATTTCCAGGCGCAAACTGCCACCGAGAGCCGTGTCCCTGTCCATGTTCTCTGTCCTGTCGTGTCCTGTCCGTATCGGAGATGTGCGGCGTAGGATATTGCTGTTGATGACTTTGATATGTATACTGCTTGTATCTGTCTGTCTCTGTCTCTGGTTCTGGCTCTGGACGATTTCTTTGCTTGTTCTCCCTGGGATATAGACGCACTCTATTGCTGTGTGTGGAGATTTCGATTTCAATCTTAGGAAAAACAGGAAAGGAGAGGAAGGGAAATATCTAAGAAGAAATTTTCATCAATAGGTTTGCGGATTATACCATACGTACATATATGAAATAATTCAAATACCTCGCATTCTCTTATTCTTAAAGTTAGCCAGATCCTTTGACAACTGCTTCGATTCCTTCGGGTCTGTGAGATGACCGCCTAGACGCCATAAATGCCAACATTTTCAGTGATAAGGGAACTAATGGAAATAATGGCAACTATGTCGTCTCTGCTGCCATCTGACAGGACGGTAAGGTCGCGAAAGAAACTTTGAATTAATAATTTTATCCAGCAAGAGCATTCGTCATAAAAAACAAACAAAAAAGAAGCTTAATTTCCAAGTAAATCTCAAAATTGTACATCGAATTTCTGTCATTTTCGTCATCCACCAAATTCGTATTATTTTAAACGAAGGCCATGGCCATGGCCTCCTGCCGCAAATTCAAATCGTGGTCGTATCCTCTCAAAATTATATGTACAATCATCAGATTTATAATCATATCAGATCAATTTTTGTTCTCTGTGGAAACAGGAAGTTATAGTAGTCCCCCGTTCACTGTTCATTATCAATCTGACCGACTTTTGTTTTTAGTTAACCAATATATGCACCGTTGCCTACTGCCTCCAGTAAGCACTTCCCCAATATTTTATTTTTATTGCCTTCCCATTTTCTGACCGCATTTTAGCTTCATTTACAGTTATTTGCATTGCCCCACCTGCACGTGGACATAAAACCCACAGCCGGGGGTGCAACCGCAAATTCAATTTTGGTTTTAGAGCCGACAAACATTTTGCAACATGTTTATGTCCGTGTGTCCGTATGTCCGTAAATCCGTATATCCGTTCCATTGTTAGTTTGTTTGCCGTACCCCCGAACCCAAACCCAAACCCACGGACAGTGCAGCACCATGCTACGCGTTTTAATGCAATTTATGTGAAGTGTTTCGCCCCGGCTCCGGTTGCCATTGACCACAAAACGATCTTTTGTGATATACTTGAATAAAGTGGACCGGGTGGGCCGTGCAGCTGGCAGATACTCGTATTGCCGCAGGGCAGAGGCAGTGCAGAAATTGGACTCCAGTTCGGTTTTCATTTAAACATGACCAGGCAGACGCCAGCTGTCAGTCCGCCCATGGCCATGTCCATGTCCGTGTCACAGTTGGGCAGATAATCATCGGGGCCAAACGACAAACAATTTTGCAGTTTTGCATTTGGCCATTTGGTCTGTACACGTGGACTCGTATCAGATTTCATTAATAAGTGTCTAACGATATATGGTATATGAACTCCTTCAAGATCTTCTTCAAATTCCCCTTTGTAGCTTTAGAAATTCACTGTCCATTTTCCAATAATATATTGTGTCGGAGTTTTTTTAATGAACAATTTATTTGCATAGTTAGTAAGCCACAAGAAAATCTACAAATCTTAGCAGACAAGAAGCGGTGTTGCTCTCGTGGCGACATTGGATTATAAAAAGGATTATTCGGGACTATTAATTAATAAAAGTATCTCCAGTTAATATTTTGTTATTTTCATGTGTCCGAAATTAGGATGGATGAATAAATCACACCCTCATCAATAATGATATCAAAAATATAAAAGAAACGCGATTTGTTGACTGCATACTTTTATAATTTTTACATTTTTTCAAAGCTGATATCCAAAAACATTATATGTATAATTATAAGTATATTTGTGTTAGCTTTCATAGTATTTTTTGTTCGTGTCGAAACAGGGGGTTTCCTGGAGATACATTGAGCCAAAGTTTAAGCTTTCTATCTTCTTAATTGTTTCTTGAGCTTTGCCATTTTAATACATTTTTGTATAGCACAGTCCTACTTCTAGACATTAGCTATTTAGCAGCACTAATTCCCAACAGTATAAGTTAATAATCATTGAAATTGTTCGAAGAATGTTAAAGATGCGAATTTTTAATTAATCAACTCTATTTTATATTACACTACACAAGCAATACTTTTTTACTACATACATACTACATGGATGTATGTAGTCCAAATGCTGCTACATGTAGAATTAAAAAAAAAAGTAAAATAAAAGTTTTTTTGCACCTGCCATTGGTCAATCGATAAATTAACAATGATAAATGGTAAATAATTACTTCTTGCATATATTTAAATAAGATTTAATAAAATGCCAAAAATTAAGCTGATTAACTAATTATTTATTATTGTGGTGCTTGAGCCGGCCGGCAATTGCATTGTTTGATGTGTCTTGATTAATGGAGTAATATTTGGCCAAACATTGTGGTATGGTGAGATTTATACAAATAAACAAGTGTGATGGGGATCAAACGGTTGGATAAAACAATTCGTGTAGCAGGGAATTTATTTATCCCTACTTTGCGTCAAACTTGACGATGCGCATGTCATCAGCGAGGGTCGCCAGATCCTGAGCATCGCGGCGGAAGCGATAGGTGCCAATGTCCTGGGAAGCGGTCTCTGGAAGCTTTATCGTTATCCCCTTGTACGAGAACTCGGCTTGACGTTTCTCCGGTACCTTGAGTGCCATCTCGGCATTGTATTCGTCGTCGTTGCCAATGTCAACATAGCCGCTGGTCTGGACAGTGGGATCGCTATCACCGTCCTGATTCCAACCGTCGATCTCAATGGGAGTAATGGGATTGCCATCCACATCCAACACAGAGCTGCTTTTTACAGTTGAATCGGAAGCTCCATCACCATCGCTAGCTTCGGGAGCCTGTGACCCAGCGTCATCACCATCCTGGCTCTTCGGCTGTCCAGGGACAAAATGTTGCTCCTTCTCGAGCAACATCTGCGATGTCATAAAGTTGCGCTGGAACTTTACATTTGACTTGCGGGACAGAAGACTAGTGGCCAAGCGGGACATGGTGGCACGGTGCATGAGAATTTTGTTCCTCAAATTCAAAAGATTGGCCTCCAAGTCCAACACAGAGTTGAATTTGAAAGTTGAATAAGAAGTGGAATCTGCAGCGGTCCGATTACCACTGCTGGCTGTGGGAGCCTGTGTCCCAGCGGCATCTCCAGTGGTATTTGACGATGTCTTTCCCTTTGGTGCTGAGTCCTCCTGGGGCTTCGGCTGGCGTGGGACAAATTCATGCTCCTTCTCGAGCAACGACGACGATGTCAGGAAGCTGCGTCGGAACTCCAGATTACCCTTGCCAAGATCGTGAATGTTGCTGGCTGGGTCAGACTGCTGGCGGCACAGAAGACTAGTGACCAAGCGGGACATGTTGGCACTGTATTTGACAGTTGAATCACAAGTGGAACCTGCAGCGGCCCGATTACCACTGCTAGCTGTGGGAGTCTGCGTCCCGGCGGCATCACCAGTGGTATTTGACGATGTCTTTCCCTTTGGTGCTGAGTCCTCCTGGGGCTTCGGCTGGCGTGGGACAAATTCATGCTCCTTCTCGAGCAACGACGGCGATGTCAAGAAGCTGCGTCGGAACTCCAGATTTCCCTTGCCAAGATCGTGATTGTTAATGGCAGCGACGGAGACACCATCGGACAATACCTTCTGCCTGTTGCGGCACAGCAGGTCAGTGGCAATGCCGCATCGCGAGTTCAAGCGGTATATAAGGGCCCGGTTCATGATCATCTTGCACCTCAAATTAGGGAAACTACGAATCATTTTAAGTGTAATTATTTTTCACCGTTTCCAACTTTACCAGGAAACAAAAAAAATTCAAAATAAAATATAAAATTTACTCGGGTTTTTACAAACAAAAATTGGAATCGGAATTGATGTTGATGTTGACTTGCCGAAATGTGGGATTAGACTGAGATTCTGTTGAAAATCAAACGTATTCCTAAAAAAAACCGTGCGAAGGTGATTTCAAGGCCAAGATTGTTTTAAAAATTTACACAAATATGAAAACAACGGAATTTGTAATTTTTTAAGCATGAAAAGCATCCCAAATATTTTATTAAATGTATTTAGAATTATTCTGCAAATTCAAACACTTAACACTCGCCGGCTGTAAGAGAAAGCTGCATCACCAGCATAAATTCCCAGCTAATAATCATTCAAATTTTGCAACAAATGCTAAAGGTACGAATTTGTTTAGTAAATAAACACCATTTTATATTACACTACAAGAGCAATGCTCTCTTACAACATAAATACTACATGTATGTAATTCAAATGTTGCTACATATATAATTGTAAGAAATCGAAGGAGAATGTTGTGAGCCGCGGCAAAGGCCGCGATTTTCATTTACTAGCTATTATTTGTTTACATTTCATTTCACATATGTTTTTTATATTTGTTTTCTCTACATTTCTACATCTCCATTTCTACATTCCATGGAAGTGAGAAAAGTGAGAGGGAGATGGAATGATCCGACTTAGTCCAGATTCGGCAGTCTGGTAGCTACGATCATTCTCCATGATCCTGCGTTTTTGTTTTTTTCGTATCTTTAATATTGTGCATGCCACAGATTTTCATCCTTTGTGTGGGCGGAAATTTCAAAATACACTTGTAACTGGAAACAAAATTTGGTTTCTCTAGCTTTTATATTGTCTGAGATCTAGGAGCTCATGAAGACGGACAGACAGACATGGCTATATCGACTAGCCGATTGATGCTAGTCAATAATATATATATTCATGGGGTTTGAAACGCTTTTTTCTGGGTGTCACACACATCCACTATCACCACAAATCTAATATAACCCTATACTCTTCGAGTACCAGGTATAAAAAGGATTTATTGCACCTGCCATTGGTCAGTAGATAAATTAACAATAAATGTTATATAATTGCGCTGCAAGTAGATATATTTATATAAGATATAATAATAAAATGCCAAAAATTACGCTGTTTAACCGATCCTTTATTTGTGTGGTGCTTGAGCCGGCCGGCAATTATATTGTTTGATGTGTTTTGATTAATGGAGTAATATTTGGCCAAATATTTTGATTTGATTGTGGGAATTATTCTAATAAACAAGTGTGGGTGTGGATTAAGCGATCATATCTAAGGATTTATTTATCTGCAGCGGACCGATTACCATCGCTAGCTGTGGGAGCCTGTGTCCCAGCGGCATCACCAGTGGTATTAGACGATGTCTTTCCCTTTGGTGCTGAGTCCTCCTGGGGCTTCGGCTGGCGTGGGACAAATTCATGCTCCTTCTCGAGCAACGACGTCGATGTCAGGAAGCTGCGTCGGAACTCCAGATTACCCTTGCCAAGATCGTGAATGTTGCTGGCTGGGTCAGACTGCTGGCGGCACAGAAGACTAGTTACCAAGCGGGACATGTTGGTACTGTATTTGAGAATTGAATCAGAAGTGGAACCTGCAGCGGCCCGATTACCACTGCTGGCTGTGGGAGTCTGTTTCCCGGCGGCATCTCCAGTGGTATTTGACGATGTCTTTCCCTTCGGTGCTGAGTCCTCCTGGGGCTTCGGCTGGCGTGGGACAAATTCATGCTCCTTCTCGAGCAACGACGACGATGTCAGGAAGCTGCGTCGGAACTCCAGATTACCCTTGCCAAGATCGTGAATGTTGCTGGCTGGGTCAGACTGCTGGCGGCACAGAAGACTAGTTACCAAGCGGGACATGTTGGCACTGTATTTGACAGTTGAATCACAAGTGGAATCTGCAGCGGCCCGATTAACACTGCTGGCTGTGGGATTCTGTTTCCCGGCGGCATCTCCAGTGGTATTTGACGATGTCTTTCCCTTTGGTGCGGAGTCCTCCTGGGGCTTCGGCTGGCGTGGGACAAATTCATGTTCCTTCTCGAGCAACGACGACGATGTCAAGAAGCTGCGTCGGAATTCCAGATTACCCTTGCCAAGATCGTGATTGTTAATAGCAGCGACGGAGACACCATCGGACAATACCTGCTGCCTTTTGCGGCACAGCAGGTCAGTGGCAATGCCGCATCGCGAGTTCAAGCGGTATATAAGGGCCCGGTTCATGATCATCTTGCACCTCAAATTAGGGAAACTACGAATCATTTTAAGTGTAATTATTTTTCACCGTTTCCAACTTTACCAGGACACAACAAAATTAAATATAAAATTTACTCGGATTTTTTACAAACAAAAATTGGAATCGAAATTGATGTTGATGTTGACTTGCCGAAATGTGGGATCAGACTGAGATTCTGTTGAAAATCAAACGTATTCCTAAAAAAATTGTGAAAAATCAAGGCCAAGTTTGCTTTGAAAATGTACACAAATATGAAACCAACAAAATTTCTAATTTATAAGCATGAAAAGCGTCCCAAATATGTTATTAAATGAATTTAGAATTGGTCCGCAAATTCAAACTCTCGACCCGCGCCAGCTGTGAGAGAAAGCTGCATTACCAACATAAATTCCCAATAATGTAAGCTAATAATCATTTAAGTTTTGCAAAGAACGCTAAAGGTACAAATTTTTAGCAGGTTAGGCTAGGTTTATAGGGCTGCTCGACCTTAATCGAGGTCGCTTGGTGGCAGATCTGCCCATTGTGATGCCCATACTTCTCATGTGATGGTGTTCTCTAACTAGGGAGGTTTTTTAAACCATCCTGAGGCATCAATATAGAGTACCAGTTTCCCAAGCGGCATGGTTGCCAGGCTGTCCAGGTCCTCAAAGAAAGCTCTCCCAAGAGTACGGTGCCGCCTTGCCATAAGTGCAGGACAGGCGCAGAGGAGGTGCTGGGCACTCTCTCCTCATCCATGCAGCTGCGTCAAAAGTCTATATCTTGTGGCCATGCGGCCGATGATACAGTGCCCCGTTATGACTCCCCTCAGTGTGCGCGTCTGGACTTTCCTGAAACTCAGGAGAGTCTTGGTACGCTTATGGTAGTAATGCGGCCAGAGCGAGCGTGAGATTCCACAGTCTAGGGCTGTATTCCACCGCCTGTCGGCTCTCGTTCTAGCTAGGCCCATCATCTGCGAGATAATTCCTCGTAGTGGTCTCCGTATTTCACTACTGCATCCGAAATCGGCTTGTCCGATCCTGCTCTAGCGCACTCATCACCGCTCTCGTTGCCCGCGATGTCACTAGGACCCGGGACCCACGTGGGCGTGAGCGAGTGTGACCTGATTTGGTTAAGTGCTTCCACTGTCTCGCGTACGAGCTTACTAGTGGTTTTGCAGGATACCAAGGCTTCGATAGCAACTTGGCTGTCAACGCAGATTGCTATGTTCCTCGGAGATATGTCCAAAGTGTTTAGCAACTTTGCCGCTTGCCATACTGCATATATCTCTACCTGAAATACACTGCACCAGTCAGGTAGTCTAGGGATATGTTGTCTCCAGATCTTCCCAGAAGATCCTGGCTCCTGTCCCCTCGGCTGGCTCTGAGTAAGGACAGTGTCTTGCTTCCATTCTTTCCTGTCCGGTATGTGCCCACTGAAATTTCTTTTCCACGAGAACTATAGCACACAGTACTCATTCAGCCTTACCGTTCCACTCTCTTTCTTACGGAGTGTAGTGGCATGGCCGTAGTGCGATGGCTTTAAGAACCGTGCCGCCAGTAGTCTCGCAGCACTTGTCTCCGCCTGACAGATTCAACATGGTGTCCAGAGCCGCCTGGACAGAGGACCGAGAGATCCGGTGATCCCGAGGCATGCTACTCGTTGGACTCCACGGAGGTTTTCCAGGTGGGATTTAGTGTTGACTGCCTCCCACCATACCAAACCTCCGTTTGTCAGAATGGATTGTACCACCGCTGTGTACAACCAATGGATGATGCGTTGTTGTAGGCCCCATTTTCGTCTGAAGGACTTCCTACAGTTGTAGAAAGCTGCAATTGCCTTTCTCTTTCTTTCCGCCGTGTTCCGTTTCCACGAGAGTTTGGAGTCAAGGATGACGCCCAGATACTTGGCTTCGCTCATAGTTTCAGTGTCGTTCCCTCAATCGCGGAAAGTTTGAATCTCGGTATCTTATATCTTCATGAGAACAGCAACAGTTCGGTTTTACCATTAGGCCATTTTTGGGGTACGTACCCGGTTAGAAGGCATCCTTTAAAGATTCTCTCCAGCCACGGCAGTAGGTGTGAACATGCCATCTGCAGCATGGCTGGTCTTATCTCATCTTGCCCCGGGGATTTGTGGGGACTGAATGATTTAATGGCCCATGTGATCTGGGGCCATTATTTCTCGTACGAGGTCCTCGAATTCCTCTCCCTGTTGCTGCACTACGTCGTTGGCTGGCGGATTAGCTTCGCCGCTGGTAACGCTAGAGCAGCCAGGGAAATGGGTTTCCATTAGGAGCACTAGGCCAGCCATTCTTGGCTGCTTTCCGCGAACCTACCGTCCTGGTTCCGCAGTAGGCCAGATGTGGTAGGCGACTATGACATCACTCTTCGAAGCCTTGAGGCCTCGGTGGCTGTCTATTGATTTGCAGAAGGCTGCCTATGATGCGCTTCGCTCTCCTACAGGCAATCTTTGTAGAAATTTAAGATGTGATGATATTCATCCCAGCCTTCCGGTGTGTTCGTCACTTTGGCCTTGTTGAAGAGTTTCCTCGACTCCTTCCTGACTTCGCTCAACTCTCGTGTCCACCATGAGTTGCTGATGGACTTTGATGGTCGGCTGATCGGGCAGGATATAAGAAACGCCTTCTGTAGAGCCTTGGTGACGTTATCGCGCTTGACGGACGAGGGCCCTGACATCCTACGAGGGTGGATCTTCTTCGTCATATGGCAGATATGCAGAGGACAGGTATACGCTCTTCCCCTCCTTCCTCTCGCATAGTGCCACCGTTAGGTCTGGACTGCTGCACCTGTAAGAAAACAAAACATTTAGATCGTTCCTTACCACGATACAGGCGCTTGGATTACCTGCAGACTGTGGTGTGAGAAGACTTCAACCGCGACCACTCTAACCTCCAACCCTTTCACCTGCGATCCAGTGCTCTTGGATGAGGGCCACGCTTACCGTCTTCTCGTTCCTAAACCGCAGTGGGTCCGCCGATGGTAAACGTGTCGGGGGGTCTATAACCAAGTCCCTGAAGGTACTTGACTGACGCCCTATATTCCGACAGCTGTTTGCGCTGGCTCTCTGCCTCGGGTTTTGGGATCCGAGAGAGCCTTGGCCTTTGCTTGTAGCCAAGCAGTCCACTGCTACCTAGGGTTTATTATTGCAGTCACTGTATATCGACGCCAGGGGGCCTGGTACTGGGTCTCTGACTCCCTGAACCTTAAATGTGTTTGCGTTAGAGGACATTCATTCATAACAAGATTCATTTTAGCCCTACCGCCAGGGGTAAGCTACTTTTAACTTCGGCGGTCCCCTCTGACCTGCCAGGCTTGGGTGGCCCTTCCGGTAGCATGCGCTACCGCCAGTATATCTCTTGGGTTCCTTACGCTTACTAAGCCATCACGACAAGATGGTAGTTCGCAAGGGGTAACATTTTTTAGTAAATCATAGGTTTTTAACATCTTGTTTCTCTACATTTCTACATCTCTATCTTTACAGATATATATCTGCGTAGCCACTGAAATTTAATTTGTTCCTTCTGGCTATAATAATTATAATTATACAATTAATTATATAAATTAACAATAAATGTTAAATAATTGCACTGCAAGTAGATATATTTATATAAGATTTAATAATAAAATGCCAAAAATTACGCTGTTTAACCGATCCTTTATTTGTGTGGTGCTTGAGCCGGCCGGCAATTATATTGTTTGATGTGTTTTGATTAATGGAGTAATATTTGGCCAAATATTTTGATTTGATTGTGGGAATTATTCTAATAAACAAGTGTGGGTGTGGATTAAGCGATCATATCTAAGGATTTATTTATCTGCAGCGGACCGATTACCATCGCTAGCTGTGGGAGCCTGTTTCCCAGCAGCATCACCAGTGGTATTAGACGATGTCTTTCCCTTTGGTGCTGAGTCCCCCTGGGGCTTTGGCTGGCGTGGGACAAATTCATGCTCCTTCTCGAGCAACGACGACGATGTCAGGAAGCTGCGTCGGAACTCCAGATTACCCTTGCCAAGATCGTGAATGTTGCTGGCTGGGTCAGACTGCTGGCGGCACAGAAGACTAGTGACCAAGCGGGACATGTTGGCACTGTATTTGACAGTTGAATCCGGAGTGGAATGTGCAGCGGCCCGATTACCACTGCTGGCTGTGGGAGTCTGCGTCCCGGCGGCATCTCCAGTGGTATTTGACGATGTCTTTCCCTTCGGTGCTGAGTCCTCCTGGGGCTTCGGCTGGCGTGGGACAAATTCATGCTCCTTCTCGAGCAACGACGACGATGTCAGGAAGCTGCGTCGGAACTCCAGATTACCCTTGCCAATATCGTGAATGTTGCTGGCTGGGTCAGACTGCTGGCGGCACAGAAGACTAGTGACCAAGCGGGACATGTTGGCACTGTATTTGAGAATTGAATCAGAAGTGGAACCTGCAGCGGCCCGATTACCACTGCTGGCTGTGGGAGTCTGTTTCCCGGCGGCATCTCCAGTGGTACTTGACGATGTCTTTCCCTTTGGTGCGGAGTCCTCCTGGGGCTTCGGCTGGCGTGGGACAAATTCATGCTCCTTCTCGAGCAACGACGACGATGTCAGGAAGCTGCGTCGGAACTCCAGATTACCCTTGCCAATATCGTGAATGTTGCTGGCTGGGTCAGACTGCTGGCGGCACAGAAGACTAGTGACCAAGCGGGACATGTTGGCACTGTATTTGAGAATTGAATCAGAAGTGGAACCTGCAGCGGCCCAATTACCACTGCTGGCTGTGGGAGTCTGTTTCCCGGCGGCATCTCCAGTGGTATTCGACGATGTCTTTCCCTTTGGTGCCGAGTCCTCCTGGGGCTTCGGCTGGCGTGGGACAAACTCATGCTCCTTCTCGAGCAACGATGGTGATGTCAGGAAGCTGCGTCGGAACTCCAGATTACCCTTGCCAAGATCGTGATTGTTAATAGCAGCGACGGAGACACCATCGGACAATACCTGCTGCCTGTTGCGGCACAGCAGGTCAGTGGCAATGCCGCATCGCGAGTTCAAGCGGTATATAAGGGCCCGGTTCATGATCATCTTGCACCTCAAATTAGGGAAACTACGAATCATTTTGTGTGTAATTATTTTTCACCGTTTTCAACTTTACCAGGACACACAAAAAATTAAGTATAAAATTTACTCGGGTTTTTACAAAGAAAAATTGGAATCGAAATTGATGTTGACTTGCCGAAAAGTGGAATTAGACTGAGATTCTGTTGAAAATCAAACGACTTCCTAAAAAAATTCGGGCGAAGGTGATTTCAAGGCCAAGGTTGTTTCAAGAATTTACACAAGATAGGCTCATTTTTCAAGCATCCAAAATCAAAGCAACAGGAATCAGTATTCATTGAAATCTTAACTGCCAGAATGTTTCCAGTTAAATGAAATATTAAATAGTTGCGATAAACACACAATCTTATACAAAGATCAAATAGACCTTGATGGGTCATCACTTGTACACGTATTATTTGGCGCACTACAGGAACTCTTCTTGCAACACCAGAGCCACAAGAAGACACGGACACTCGCTTGGGCTGATCGTTCGGGATGCTGTTCATAGCTTTTTTTGATTTCCCAAGCATCGAATGTACCTAAATTGATAAAACTAAGCTACATAAATGAACATAATTAACGATAAAACGAATTCATTCATGTGAAACTTCAATATACAATTTCTAGTTCAATTACATTCACAGAGATTCTGTAATCACATTATAAATTCCTTTTCAAATAATACAAAACAATATGTACCCCTATTAGGGGTAGCATAATATTTGATAGGTTGTTATCATCGTTTGCGTTTGGCGGCATTACCTGTGGTCTTTGCAACCTTTCGCTTGCCTGTGGCCGAGCGATCAGGAGAGTCCTCCTCCTTGCCGGTGCGCACTTCCCGATTCACCTTGTAGGCAGCACTCATCCGCTTGATGTTCTCCTTGTGGATCAGCTCGTGCTTAACGATGCGATGCGGGTAGTCAACGCCCAGAACGCAGCCGTATTCCCGCTGGTCTGCCAGTGTGGCCTTCCAGGGTTCGTAGATGCAGCCATTCGGATACTTGGACAGCTCTGGCACATACTTGCGTATGTAGTGGCCCTGGGGATCGGTTTTCTTGCCAAATGCAACGGGACTGTAGACTCGGAAGTATTGGTGAAAGAAGGCCGATGCCGACAGCCACATCCAGTTACCTGCATTGAGGGCCCAGTCCTGATCCAACAGCAGTTGCTCGAACACACGCTGCCCCTCCTCCCAACTAATCCACAGATCGCCGCGCGTCAGGAAGCAAGCCACTGCGTGTCGGGCCAGGTGGTGTATCCAACCCTCCTGTCGCAACTGCCGCATAATGGCATCGATGAACGGGTACCCCGTGCGTCCATGGGTCCACGCCTCTAGATGGTCGGCCTGCTCCTCCCAAGGTATCTGCAGGCAATACACATTTCCGAGCATTCGATCGAAGTTGGGCTCGGCTGCAGCCACCGTGTAGTAGAACTCGCGCCACAGAAGTTGTCCAATGAGCGAGACTGGTGGCTGAGAGTGCTTGGACTGCCTCTTGAGAATCGCCTTCAGCTCCTGATGGAACAGCCGTGCACTGAGGCACCCAAACTTAAGATACGGACTGAGCACTGTGGTGCTGGGTTCCAAGGAGTTAGGAGCTGTGTTCGGCTTCTCGAAGCGAGCCACCCAAACCTCATCCCGAAGCGACTCTTCCATGCGTCTCAGACCCTCGGTTTCACCTGGATAAGGGTTATCAAAACTACGTTACTCTGCTTGAAATATAATTGATTTCTTACCGCCAGGAAATTTATTGGGTCCCAGATCCTCTGGTTTCTTCACCAACTGCTGTAAGGTAGGACAATCGTATGCTTTTGCATCCTGCTGCTCAACTTCATCCTTGGGTGGCAGCGCTTTCCTTGCCAATTTCTCTGGTGGCTCTAGAACCTTGGCAACCTTTAGCTGTTCCACCACACTCAAAAACTTTTGATATGTTATTGGAGCCTTGCCCTGATTCTTGGCAATGACTAGCTCTGGATTATAAATTGTATGGGAACAGTGTGCGTCCACCTTGATGCCCTCGTCTTTGGCCAACTTCTGAACAGCTGCATCTCGTTGTATGGCGTAGGGCTCTATGTCTGTCTCGAAAGTCAGCAGTTCCACACGCCAGCTTTTAAAGATACGGGGGAAGACATCCACCGGCTTGCCCCGCACCACAAACAAACGTGAGTTGAGCTTCCTTAGCTGCTGATCCAGGTCGTGGAGAGTTTGTTGAAGGAAACGCCAGCGGTTGGCGCCCACCTGCATCCAATCTAGAATGCCGGGGTCCAGTATGAAAATGGGTCGCACATGGAATTTCTCAGGCGCAGCGTTGGCCGCCGAAAAGATTTGCGTCAAGGCGGGATTGTCGTGGACGCGGAGACCTTTGCGGAACCAGTGGACAAGTGTGGCATGCTTGGCATCCATGACCGCACGTCCCAAATGTTAAAAAATCAAATTAAGTAATTGTTCTGCAAATTCAAACACTCGACACGCGCCAGCTGTGAGCGAGAGCTGCCACCTAACCCAATTTAAGTTATTAACCCCAATATGAAACCCAGTATGAATCTTGGAACTAGCATTGTCAAATTGTCATGATAAATACAAATAATAATATTCAACCAAGGAAGGAGAGACGATGAATTAGAGGTATGTTGTAAAACAGTTTATAATAATTATATTCTGGACAGTGTAAACAGCTGTTCTGTAATAAAAAATACCAAATTTCATAATACCCAACAAGCTGGCAACTCCAAAAATAATTTGGTGCACAAGCACCCGGTCCACAATTTATAATTATTTTTACACAAATAAAACAACTCACTTAGCTATAATCGAACAGTTTGTAAGCTCTAAATATTCGCCAGAGAGTGGTAAGTAATGGAGTAACATTCAGACGAGGAGAGAATACCCAATCAACACAAATTTCCTTGTTTTTATTTGCGGCGTCAGGCAGTAAATTAATCAACGAGCCCTCTCGAAGAACAACACAAATAGGGGCAAAATGGATCTCCTCGACTCCATACTGAATGCCATGGATGCCCCGCCATCGGCAAGTGAGCAGCAAAAAACGCTTATCAAGAAGCAGAGGGAACTGATGGAGCGCATGCAAAATAAACAGAAGGAGGAGCTGTCGAGATTCAGAAAGTATGTGGACGAGCGAATGGCCAGATTTGCCAAGGACGATCGGGTATGCATCGAGTTCCAGCCCCTGGATAAAGTGCACCGATCGGTCATACACGAAATTGCCGAGAACGGTGGCTTCATAGCGATGAGCTTCGGCCAGGAGGATGTCGATCGCCATTCGGTGGTATACAAGAAGGAGCATGCCCCCGGCGAGGATGAGGTGACGGCGCGTCGCAATGGCGATGGGTGGAACAAGGAGATAGCCAAAGAATACGCAGAACAAAGAAAAGAGCGCCTGGCTCAAGAGCAGAGCGACAAAAAGGCTTCCACAGCAGCAGCAGAGGCGGGCTGCTCCACAGACCCAGACAATACAGCGGGCGAGGTGAAGCCAACGGTCAACTACAAAGCAAAGTATGCCCATCTGATAGGGGAATCGGCGGGCCTGCAGGCGGCGGGCAAAACAGAAACAAACCAAAGCTATGGATTTGTGCCCAGTAAGAACAAAAAGGACATGCGCTCCATCGAACAAACTCTTGCCGATATACAGGCCAAGAAACGCCTAAAACTCCAGCAGCAGCAGCAGCAACTAGAAGAAGAGGCCTTAGAAGTCAGCCAGTCAAGGACGGAGGATCCTCCCGTTGTTGATCATCAATGAAAGCAATAAGATTACATTTTAGTTCTGTTGGTTTTGATTAGTCACATGCAATGTCTCGTCGACTGCCATGTAATAATAAGTAATAAGCAATGTAATTTGTTGGCTAATTAGGACGCAATAACTGAATGTTTATATCGTTGTATATCAAGTGCAGAGTGTCCAATTCGCATTATCTATTTATATAATAAAAGCAACATTTTTAACTGTAAATCGGGTAGCCCTTCTATTAAATGTAGCGGCAAAAAAGCAATTTTCAAAAAAAGTCCGGTTTTGAGGACCACTTTATTGATCAAAAGCCCACTGGTTTTTGCTGGGAAATAATATGTTAATATGTCTTTCTAAGTAGGTATACAATTATAGTGCTAGGTGTAATGCTTTTCCCAATATTGCGTCTCCAATATATTGTAATTCAAATTTAGGTTCGCGGCTAATAGCACATCGATTCCAAAAAATTAACCCATTGTCTCCCAGTGGGCATTTATATACGCACACGAATATTATTAAGCTTGACGAATTTTAGAGCACTTCATTTAAAAGATCTCGTGAAAATGACTGTAGAGAAAGAGGAAGGATGAGATTGATCTTCAAGAAGGATCTACAGTATTTGTGGTTTAACTCAAGTTTTTCATCTGTGTAAATGGATGGGGGTTATGTGGGTTAAGTTCATACAATGTGTTGTTATCGAGCGTCATAATATACGCGGTCACACTACGCACCACGTGTCAGCACTCGGCTAGAATCAAAATGAATTTTGGAAAAGAAATGTTTAATTTTAAACATTTTTTAAGACCTTGGTGAACAAAGGCAAAAGTAAGCTGTATGTTAAGAAGTGATTGAGACATCTGATATCCTTGACTGATTTATCATAAAATATTAGCTGAGAACACAAAAATTACCCTACCATGCGGATAATTCTTTTTAACCACAACTAATCGAACATTACTTTTGTTTTTCAGATGTATCAACGATTGCAATCCAACAATACGATTGAAGGAAGAACTTCTGCAGTACCTGCAATTCCATTTGTAAGTGCAAATTTGTAAGGCCGCTGCACCAGATCACGTTTTTATATGATGATAAGCTTTGATAGGGACATCTGATGTCTATGACTGATTTATCTTGATAGTAGAACTGATTACTAAACACCTTAAATACATATTCCTTTTTATGAACACATTATAACCCGAATAAATATTTCCTTTACAGAGGAAAGTGATTTTCAATGGACACATCCAAGGACCACATGGGCTAAATCTGCTTTGTAAGTATTGCCATAGATATGAAATGTATTCTATATTTTTTTCCTGATGATAAACTTTGATAGGGACATCTGATGTCCATGACTGATTTATCTTGATAGTAGAACTGATTACTAAACAGTTTAAATCCATATTCCTTTTTATGAACACATTCTAATCCGAATAAATATTTCCTTTACAGAGGAAAGTGATTTTCAATGGACACATCCAAGGACCACATGGGCTAAATCTGCTTTGTAAGTATTGCCTTAGATATGAAATGTATTCTATATTTTTTTCCTGATGATAAACTTTGATAGGGACATCTGATGTCCATGACTGATTTATCTTGATAGTAGAACTGATTGTGACATAATTTCTTTTTGCATTTCCCTGCTATATGCCATTTTTACTGATCCATTTACCTATTTCTTTCACAGAGGTCCGTGGCTGGACATATCCGCAGAACAGTCGTACTTCATCTGCTTTGTAAGTATAGTTTAATAATAAATAATCATACCTCTTTGTGATGATAACTTTGATAGGGACATCTGATGTCCATGACTGATTTATCTTAATAGTAGAACTGATAACTCAATATATTTAAGGCATATTCCTTTAATGAAAGAATTCTAATCCAAATACTTATTCCGTTTACAGATGAAAAGTGTGCTTTTTAATGGACACGTCCAAAAACTCGATAGGCTATATCTGCTTTGTAAGTATTTCTTTAGTTGCACATTGTTTTTTTTGCACCTTTCTGATGATACCTTTGATAGGGACATCTGATGTCTATGATTGATTTATCATGATAGTAGAACTGATTGCAACATAATTTCTCTTTGCATATTCCTGCTATAAGCCATTTTTACTGATCCATTTACCCATTTCATTCACAGAGGCCGGTAGCTGGACATATCCGCAGAACAGTCGTACTTCGTCTGCTTTGTAAGTATAGTTTAGTACAAAATAAGTATACCTCTTGGTGATGATAACTTTGATAGGGACATCTGATTTCTATGACTGATCTATCATGTTTTTACATTCTGATTATTTCTTTTGTCTAGTCAAAATTACAGTTGCAATTACAGTATTATTATAAAATCATTCTAACTTTATTACAGATTCTCTCAGGATGGAGAGTGAGAGATCGTTGAGCTCATCCTCTATTGCAACGAGGATATCTTCGATACCAACTGTAGATTGGTGTTCTCGAATTTAGCTATTACTCATTTCACTTTCAGATAATACTGGGCATTCACAAATATATTATTTCGTACAAATCAACAAATTGGTTTAATTTTTTGTTCGTTCTCAATCGAAACGCGGGCTGTGTATTCTGGGTGCTGCCACCTTGTTACAGCGAACAGCTGTTTCAACCCATTTCCAAGAGGTTGGCAGTCTTGGCGCCATCTGTTGGCAACAACAAGACTGATAAGGCAGAGAGAAAATCGCCGCCGCTAAAATTGTACTCGTTCAATACATTTAATTTCAGGCGAGATCAAGATCAACCAGTTCAGAAAAATCCAAATATGCAGCCCACCAAAACGGACTCCCGTCGACGTCTCAATGTTGGGGGCTCCGTCTCCCCGTCTGGCGACTACATCAAGGTGGTCGATGGACAGTGCGAAACGGATGGATTTGTGAACGAGCAATGGACAGAACCAGACTTGATTGAGCCAACGCCGTGGAAAACGATATTCATCATCCTCACCCTATTCATAGGCGGCACAGTGCGTTCAATTTTTCACCCAGGGCCCTCCTTGAGGGCCGGTGACTCATAAGCCCTGACAATTCTTTGTTTCGTTCTCAGATATGTATTGTCTGTGCCACCATAGATTGGATGGCGGATATAAATCGAGAACGTCTAGACCGTGTATGGGCGTTGTCCATAATTGGAGCATTGACCATTATACCCGGCGGCTACTATATGTACGTGCTCTGCTGCGTTCTGCTGCATCGTTGTGGGTTCACCATGGACGATATACGTCGACTGGGATAGGGGATTACAGGATTACATGTGTATATTCGTTTTTTGTTGTACTATGTTTTGTCAAATACAGTTTTATTGCATTTACTTTACACTACAATTATTCACACATTTCATTGGCATAATTATCTTAGATCCTTCGAAAAGGTAGCAACAATCCTTAATGTTTAGTTCTTTCCAGAAATCCATGTGTATTGCCGCCGCGTCAATTGATTTTTGCAGTAGTTTTGCATTTGCTTTTTGTATAAAAATATTTGTAAATACGAATTTGTTATCAAAATGTATAATGCTTGAGTGGTTTTTTTAGTGCGCGAAACATTTGCTATCTATATAAATACACCACTTTGTAAGCCTAAAGCTGCGTAACTCTTGATATATGGACTATATGCATTTATATTATGGCCATTTTTCTCTATCAAGCATTTAGGTATGGTATATATACGTTTTTTTGTTTATGTTTTGGGCTTAATTATATACAATTTATGCGTATTTATTACTCGTTTATAGTTTTGTTTCTCTTTACAAACAATTGCTTTTGACATTACCACAAGCCTAAGGGTATAACAGAGCGGGGATCAAACTATTTGCGGGGAAATCCATTAAATATACAGTACACACACACACACACACACGCTCAAGAGACTCACGCACATAAATATATGTAGTAACGAAATTAAACTAAAGACATTAACAAGTGTTGTTTTCGCCGTATTCGCCTTACTGCTCGACAACGGTCACCTCTATGGGCGGTATAAATTTCCAAACATGCGCCTGCTGCTCATCGTAGCTGGACGAGAACATATCTAATTGACCTCCTACAACATTTGTGGCGCTCGGACGTGCTGACGGCTGTTGCTTCTGCTGCTGCTGTTGTTGTTGCGGATTGGTGGTGCACTCAATGCCGGCCTTGAAGCGTCCAGGCGTAAAGAATATCACTGAGCAAGTGTGCTGCGTCTGCTCCTGCTTCTCCAGAATGGGGATTGCAATTCTAAAAAGACAATTCAATGATTACGAATGAATTGGTCAATATTTCAGTTTTGGGTCTCACCTATTCGGCCCCGAGAAGGCCACGCGTGTCTCCAGATTGTAATTCTCCATTCCATTCAAATAGTCCTGATAGAACTTGATGCTCAGCACCAGGTTCTTGAGCGGCTGCAGCGAATCATTGGTCAACCGTATGCTGAGCAGCGCACGCTGCCCCACCGTACACACAAGTTCGCTATGCGGCTGCACAGGCGTATCCTGAAAGCTAATAGCTAGGAGAAAATAACAAAATTCAGAGCGATTTCAAAGAAGAATTCAGAAACCAGTATAACTTACACCACTGCAAGGGCGAAACAGCAGTGAGATCCACCATGGACTGCGACAGGACTATGCCCCGCAAAGAGGCAATGCCCTCGATATCGGTACCAGTCAGCAGCCAGTTGATTTTCACCCGCTCGGCTATATGCTCCGAGCAGAGCTTGCTCAGAGCATCATTAAACGATAGCAGCTGCGTTCGAAAACAGAGTTCTGCAAAGGGATTTCATTTAATTGGGTTTTAATTATTGTACAATGGAGATAGCAAGAACAAACCTCTCTCTAGATTCTCCGCAACTTCGGCTGCCCGTGCCGCACACACTTGCTCCAGGGAGCAACGATCCACTGGTATGGGCACACGGCAGCTCTCTTTGGCCTCGATGAGTATATTCTTGTTGTCTGTGTAATTGAGCGACATCTCTTGAGCGGTTAGATTGGATATATCCAGCACCAGGTAGAACTGTGAAGCTCTAAAAAGGCAGCACAAAATGAATTAAAGTCTCATTGATCATTCCTTGCACTTACATTTCGGCTGGCAGGACATCCCAGCTGGTGATCTGTGCACTGGGCAGCAGCTCTAAATTAAAGGACACTGCACACTGGCGGCAATAACCAGCCGTCAGAGCCTCCCCTCCTGAGTATTTCAAACGGACCTGCGCCTCAATGTGCTGCGAATACTGCGAGCCAAGGCTGGAGGGTCCTGGCTGCAGGCTCAGTGCCGCCAGTGAAGGCTGCCCACCGGACATGGTCGAACGGAAGCTGGATGTTTGCGGCTCGTGGCGACGATGCTGCGGTGAGCCAACTCTCGAGGGCAGACTGGCATGTCCTGAGACGGACATCAGGGAGGAGCCAGCGCCGCCGTAATCGCCAGCCGCAGGATTACTGGAATGCACCGAAGACGGTGGTGGCTGGGGGCAGACGAAATCCGCCTCGGCATACACGTCCACCACAAAATCAATGGTGCCCTGAGGGGGAACGGGCAGCTTGGCCTGCAAAGGCAAAGGGGATTAAAAATCGATGATCAGGGAGCCCTTTTCCCCAATTGAAACTCACCAGCAATGCCTCTTCATCTATCCGAAAGATCTTCTTTTGCAGCTCTTGCTCTACATTGGAACTAATGGTCACCTCCAGATGCTCCAGCGGCAGGGTGTCGCTCTCATTGGTAATGGTTATGGTGCAGCTGGAGGACTCTCCATTGTACAGCGTGAGGCTGGCCGATGTGACGACAATATCCGCACTATTCATATTGCTAAATGTGGCCGTCTGTGGCAGCGAGGTCTTCACGGATATACGCGGCAGGGCTGGTATCACCTCCACCAGATAGTTGGGCGGAAAGCTACGTCCGCGCATATGCTTCAGTCGACAGTTGGACTTGACGCCCAGCGTGTGCGTACTGTAACCCTGGAGATCCAGTTGCCCCGTCTCGATGGGCGTGCCATGCAGCGGTACATAGGTGGGCACATGCGGCTGCAGGACAATGGTCTGGGGCAGGGACTCGAACACCACGCCATTCGTCAGCAGTCGCATATCGGTGACGGTCAGCTCGAATGGCAGGGGATTCCGCAAGCGCACACAGACCTCGCTCAGATCGTTCTGAACCCACAAGAAAGCTGGAACAAGAGCAGAGAGGATTGTAAGAGATCGTTCTATGTCTATAAGGCTCTGACTCACCTATTTTATTCTTATCCTTCTTCTTGTCCCTTCTATCCACGGAATTAAAGTGAATGGGCGTGAACAGAAACGGACCGCTGTCTGCCTTGGCCACCTTGATCCGCTGCGGCCGCAAATGGGCCGGCAAATCCTTGACTTGGAAGTCCAGGCAGTAGGGCAGATCTGTGAGATTGGCGGGCGGTATCACAGTGCCGTTCTCCAGCACCAGCGGCACAGGCGAGCCCTCGCACTGGGCGCTCAGATTCTAAAATGGAATTCATTTATATTTTATTTGAAAATATTATTTAATGGACTGACCTGCAGCTGTATAGCCATTTCGCTTTGTTCTGTGGGCGACATGTTGTCCCATTGGGTCTGCAGTAGGAACGTCATATGGCGCGTGGCCAGGGCCGAGTGTCCCAGTCGTCGGGCAGCCGTGATCAGACTCTGAACAAGATCAATCTGCAGTGCCGGCCAGCCGGCAGCATTCTCCAACACTTCCAGCGGATCCAGACACAGCCGATAGCCCGTAAAGCTGCCCAACATCAAGCGATAGCTTTGATTCCAATCCGGCGCCTGGCTGCCCTGCTGGACATGCTTCAATGCCGCCAGGCGCTGAAAGAAGGCCGCCTTCCGCTGGTATCCAATCTGCTGATACAGATCCGTAATGATCTCGAATCGCTTGACGCGCTCCGGCTCGCTCATGCTCAGATTGATGTACAGGATGTTCTGCAGGAACATGGCCACGTCCAGCGGACGATTCTGTTCGATGCAGATGCGCGAGGCCTTGAGCGCCGCCTCCGTTTCAATGGTGGCCGCATGCCGGTATTTGCTGTAGTTGATGATGGCCTTGCGATAGTAGTTGGTGATCTCCTCGGCCTTGAGTATGTTACCGGGCAGCTCTCCGTTGCGCTGGTTGCCCAGCGGTGCTGCCGATATTGTGGATGTGGAAGAGGTGGTCGTGGATGAAGTGGTTGGCGTGTCCGAGGCCGAGGAATTGTTGGCCGTCGTCACCAAGGAAGATACCGATGAGCAGGAAGATGAGTTTGAGGTGAGCTTCTGCTGCTGCTGGACTGCCGCTTCCCCATTGTTAGCGACCAAGGTCGTCGTGGAGTCGGCTGCAGTGACCTTTTTGGTTGCATCGCTGGCTCGCCATTTCTCTGGCGTGTGCCTCAGCGGGGAGGTGCCTGCGAAAAAGGATAGGATAGGGTTAGATGTCTGCCATTTACGAGTTGATCTATCACTTACCCGCCTCCTGCAGCGACGAGTTCCTATGCAGCGTCTCAATCTCTCGCATTTGCGGATACAACAGCATGGCCGATGCCGCACACAGGCCCTCCTCGGTGGCCCCTACCCACAGGGAATCGCCTACAGATCTCAACGTTTCGTTGGCATTATGATAGAGACTGAGTGCATCATCGACGAGGCCCGCTTGCAGCGACAAGTCAGCCAGATTCTTCATCACGCGTCCAACGCAACGCTTCCGATTGTTCCGCGACTCCATGTCCAGGCCCACAAAGTCGCGCTTCTCGAAGGGGGCCAGCAGCAGACTCACCTTGTCCGCCTTCTCCCGCGAACGCTCCAGCCGTCGCGACTCCAACACCCAAAACAGAGCGCTCACAAAGTCTCCAATGCGCGACTCCAGATCCGCACATGAATCTTGCTCGCGATAGAAGAACGCCTGCGATTTGAAGTTGGAGGGCGTCGTATAATCATCCTGCAGGCGACGTGGGGCCGTGGTCTTGTCTTCGCCAATGGTCTCCAGGCCATTGGGATCGTCGGGTCCAAAGAAAATGGCACGGGATTCGTAGAGAGTGCTGCCATAGCGCACCTTGAGGGACTCGTGCTGGCGACAGAGCTCATTCAGCTCCGTTTGGTTGTCGAACTTGCCAATGGTGACGAGCCCCAGCAGGCGGCGATGTGTCTGAAAGTCGCCCCAATCGTTATGCTCCACGGGATGATCATGGATGAAGCGCACCCAAACCGTGCGTGTATTGCCACTAGAATCTTGAAGAGAACAAGCATTTAGATACACTTCTAAGGGGAGGAGCCCTCAAGTACTTACCATTCACTTTGATGCTGTTGACACGTCGCACTTTCTCAAAGGCCCGCTGGAGGATGCGTGCCCGTGAGGGTCCCACACCTCGGAGCAGCACCAGGAGGGAGCTGTGGTGCAGGGCATTCTGTTCGTAGTCGGGTCGTGACATAACTGGCTCCACGCTACCATGAGACAGCATAAGACCGACCGTAGCACGCATTTACACACACACACTGCGCTCGCTCGCAATACACTTCGCCTGGTGGCCGGGGTCTGGAATTTCACATCTGTTCTCCAGTATACGATTCGCTTGCAGCCCCTTCGCTCCACACCGCTCTGCTGCCAGTGATTAATGTGCCTCTCCCCAATTGATTTCCATTGTTTTGCATTGATATGTGGCCAAGTGGAGCAGCAGCAGCAGCAGAAGAAAGGCGCCTCCCCCTTTTGAGGTGGTTTGCTCTTCGATGATGTTTCTGCTGCTTTCACCTTGAGAATTGCCTTGCTAGCGCGTTTTCTGCTTGGGATTCGATCTCTGCATGGATTATGCGGACGGTAGACCCAAGAAGCGGGCTTCAATTATTATACCAATTGAAGTAAAGTGATGAAAACACTATCAAAGTTATAATTTTACAAAGAATTTGTCCAATCAGTGCATTGTTGCCTAGTCCGGGTGAATGGCAAATTGCAGAGATTTCTGGCGGTCTGGTCACACTGTTATTATGGTGATGGCACTTTTACAGAACAAATTGAGAAAATCGTACAAAAATACCGATATTGCTTTTAAAAGCAACGCTCTGCTTCGAGTATATATCGATAACTGGATAAATTTATGCCGCTTTGTTGTTTATTATTTGTATAATTTAATTGTCATTTAACAATGAATTTACTGCCAAAAACACGCGAGGAGTTCGCACAAACCGACTACTGGAACGAGTTCTTCAAAAAGCGAGGCGAAAAGGCCTTTGAATGGTATGCAAAAAGAGTGTTTGCCGAGGCAACAAAAAGCAACATGTGTTTTCTTTCCCGAAATTGTATCTTATATATTTCCTAGGTATGGAGAATATCTGGACCTGTGCGATCAGATACACAAATACATCAAGCCGGTGGATAAGATACTCATGCTGGGATGCGGAAACTCCAAGCTGAGCATGGATATGTATGACACAGGATTCAGGTACGGAAGATTTTAATATTATATCTCTGTTATATTATAACTGAAAGCTGATGACCCTCCACAGGGATATAACCAATATTGATATCTCCCCGGTGGCTGTGAAGAAGATGTTGGAGCAGAATGCACGCACGCGTCCGGACATGAAGTTCCTGCAAATGGATGCCACAGCCATGACGTTTCCCGATGAGAGTTTCTCTGTGGCTTTGGACAAGGGCACATTGGATGCCCTATTTGTGGACGATGCCGCAGAAACTAGAGCTGTGGTGGAGAACTATTTCAAGGAGATTCTACGTACCATGCGGTTCGTATGCCAAGTCTTTATAGCGCTTTAAATAAACCAACTTTTATTCAACCAACTTGTATAGGAACGGCGGTCGTTATCTGTGCATATCCTTGCTGCAGGAGCACATTCTCAACTTTCTGCTAGAGTTCCTGCCCCGTCACAACTGCATGCTGCGCATTGTCCACTGTTTGGGCGTGGAGCAGGCCAACAAGGAGAAGAATGCTGATGATGCCATGAAGCTGCCTGTTTTCGTCGTCATTGCCACCAAATTCAAGAGTCTTCCCATGCCCGTTAGTAGATCCCAAATTATTCCGCACAGCATTCCGTAACCCCTCCCTGATTTTACAGATTTTGGAATTCGGTCTGGGCAACGATAAAATGCAAAGATTTACGGAATCTTCGGAGCTAGGCAATGCCGTGTGTTCTGTGCAAAAGGCCGCCCTGGTATGCAACGGGTTGGCACGCTCCAGCATTGCCGGTCACGATGAGGTGACCCTGGACCTATATCGTCCCTCGGAGAACACCCCTCGCTATAGCATATACATCTTGGATCAGGCGGCAGCCAGAGGCCTGAACAAATATGCGGCATTTATTGTGCCGCAGGGCAGGGAGATTGAGTGGCTCTTTGGCACGCCCTCGGGACGCAAGAAGCTGCAGGCATCGGCCAAATTTCAACGCCTCGCGGTGGTTACGCTGCATCGCGACCAAATCTACAATACGCTCGAGGAGGTCAAGGCAGAACTGGGCGATACCGTCACCAGTCTGGCTCCGTATGGCCTGAACGAGCAGATCCCCTATCTGTCGCTGGGCAGCGATGTGGGCAAGCGGGAGACCCTGATCAGTGGCTTCTCCAAGATATCCGGAGACTTTCGCATCGAGGAAGTGGAGGCCAGTGGCAAAACGTTGCGCCGTCTGATATTCCTCAGCAATCAGTTTGTTGTCCAGTCGGAGGCGCTGGTGAAAACAAGTAAAAGAGAAGAATAATCCTTTTTGAGAGATTTCTAATGCTTAAAACTTAAATTTCAGTTAAAATCAAGGGCAAAAAAGAGCGCAAGAAGATCGACTTTGGTTATTTGGCCTGCCAGCATCATTTATACATGTCCGTGGGCGTCCAATTGGCCACAACGCTGCAGAACCCCAAGAAGGATGTGCAGAAGGATGTTCTAGTCATTGGCCTCGGCGGCGGCGGCCTGTGCAGCTTCCTTCATGCCGCTCTACCGTAGGTTTACACAATCCACATTCTACATATTTTATTAATGGAATTCTCGTTGCAGTCAATCGCGGATTACGGCTGTGGAGATAGACCCCATAATGCTGGAGGTGGCTGAGCAATATTTCGAGCTGAAGCAGGACAAACGCTTCCATGTGGTCATCGATGATGGCCTGGCCTTTGTGGAGCGCTGTCGCAACGAAGGTACCTCTGATTTCCCTTGCAAAAACGCCTCTCTAACAGGATTATTCCCCTTTCAGATATACACTTTGATGCCGTCCTGTTCGATGTGGACAGCAAAGATCTCAGCCTGGGCATGAGCTGTCCCCCACAGGGTTTTCTAGCCCACCCTGTACTCCTGCACATCAAGGAGATCATTGGACCCAAGGGTCTGTTCATGCTCAATCTGGTGTGTCGCGACGAGAAGCTCAAAACGGAGGCCATTGCCAATTTGCAAAACGTTTTCCCGGGTGTCTGCAGCTACAAACTGGAGGAGGACATCAATGAGGTGGTCTACTGTGCCAACGATGAGAAGTACAAAACTGTGGAGCAATGGCAGAAAGCCCTGGGCACTGCGGGTCGTGGCCTAAATACGGCCATCAAGGAGCACAAGCTGGCCGGCGAGGACCCCCTCGAAGTGGCCGAGTTTCTCAGTGAATTGAAGATATAGACGCGAATTTTTAAATAAATGTTAATTGTATTTTAGTTATAAATAAAAAACTAAACTATTAACTAATTGTATTGTAGAATTGCTAATAATAACAAGAGCTAAATGTGGCAAAAAAAGTATTGCAAAATGTTTTCGCTTTCAACTTAAATTATGCTAAATCGTTGTATTTTGGATAGCAAGAATAACGAGGCTTGGAATACACATACATATATCATATATCATACAATAATCAACTTAAGTTTATAGCTACATTAATTCAGTTTAACGATCTTTTCGTATTGATTTTCGTTCTGTTTCGGTTTCTAGCGGCAAAAGCACCCATAACACCCACATCGTTGGATGCTAGAAAGGATTACAAGATATAATAAGTACTATACTTAAATTTGTTGTTGTTTCTTTACAGTCATTTGCAAAAAAAGGAACTCTTAGGGCCATAACAAAATTATTTATTTTTTTTTTAATTTTTTACTTAAACAATTTTCTGGCCCTCTCCGTGGGAACTTCTTGGTGAACACAATTGAAAAGGGGTCTAAGGGCAACCAAAAACGCACTGGGATTCACAAAAACAATAAAACAAGAAATAACTCAAAAGACTTTGCGAAAGATATTATTGAAGGCGCGCTGTTTCTTCTTCGTGGTGGAGGAGGTGGTGCTGCCGCCGCTGTTGCTGCCGCTGCCACTGCAGCTGCTGCCGTTGCCATTGCCGTTGCCATTGGGGGTGATGCTGCTCTCCCCCGAGGAGCGTATGGCCTCGCCGAGTATGCGAAATGAGTTTTGTGTGGAGTTGGAGTTCGAATTGAGTGGGAAATTCACCTCGGACAGCGAGGAGCTGTCCAGGCTGGAATTGGGCAGGCTCTTGGTCTGCTTTGGATGGTGATGCGGCGGCTGCTGTTGCTGCTGCTGCTTCTCGCTGCGCTTCAGGCGATACCATTCCCAGGAGGTGGATTCGTGCACCGAATGGCTGTTCTTGATACCGCCAAAGCCATTGTGGGTGCCACCCTTTTTCTTGCTTTTGCTGAACGGCGACTTGAAGAAGGCCGGAGAGGAGAGGCGTCGCGACTTCTTTGTCGCCTGCTTCGGGAGCTGCTCCGGCGGCTTTTCTAATCCGTCAACCGCATCCAGTACGAGATATCCGGAAGGACCCTCTGGCATGAACTCGTTGTAGGCCAGATCGCTGGTGGGTATAAAGTTGGCCAAATCGTCATCGTCTAGCATCAGACTCTCATCGAAATCGCTCTGCGATGCCGGCTCCTCCTCGGCCAGCTCATTCGGCGTCATGCTGGCCGGCGCTGACTCCTGCCGCTTGAGGGCCAACTGCTGCTGCAGGGACTTCTTCTTGCCGGCCTTGCTTCCCGCCAACGGCTGCTGCTTCAGGCTCCTCAGGGTATCTGTAGGTTCTATCGATTAGGATTATACTGCTTTGGATTGGGGATGGATTCTGTGAGCTTACCCGCGTCGAAGAACGTGTCCAGCTGCTCGGCGGCACAGGATGTCGTCTCCGCCGTGTCCAGGCTGTTGTGCCACGAATGTTTGGCTCCCTTTCGGCGGTGCAGCGAGGCTCGTAGACTGGGATTCCCAGTGATCATGTTTGCCGCAATGTTGTTGTTGCTGCCATAGCACACGGATATCTTTCGCTGCCTGCTGGACAGATCCTGACAGCCCCCCACCAGCTGACTGTCGCCACAGTCCTTCAGTATGAGCATCGCCTCCTCGCTGGGTCGCCGCTGCTTGGGCGTGGACTGGTTGAGCATCTGTTCGTAGGATTTGCGGCGATCCAGCTTCGGTTTGGTCACCCTAGCATGGCTGGACGGCTGCTCCTCCTTGAGCTGCTGCGTCTGGCGGCGCAGCTTGCGGTAGTAGACAGTGCCCAGGACGAGCATCAGGAAGATACACGTGCCCACAATGATGATGACCAGAATGCAGGCCTGCACCTGATAGCTCAGGGCCCGCACCTCGCCGGCCAGCTCGGCGCTCTGCTGCTGGTAGAGCTGCTCCTGCTCGATGTACCGCCTGTGCTGGTCCTCCAGCGAGCGCACCGTCAGCGTCTGTTGCGTAAGCGTCTGCTGGAGCTCCTCCACCTGCTTCTTGTAGCGGCGCGACAGCTCCTCCAGATACTGCCCGGACAGCGACATGTTCCTTTCGAGCGCCTGTGGAAGACAGAATGAAGTGAAGGTTTTTATCGTGGCTTTGGATTTGGAGCGGGCGCCTCTGATGACGTCCGTCGGCAAGGTAGCGGTGCCCTCAACTTTCTGCTAAAATGTTGTGTTGGCCCTTGGGCGGAGCCCCTGAACGGGAAGAGACTGCCACTTGTAATGAGCAGCCAACACGCAAGTTGGTCTATAAACAAGTCAGAAACTGATTGGGCCAACAGGAAGTGGAATAGGGGATACTCTTTTTACCGGGCGGAAGGGAGAGCTTCCGGAAGGTGGTTTAGGCGATGTGGAGGCTTTTCGAATTTGCGATAAAACCCTTAGAGCTGAGTCCTCTCGAGTTCCAGCTCTCGAGTCGAGCAGCAGTGTTCCGCATCATGCACATGACATGTATTTTGCTTCATTCTTCTTTAAAGCCTTCTGCTTGTTCGTCTTAAGTTCAACAGGAATGTGGCTCGGTCTCAATCTCCAGTGGAGTTATCAATATGCCTCGTCATGCACACGAAATGTATGTTGTTTTTGCCATTCTTGTGGGAGAATAAATCTCAGAGCATTGAGAAATGGTTGGACTAGGACTCGGTTGCTTTCATGCTTTTGCATAAAGCGATTGATTTTATGGAAACTACAGTAAAAGGTCGTTTAAATCGTGATCTTCTTGGGCCAGGGGACACATAAAAACAAAGATAGTGACTGTGACTAGTCAGAGGAATGAAGTGCCCTCTAGACTTATCCCAGCCTTACCCTATTCCTACGCTTTGCTATCTATCAATCGTATCTCTTACACTCTTTACTGCGGATTCTATGATAAAGGTCGTACCCCTTGAAAGGGTATCGTTTCGCTTTTTGTTTCCCTGCTCAACCAAGGACCTTCCATGGTCTTCCATGGCCTGTCTGCGTGGGTGGATGGGTTGTTTGTTTGCAGGTGCCACGCCAACTGATGACGCACAAGCCGCAAGACCTGGCCTACAGAAAGAAGTTCTTTGCACTCACCTTGATGCGATTGGAGAGGCGTATAAAGACGCTCTCCGACTGTGCGCCATTTGTTAGCTTCTGTTGCAGATTCACATTGGATCCTATCCCGCCTGCCCCAGCTCCAGCTCCAGCTGCAACTCCAGCTCCGCCTACGCCCAATTGGTTACCATTTCCGTTCCCCGCAGCGGCTGCTGCAGCGGCGGCGGCGGCTGCACTACCTCCTGCGGTTATGGAGGCCACTGTGGTGGTCAGCAGATTGTCCAAACTCTCCCAATTGGCGGGATTGCTGTCCTCGATGGCCTGTTCTGCATTGTGCATCATTTCGCTGGAACTGGGCACCATGGTTGTGCTCTCCACATCGCTGGGCGACACCACCAGAGTGGGTATGTCAGTAGCGGCGACAGCTGGCTGTGGGGGCACCACAGGCACTTCCAGATCCTCCAATTCGTCGGGTACATTGAATATATTCACATCTGCGGGAGTGGAATTCGTTGTGGAGGCTGTGGTGGTCGTTGAAGGATCTGGTTTGTCGCCGATTGAAGGCATCGCCTGGCTGGCAACAGCCTCGGGAGTCACAATTTCCAGGCTTGGTGGGGACTCCTGGGTTTCTTCTCCAACCACCTCCTGCTGGCTGCTGGCCCCGTCTGCCGCCGTGGCATTCTCCTGCACTTGTTCTGGCGGCGGCCTCAGTTGCGGGGCCTCAATCTGCTGCTCTATTGTGATGTTCTGCTCCGCTTGGAGCAGCTTGCACACGGCACCCACATGCTCTGCTGGGAGCATACTCAGAAAGTAGCTCTGATGCCTGGCCAGGCCACTGGCGAATGGGCTGCTCCTCAGACTGATGCCGTACTCCTCCGGGCACACGCGACTCTGCAGCAGATCGGACCTCAGCTGGCTGTGATTGAGGAGTCCCTGCAGCTGCTGGAAGTGGCACGAGAGCAGACTGTTGATCCTCTCCACCAGCGTACTGTTGCAGCTGGAGCAGCTGAAGGCCCCAAAGAAGGGTGTCCTGCAGAGCAACGACTCTGCTGACCATTTCAAAGCCTTTGTGGGCTTCACCAGCACTTCGGCGGCTTTCTTTACCATCTGGATGACCGCATCGGAGGCGCTTTGAAAGATGCCACCACCGCCGCCGCCAGCTGTGGCCTTGTGGCTGCTGCCCTGCTCCTGGCCGCCGCCGCCAAAGTCATCGTCAAAGTCGTCCACCTCGTCGCTGGGACGTATCTCCGTCTCGAAGGCCTCGAACTCGGAGGTGCCAAACACCCGGAACAGCGAAACCGGACAGAAATGCTCCTTGGAGTAGTGCGAATGGATGTCCACGCGCACGAATTTCCCAAACAAATGCGGATGCAGCTCGAACGTCTGCACCGTGCGCTTGTCCTCGGCCACAAAGCGACCCACATTGCTCCAGTCGCGGGTGGGAAAGCGCTTCGAGACGGCCACCGTGAAGTTCTTGGGCGACGAGCTGAACAGCTCGAAATTGGCCAGCTCCACCTTTTGGGCCTGGATGGCCTCGCACAGCTCCACCACGAACCAGATGCGACTGCCGCACGTGCTCAGCATATACTCATCGCTCGAGTGCGAGAGCACGGCGCCCGTGTTGGTGGCGTCTCCATTCGAGGCAATGATCTTGGCCCCGCAGTCGGGCGAGGCATAGTTCTTGGAGCGCAGCTTCAGTGTCGGCGGCTTGCCACTCGCCGATCCGGTGTTGTTCCTCCGCTGGGCCGAATTATTGGCCACCTGCTGTTCCAGCTCCATGGCCTGCTCGCGACTGGCCTCGGCCTCCATCTGCTTTTGCGCCCACTCGGAGAACACGGGCATGGGCACCTCCTCATTGCTTTCTGTGAGATTTGCCTTGGCCTCGGTATCGTTTGCTATTCCCTCTCCTGCGCCTGCTCCAGCTCCAGCTCCTCCTGTCGGCTGCTCATCGCTGGTCACATTCCCAGTGCCATCGTCTCCTGGCGCGCCTACAGCCTCTGCTGAAGAAACCAATCCATCCAGGTCGAGGCCTCCCCCGGGATCATTGATCTTCGGCATTTGCTCATCTAAAGGGGGAAACAGAAAACGATTAGTTCTATGGAGACTTATTTAGAATTTAAGTTTCAAGAGCGATACAGAAGAAGAGATCTTCTGGAGCCCTCTCTCTCTCAGCTGCCCACATTTTCCTCTAACTCACTCTAATGATCCTCTCCGAGTGGGTCTCTAGCCCACAACTATAACTCAAGCGAACAACTGAACCAATACAAAAATATACAAAATATAAATTTTTTGGAAAAACAAAAAATTGTTGGTTTTTTGTTAGGATCGGATATACATATATGTATATATCACTAATCGCGGATCCTTATTGATTGTTGAAATCACACAGAAAATTGGAAAAACAATGATTTAAATCGATGTAGGGATCTACAAGCTCCCAGTGCAGTTAAGGAATATCAAAAGCAAAGAATTTTCAGACACAGAAAGATCCCAGGATTATCTTGCGGGGTTGAACAAATAAATAAATATCTGTAAAATCAAAAAATAACGAGTAATCGGAGATGGAAATATTAAGATCCAAGATCAAAGATATAAATGTCGCTAAAATCGATAAATAATATATTATGCAGACAGATATAGCCTAAAATCGACAAATATCGAGAATGGAGAAGATGCTTAGGGTTTTCTGTGGCATCTGCCTTTCGTTGGAGCTTCCATTGCTTCGGCTATACACATAAATCGATGAGTATCGTAAAATCAAGGATGAAAGTCAAGATGCTATCGAAAATCTCAGCTCTTTAAAGAATTTACAAGATATTGTTGGTGTGATCTGCCGCTCTTTAGAACGTTGAATCCTTTGA
Organism: Drosophila helvetica; assembly: GCA_963969585.1. Taxonomy (NCBI): domain Eukaryota; kingdom Metazoa; phylum Arthropoda; class Insecta; order Diptera; family Drosophilidae; genus Drosophila; species Drosophila helvetica. The sequence continues at coordinate 11,987,905 of OZ018402.1, read as the reverse complement.
ATCGAACGCTAAAATGTACCTACATACGTGTACATTAGTTAGATAGATATATGGGCCTTACCCTTTTGAGGCACTTCCTTGGCAGCTTCGAACAGTGGCTGCAACGGTTGCTCCTCCTGCTCCTGTTGCTGCTGCTGCTGCTGTTGCTCCTCGCTCTTGTTGCTCGTCGGTGACTGTATCTCCTCGAGAATAACAGATTCCAGACGATTCTTGACTCGATCCAGAGGCAGCTCCGTGACCGTGACAGTTGGCAGATCAGTTATGATCTCTGGAAAGCTATAAAAAAACAATGGATAGTTATTAAGGGAATATAGCAATATAGTAGAAATACGTATAGTATGTAGGGATATCGCACCTCATAAATACCGTTGATATGGCTATTATTTGCGAGAACCATATAATCCAGAAGAATATTAAAAACATGGTTAAATTCGTTTTCAACTTTTTCAACTCACAACAAATGAACCTCACAGCGAATTGTAGCAGCATTTTGTTACATTCGATTTGTGTTTTTTGGATGTGGGATGTGTGGGGGCTTCGCATTATACAATATTTATATAGAGATTATTATAGATCAGTATCGAGTGAATCGAGAGAGCAACAACAGCTGTGACCCCAAGAAGTAGATACTCCATACATCCGTATACGTATACGTATCTGTATCTATATCTGTGTTGACTTGTGAGCATCGCCACGTTGGAATCTTTTTGGGTTGAAACTTACCCCCCGGCTAAAGCACTACTGGCACTCTGGATCAGTCTCCAGAGGTGTCTCTGACGTGTGTAAATATCGAGGCATGGAAACAAAAAAACACCTCTAAATGACAATGGAATACCCAGTCTTTGGAAGGAACAAAAGGTATATGCGATTATCTGCTGCCTATGCCGATGGATTGACAAAATAAATGATTCCTTTCCAAGTTGGTTCTTGTGGTTTCACGTGGATCTATTTGGCGTACATTTTGGTGTCCTTAAACGCAACAAAATATACGAAGAATGTTCAGTTCTCTTTGGTGTACAAAAATAGATATTCCGAGTAGGACTTTTATTTACTGGAGTACTAAGTATTAGGGTTCTGAGTATTATTTATTTGTGTTTTCTTTCGGGTTATTCTTCGACTGTTCGTTCGGTCTGTTTCGGTCCCAAGAATTCAACAACAAAATACACAGCCTACACAGTCTTTCGTAAATTAATTGGCACTAGAAGGTATCCCCTAGTCGAAACACTCATCCCTAAGTACGATTATTCTCCATTAAAACTACAAAACAAATGCGAGAGATCTTCGGTTCTGCAGTTGAAACAGCTGTGACTGACATTCAGCAGAGCTCTGAGGACAGAGAGCGAGAACTCTCGCGCGGAGCCAAGTAAAGGCGTTCCATATTCACCGAGAAACACACAACATTCGTGATAACAATCGCTTATAAATAAATGTGTTCATGAGCTCAACAGCAAAAAAAACAACAACTAAATTCTTTAATGAAAATCTCTGGGGTAAAACACACAGTTCAAAGTGCTCTCGAATCTGATTACAGAAAAGGAATTCCCAGCCATATTTCAAAACAAAAACAAACAACATTTATATTATAGAAAATTATATTTCTCAACTGTGCAAAAAGTATTTTGGTTGCAAAATTGCATGTGACAGTCGGACATTTGACAGCCCGAAATGTGAAAGCCATCGAACTAATTAAACCGACAGAATAACAGAAATATGTGCTTATAAGGGATATATATTATAGATCTCTGATGCATCTATATCTACCACAATATCTCTGATCTGTGTCAAGTGCAAACAAAAAGTGCGTACTAATTGGGGGTGTTTCAAGATTATAAATAAAACATTTGCTGATTTTCGGATGACAAAAATTATGTCAAGATTGTAATTAATTTTTTCTGTGGTCAGTGACCGCCTTCGACCAGAGAGAGCAGCCTCCTACAATTAATTGCGACTTCACGAGTACAGCAGCAGAATGTATCTTACAGATGCATATTCGTATGCGTATCCACAGCATCCATTATAGGCGCGAACACTGCCATATATTATGTCATGGCTGCGCTTTATTGTTGCCTATAAAAATGCCTCAACATTTGGATTTCCTGCTTCTTTATGTCGCACAGAGCTCTCTCTACCCCTCTCTCTCTCTCTCTCTCTCTCTGTCATATGTATATCATCTGTTCTCTCTTTGGGGAATTTCCCATTTCCGTCACAAGTGTTAATATACATACTACGAAGTATTTGCACAGTCTGTTTAAATCTAGTACAGATTCTGTAGACAGAAAATAAGAACAAAATGAACAAGAGGTTTTGCTACCCTTTTATGGTTCAACCATCACTTTGTGTTCGGATTGTGTTTAAATTTAGCTTTTAATTGTAAATATTCCATGTTGATTTTCAAACAATTGTTTCCCTACGAGCTTTCAAGGCGAATGACGTTGAGTCGCTGTACAAATTTCCCATAAACGAACGCACAGAACAAATACCAGAACGCCACGATTTGGTATTTTTTACAAAGCAATTCCAAAACAGATATAGAATTCATCAAACGGTTATTGATGATATTGAACCGTTCTGAATGATATCGAACAAATATCGTCTTACACAAAATACAAGGATGTAAAGGTAATATCATTGTTGAGAAGGCTATTGTGCTGCTTAAAAAAAGAAAACCATCTAAGGGAGCAAAGGGACTACATATACCCTTTATACTTCCAGTTACATGAAGAATCTGTGCCAAATCAGACAAGGACAGAGAGGGAGAGCGAGAGAAAGATCCATTAAAAGATTCATGGGAATGCCTATATAGAATCTCTTTTAGATAAGGTTCTAAAATATATAAACATTTTTTGGTTCGGAACTGTTACTGTTCGTTGCAAACCTCAACCTGAAAATTAAAAAAACACCTCTGAAGCCCCATTGAAATTTAAAGTTTCTTAAAATAATTTTGTGGAAAATCATTTCAACGACTTCTCAAAGTTACTTTCATTTCAAGAGTGAAAATCCCCCCCCTCAAGCCTTTTGACTTTGACTGGGAATCAGTAAAGTGATCTGTGGACATTACGTATACGTACAGTTGAACTTTTTAGACTTTGAGATATTACTATTTAAACCATACAAATGTGAATAAATTGAACGGCCAAGTCCCATTTCCCATTCAGCTTCTAAACAATTAATTTTTCGTTTCGTTTATAGCAAAACAATTTATTAATATTTAGAGATTTATCAATTAACGATAATTTAACGAGCTGATAAAACACACGCAACTTTAACCCCACACAAATTGCTGGGCAAACAAATCTGCAATTGCCGCCACGCAACAACAAAACTATAAACTAGTAAGAAAAAAAATATTAAGAAATAAAAAATGCATTAAACAGAAAGTAAATTTCACTTCAGTGCGCTTTCAAAGTGGTAAAAACATAAACAAAACAATTTAAAAGAAAATGAAGAAAATGTTACTGAAATAAAAATAAATTTTGAAAAAATAAACAAACGTTGAGGGATATACGAAGATATGTGTATGAAGAGTATATGCTCTTGAGAGATCAATAAAGGGTCAAAAGAGCTACAAATTGTTCAATGTTATTAAACAAATATTTATTTTAGTATTTAACATTTATGGAAATAATCTCTTGTCATCTTTGGCTTTGCACCTTACGTGGGTCTCCCTCTCGCTCTCTCCCAATGCGGCTTAGCATTAAATAGACAATTTGTTCATATTTTTCTTTAAAGAGAGCGCGCGACCTTTTACTCTCTCATTCTTTTTTTACTTTGAAAAATCATAGAAATACAGATTTTGATCAATCGCATATTTTAGGGGGACACCTCCTTGATCCTTGCTCCAATTCCTTCCAAATATCATTAACGCTCGACTCGAGATGCACAAGAGAATTCTGCCAAAGAGAATACCCAGGATTGTCACAGGCGTGTGCCTGATGATAAACGATATTCGTCGCGAGTCTCTAATTAAGTCTCTTTCCGGACTGCCATTATATCCAGCCGTATTAAGATTATTATGATTATTTCTGTCCTAGTAAAGTAAGGTTCGCTTATTCCTTATGTTTTTATATTTTAATTCCAGAGATGGCTTTGGAGGCCCTTGAATTATTCAAAGAAAATATTTTTTTGTTGCACTCCAAGTCAATGCTCAACTATCGTAGGTAAACCCATCCTCAAGCTAAGAAAAACCTGCTCTATATTTTGTGAGTTATGCGGGGAAGAGATGTGCATTCCATTCCAACAAGCCATGTATTATATATGGCCCAGGAGCAGCACCAACTTCGGCCCCAGCAACACCTTTTCGGAAGACAAGTTGGGACGCCCAATGCCGCTGCGCCTCTGCGCCTCTGCGGCATGCAACTTGAGATGACAACAGATACAAAAAAAACTGATTCAACATTCGAGTGGTCTCGGACCTCCACTTGCACCTCACAAATCTCTCATAACGTCACCACCGGCCAAAGTGGTTCAAAAGTGGCTTCAAAACGTGGCCAAGCGGAGGGGAATGAGGGGCAGGGAAATTGTGGGAGAGAAGAAAAATGGTTTCGACGGACGACATGCAACAATTAGCGCACATTTGTGTTCATTTTGTTTATTGCATAATGAACCAAGGAGCCGCTTTTACCTGGCCCTGCTTCAGTTTTTTCTTTCAAGTTTTTCTTCTTTGTCTTTTTGCTGGAAAAGGGTCGCTCTAGAGCTAATTAAACGAAAATTGACATCTGCAAATTGCAAGAGCGCGACGGTTGGGCGTTTAGTTCCTCTTTCTCCATTCTCCAAAGTGAAAAGTGGAGTGAAAAGTGTATCAGCACTGCAACTGCAGCCAAACATGTTAAATGTGTCCAATCCGTTGACAGCTCGAGACTCTAGACTCCAGGAGTCCGAGTCCCATTCACAAGTCTCCTCCAATGGGAGGGAGTCGGACACATGTACCATGTACATATGTAAATTTGCCTGCCTGAATACAAAATTATTCTATAATAATTATTGGCCTGCATCGCAATTCATGTCACCGAACGCCCACACCACACCATAGACAGAATCCCCCATCCACAGCCCCATCCGCAGCATTGCACTGCACCCGAAGAAGGAAAACAACCCAGCAGCTGGGGCTTTATATTGTATCTATATATGTATATGTATAAGTCTTTGTATCTGTAGTATATTCATGTATTTATGACTTGTCTGCCAACCTCAAGACTCAAACAAAAATGAATGAAAGATAACTTTCAAGATACCATTAAGTCAATGTTTAGATACTCTTGCAATTCGGGGATTAACAATATATTTTAAATACCAGAAATAGCAAAAAATACTAGAACAAACCAGAACATACTATATATAATAATAATAATAATAACAATATAGTACTATATAAATACTATAAAAATCACAGAAAATAATAGAAAATCGCGAAAAATTCTATCAAAATATGGTATCATATCAAAAACAAATATCCCATCTTTAAAATATCAGAAAAGGCAGAAAAATCTAAAAGAATTTTCAAAAAAGAGCTAGAATTATGCGGGGAAATACTAAAAATACCGAAAAGTACTAGAAAAATTAAAACAGTTTAGGAAAACGCAGCTGTAAAAATTCTAGAAAAAGGGCAAGAAAAAACTTGATAAATTCCATGAAAATTCTAGAAAAAAATCTAAAATTTAAAAGATACAAGCTTCTTGCAATGATTGCCATACGATAGATGAGTAGTACCTCGATTTTCCTTGGAGTATACATTATCTTTCAACAAAGAAAAGGAAACCCTATGCAAAATTTCATATAGATACGATCTCTTAAGAGTATAATCAAGATCTAAGTATATAAATTCCACAGAAAAACGTTTACATCTAGGTACAGTATCGTCTTGTCGATGAGGAAGTTCATGTGATAGTAGATTCGCTATGGGGGAAGTTTCATATAGAGTAGGTACTAGTTTCACTAAGAATACAGTTTCCTAAAGAAGTTTCATTCATAATCGGAGAATATTTCTCTTCCGCCCAACACACATCTCATCGAATTCATAGTACCCCCACTTCATCAGAGTATTGAAATGCAAACTGTCTGCCTGGGCAGTAAGGCAGTAAGCAGCAGCCGGGTACCATGTTACCATACAACCATGTAAGGCATATTGGGTTAACCTGGAGCTGAAGCTGGAGCTGGAGGCCGTTTCGTTCCGGCACTTGAATTTTGCCTACAAGTTTGTCAGGAATTTCTGGCTTTTCTTTTGCTTGCATTTTGAATAAATTAATAAATGCAAAATATTTCAACAACGATGTGAAAATTGGTTTACATATTTTATTTTTCCTTTTTGTCGTCGCACAGTGTGTGTGCAAAAAGTGAAAATATTTTTTGTGGGGGCAAACCGCTCCCCATATTCAGCATTGATTGTGGAAGTCTTGCTATACACAAGCATCATTTAAATCTAAGTATATTAAAGATTGGTGGAAGATATTTTTCCAAAGAAATATTTCAATATTTTAGACAACTTTCAAATAAAAGTGGAACAAAAATATAGCTTAAAAATAAATACATATGAAGGATATTCCTTTCAAGCAAACTTGACAGAATTATTGAAAGAAAGAACCTCCGAAACATATTCTAGAAATTCTAGAAAGAGCATAACTTTTTTTGACTAGATTATATCGGAATAAATGTATGAAAATAATTATATTAATTATTTTGAAATATTTTAGGCTGCGAGTAACTATTGCCATCCCTTTTACCATGTTCCTGGAAAGTATTCTCCATAACACGAATCTATCACTAAGTTAATCGGAAAAAAGACATATGTATAAATATATAATTAATGCATACATTGTCGTCAGCTGACTACAATTTCCTGGAAATTTGATTTTTTTAAATATCAAGCGTAGCTAAAAGATTCTGGGAAAAGGTCGGAACTGGAAATACTTCCATTAAAATAATCAATTTTCACGGCAATCTACATATGTACATACATATATGTATATATAAATGTTTAAATGTATATGTGCATGTATTTTTAAATACAAATATTCCAAAAATAATTTAAAGATTTAATTTAAGAAATAAAGAATTAAAGAATAAGCCATTAAAATGTATAAAGAATCTTTTTTTATTGCCCAAAGCAATGTTTTCAAAAATAGACTGGGTTTTTTGGTAAATGTTTAAAAAAAATTATAGCATTTTGTGGTATTTGTCTTGTAGTCTTCTAGGATTGGGATTGGTATTTCCAAAGTATTTTCTTTGTTGTTTTCCAATAATTCTATCAGGTTTGAACTAAATCTAATGAAGATTTCTGATAAACTTAAACTTTTTTTGATGAAGTGTTCTATATTAAATTAAATATTTAATAAATTTAATTGTCCTAAGCTTCAGACATAAGTAGAGCTAAATGCTAAATAATCAAAATTAGTTGAAACTAGAAGATCGAAAATCACAAAAATTAATTGAAGTTTAGCAAAAACAAAAATAGCTCCCAAAAATTATAAAACATTAAGTAGATGTTCGGAATGCAGCTCTCGAGTGTAGCGGTACATATGTATCTTTATAGGTGTTTCACCTGGACTGCAGACAAGTATTTTAAGCAGAATGATCTTTTAATGTCATTTGTTGTTATTCTCGTTTTAGCATTGAAAAGTCTCACGCACATAAAATATCAACACAAAATCATAATTTCATAAATAAAAATATATTCTATGGGGTCTTTAAAACAGCATAGAATGCAGGAGAGGAAAATCCATTCAATCACAGAAACATCATCAGCTCTAAGGCAATCCATTGAGGAATAAATCTCCCAAAGATACCTTATTAAATCACAGAAAAAACCCAATCTCATATTTACTCTCATTTTGTGGACTTTTCCTTTTGTGTAAAAATTTGCACAACTTAAAGTGGATACAAATAGTGATTAAAGTGGAGTGACAATTTTCGGTTGCTTTTGGGTTTTTAATTGATGGACAAACTATGGGATAATGCTACACATTTAACTGTGGATGGAATGGTGGAAGTGGCATCCGGTTGGCCCCCAGTTCTCTCAAATATAAACCGAACTTCGCTAAAACCACAATCAATATTTGCTAATGATAAACAACCAATCGATGGATGGGGAAATAATTGCAATTAAGAGCTATTATTCGTGTTTGTTCAATCAACTCGAAGAAATCTAGTTGGATGGGGATAGTGCTTTAAGTACATGTCCTTTAGAGGTCACAGCTGTTGTTGTTGCATAGGTTTGGTTTTCCCTTCAAGGACCTTACATTAAAATGTATAAACAAAGTTTTGGTGCACTGCAGGCACCAGGACACACACAGAGATGAGACACTCGCGTTAATTGATTTGATTTCACAAGGATTCGGCTATTCCTTTTTATTCGTATGGGGTCTATCGATAAGGAGGCGGCTCCTTCGTCACACACACGCCGTTAGGAGGAGGCCACCACCAGGGAGCGAGGCGAAGCGCACGATCGCACCACTGGAAACCGAAATGAGAACTGAAACGAACGTATTACCGACTCGAACTCTAGGTAATTGCGGTGTGTGCAGATATATTTGCCGTCTGAGACGTGCGAGTAGATACAGATACAAAAGAGAGCAAAACCAGCTCTGTGGGCACACAGAGAGACACAAAGACAGAGAGAGAGAAAGAGGGAGAGAGAGCATTACCTCAACAATCGAGAGACATCGACATCGTCATCGGCATGCACTTGCCGAAGCGACTGCAACGACTGCATTTTACCGGCAAACTTGTCGCACCGCTTGCACCGCTCTCTGTGGCATGCCTCTCTGCCTCTTGGATCGTGTTTTATTTTTTGTTTTTTTGTGCATGTGTGAAAAACTAACGCCATGGCGGCTCTGCTGCCTGTCTGCAAAATAAACCCAAATTGATGACCAGAAAGGAAAGCCAACAACTCTGGAAGCGCCTAAGCCATGGAAATGCTGCTCCCAAGTGGAGCGTCCATCAAAGAATTTCCTACCCGCTCAAGGGGGAGGGGGAACCGTTTTCCACAATTAAATTCAAGTCTAGTTGACTTCTCAGCGGCATACTGATCAATCAATTAATTAGTAAGGAAGTTGATCATTTATAATGCGTGAGAATGTTATGCGAATAATAATTTTGAGACTTTTTAAAAATTTTATAGTATTTCGAATTAAAAATTGCTATCGTATATTTTTGATGCAAATAAAGTGACTATTTATTAGCTAAAGAAATAATTTTAAAAAATAAAAATAACATAAATAATAATTCAAAATCTTAAAATCAAATTTTTAATATGAGAATAAATAGGTAATCGATTTAGGCGTTTAAAATGTTTATAAACAAAATTTTCTAACTAAAATTGTCAATTATTTGATGAATTTCATTGAAGAAGATTTGGAAGTTTATTTCGCTTTCTTAAAAAAAAATACATCGAAGAGAACTTTCTGACAAATAAAATTATGTATGGGATAGATGTATGGATATTCCTAATTTTATACGATAAATGGTTCATTGTGATGATCTTTGGTAGAATTCCCATCGATTCTCAAAGGATAATAGCAGATTAATTTGAATTCAAATGAAATTAATATTAAATTTATTATAATTTAAAAAAAAAGGCAAATAAATGGATAAAATTACAAAATATGGTTAAGAATATAAGTAAGATTATGTATTGTAAAATCCAACCTTTGTATTTCCTTCCTGGATCCCATTTTTCTAGCATACATCTCTTTTAACGAAAGAAAAACGACTGGAATTTATTACTTTCAAGAAATTTAGGGTTTCTTCTTGGGGTTCTCTCTACCCATAATCCTAATCATCCGCTTGAATAATGTGGGGAAAACTTCTTTCCAGTCTCCTAATTTCTCTTCCTGTAAGACCATTTTCTTTTATTTTCATGAGACATAAATACTACTCTTAGGTATATTCCCGCACATTTTATATTGTCTGTACTTTAGTAGATATTACATCACGTTTGATGTGTCATATATTGAGGCATAACAGATGATATATGGGTACCCGCGGTGTACCCCCATAAAATGGTCTGGCAAATTCCTACAGTTTTCATTCAAAGAAAAAAAAATAATAATAATATGTATAAATTTTATATTTTTATTGGGAAAATGCAATGCCAAAGACCTACACCATTTCTCCCACCCACAAGGGTACAGAAAGAAAAGCCTCCTTTTTTCTCTCTCGTTTTCCTTATGGTTTTTGCATCTTTTTCTTGTGTCTGCTCTGTGAGTGTGCTGTGCTTTTTGTGGGTTGAATGTGTTTTTATTGTTTATTGTGAGTGTTCCCTGCTTGGGGGCACAGCTGCATTTTGGGTGGCAAAAGGTGTCGGAAACGGCTTTAGCCCCCACAATGAATGCAACAGCCACAGGAAGCCTGTCCGTCTCTGTCTGTCTCTGGGTTTGGCCTGGACTTTTGGCTTGTGACAGGTTTATGTCTAAATCTGTTAGCCAGCCTTCAGCCAGGACCCAGACCATTAGCATAAGGCGTGGGACAGGCTCAGAAAAACAGCAAAAATACAATAAAGGAATCGGTGGCTTCTGAAGTCGTAGCTATCGGATACTCTTGGAAATGCAGATGCAGTTGGATTTCGTGAGGTACAAAAATACCGAATCGCCGGTTCCTCTCATGTATCCTTTCGCTTATGGGCAATTTTTAAAAAGAAAAAACGTTTCTCCTTTATCCTTTCGATTGCTTTCCTTTTCTTTGCCACTCTTTTATCCTTCTTTTTTTCTTCCTCTGGTCTTCTCATCCGAAACGAATTTATCCTCTCACTTATGGGAAATTTGTACAGCCAAAACGAATGACACTACAACTTCTGGAGTTCTTTTTTGATTTTCCACAGAAACAACAAAGTATTTATACGAAAAAAATTGTCTCCTGATCGATACAATTTATGCTTTAAAAATATGGTGATTAAACCTTCAGTATTCCATCTTTCCTAAAGCTATGGAAAGGACCTATATTCCGCATTCATAAATCGATCTACAGAACTATCTTTCCTTTTTCTTTTCTATCAAAAAATATATCCCCATTGGAAAGAGTAGCATCTGACTCCAAAAATGAATAGGAAATATCTTTATATATATATAAAATGTTTATGGCGGGTACAGACCCAAGACCAGCCCCGTCCCAGGACCGTACAATATGGTTTGTGGCTTGGCAGATAGCGATCGACGGCTGAGGCAAATGAAAACAGGGAAAATTAAGTCCATAAACTTAGGCAAATATTTAGACGGGAGGATAATTGCAAGTGCAACGGAAAGTGAAATTGTTAATCGTAAAATCACAGCAGCGGCAGCAGCAGCAGCGAAATGTGGGCTGTTGCAGCATGGGAGACAGATTGCAACACCGCTCGTGGGGCAAATAGGGTCCATAAAAATCGGATTTGCCGCCTAATCTGAAGAGAGTGATAGAAAGAGAAAGAGAGAGAGATTTGGGGAAAGGGAGATAGAGTCGCACAGATGCAAACAGAGCCGCCATTTGTCTTTTGATGATGTTGTGGCAATTTGTTTCGACTCCTTTTTGTGTGCAACGTGCAACAGCAATAGCCACCGCAACAGCAACAGCAACAGCAAAAAGGTTACAACGGGCCAAAAGTGTCAATTGAATTGAACGATGCCAACTGCCATCGATGGCTGCCACAGCTACAGCCTCCGCCTCCGCCTCTGCCTTCGCCTCTCCACCTCCGCTGCATGGATGTTGCCGCTGTGGCTGTTGCTGTGTTGCAGTTGCAGTTGCACTTGTTGCCTCTGCGCTATTGCCCGAGACAGCAAACGCCATTGAAAGATAAACACTTGTAATGCGAAAGTGTTTTCGAAGCCCCAAAGCAGCCAGCCGAAGCGCTTACACAATGAGAGCCATGGCTCTCAGTAATACTCGTGTGGATCAGGCAGCAGGCAGCGGCAGCATCAGGCAACAGGCAGCACCACTGAGCACACACACGAGCTGTTAAGTGGTTGCTGGAGGGAGGCATTGCCAAAGCCTTCCCCCAGTGGGAGGAGTGTGTGGAGGCTGTGTGGAGATGCTGTTACACGGTCACAAAGGGGTGGAGGGGGGTGGCTATATCGTTGGAAGAAAGTTTCAGTTGCACATCGCACATCTCTCGGGGAGATTGCTGGGCGGATTCCAGTTCAGAGTTTAGGTCAAAGTAAAGCAATTGAACTTTGTGTAAAGATGCGAGTAGGTGCAAGAGGCAACCGATAGAGAGACACATAATTAAGATACGTGTCTCTAGCCGCTATCTACCGAAAGATAATAAAGATACAAGTCTTTATCTTATGGTGGTATCTTAAAGAAATTTGAATAGATTATCTGATTCCAATCTGATCCAAAAAATATGTTTTAAACCAGCAAAATCCCCACCTGTGCTTGGGATCGTCAAAATGTACGATCTAAAACAGTATTTTTCCAGATGTTTTAGCGATATTCGGCACACGAATTATTTTGGTATTTCCTGTTCCTGAGGTTCCATAAAGAGCTCTGTAAAATCTAAATATTTCCAAAGGATGGTAAACAAATTCTCAAAATGTTGAGAGAAGCGAGAAATTGCTTCTTAATATTTGGAATGGTATTTAAGCAATGAAACCACAAACATAAATATCCATATAATATATGGGATTTATTTTCTTGATACTTGAGTATATAATTTATAACCACAGTTCATCCACAACAAAGAAAAGGAACACATTTTCCATGGGTCACCAATCCACGTATTCTGCAGGAATGCCTTCGAAACGTTCCGAAACATCGATGATTCGAATGATTCGTGTCTCACACGAGACGAAGATTCACGAATACAACATTTTAAACGAAGATTCCGCAAATGAGAGTTCGGGTCCGGAGGGAGAATGCAGATTGAGTGAATGAGAGTGCCGTAAGAATACCGCTAGTTTCGAACACCCACATACACTTCACATACAGCTGCGTCCAAAATAATAGTGGTGCCCATACAAGCTTTAATTATTCGTCAATAACAAGACCTGGGAGCACTTTCCAAACAAATTTTTAATTTTCATTGTAACTTTGTTAATTAATGATTATACATAACAACTTAGGATAGTTCTGCCAAATATTTATAAAAAAAAATTAATAGAGTAGTAGTGCATTTTTTCACAAGATATTACAGTCCAACCCAATTTTTTGAGAGTGTCCTTTATACCCGATATAAGACATCCATATGTGCAATAAATTATAGTATTTAATTGATTAGCCTTTGGCATGGCAAATTGTATTTTTTTCTGTACTGTTTTGGGCGTCCCAAGAATAAATCTCGGACTAATTGGGAGAAGTTGGAGTCAATGGCTTTCTATGGAACTTCTATAGGAATGCATTCAATACAGAATTCCACATTGAAACCACCCTTATAATGATAATGATTTTGGATTTATCTTAGTCTCAGGATTCGTAGAAAACCCAGAGTTTAAATTGTGTAAAAAAATAAAATAAAATTTACATTAAAATCAATTTTATTTATTTAACTAACAATACTTATCTGGCAATTTAAACATCTACTGAATTTCTATTAAATCTTCCCCCAATTTCCCACCAAAAACCCATTCCGTTACCAGACCAACCAAATGCAATAAAAACCCCACAGTAAAGTAAAGTTTTCCACTGAAAATTTTCATATTAATTTGTTTAACAGCAGAAAAAAAAAATAACAAACAAACAAAAATGTATAATAACTCAAACAGTCTGCAGGCAGCAGGCAGCAGCAGCAGCTGCCTTCCCCCGCCCTGCTTCACCCCTTCCCTCCTGACACCTACGCGGAGGTAAAACATTTTTCACTCCGCACGATGCCAAAACGTCTACACGTCCATGTCTCTGTCTGCGTCCACGTCCACGTCTACGTCTACGTCTCTCTCTCTCTTTCCGTCTCTCTGATTTTCTATATCTCTCTGGCATTTTCGCCAGATAATCATTAACAAATAACAAATGCAAAGGAGACAAAAAGAGACAACAACAGAAACAACAAAACATGAGAGGAAAAAATGCCGGCAAATGCAACGGCAAAATGCGATGCAAAAACAAAACAAAAAAAAGAGCAACAAAATATAACCGGCTTCTTTTTTTTGTTGTTGTCTCTCTCAATTTCAGAGAGTTTTATTTTTATTTTCGTTTTCATTAGAGAGGCGCCTACGACTCGTGTCTGCTAAATGAATCAAGGAGAAAAAATGGGAAAAATGCAAGAGGAATGCCTTGCAAAAAAGACAAAAGAAGTGAAGGCGTACCGTACGAACAGTGCGGGGGGAGGGCTAATCAATGCAGTTAGACGAGATTCGTGAGATCCAGTAATCGACCGATCAACGATAGACAATCAACGCGATCAGAGCGATCAACAATCAACGATCAAAATTGATTGACGAAAGTCAATGGGCGCACGCTCACAATCAATTAAGTATCTGGACATTTGAGATGAGGCTCCGCTCCTCCGCTCCACCGCTCCTCCGCTCCTTCGTTGTTTTTTAGGGGAAAGGGGGATAAGATCATTATGGGGAGGAGAGCGATCTCGTTGAGCGATCATTGACAGGCGAACAAGCAGTTTTCATGGGGGATTGTGCAGGAGATTTGCATAAGCGTCAATTGGTCGGATCACCGGGAGATCTGTTTGCTGTTTTATGGGCATGTCCATTGACGATCGGCGGCATACATGATAATGGCTTTTTGCCAAGTTTGATTACACCTAAACAAGATCATGATGCATTTGAAAGCCTAAACTGTAAAATCTTTTTTAGAGAGTCCTTTACATCGAAAGTGAAAGTACGAAAAGAAACATTCGCTAGTCCCCAATCACCTGCCAAGACCCACAACACACACACACATATAGTAGGGGGGTGGGGGGTATCGGGTGAGTGTGTGGATATGTCTGGAAGGCTCCTCTGTCGCGCGAAATGCATTTTGATTCTGTCTACTGCGTTAAGAAAATTTATTTATGTCTGGTCTGTCAAGAGAGGGGGGAAGGGGGCTGGGAAAAGGAAAATGCATAAAAAATGAAAGTAAATTTCATACTGATAAAGCCATTTTCGGAGGGGGTAGCCCAGAGACAGACGGCAGACAACAAACATGACATCAAATCGAATCGAATCGAATCCAAAAACTCTGATTCGCTGCCATTTAACACTTTTACTCCCGTGCGATAAGTAAACATCGAAACCAATCCAAAAACCGAATCGAACTCAACCGAAAACCAAAAACCGAAGACCGATATCGAACTATGCTCTCGAAAGCCTTTAAAGGATCTCCCCCTCCCCTCCCCTCCCCACCATCCATCCCAAACGATTGCTGGCGTTGGCGTTTAGCGTTTTTTCTTTCGTTGCCATTCGGGGGGAGGGTTGACGGTGGGGGCACCCACAGCGTCTTTGAATCGTAAAAAATTGGTTTATTTCATTTCTGATGGATACCCTTTCCCGGGGGTTTTGTAGTTCTTGCATCAGAGAAAAGCTACTTTGAATTCTTAATCAGGATTAATCTATCCCTTCTATCGTTCCCTGCCACTATTCTGCGTCATGCGGCAGTGCCTATCGGTCGTTTGGCGTAACAAGCTTCGGCTTGGTGTCCCTTGGGTCAGTCGATGGTCTCCTAACAGTCTGTTTGGGTTGGCAAATACTATAGAATATTTTTATTGGATTCTGGGCACCGACTAAGCTTATTAAATTTATTTTGATGGAAATGATATTAAATAGAGCCTTTAGTAAAAATTTATTGAAAATTAAATTAACTTATAATCAGATTTTTTAATGAGTTTTAAAAGTTAAAAGCAACTAAAATAAAACATCATTTTTATCAACCGATCACTGAAACTACTGTTTTTGCTCAAAAATATTCATTATGGATAATTATAAATAATAATTATTGTGGATAATCTTCATCACCGATGATAATCCGCAAAACTTAAAATTTTAAATTATTGTGTGATTTTTAAAATATAGCTCATAATTATTACGGGTCCTGATATGATAATTCCAATTAATCTGTTACTTTTAAACCGAATCAAACTAAATCATATGATTTTATAAGAAAAAATCATTTAAAAGTCCTATAAAACATTGAAATATGAATTTTAACATTTATAATAAAGTCTTACACATTTTTCCCAATGCTAAAGACCCCCACAGACATAAAAGGAACAGGAATAATTAATAAGAAATATATTAATGCCAATAAGGTTTCTTGGAAGTATGCATGTTCTTAGAAAAACGAGTGGACCCATGCATACCCATGCAAGTGTATACCCATCATCGGCGCGTTGAAGTTGGCTTTCATTAATGCCTTCGTTTTTGTTGGTCGGTTTTTGGGATGAATGAAATGGCCGGCCACCGATAGATAGGCCCAGGCAGACAGTCTGCCGGCTAACTGACTGAATGACGGACGGACGAACGTACGGAGGAGGCATTTAGAAAGTACGCGCATTTGCCGTTCCACAAAAAGAGCGGGAGCCCAGCAGAGGAGCCACACAGAGCAATAGAGACAGAGACAGAGATAGAGAGAGGGAGAGAGATAGTGAGAGAGCAAAAAGCGATCGAAGGAAGGGGGAAAATAAATTGAAAAACTGTAAAGCAAATTACCGGCAAAAGGCATTGTGACAAGACATCGCGTGGGTGTTCCAGCCGCCGCAGTCGCTGCTAAGCTGTGAATGGAATGGAACTGCTATGGGATGCCGTTGCAGGCAGGCAGGCAGAGGCAGATCATGTCCAGCGACAGAGACAGGGTATATAAGTCATACGTACATGTATGTGCATATGTATGTACAGTTTTTTGGCCCCGCGGTTACGACACAAATGAATTATTATTTAGGATATTTTACTACATGTCGGCTCTTAAATGCTAAATCCTCACTTGCTTAGGGCTACACATAAAATATATCATGCATACTCGACTCGTTTGAGGGTGAAAAGTAATTTCTGGCCACAAAAACACCCATCATCCACCACCCACCCACCCATTGTCAATGTCAAGATCAATGTTTACAAAGCAAACGATGAGACTGCCTACTAGATAGAAAAATGAACTGAAAACTGTTCTCATTATGGGTAACAAGAAACTCAAATAAAGATAAGATAACCAAGGGCTCCAAGTACACAATCGACTAGAGGATACAAGCTGCTCACAATTAGGGAAATTCTTAATTTTTAAATGATAAATGTGCATAAATGAAGCATCTATTAATTAAAGCTCTCACAACCTTCGAGATCTCCCCGCTAAATCGTATCTGACTGTAGATTCTGAGCAGTAATGCATCCATTTAGAGCATATGGAAGCGAATTCTGCTCTCAACACTTTTCAGTGATCATTTAACACCTTTCAATGCCAAGATCAGGCCTAAAATGCTGTGAATTTCCACTGGAAATTTGAGAACTCACTTTGATGGCGCCCCGCCTGTCATCCAGTCTATAAATAAGCAAACAGTTCACTGAAAATAATCAATATCAAGTGCTCAGGCCGACAGGGGGGGAACTCTATCAATGAAAATGTTTACAACAAAAGACACATGCGGATGTTATACTATAAAAATATACTATATAGTCTATAGGTATAGGGTGTGCGGTTATACACAGATCAACAACAGATCCCAACCAGGCAACGGGCATTTTCCAAAGCATTTCCCCTGAGGTTGGAGTGTGTCGCGTGCAAAGAGGTAAATAATCGCACGAGTAGAACTGAGGGAATAAATATTCGTATGTATTTTCGAAATGAAAATGAAACTCGATGAGCTCCAAGCAAAATAGAAAAAAACAGCAATAACTAGCGTAGGTATCGATAATTATAATATTGGACAGTGTGTTTATTTTTAGAAAACAAAGGCAAAAACAATGCCAATATTGACCTTGCGAGTGAGTGAAAGGCACCGCCATTGATCTTCCACTTTTGACGAGTTGCAGCATGTGAACGAACTCGGGACGTGGGGCTGATCGTGCCCATAGCTCCAAGACGTGAAAACAATCACAAATAAAAGCCTGATAAGCGCCTGGGGGCGGAGCCGGGGAAAAAATTATACCCCTATGGCAACGAAATAGCTTTCGGAACTGATAAGCGCCTGGCACTACTCGCAGTAGTACTCACTAATCGTAGATGAACCCCAATGGAATGTTTTGTAGTATACACGCTTAACCCACTTATATCGGAAATGAATGGCGAATAATCGACTTAAATTCCGAGTCGTTCATTGCAGTCGTTCATGGGGTTAAAGAAACAGCAGCAGTGCGTGCATGGGCGAGTGAGAGAGAGAGATAACAAGGTGAGAGATCGGAAATGCAGTTAATCTTGTTTGTTTATTCTCCGAAGTACTGGCTAAACGAGCAGCTACTTGGCAGCACTCGTGTCGGTGGTGTCTCAAAATGAAGTACGATTCCTGTGTACCGATATTTATTTTTAGTTAAAATATTCGGTTTTTTGTGCCATTACTGGTTAAAAATAGTTTCTAGCCGAAGATATGCTTGGCTAGCGATTCTTTAAAATTCTTAGACCTCGCTTGCTCCCTCGCTAGCTGCCTCGTTTAGACAGTGCTGTAGTCTCCCCCTGCCGCTGGCTTATCTCACAATCTCTTTGTCTGCTCCTCCTCCTTGCACTTCCACCCGTTCAAGTTCAAGCAGACCCCAGCGTTTCTTAGCTCTCACTCTCTTGCTTTTCAGCCTATCCTTTTTCTAACCTTCCGCAAACTCTCACTCTCTCACGCGTCACGTCACGTCACGCGCTCTCTTTGGGCATTTCTCACGTTCAAGTTCAAGCAAATATGTCACGTCAATTGGGAAATTACTTGTACATATATTGATAACTTGTAGTGCAATTACGCCACTGGGTGGTATATGGGGGGGAAATATTCCCACACAGAGCGGGCACACGTCAGTGGGTCAGAACTTATCAATTGCATACGCACACATATGCACACATACAATATGCACACCGAATGTCGATTGCACTTAAATATGCATAAATCAATAGACACTTACCTCTCTTTCCCCTGCTGTTGCTGCTGCTGCTTTTCCTTTGGTGGCTCTAACTGTTCCGATTCACTAACACTATGCGGTTTACCAGCATTATTATTATTATAATTATTATTATTTAATTGATTATTTGGCACTTGAGCGGACGCTTTACTATGTAGCTCGTGCCTTTCATTAGCAGCTAAATTCAATTCACTACCGGGAACCGCACTAATATATTCACTATTGCTATTTACACTATGCGGCGGCGCTGCTGGTGCCGCCTCCAAGACTTTGCCACCATGCACTGACGTGTCTCTGCCAGAGGTGGCCGTCGACGCCACCCCCTTTGCTTTTCTGGGTTTTTCACTAGTTCTTGGCCGATTGCCATAATCGGACTCCACCAGGGGCTCCCTATCCTCCGTCGCCGCTGGATGTGTGCCGGCGGCGGCCATCTTTTTCACTGTTCTGTCGGGTGGGGGCTCCGGCGTCACTGTGGCTGGCTTTGGTGGCGCCTCGGGCTGATGTCGGTTACGCGCGCTGGCTTGTGCCGCTGCCGCAGCTGTGGCTGCATCTGCATCTGCAACCCCATCCCCACCACCGCTCCTTGTGTCCGCATCTGCTGCAGCCACATTGTCGTATAGCCAGAAACAGCAGCTGCAATAGGAAACAGGAACTCGAATTAGAGGAATGATCCTTGATTTTTCGTTGGTCTGTCGCTTCCTTACCTTAGTATTAAATTTATGTACATGAAGCGCACTAAATGCAGTCGTATGTGCATTTTATAAGCTGCTTTTTATTTATTATAAACGTAACTAATTTTCTCGATTTTCCTTTACAGTTTTCGCACAGACGATTTTCACGGCCTAAAACGAATTTTCTATATTACCTAAGTATCTGCCATCTACGAGGACCGCATTTATTGACGTTCTTGTAATATCATTTATAAGTATTAATTTTTTTTTAATTTTGCCGTATCCTAAAAATAATAATAAATAAGCTGCAAAAATTTTAACGCGCACGTAAAACAACAAAAAAAATTAGCGCTGTGCAATGTGTCCATAGGAAACTATCGATTACCCATCGCACTCATCCATCAATCGTCGATAGTTTTCCTCGACTTTCATACCTTTTTCACCACATAGTTTGCAGCCGGTTCCTAACACATTTTTATGGCAATATTCAAGCAGAAGCAACAACCTTTGAATACATTTTTCGTTCAATCATTCAATTAACTTGGTAATAAGAAACATAAGCATATGCCTATAAGTGATAGGGTATAGAAACTCCCATACACATCTAGCTATAAACTGTAATTTTCGAAATAAAACGCCGATAGTTCTGCTTATCGCACAAAAGTACCGATACCAGCCAAAGATATATCAATAATCTCACATCCCTATAACTGAAAATTCCTAGATTCCGATGCAAAGAAACAAAGAGAGATTATAAAAAACAAGTTGAAAACATGTCGTTTCTGCGTGGCTCGGTCAGCTATGTCTGGTGCACCACCAGTGTGCTGGGCAAAGGCGCCACTGGCTCTGTTTTCCAGGCAAGAAGGCGTCACTGTCACCACCAATGACTTTCCTATTGTTGACCCTCTTTTGTTCTCACACACAGGGAGTCAACAAAATTACGGGTGAATCGGTGGCCGTGAAGACCTTTAATCCGTACAGCCATATGCGGCCGGCGGATGTCCAGATGCGAGAATTCGAGGCTCTCAAGAAGGTGAATCACGAGAACATTGTCAAGCTGCTGGCCATCGAAGAGGATCAGGAGGGACGTGGCAAGGTGATCGTCATGGAGCTGTGCACCGGCGGCAGTCTGTTCAACATACTCGACGACCCGGAGAACTGCTACGGCCTGCCCGAGCACGAGTTCCTGCTGGTCCTGGAACATCTTTGTGCGGGCATGAAGCATCTGCGCGACAACAAATTGGTCCATCGCGATCTCAAGCCCGGCAACATAATGAAGTTCATTTCGGAAGATGGCCAAACAATCTACAAGCTGACGGACTTTGGTGCTGCCCGCGAGCTGGAGGATAACCAGCCCTTTGCCTCGCTCTACGGCACCGAGGAGTATCTGCATCCCGATCTCTATGAGCGCGCTGTCCTGCGCAAGTCCATCCAGCGCTCGTTCACCGCCAACGTGGATCTGTGGTCGATTGGTGTGACCCTCTACCATGTGGCCACTGGCAATCTGCCCTTCCGACCTTTTGGCGGACGCAAGAATCGCGAGACAATGCATCAAATCACCACCAAGAAGGCATCAGGTGTCATATCCGGGACACAGCTCTCGGAGAACGGACCCATTGAATGGTCCACAACCCTGCCGCCGCATGCCCATCTTTCGCAGGGCCTCAAAACCCTGGTGACACCCCTTCTGGCTGGCCTGCTGGAGGAGAATCGCGAAAAGACTTGGTCCTTTGACAGATTCTTTCAAGAGGTTACACTCATCCTGCGCAAGCGGGTCATTCATGTGTTCTACACGAATCGAACGAGTTCCGTGGAGGTATTCCTCGAGCCTGAAGAGCAGATTGACAACTTCCGGGAACGCATCTTCCTGCAGACGGAGGTGCCCCTGGAGAAGCAGATCCTGCTGTTCAACAACGAGCATTTGGAGAAGAAGGTCACGCCCCGCACTATTGGTAAGCACAAAACGTTGTTCAAGTGGTTCCATTTAAAATAAAATATCTCCGTTCCAGCTAAAGCATTCCCCGTCACAACCACAGAGCAGCCCATATTCCTCTACAGCAACGATGATAACAATGTCCAGCTGCCACAGCAATTGGATTTGCCCAAGTTCCCAGTCTTTCCCCCCAACGTGTCCGTGGAGAATGATGCCAGCCTGGCCAAGGCAGCCTGCAGCGTGGGCCACGAGTGCAAGCGACGGGTGGACATATTCACCTCAATGGATATACTCATCAAGAAGGGTGTGGAGCACTTCGTAGAGATGCTCATTACCACAATAACCTTGCTACGAAAGTGAGTGCTGAGAACATTGATCTTCTGGGAGTACTTTACTAGCCATTCTTTTTATCCATATGCAGAAAAACCGAGAGCTTTGACAACCTCCTGTCCACAGTAATTGATTATGCCGATGTGGTCCAGAGCACGGCCAAGGTGTGGTGATTGGTTTGTGTCTATCTAAGAATCTATTTATACAAATATTACCTCTTTCCCTGCAGACAAAGGGAGATCAGGAGCTGAAGACCCTGCTGAAGACGTTGAAAAATGTAAAGAACGATTTCGATGGGGCCGCTGATGTCATCTCACAAATGCACAAGCATTTTGTCCAAGACGACGAGCTCAAGTGAGTTGGAAACAGCATTTATATGGCAGATATGGAGTATAACTTGGGATATTTCCACTAAAAACAGCGATCAATGGACCTCGTCGATGCATGGCAAGAAGTGTCCCTGCCGGACGAGGGCCAGCGCTCAGGCTAAATATCTTGTGGAGCGTCTCCGCGACTCCTGGCAGCATCTACTCCGTGATCGTGCCACCCGTACGCTCACCTACAACGATGAGCAGTTCCATGCCCTGGAGAAGATCAAAGTAGATCACAATGGCAAGCGGCTGAAGTCGTTGCTATTGGACAATGTGAATCCAGCGGTGGCCCAGATTGCCGAGTGCCTGGCCGATTGGTATAAGCTGGCGCAGACGGTGTACCTGAAGACACAGATCCTCGAGAAGGACGTAAGGGATTGCGAGCGGAAGCTCAATGGCATACGGGATGAGCTGTACCACATCAAGACGGAACAGAATCTGGATGGGGATACCAATACCATGCACAACAACATACAACTGCTCAAGATCAAGGAGCGAAACACGCTACGAGAGATGCAGCAGCATCAGCAAGAGGTAATGGCTGTCATGAGGAAAAACAGCGAATTAATCACATTTCTGAACAAATTGGGTATCGCCAATGGCAGCCTGGAAACAAGTTAGCTCTAAATATTTATCAAAAACTAAATACATAAATTATAAGATTACCTACTGATTGAGTTTTGATTAGGTTTTTACGAATGTTTACTCCATATTGTTATATAGGTAGCCCAAAGGGTCGTTCTTTATCATTTTCATCGGTATATCAAGAGTATTTCAAAGATTATACAAGGGAACAAAATTGAACTTTTATTGTGTCGACTAGAACTTTATTGAACTTTTAGGTCGCTGATTTCAAGACTAATCTCCATTTTGTCTCCATCAGCTCGCATTTTTAAGTTGCAGGAACTAATCGTATTTTCGACATTTTCCAAAAATTAAAAGTTTTAAAAAACTTTATTTTATTAATAAAACGATTCTCAAAATATTTTTTTTTTTAAGATGTAATTGTTGCCTTTTAAAATAAAAATAAAAAATCAAGCGCAGATTTGGATTCAGCGTACCAAGTAATCTTAAAAAAAACATCTTAAGAACAGAATTCTTAATCAACAAAATCCTTGTTCCTTTATTCCTTGTGTAATTATTGTAATTTGTATTTTTTAGAGTCTGCAAACAAAATCTAGAAATCGAAAAGAATTTTAAAATAGTATGCCATGAATACAAAATCTTGTGTACATATATCAGATCGTCAGAATCGCTCAATAGTTTCCAATAGCCGACGATTCCGTAAAATCTGTGCCTTTTCGCTGAAACAAATAACACAAAAAAACATTGAAAATAACTGAGATAGTTCCGAAAAATTGAATACAGCTTTGTCCCTTTTGAACATTGTGAACATCGTGTGTGCTCGCTCTGTTCTACTGTCAGACAGAGCTGTGAGTGAGAGAGAGCACTAGAGGTGGACTTTTACCAAGGAAGATTACGAAAAGAGAGGCGAAATGTTGGGACACTTTCTGCGTGGCTGCCGCCAGCGTATGGGATGGCGTCCAATGGCACGGCGTTATTTCTGCCTAGAACTGGTCTACAAGGTGAGTGTTGCCACCAGGCTATATTCCCCTTTAGAACTCCAATACATGTCGTCCTCCTGCGCAGGATGATTACATTGAGAAGTTGCGGAAAAGCTTCTACGGGGAGGAGCACAGCAGCAAAATGTTGTTGCCGACGTACAAGAAGGCCATGCTCTATCCGGACGAACTGGCCATCAGGGATAATGTGGGCGAGTACACCTACTTCCAGCTGTATATGGCATCCAAGCGACTGTCCATGCAGATCTCCAATATATGCGGTAGATACAGAACCCACTGCCGGCTGTAGATTGGGTCCTTAACTCCTTAATCTTTGTTCTTTCAGGCAGCGGCGCTTCGTTGTCTGTGGGATTTTCCTGTGCCAACGATGCCATGTGGATTGTGATGCTCTGGAGCTGCTGGATGTCCGGCCAGGTGGCAGTGCCCCTGCGCACAGGCCCGAACCCGGAACTGTTGCGTCTCCAGGCGATCGACTCCCAGGCAAAGCTGTTCCTTGGCACTCCCGAAACGGCGAGCATTATCGACCAACTGGCCAAGACCCTGAAGGCGGCCACCATTGTCCTGAACCACGAGTTTCTGCCGCCAGTGAAGGACATCTCCTCCACAGCGGTGTACGCCCAGCAGCTGGTGGTCAGCAAGGAGGCGGGTGTTGTGATGCCCGAGGCCATGCTGCCCAATGACTTCTACGAGAACAGCATAGCCATGCTGCTCTACCCGCCCAACGAGGACGTCACCCCCAAGCCGGTGCTGCTCTCCCACCGCAATGTCGATGCCCAGATCCGCTGCCTGATCAACGCCTGGCGCCTGGGGCCCAGCGACACCCTGCTGCCCCTCCTGCCGATGGTGCACATGCACATAGCCATTGGGGCAGTGCTCGATGTGGGCGGCAATGTCGTGCTCGAGCCGGGCTGCAACGCCAGCAGCATCTGGAATTCGCTGCTGGGCGTCAACCTCTCGACCAAGAAGCGCTGCACCTGCTTCCTGGCCAAGCCCATCGTGTACAAGCAATTGATTGCCGAATACGAAAAGATGTTCCTCAAGGACGAGCGCATGGTCGAATACATTAAGAAGCACTGCAGCGAGAAGGTGCGTTTAATGGCCACTGGCTTTGCTCTGTTGCCGGATTCGGTGTTCAACTACTGGCGCGATATCACCGGCCATCACATCTTGGAGTACTACGGCAAGCTGGAGACGGGGTTCGTCCTGGGCCATGCCATCGAGGAGGGTCCCAAGGAGCTGCCCAAACTGGTTCCCAAGAAACTTGCACCCCAACCAACTCCCAGATTCATTTCATCCAACTACAAGCCGGGCACGCTGGGCTCCCCTCTCCAGGGGGTCACTGCCCGCCTGATGAATCCAACGGGAACAGAGATCTTCAAGTGCCAAAACCATGGCGGGGCCCTCGTGAAAACAGGGCCCTTGAGTGAGGCTTCCAACATTCCAGTGCATAATTTTGAACCCGTCAAAGCCGTTGTGATTGGAGAGCTGGAGATCGCCTGCAAGCATCTTACTCTGGACGAACTCCCGGCCGGAGTGGATGTGGAGGAGAACTTCATACCCACCGGCGATATTTGCGCCTATTACGACGACAACTTTTACTTCATTAGCAAGGCCTGCGATGTGATAACCGTCGGCGGTCTCAAGATCAACGCCTCCGAGGCCAAGAAGGTGCTCCTCTCGCATCCAAAAATCAACGATGTGGCCATACTGGCCATCCCGGATGCTGTGTGGGGCCATCGAGTCTGTGTCGTTTGCATTGTCTCGCCCGAGGTCGACATTGAGCTGGAGACCATCCAGGCATATTGCCAGGAACACTTGCCGCCCTACAAGTGTCCCCATCTCGTGAAGGTGCTCGCCGTCAAGTAGTGGGCTACTCTTCCCCGTAACGCTCTCAGCCTTTATCGATTCGTCATCAGTAAACGTTTTGGATGCGTCCAATGTTCCAAGTGTAGATGTGTCGATGAGGCAGGGCACGGACAAGTAGTTTTAGGAAACGAATATTTTTAAAACATGACATGAAAATTCAAGAATACTCGGAGCCGGATTTCCTAATAAATGAAATATGTAACAGGAACTGTTTTGATTAACTTTTGTTAAACTTTTACCTGATTGCACTATGCAACACCACATTTCCGCTGTAAACCAAACAGACTTTTTCTGATAGATTTGGGGTCTGTACAAATTTGTAATTGTATTTTTTTTAAATGTTTTTCTCAGAGGTAGTGTCTTTTTGTAACTTGTCTTTCATAACTTAAGTAGCTTACATCTAATTGTATTGAATGCAATTCTGAAACTCTGATTAGTGCAGCTATAAATAGGATCCAGACACTTTATAGCTTCAGCTTACCGTCTGGAAGATATTAAACTCTCAAATTTAAATTTATTCATTATTTCGGTATATTTTCTGATTTAAAAAATCAGGAAAAGTCGAAGAAAAATTATTTCTTGAGCTGTATTTGCTGTTTAAGGTATCGTTTGTAAAAAAAAATCGATGGATAAACGGCTAAGGTGCATCCGTTTGACCAAACCTTCTTACGCCGACTTTCGCCATTAAATTCTATAGTAATTCTACGGTTTGTGTTTTGGATATGGTAAATATTTCAGTATCTGTAAATGCAGATGGAATTTTATACAGTTGTTTCTTCGCAATAAACTCCCGATCCGGAAGTGATTTTAGTTTAATTTTGGACAATAAGAAGTTTCGCGCAACTCGAGAGATAGGATAGGATTGGGACCTTTGGAGTACATTTCACGCTTATATAATTTTGTACAATCGCATACATTTATGCGATTTTTATAAGAAAGAGAATTTATAAAAAAAACGTGATTATAAACCGAAAATTGTCATGTAATTATAATCGTAAACGTAAAGAAGGTAAAATAAAATATTTATTATGCTAGTATTGCTGTTTTGCTCGTACTTGGCATGAGAGATGGGAAAAACATGGAAAGAGGAAGTTTTCCGAATTTAAAATCAGCATTAATATATATATTTCTGTAGATAAAGCCGGATTGTACCGCTGTAGAAGATATCCAAAGGCGCAATCGGTTGTAAGGAAATTCTTATATATTGTTTATTTTGATAGTCGGAATCCATAATAGCAGTGGAGTCCGAAGGAGAGAGCTCTTGAATGGGTTAACAGTGATCAAAGGACTTTAAAATTCTACGCTAACAACTCGATTGGGACGGGCTGGTCTGCGACTATATCTCAGCTTCAGAGACCTGCAGATAAGGAAGACATGAACACAGGTTATACCCAGACCGCAAATCATAAACTTTAAGCGATTATCGGCCAGGTGTCCTTGTCCTTGCCAAAGTAGCGAAGTCAGAAAAATTGATTTCCATAAGACTCCCACCACTAGGCTGAGGACCAAGGGACACCATAGAAATATAAGAATCATTATCATTCTGTTTTTGCGTTTCTGTAGATCAGAAGGAATTTTAGAATGGTATTTCGACAATAGAACAGTCCGAATCGTACCTTGACAACAGCAGCGGCCACTATCAGTACATTTATCGCAATGTTTATGCCCCAAAAGATGTCCCCCAATTCAAAGATGGATGGATAATCTGTCTGCATCGGCTGGATCAGCTGATCGGTAACTATCCATTTATTAATGAGCGGAATGCTCTGCCATACGCTCTGCCAAATGCTCTGCCATATGCTCTGCTGACTGTCGAGCGGATCTGGAAAATTATTTGGAATCTCAAAGCTTATTCAATTGCTTTCAGGAGCACTTACTTTCTATTTCTGGTTTGCTTTTGATCGACTGTGCCACCGAATACAGGAAAATGTTGTACATGACAACAGTCACGGCATTGAACACAGTAACAGAAAAGGAAAACATTATTTAAAATGGAATTATGAAATATGTATTTTGGTTCAAAATCAATCAAATACTGAAAGGCACAAGCTGGCATGTGGGGAATGGGACTCTATGATGATCCATATTTATTTTAGTTCTCCATTTATGACAGACACAAATTTTGTAAAGTTCCTGTAAATTTTGAATGATTTGATAGATATGATTTTAAGAAACTTAATAAAAACCTGTCGGGATATGTGCATTAAATCTACAGAACAACATGGATAGCATCTGATTAACTTGAAAAAATTGGATGTGAGCAGGAACTTAATTAAAATATAAAATCTCGCACTTATACACGATTTGTTACTATTTGCTAGGAAATAGAGCTACCATCCATAAATCTCGTAATCCTATAATACCCTTTCATAAATATGAGTTGAGGAATCATATCCTTTGGAGTCGGTCATGGCTTTGAATTCCCGCCATACTATCGATGTATATATCGCCAACTATCCCCGATACTTGTATTTATATGTATGTAATATTTTGTTACATTTGGCTTGTTTCCCTGTGGGCAACGCCGGCTAGCTGTCGATCCCAGGGCTGGATAGTTCCCCTTGCCCGCCAAATGTAGACAAAGTTTCGAGACACACGACTTCTCAGGACAACAATACCAACAAAAAAAAACCTGCACTTAGCTACAAAAGAGACGACAAAATAAACAAACATATGATAGTCAAGTGGTGAAGCATCGATGTTTCCACTTCGCGCGCCCGCCCTTCCTGTGATCAAATTTAAATGTGCATTTTGACCACCCTCTGCTGGAACGGCTGCGGTTGGCCTAATCCATGGCCCACGCCACGCGTCCCCCCCCTCTCTATTAATTTAGCAATCCATTCTCTTCAATTTAATCAGGGATATATTTAACAGTTTATGTATAAGTCATTATCTCGATAAATAAATAGCAAACAAAAAAAAACACCAAAACTTCACGCAATGAAAACGTGTGAGTTGGGCCCTACCGAGACTGTCCTACCAAGAGCTCTTGTTAAGGGTCCCCGGGGCAGAAGGAATGATTAGTGGTGAGATTTCCACATATATGTGCCAACAACAACGGTGGGGTTCAGTGACCCCGCGTCACACACAAGGGGTTAAGCCCACTACAGCCGATCAGCTGATCGCTGTTTTGACTTGGATTCGTGATATGTGTTGGTGCTTGGACAAGGTGCGTGCTTTACGTTAAGTGCTTAAAGTACTGGTTGATGACAATTTGTACACATAAAGGACAACACTGGGAACAAACAACATTAAGAGGTGAGTTAATATGCAGGGTATCGAGCCTTCGTGGCTGACCCGAATGTGAGGAATGTGACGCAATGTGCGGGATCGTGGAGTCTGGCCGTACAGACCCACATTTGTTTGAGTGAATAGTTTTGCAGTGAATTGTATGTGCGCGGATACGCGGAGTGCTCACTGATCAATGCGGGGTGCCCGCCCAAAAGGGGGGCGAGGCACCGTATGGTCTCGTCCGGATCTGGACGGCGATATCCCGGCACAGACGTGCGGCCGGTAGACGCCTTTGCGGCAGCGCACACACCCACTATGGCACGGACTCACTCGGTTTAAGCTGGTTTTCCTCCCCAATGTGCACTTGTGATCCCCATGCGTGAAGTGATCCAGCCTTCCCTCAAAAAATCTGCCCTCCGAGCAATTCCAGAATGTGTGATAAGCCGTCTTCCGGAAAATTGATCCTCTCCAGAAGAGGTAAATTGATCGCCTCTAGAATAGTGGTGTATAGCCTCCAGAAAAAGTGATCCTCGGCAGAAAAGAAGAATCTCTGGCCCGGTTCTAGGGGGTGATGTTCCGGGCCAGGCTGTGGGAGGAATAATACCACCGGCATGAATTTAAAATTCAAATTCCCGCCCCATTTATCGGCACTCACTTTTGCAATTTTTGGTTTTAACCCCCAAAATTTCAGGGTGTCGGAAGACTCTGCACTCGCCTCCGAACACTATGGCTTTATCCACGAAAAACGTGGTTCGGATCTGTTTTCACCTCTATTTATCCCTTTGTCCCTCACCTATACATCCATCTAATCCTATTCTCTTCCTTACGCCCACAGCAACGGATCCCTGCTCCCCCCCGATGTCATCCCGCCCCATAGAGCTTCACTGGACTCCCGATAGATGGCGCTTCGCCCCCAGCCCTGGACCAACTATCGCTCCGGTGGGACTGGAACACCACCACGAGTATGTCGACAGACCCAGGAAGGACCCCATACGCGTGGGCATGACCACCGGATTAAAACCTACTTTTGGAACACCTGCCGGCGTGACCCATATTCGTCTGCCGCGCCCAACGTAGGCCACACCCACACCTAACTACAGCCTTAAATCTTTGGCGTGATACACTCCTATTGGCCGTCCATTGAGGTCCTCCAGAGCATATGCGTTCTCTCCTACTGGCTTCACCACTCGGCATCGGATGAACTTGCGTGCGAACTTGGCATTGAAGCACTTTCCGAAGTCGCTCAGAACGAAATTGCGGCGGAACACCTCTTGTCCTGGCTTTGCATAAAACACTCGAGCTCGCTGGTTGAACCTCACCTTGCTACGCTCGTATGCCTGATGGAGATTAGCACGAATCTTCTCCTGGAGGAGTTGTCGCTTGTCTTGACTCTCCAGCAGGGATATATCATGCTCGCTGATTGAACGCAATCGCTTTGCCAGCTTATAGCATGACCCATGCAAATACATTTGCTGCCCAAAGACTGCAAAGAACGGCGTCACACCTGTCGCCTCATGAACCGAGTTCCTGATGGCCAACTCTATCTCCGGCAGATGCACATCCCAGTCCCGGTGATCGTCCTCCAGATACGTACGAATCGCGCTAAGCACGGTGCGATTCACCCGTTCGGCTGCGTTGCTCTGCGGAGAATACACTGGCGTCCTCATATGAGTGACTCCAAATGCCTCGGTCATCTCCTTAAAAGTTTTTGAGATGAACTGCGCGCCGTTGTCTGAGTGGATACTCTCTGGCACTCCAAACTTGTAAAATACCTCATGTACAAGAAATCTTACAACTTCCTTCGCGGTGGCCGCTTTCATGGTCTTCAAGAAGGTGAACTTCGAGAAGTGATCAACCACTATAAATATCCACGCATGCCCATTCTTTGATCGCGGATATTTCCCCAGAAAGTCGATGTACAGCTTTTGGAATGGACGCTCGGTAACCACCTCTTGTCCAATTCCGACCTGCATCCTATAGTTCTGCGCCTTCGACTCCTTGCAAACGGAACACCTTCGGATATAATCCCGCACCTCTATCGCCATGTTCGGCCAGTAAAACTGCCTACGCAATAAATGCAAGGTTTTCGCCATGCCACCGTGCGCCGCCTTCTCATCGAGATGCGCGTTCTCTATCAACGTAGCCGCTAGAGAACTCGGAACCCACAATTTCCAGACGGCTCCTTCCAGCTGATCCTCCAATCGCTCAAAGCTCATTCGCTTGAATATCATGCCATCCACGATTTTGAGATCAGGTAAGCGTTCCTGGTTCTCTGCGATTTCCTTCTTTAACTCTTGGTATTCCTCAGACTCGAACTCCACCGTTTCGAAACCCAGTATGCTGCTCGGATCAACCTCCAGCTCCTCGATACAGCGCGACAATGTATCTGCCACTACATTGTCCACTCCTTTTCGGTGTTCTATGCCGAAATCGAAGGACTGCAATTGAAGGGACCAACGAGCTAAGCGACCGTCTAAATTCTTCATCGTCATCAGCCATTTCAGACTGGCATGGTCTGTGATGACGGTAAACGGCATCAGTTCCACATAAGGACGGAACTTCAGGATCGCCATGAGAGCTGCGAGACACTCTTTCTCCGTAACCGAGTAATTCTTCTGATGGCAATTTAGTTTGGCGGAGAAAAAAGCTATGGGCCTCTCGTTCTGTTCGTCGTCACGTTGGAAGAGTACGGCTCCTACCCCATAGTGTGACGCGTCGCACTGTATGTAAAAGTGCCGCTTGAAGTCTGCGTGTACCAAAACTGGTGCAGAGATAAGTGCAGCTTTCAACTCCCCCATGGATCGTTTTGCCTCCTCCGTCAATCTAAACTTGCTTTTTCCCGACTTCTTAAGAGCATCTGTCAGTGGGGCTGCCAACTCCGCGAAGTTCTTCATAAAGCGCCGATACCAGCCCGCAGTTCCCAGAAAACTACGCAATTCTCGGACTGATCTTGGCCCAGGAATACGTAAGATGGCCGATACCCGATCCGGATCCATCTTCAGCGCTCCTCCTCCCACTATAAATCCCAGGTATTTAATCTCCTTATAACAAAAGTGAGATTTACTCAGTCCTATCGTCAAATTCGCCTTCCGCAGACACTCAGCAACCTTTCGGAGGATCTTCACGTGAGACTCGAAGTCCCCGGCTATGATCAACAGATCGTCGAGATATGCATGGACGTTCGCTCGCATCTCTCCCGGAATGACTTTATCGACCAGTCTACACAGGCGCTGTGAAGCGTTGCAGAGCCCAAAAGGCATCATTCGGAACTGGTACAGTGGTCGTCCCGGCACCGTGAACGCTGTATACGCTCGGCTCTGCTCGTCCAACTCGATCTGCCAAAACGCGAACTTTAGATCTACGCTGGAGATGTACATCGTCTGATCAAGCCGCGACAGGATCCCTTCGATGCTAGGCAATGGGTACGCGTCTTTGATGGTCAATTTGTTGAGCTTTCGGGCATCGAGGCAGAACCGATTTTTGCCCGGCCGTCGCACCACCGTAGTGCGATTGCTCCACGGGCTATCACTGCTCTCGATGACTCCCAAGGCCAACATTTTGTCCACCTCCACACACACCACTTCCTGCATCGCTGGCGACAGTGGGTAATGTCGGTCCTTTACCGGCTCGGCATTTTCCACCAGCTGAATTTTGTGTGTCTCCAGCGACGTCTTGCCCAAGCCCACGGTTTCGAACGTCAGAAACTCTGCCTTCGCCTGATCCAAGGCTGCCTTCTGCATATCGGACAACTCCCACTTTTCTTGCACTATATCCTTCTCCGGTCCTTCCACGTAGTGAGCGACTTGATCCGCCATCACCTCCTCCACTAATCTGGGTGATGACCCTAATGGACCTTCTCCCATTACCTCAGGAGCCAATGAGAATGCCCGCCAAAAGTCTACCCCCAAGTAAATCTCCTGTTCCAAGAAAGGGCATACGAAAAACATTAACCTCTTTACCTCTCCCTTGTACTCCACAGGCAATTCTACCCGGCCAACGATTGCGCGATCTTCTCCATTCGCTACCTTCACTATGGAAGAATATCGGCGAGCGTCCACGCCCAGCTTCTCCAAGAATTCCTGGCCCTTCCGACCTAGCATGCTGTGTGTAGCGCCTGAATCCAAAAGGCCTCTCACCGACTCGCCCATTATCGAGATTTCGGCGAATACTCTCGGATCTCTCTTACAACAGCGCTTGACTGAAGCAATCACCTGCCTCCTCATAATTTGCCGCTGCTTAAACCGGGATCTCGCCTTCCTCACTCGTACCGACAGTGCTCTCATACCATCTACTCGTAATTCGGAGAATATTCTATTCCTAATTTCTAAATAATTTCTAAGACGCTCCTCATATGGTAAGCTCCTTAACCTAGCATGCATCTTACGATTATCAACCTCAACAATCTTCGACTCTACTTTCTCTGCGCAGGCCCCATCTGTGAGCGTGATTCGCCTGCTTGAATCGCACTCTTCTTCGCGTTTCCCGCGCAATTCGGACAGGTCGGACAGTACGCATCGGGCTTTCCACATCTGTAGCAGAAAATTCGCCTTTCTGATGCCATGCAGTCCCGAAAACCATGATCGGTTTGCCCGCAGTTCCAGCAAATCAGTTTTTGAGGAACCCGCCGTGTCACTTGCGCCTCCTCGACGACCTCTGCCTCCTCATCGCTTCTCGACCGCTCCTGCACGACCTCGCTAATATTGGGATTCGCCCCGCGACCATAACTACTGGATTTTGGTGTTCCTCGCCAGGAAGATCGGGCCTTCCTCTTCAAATGAGCTTCTATTTCCACGCATTCATCCCGCAGTTGGTCTAGGGAATAAACACGTAAGCCATAGACGAAACTTGCAATCTCATCTGTAAGTGCTTTCTTGACGATCTTTATCATCTCCTTTTCAGATGGCGGCGTCTCCAGCCTTGAAGCAAGTTTCCGCATGGCATGGAAAAACTCTTCCACACTCTCGTTTGACCGCTGCATTCTCTCCCGCAGTTCCCTCATGCGGTCGAACTCGGAAGCCGTGCCTCGGAAACGTGCGACTACGTCATCCCTCAACTCCTGCCAAACAACCCCGCCATGATCCCGGATGTACTGCCAATACCATTCCCGAGCGTTTCCCGTAACGAGGTGATGAAATCCTTTCAGCACCTCCTCCCAAGGGCATCGGCTTTGAGCCTGTAGGAATTCGATTCGGAAAACAAAATCTTCGACCGTCATCTTGTTACTGTCTCCGTCGAACGTTACGTCCCACTTTTCGACTCGGCCCCACCGTGGCCACGGTCTATGACCTGGAGGATTTGCATACGAATCTTCACGGGAGTACCCGCCTGCTCTCCTATTCTCACCACGACTCTGACCTGACTGTCTTGTTATCGGGTTTCGCCAATTCCGCGCCTGATGTTCACCCGGTCGATCCTGCTCCCCGGATGCGGTCGCCCCTACGCCTGAAGACGGTTCCGGACCTGCTCCTCCTCGCGCCGAGCGAGCCAAAAATGGCTTCGGTGGTGGCATTGCCGCATCGGACGTACTCGACGGCTTCCTTTTCGGAATTGCTCCTCGATGCCCCTGCTCGTGATGAGCCTCTTCCCTTTGCGGTACACTCAGCTGTGGTGGTTGCTGTCGTATCGGTTGGAGTACCAAGTTGAGTTCGCGCATCATCTCCATAAATCCCTTGCGCAACTCTTCCTGCAACCCCCGACTTATCGAGTCACTTCGCGATGCTCTATCTGTCTCCTGTGCCTGCGCCAGCGCTACGTTCACCGCTGATGCCAGTTCTGAAGGCAGCTCGGTCGTCGGACCAGACGTTTGCCACTCCTCTATCCTGGCCGAGATCGGCGTCCTTGGCAAACCACCCATCGCTCCAATTTCTTCCGGATCTTGATCCACCATTTCGTTTGCGTGAGATCGTGTGTTATACGGGCGATTGCCCCCCGCTTTTGGCATTCCCCCTGAGCAAACCCGATACTCCGCTTACTAAACAACTAAATAAATAAATAAATACCCAAATAAATAACTGGCCAAATAAATAACACTCACTGCTCCTGACCATTAAATATGCAGATAAATAAATAAATAAATTCTTAATTACCCAAGTAATCTGCCGCCGAGTAGCGCCGTAATAAATGAATGTGCCAATAATTATTTGAATAAATAAATAAATAATATAGGTGGATTTTCGGTCGACAAACACGACACAGAAAACTTCAACAACATTCAACAACAACAAAAAAACAACTACCCAACAAAAAAAATTCCTAACGTTCCTTTTTCTTCAAACAGGATTCATTAAGAGGGGGACACGTGACTAGCCGGGACCAGCAACCGCTCCAGTTTCTGCGCTCCACTTGACATACGGATATCCTACAATTCCAAACACTCTTGTGTGACCTGTCACCTACTCTAGTCATCGCTTTAAGCGATGGCCGATAAGCGAGAGCCTCACGGTGCATGAGCTCACCTTTCTTGTACCTTGTGCCTGACCCCCATCCTACCGATTTGAGGTAACAGCGGATGCATCGCGGGTTGTCTTTACGACGCCCGGGCCACCTACTCCTCACAACATCTCGGCAGACGGAAGACAGAACCAAAACACGAAAGCGGCTACTCTACAAACAAATAGGTGAGAACTACACTGAACATTTACCTACATGACTTACTCTAACTTATTCCAATATCACATTCTATCACAGATTTATTCGATATCACAGTCCACCAGGCAATGTGTACGTCGCAAACTCCCAGTTCATAAATTGAACGGCAGTGACTTACGTCCTTCAGCGACATCGAACCGTGACGAAATGATCAATTGCAATCTGTAAGTCTCCATCCCATCTCCCATAAATCTTTTTTTTTTTTTTTTTTTTAATCACTGCTTCCGTCTATCTCTCCCTAGCATTGGCCACTCCGCGCCATTAAGAGCCAGCTTTACGCTCCCCTTAAGCCTGCAGCAGAGACTTCTGCCGGGACAGTTAAACTGCACTTCGCGAGCTGTCGTCTTCTCCACGAAATTTATTTTTTTGTCTCTTCCCATGCATCTACCTCTTCACGCCCGAGTGCCATTTGTTCAATGACACCTGGACCTGCGTCAGTTCGGATGCATGCGAATCGTTTGGGCGCCATTTGTTACATTTGGCTTGTTTCCCTGTGGGCAACGCCGGCTAGCTGTCGATCCCAGGGCTGGATAGTTCCCCTTGCCCGCCAAATGTAGACAAAGTTTCGAGACACACGACTTCTCAGGACAACAATACCAACAAAAAAAAACCTGCACTTAGCTACAAAAGAGACGACAAAATAAACAAACATATGATAGTCAAGTGGTGAAGCATCGATGTTTCCACTTCGCGCGCCCGCCCTTCCTGTGATCAAATTTAAATGTGCATTTTGACCACCCTCTGCTGGAACGGCTGCGGTTGGCCTAATCCATGGCCCACGCCACGCGTCCCCCCCCTCTCTATTAATTTAGCAATCCATTCTCTTCAATTTAATCAGGGATATATTTAACAGTTTATGTATAAGTCATTATCTCGATAAATAAATAGCAAACAAAAAAAAACACCAAAACTTCACGCAATGAAAACGTGTGAGTTGGGCCCTACCGAGACTGTCCTACCAAGAGCTCTTGTTAAGGGTCCCCGGGGCAGAAGGAATGATTAGTGGTGAGATTTCCACATATATGTGCCAACAACAACGGTGGGGTTCAGTGACCCCGCGTCACACACAAGGGGTTAAGCCCACTACAGCCGATCAGCTGATCGCTGTTTTGACTTGGATTCGTGATATGTGTTGGTGCTTGGACAAGGTGCGTGCTTTACGTTAAGTGCTTAAAGTACTGGTTGATGACAATTTGTACACATAAAGGACAACACTGGGAACAAACAACATTAAGAGGTGAGTTAATATGCAGGGTATCGAGCCTTCGTGGCTGACCCGAATGTGAGGAATGTGACGCAATGTGCGGGATCGTGGAGTCTGGCCGTACAGATCCACATTTGTTTGAGTGAATAGTTTTGCAGTGAATTGTATGTGCGCGGATACGCGGAGTGCTCACTGATCAATGCGGGGTGCACGCCCAAAAGGGGGGCGAGGCACCGTATGGTCTCGTCCGGATCTGGACGGCGATATCCCGGCACAGACGTGCGGCCGGTAGACGCCTTTGCGGCAGCGCACACACCCACTATGGCACGGACTCACTCGGTTTAAGCTGGTTTTCCTCCCCAATGTGCACTTGTGATCCCCATGCGTGAAGTGATCCAGCCTTCCCTCAAAAAATCTGCCCTCCGAGCAATTCCAGAATGTGTGATAAGCCGTCTTCCGGAAAATTGATCCTCTCCAGAAGAGGTAAATTGATCGCCTCTAGAATAGTGGTGTATAGCCTCCAGAAAAAGTGATCCTCGGCAGAAAAGAAGAATCTCTGGCCCGGTTCTAGGGGGTGATGTTCCGGGCCAGGCTGTGGGAGGAATAATACCACCGGCATGAATTTAAAATTCAAATTCCCGCCCCATTTATCGGCACTCACTTTTGCAATTTTTGGTTTTAACCCCCAAAATTTCAGGGTGTCGGAAGACTCTGCACTCGCCTCCGAACACTATGGCTTTATCCACGAAAAACGTGGTTCGGATCTGTTTTCACCTCTATTTATCCCTTTGTCCCTCACCTATACATCCATCTAATCCTATTCTCTTCCTTACGCCCAC
The DNA here is from genome assembly GCA_963969585.1 of Drosophila helvetica. Lineage (NCBI taxonomy): Eukaryota > Metazoa > Arthropoda > Insecta > Diptera > Drosophilidae > Drosophila > Drosophila helvetica. Next base: position 11,950,318 of record OZ018402.1, on the reverse strand, counting down.
AGCAACGGATCCCTGCTCCCCCCCGATGTCATCCCACCCCATAGAGCTTCACTGGACTCCCGATAGATGGCGCTTCGCCCCCAGCCCTGGACCAACTATCGCTCCGGTGGGACTGGAACAATTTACAATACAATTTATAGCAGACTATCTGAAATAAACCAAAATATACTTAATTTAAATACTTATACCAGCAACCAATGTTTTAAAAGCTATTCTAACATCAAAATAAATAAACAAATATTTTTCTGACGTCAAATGCATTCCACCTCACACGCTATCGTCCTACCTTCAACACTATCGATAAGAGCAGTCATTCCCCACGATAGTTTGACAATCGTTATTCGCACATCACCAATTTGCACCGGCGTCATTGTTTTGTTTTCGTTTTGTTTTGAATTTGTTTAAATATAATTTTGTTCTCATGAAATTAAGTCATGCTATACTTTCTGGTCAAAGTTCTCGACTGCCTCGATCAAGCCCTGCTCCGGCCGCTAGCTTATTTTATAAATGCGCTCGTAACCGGCGTGTATTACTTTCTGTGGGGCAGCTACTTCATCGGCTACTGTCTGGTGGAAGGCAGTTCTCGGGCATGGCATCTGTTGAAATACACTGGCTGCGAGCTCCAACGCTGTTACAACAGGCTGTACAACAACATCTTGGATCTGGCAGACTATTTCCATGGCGGCACACGTGATGGACTACTAAATACAAGAGATTTTCTCTTATCCAGTGGCTTGTTCTTTTTGGGCATTCTCGATGACCTGGGAAATCTTGTACTGTGGCTGATTCTGCTGCTACCGCGGGCTATTCTCACGATATTGGACTATATACTGGCCTTTGTGGTGCACTCGATTCTGGCCCGCGGCCTGAGTCTGATCAACAGTCTGTTCCGGCTCTCGATTGGCGTCGCCCTGCTGCTGGTTCTCTACATGTTCCGCCGCTACGTATACCTGCTACTCATCTACCTGTTGCAGCGGGCCCGCACAGAGATCTCAGAGAAAACGCAAAGCGCTTATCTGTGGACAGAAGAACAGCTAAGCCGAATGTGGCGGATTGGTTCCAACAAGGCTAATGATGGAGTCAGACCAAGTAGCGGGGGCTGTGTGGTTTGCATGGAGCGTCGCACGAACATTGTGATCCTGCCCTGCCGACATCTATGCCTGTGCGTAGAGTGCTCAGTGCAGATGCAAAGGTACATGGACATAGGGGCTGGGTGTCCCATCTGCCGAGAGTCCATTGATGCCTATCTGCGCGTATATGTTTAGAGCGTTTTATTTTATAAATTAGTTAGAAGAACAACCCCTGTACATAAGACTGCCAATTCGAATGTCAAAAGTCAAGTGAAACTAGAATAAGTTATAATATATCCAAAGATATAGAACGAAAGACAATGCAATTCCCAAAAGACTGGGGAGAACTGTCTGCAATAATTGTAATTTTATACACAGCTAGAATAAAACAAAAGACCATACAAATCCCAGAAGATACTAAACGAGAACTGTTTGCAACACGTACCAGGAAAACGTAAATTGATTTAGTTTTTATTTCAAACCAATTAAAACATACGATTTGTTTTTTTTTGCATACATTTATGTAAATACGTTTTGGTTTGTATAACTAATTTGTTTGAAAGACAGATATAGAAAAAAACATTTGTTTTTATGTTTTTAGGCTTACATCTTTATTTAAATATAAATTTAATTCGAAATGAAATGATGTGCTTTGCTTTGTATTGAACTGCAGAGTTAATTGAATTGCCTGATACATACATACATATATACCCACATATATATAAATATATATACTATATATGTATCTATATCATAACATTCATATGCATATTGTTTGGATACTTAAGAGTTAAATGAAACGTACAAATTAGAATAAAATTACACAACGGGATTATATAACCATAACGCTTCTCTGTACTCATCTATATAGCATATACATACATACATGTGTATAAATATCTGTTATACTATATGTATACTTATAGCATCTTTAGGTATTTCTTCTGGTACCGCTCTTTGCTAGTAGTAGGCGCACAAATAGGTTGAATCTAGCTTAAGTAACTATCTCTGTTGTGTGGTGTATCTCTATATGAGGGTTTGTGTTTTGTGGATATCTGATCTGCACCAATAGACGTACTCGTACATTTTACATTTTAATTATGTATAATATTACATATCTTTCGAAATGAATGCTTTACATTTTATTTGTGCCAATCGGTTTTCATATAAAGCTTTATGCGCTGCTTCTAGCCTAAATCTGAATTCTTATTAGTAAAATATATATGTATATATATTTCACAATATATCCATATACTATATCGTGTGGAGGTGTATATGTATATCATTTTCGTATCAATGCTTAAAAAGTTTTCTTTTAAAATCGTTTCATCGAAAAATTTCACATTTTACGGTTGGTTTCCATTTTTGTTTTCTCTTGTAACTTTATCTCAAAAATATGAATCCACACTTGACATTCACATATAGTAGTACTATATATAAAATTACAAAAAGAACAATAAACCCAAAAATATGTATTTGTATGTTCCGGTTATGGCTCTATAAATATATATAGTATATAGTATATGTAGCATTTGTGCCAGAAGTAACTTGTAAAAGTTGTTGTTGTTTTTCTATTCAAAATATATCTGTATATAGTATGTATGAAGGTTTCATGTATTGTATGATTTATGTAGGTACAAAGTAGGTTCCTATAGCTATTATATATCATACATATGTCTATAAGTGTGTGGTGCACGATTGATATACATTGTTGTAACGGCTATAAAATGGCATCGTTTTGAGGGTTTCGAACCCGAACCTAACTTACATCGCTTGCAGAGCTGCTCTTTCAAACTTTATTGGTCACCTATCTTGTTCCTGTGTTTGTCCTGTTTTATTCCCGTTTCTAACCGTTACAAGTTCAGTTATAGCTTTAGTTTTTTAGTTATAGTTTATTATTCAAAGTGCTTTGTCCTTATGAATTATTGCTCTAAATATCTAAACATGTCCACTTGATCAGTGATGTAAATGTTTTACATACATGCAAGTATCTATACATAAATATACTTATATGAATATGAATATGTAAGTTTTTAGCTTCAGCTTAGCCGTATGTAGATCCTTTTCTATACTTAGTTTATCTTGGCCTTAATTTTTCTTAGAGATGGTACAAAATCTACGCGCCGAACATCTGTCTCTTGGGCTGCATGTACTGTAATAATTTATTAATTATCTACCTAATTGTATAGTTTATACATTAATAGGCATGCAAAATTATATAAACTTAACTGTTCTGTTTTCTGTGCACTCGAAAGCTTAAATAGATATGTGGCTCATATTCAAACATTTTTTTCCTTTGTTTTAGTTTACATTTAGTTATATAAAAGTCTTGAATTTTACACACAGAATATATTTTCCTTTAATACAAACATTAATTGGAAAGTTTATTTTATCATCTGTTTTGCTAAAGGCTGTTCTTTGAAATATCCTCGAAATATACTATTAAATATTTGCTAGCTAACGATCTTTATTTTTGTTTCTGTTGTTATCAAAGAAAAGTTGTACGTATAAAATAAACCATACAAAAGTTAGACATAAAAATATATATATATATTCATGCATGTATTGTATATGTTTTATAGACACATATATTGAGATTTCAATGCCAATCTATCACAAAATCACATAGAGGGGGTTTTCTATCCAAATAACACACATATAGAGAGCGGCAAATGGATCGATCGACCGCGAGAGATACAGTCGATCCATTTGCCTTTTCTTTGAGAACTCAGTTGTTGTGGCTAAGATTAAATAAGGTTCTTGTTGGTTATTGTTTTTCTCCTTTGGAACGTACACACTAAAGATACGCTCGGATGTATACACATATACACATATAGTATGGGTTATAGGCCACCGAAATACTTAGTTTATATTCTAGAGACTAACAGATATCTATTCTTAACGGCTAGATTTGTGTGTGTTTGTGTGCCACTCTCTGTGTCAGACACAATCATCACAAAAAGGTACTTAAACTCTCATTGTGCACTGGTTGAGTGCATTGTTGAACCAAACATGAACCAAAGTATACCTTATGCTGTCCTATATATCCTATGTATATATCTAAGCCATAACCCTAAATTTGGGTTAAGCTTAGCATATATACTTATTGTAGATTTTACAGAAATACTTTGTTGGGGTTTGTCATCTTTGAAAGGGATGGGTTTTATCTTAGCTAGAGGGCAAGCAAGGCATTGCTACATATGATATGATAGTTGATTTCCACAAACTAGAAGTTCTACTCTAAAGAGGAAAACATTTAGAAGAGAGGGAATTGTTCAATGATTCCAATTTATGGCCATTCAACTATTATCTAGAACTATTTTGAGTTATTCTGGAGGGACCTTTCTAAGGGCACATCTACAATATGTATAACTACTACAAACTACTACAAACAATAGATAATTCTACAACTCTAACGCTTAAAACAATTGACTAGAAGTTAGCAAAAAAAAAGGCAAGAGCGCTCTCTGTCCTGTCCCTGTGTCCCTGTGTCCGTGTGTCCGTTTGTCCGTTTGTCCGTTTGTCTGTCTGTTAGCAATGAATTTTGAGCAAGCTCAGGGTCTGAGGGTCGGTTTTCAAAGGGTTGTGCTGTGAAAGTGTTTCTTTCCATTGAAGACCGTGGGTCTTGTGCGTGCCTGCCTATTGAATTTGACAGTTGAAATTAAACAATTCGAACAATTAACGTCAACAAGTTGTAATTTCCTTGGCGCTGACAAGTCACGAAGGAGCCAGCGATACACTCCGTACCGTACGAAACTCTTTCAAATATTCATGTCCGTAATTATCCGAGGGGATGATGGATGGATGTCTATCCTCGAACTTTAGATATGGCCTGGGTCTGCTGGTTTTAGTTTTCTTTTCTATTTTCTTTTTATTTTTAGTTTTCCTTTGTCTGAGATTTATTTATTGGGGAGTCTACTAAAGCTAGTTTAGGGATTACCTAGTTCTTAGTGGGTCTTAATTAGGTCTAGGTTGAAGGAAGCAATGTTGAGATGTGGATTTGGACTGCCTAGAAGGGCAATGTGGTGACGAACATGTTCTCGATGAGGGCTGGCGCTGGCACCAGATCCTCCAGCTTCAGATAGAAGATGCGCTGCAGTCCCTGAACGCTGAGGGATCGCAGCTCCGGAAGTTTCCCCAGAAGACGACTGAAGTAGTGCTGCTTCTTCTGGGCCTCGGCATTGTAGGTGACATGATCGCGAAGGCTACCAATGATCTTCATCTGCAGCAGCTCCACCTTCTTCGGCTCACGCAGGCCATGGCGCTCTAAAGGATCGAACGAATATATATTTCAATTGGGGACGATTCTCTTTGGGATTGAGTGGATGAGATGCCTACCTGTGATCAGGGTGAGGGCACAGAGACAGGCAAACGCTGATATGTCAATCTCCAGGCTGTGAAGACTTCGACTAAAGTCCATGATGTCGTTCAGCCACTCGCCGAAAGATCGCTGGCACTGGTTGCGATGGAGCACGGTGCCATTGCAGAAGATCATCTTGGTGTCGTCGCTGCGGGCGCGATAGGACAGACGCAGGACGAACAGCTCCAGGGAGGCGGACTGAAAGAGCAGCTCCTGATCCTCGGGCATGAGATCCAGGTAGCCGGGTATCTTCTCCGCAAACTGTTTGATCACATCCACCGAACTGGTCAGCAGATGATAGAACTGCTGCACCTTGTCCGCCTCGCTCATCGACGGCTCCTCGTAGTGGGTGTAGTCCAGGCACGACGGATCGGGCGTGGTGTCCACATGACTCCTCACCAGAGCCGTAATCAGGGAAATGGGTGGCGATGGTGGCGACTCCTGTGGCGATTTCGGCTTCGAGGGCAAACGACCCCGGCGTCCTTTGAGGGAGTCCGTGCGAACCACTTCCTTGACCATGCCCACGACCAGACACTTCTGGAAGCGACAGAACTGGCACCGATTGCGCCGCCGCTTGTCCACCGGGCACATCTTGTCCGCCAGGCAGACATACTTGGAGCCCTTCTGCACCGTTCGCTTGAAGAACCCCTTGCAGCCCTCGCAGGTCCGCACGCCATAGTGCTGGCAGGCGGCAGTGTCCCCGCAGACGGCGCACAGCTGGGAGGCGGCTTGCAGCAGTCGTCCCGCCTGGAGATCTGCCCCAGCGGCACTCGCCGGCGAACTGGCCGACGAATTGGGCGCCGAACTCAGTTGCAGAGTATGGGCATGGGCGTGATGGCGCTGACCCAGCGTGATCTTGGCCAGCTTGGGGCTATGGGCGGTGCTACCGGCGGGTGAGACTGTCCGCTGCACGGGCAACGAGGACCGACGCACGGGCGTCGGGGCCACCGAAGCGGAAATGGAGGCCGCTGCAGCCGCCTCCACAGCAGCTGTGGCCGCCGCCAGTTCCGAGATGGTGGGAAAGGTGGGCAGCGAGTAGCGTTCTCCATTATTATGGGCGTTGTAGGTCTGAGGGGTAAAAATGATATATAATATTGGATTAGTTGTGAAAGAAGGAGAGGATATGTTTAAAAAGTCAAGAATTTGTATTGAAAAATATATATCTACATGTATATGTCTGATCCGTAGATTTTAGCTTGATTGAAGGCTCTTGAAGCTCTTTGAGCTCGAATTGGATCACTTTGATTGCATACTACACCCGTAGAAAAAAGGATTTTATTCCGAGAGTGGAAATATTTGATTTAAAGATATTTCATATTTAAATTTAATATATATTATAATTTGTAATATAACAAGTAATATAATATAATATAATACCTATATTTATTTTAAAGTGTTTTATATAGGTATAGATTAAATATAACAGATAAAAAAAAACTTTTTAAAACATTTATATTTGAATCAAAGTGAATTCTTTTAAAAACCAAATATTAAATTTAAATATGATAAATATATATGCTTGCTTTTACTATGCCATTTTCTTATCAGTGTAGAGCAATGCCTATACCTCAATAGATTGTATCCCAAAGTCAAAGAACCCTAATAAATTCTCTCTTCATTGAGTTTGGGTAAATTTATGATAGATCATATCATGGACTTGTATTTTTAATTGCTGTTTTTTTTCATATGTTTTCCCATATTACTTACATGATAGTTTGGCTGCTGTTGCTGTTGCTGCTGCTGCTGCTGTCCGTAGAAATTGTCGGAAGCGGAGACACCATTGTACTCGTAGAGGGAGCTGGCCGAGGAGCTGGGCGAGAGGTTGGCGCTGGCATTGACGGTGTTGAAGTGTCCGTGGTAGTTGTAGCCACTGCTGCCGCCGTTGTTGTTGCTGCCACTGCCGCTGCTGTTGGGATGCGGATGTCCGTGCGACATCTGGGACTGGGTCTGGAGCGTGTGGAGCTGCTGGAGCTGGGCGGGAGCGGGAGCCGGGCTGGCATTCCACCCGGACATGACCTCGGCGGCACTGGTCAGGGGGAAGCAGTCCTCGTCCATTTTGAGGGTCAGGACCTGATCGGTTGGGGTGACAGCAGCCGTGGAGGAGGAGGAGGCCTGCTGGGGACTGCTGCCGCTGCTGCTGTTGTACTTGAGGGAGTAGGTCTCCTGGAAGCTGGGAAGGCTGCTGCCGCAGGACAGAGGGCCACCGATGGGCGAGATCAGCTGGATTTGGCAGGAACCGGGCTGCTGCTGCTGCTGTTGTTGCTGCTGGGGCTGTTGCTGCTGCTGCTGCTGCTGCTGGGCGTGGAGGGCTATGGCGGGATCACTGCTGGAGCGAAGGCTGAGCAGGCAGAGCTGCTGCTCCTGCTCGGAGCTGAGCTGCTGCTCGGGAATGGAGGAGAGCCGCTTGTCCCGCAGGCACGTGAGCTTGGTGAGATTCTCGATGGAGCTGGTGAGATCCTCGCCAGATGGATTATCCGGATAGCCGCTGGTCGTCGGCGAGAGCAGAGAATTGTTCGAGTCCGAGGGGAAGAAGAGATCCGAGAAGAGCTCACTGTGCGATCCGGCCACGTCGTTCAGGTTGCTGATCAACTGATCCTCCTCATGGGAGAGCAGTGACTCGGTCTTCAGCAGGTGTTGTTCGGGACTTAGGATCTGCTGATGATGATGTTGTTGCTGCTGTTGATGCTGCTGCTGCTGCTGCTGGTGATGCTGCAGATGTTGCTGTTGCTGGAGATGATGTTGCTGCTGCTGCTGCTGAAGATGATGGTGTCCAGCGGCTGCGGTTACCGACGACGTTGTGGTCGTCGTCGCGGATTGCGAGGAGAAATTATCAAAGGGCGACAGTGAACTAAAGGAGCTCTGCAACGAAAGACAGTCCAGAGGCGACTAAATTAGTAACTGAAGAAGCCGCAGCCAGATAGCTTACAGAATAGGACATGGATATGGATATGCACGTATGGATTGGCGGAGTCTAACTTTCCCTCAGGACATGCGCATTTCCTTGAGCCACTCTCATTGGTTCTGTGCCCTGAGCCACCCTTAGGATAGCACTGAAAAAGTTTTCAGAATGTTTCCGTAATTGGTTATGGTCGGGCCGAAATGTTTTCCAAACACACTCCTAACAATAGATATCTAATTGTTTGTTGCTGTGGCTGCTTGTGGGGTGTGTTACGGGCAAAGACAACTTGACTCCACTTAACTCTTCGCAGCTGGCAATTAGCGTTTCCATTCATCTTTCGATATGGCTATGGACACGGCCAATTTGCATACCATTTTTGCACACTTTACGCTCAGGATGTTTATTTTCTTTCAATATCTATTTGATATACCAGCGGGATATGCGGATTGAAAATTGCTAATATTTATGGATTTTTTGAGGCGTGTAAATAAATGTAAATATTTCAAGTGTTTCGAGTGTTCCTCTTTCTAACTTTATTTAAATGCGAAAATGGCGAAAGATCTTTAGGTATACTTATATTGGATTTTATTTGGTTTTCACTTCTTAGTCTTTCTTTCAGATGATCCTCCAATTAATGTATAATTATGACACTTTCCCATGAAATCCCTGGAATATATATATATATGATTTATATTATGATCTTACATTGGGCTGCAAAAGTAACATGCTTGTTGTCGCTGGGTTATTGAGCCTCACTTGGCTGATTTTTGTTGTATGGATTGCAAGTGCTGCTGCTGCTGCTGCTGCCGCTGCTGTTGTTGTTGCTGTTGCGCCTGCTGTTGATGTTGCAGATGTTGCTGTCGTAGCTTCTGCAGTTGCTGCTGCTGTTGCTGCTGTTGTGCTGTCAGTGTTGCTGTCAGTTTTCCCGATTTTCCGCTCGACAAGGTGTTTCGCCTTTCGGGTCTGACTGGCTGCGGTTATTGCTGGTGCTGCTGCTGCTGCTGCTGCACCTGCAACAAGGATACAAAGGAAAAGGTCTTTAGCAATTTAGAATACTCTCGAAGTCAAGCGGGCGTGAATGCCACTGCGGCGGATGTCTCTGGGGTGCGCTTAATGCTAAATGGTTGGTGAAATGCCACAAAATATATCTGCCATGACTCCTCTCTCAGATATGAGAAGATTCATAAGCTGCTGTTGCCACTGTTGCCACTGTTGCCGATGTTGCTGCTGCCGCTGCCGTTCGTTGCCCAATTGTCTTGCGTTCCACACGCAAGCCTCCTCCATATCGAATGTCTTAATTAGAAATGCTCAAACACCACCGACTGTCCACATATTGTATATAAATATATAGATGTAGCACCCAAATAGCGAGAGAGAGGGGGAGCGATGCCTGCCACGACACCTCCTCGCATTGTGTCGCGGGGTTAGCATGAGGCAAGCTCACGTTGCAACCAAGAAACGAAGATGTTGCCAAAAAACAAAAAAAACTCCCCCCAACCCCCTTAGTAAAAACCAACCTAAACGAAACGAGGATCACATCTCCATCTCTCGGTTAATGCGGCACATAAAATGTAATAAATTGTGTTGTCCGTTGTTGCACGTTCCCTGACTCTGGCTCGGCCGGGGCACCGCTTTGCTCCCTGCCACGTTGCGGGTGTTCGCTGCCTCTTTTTTTTTTTTTGATTATAATAAATATTTTGGCTTATTCGCATTGCAAAATCCTCATCGAATCTCTGTGGCAGCGCGGTTCGTTTTGGGCTTTGTGAAATCATTTTTCATAATTTGCATAATTTTATGTTTGTGTCTTTTGCGCATTAATGAAACAAGACGAATGATTGAAAAATTGAAGAATAAGTTGTAGAAAATGAATAAATCGATAATGGAAGTAGGAGCTCCGTTAGAGATCTTAATGGAGGAGTAAAATGGGAGCAAACGGGATTAATATTTGAACGAAAAATTACCCCTTCTATCTCATATTATATTATCTCCCATTTGTATATTTTTTTTAATATTTTCCTCTGCAACTCGTTTAAATCTCCACCAAGTAATAAACTGTCATCAAAACCATTAATTAAGTCAACCCATAATTATAAGCAAACTTCAACAAAACTATTTTTCACACATGGCTCACACATACATACATATAACATATTTCTCACCTATCAACTTTGGCTGTGTATTTAGTTATTTTTCACTGATTTTTTCCCCGACTTTAGTTGACTTCTGGCCGCCTGACTCTTTTGACACTTTTTATCTGCAAGAATTAGTTATAACCCGACAAAAAAAACAACTGAAAAACTGCAAAATAATAATAATCATGGCCCACCACCAGATTGTGGATTTCCTAACGTGTGTCTCTTGGCTTGAATTTGACAAATTAATAAATGATTTTGGTTGCTGTTTGGCTGTCGTGTCAGTTGTCGTAGACCCAACAAACACCGAAAAACCAACGCCAAAAAACAAAAAAACCAAACAGCAACAAAAACACAAAACCGAGAAAAACGTGGACGCAGTTCACGGAGGGCAGTCATAAAAAAAAATACAGAAAAAGGAGATAGATAAATGTGTGTATAAATATATACAATTTATAAATATTCATGATAGGTGCATTTCAGAGTATTGAAATATTGCACAAATTTATGCTTGAGAGATTTGTCCCGTTTGATGGGAAAGAAATATATATTTGATATATTGAAAAGTTAGGACTTGCTGAGGATATTTTTGGAATCTGCTCTTAAATACCTTACCAATTAATCAAACATATCTTCTACAAATTTAAGACATATCAAGACATGAACAACTATAAACTAATGTAATTAACAATTTAACAACTTCCCATTAAACTGTTCAACAAAATAAGATATTAAGGCTCTACATGTTGTTGGCCAAAACATTAATCATCTTTCAATAAATTGAACAATTTTATGCCCCGAAGAAAACCAATTATTCAACCATACAATTATTACATATAATACAATAATTGTTTAAATATTTTTAAAATTGAACAGCATGTAAAAAATCTGTGAAAAACATAATTAAACATGTATGTACTTGTACTTCAACTTTTCCTCAGGTTAATAGGATACCATACAAATAAAATGGCTAAAAAATAAAACCAATAATTTTTTACATCTTTTCCCTCTTCTCTAGATCTTTTATGATCACTCGTTATCGCAATATAATTACTTAAATTCATAGAATTCCTAGTCACCAAAATTTGACCTACAAGCGAGAAAAAAGCCAGTAAATTACTTGAACATCTTCCACACACTCTCGAAAACGTTCTCCGACTCTACCAGAATTTCAAGTTTCCAATAGCGACAAATCGAAAAGGCATAACTTGCCTTATAGATGATTAAGCGCTGCATTTGGCCAAAAAAACATGCACAAAAAACCTCAAGAAAAAAAGCCAATCATAAATGCTGTTCTATTGGCGGCTGTGGGGTGCCCGTTCCCCCCATTTTTGGGTATGGCTATATGAGAGATGGCAAAAGGCAGGTCGGCACTTTGGCAGTGACAAATATTCAGACATTGTCGGCGTCTCAATCGCTTTGTAGAATGCCATCTCAAAACTATGTCAAATGTTGGGTTGAATGCAAATGTGTCGCCCCTCCACCACCACCTACCACCCCCCATCCTCTATCCGATGATATAACAGACTGGCAGAAGAATGGTGGAGCGGCGGATCTTCTGCTGGATGAGCAATTAACTATAGGGCCCCTCTGCCAGACAATGGACGGAGGAAAGGTCTGAGATTGCATAAATCAATCAAATTGTCTCTCACTCTCTGTGGCGGGTTCCATTGAGTAATAGATCCAATTTCGATATGAAAATTTCGATTCGAGGACGGTTACAGAAATTGGGTTTTTCTTCTTCTACAGTTTTCCGAGTCTGCTCAACTTTAAATACCAACCCCATTACCCATTGGCCATTAAGCATTGCCGCATCACCCCCATCCGCAGTATCCGATTACAACTACAATGAACAACAATTGATGAAAATCGACAATTAATAGTGAAAGTCTAGTCTCCAGACGAACGGCCTCCTCCTCCTCATCAGCATCATCATCATCATCATGCTCCGCCGCCGCCTCCCCAACAGCAACAGCAACATCATCATCATCAAAGGTACTGCAGGAAGAGACTCTACCCAAAAAAAAAAGCATCAGGCAGGGGGGGGAGACTGGGGACTCCTCTATGTCTATTAGGCCAAACGTCGTCGTCGTCGTCGTCGTCTTCCACTGCGACTTTTGTCGCTGTCGTGGATTTCAAAGGCGATACCATCGAAGCCGCCGCGCAGTCGCAGTCGCTGAGCCAAACCGAACGAAAACCTGCAACAAAATGAGAAGTAAACTCCTTTGGTGCCCACAGTCCACAGCCAGGCAGCCAGTCGAGAAAAAAAAACTATAGTGAACCGAGCCTGAAACCCATTTGTATACTTCTCACAGATCTTCACACGAAGTCTGGCTATGGCTATGGCTGCGGCTGTGGCTGTTGCTTGTGTTGCACCCACTGACTCAATGACTGAGTGGCCAGGCCGGGCCATGGGGTATGGGTATGGGTTCCCTCTGACCCAACCAAAGAAGACGAACAAGACGATCCAGACTCGCATTACCATTTCTTTGGGTCACTGCACAAGACGAGTGAGTACCCTGCACCCCTACACCCGTACCGCCCCAGCATTCAGTCTGTCAATTTCGGCAGATGCCTACATGTCCAAGTCCAGCCATTGATCAGGCCATTGGCCAAAGGCAGACTCCAGCCAAGACTCTGCCTCTGCCCAATGGAGTTCGCAGTTCAAAGTACAAGACTCTACCTGGAGCATGAACAAAGCCTTGCAAAATAATATGTATTAACGATATTATATAAAAAAACAGACTCTGTCGGAAAAAAAAAATTAGCAAACTTATGCAATGGCCCAAGAAGACACGAGAAGAGGCAGAGGCCCAGAGACTCTGGGGAGGAATGGTGTATCTTTTTTTGGGGGATTTTTCTCTCTCGCTCGCTCTCTATCTTTCTCTGTCCATTATAATAAATTTGTTAACGATGCCTCGTCTCGCAGATGAAGACTCCCCCCTCCGAAAGGAAAAACCAAATAAAACAATTAGAAAACTGCATCTTTTCAGGAAAGAAGATGTACGAAAAATGCATCCAGCAGAAGTGCATAGAGGAGAAAAACAAACCCAACCCAAATTGCAATTTTTTACAGATACTCGTATCTCTGCTTTGCTTTTTTTTTGTTTTTTTTTTTTTTTTTTTGTGGGGTTGTAAATTTTGCTTTGGGGCCATCAAACACAATGGTTAAAATGGGCAATCTTCAATGTTTATCGCGCACTCTTCCCGGTAGCTTTTTTGGCAGTAGCCCACGGTAGTTTTATTCGGGAATCTATTGGTTTTTTTTGTTTTATTATTTCTATTTTTATTTTCTTTGTTTGCAGTTCGATTCCGCGCTTCATCTTCGATGAATTGCTTTCTAAATGACCCAAGGCCATATTGGGGCGAATGATATTTCATATTGAGCTGGGAACCCTAGCCTCCGTCCATCTGTCTGTCTGTCTGTCTGTCTTCGGTGGCATTGTTTCTGGCTTCTTGTGGCTCACAAAAAGGGTGTGTACCGAACGGTATGAATGTGGCAGCAACAGCAAAAAGTCTTGAATCATTTGCCTAAGGAACTTGACTTTTGACATGAAGTGAAAATGAAAATATTTAAAGGGAATTTCAAATCATTAGTTGGTCGTTTTGTGCAGATGGGATTCTGGGAAGCAGCATTCGAAGGGAAGCAGCATGAAATACTGATTCATGACTAACACTCCATCAATAGATCACCTAACAGCTATACCCCTCAAGGCATGTCTAATTAATATATCCCCACCCACACGATAATGAAACCTCCCAGCAACACGATTATCGGGGGCTTAGATACTGAGATACTCTTGGCGAATCAATTATGGCACCCACTAAACCAGCCAGCGCCACTCATTGGCTTGGCCGGGCCAATAGCCAGGCCAGCTAAGTGTTGGTCGTGTAAATCAAGTTATATGGAATCTTCGGGCAATTCTTGGCCATCGGCAGACGTCGGTGCCCGGTGCTCGGTGCTAAAAAGCTCACATACGGTGTAGCCATTAAAATCCTATAAATCCGTACAATTAAACGTAAGCGAAACTGTGTCAGCGGTGTCTCAATACTTGTACGAATGCAGATACAGATACAGATGCAGATGGAGATGGAGATACATAGATATATAGAACTATCCATGGCAAAAGGTCAGTCAGAGCTAAGCATCGAAAGTGTTTGGCTGCTCAACAATCGAGATGAACAGCAACAACAACATCATTTAAAGACAATAACAAGATTGTGTTCAAGAATTTCAATTTCAATTCAACAGCAACAGCAACAGCAAACAGCAAAAAAATCGAGCAAAAAAGTTGAAATTGTCGCAACAATTCGTATAAATCTCTTTGCGCCACTTTGAATGCTAAGTAAACCACGAGACATCGTCATCGGTTTTTAATCGCTGCAAAAATCATCGAAGGCCATCTTGGACATTTCATGGCACCCCACAGATCCCCCCACCACCGCCGAGCCCCTCCAGATCCCCTCGAGACCAAAACCAGAGACGACCATCCAAACGGATTGAAGTCATTTTTTTGAGCGCATCTCAACCAGTTGCCCCCCAATCATGGATCTGTCTGAATGTATCTGTATCTGCATCTGTATGTGCAGGCACCTGTGCGTTGGCCAATACTCGAACTTTTGCTTTGGCTCTGGCTCTGGCTCTGTGTGGCACTTGTCGCCAAACTGCAGCCAGCCTCAGGAACTTGCCCGAAAGCCGGCAATGGGTCAGAGAGCTCCACTCAAACCCAACCCAATGTCCACTTGCTCATGATGCAAAAGCGGATTCATAAAAGCAAAAGCAAAAGCAAAGCCTGGGAGTAACTAAATCCCCTGCAAGTTGCGGTCAGGCTACAGCTACATTGTACAGAGCTGTCGCCAAAGATATTTATTTGCATGAAATTCTAATAAAAGAATTTGCCGTTAAGGTGCTAGCCGCGGGGCCCAGTTGCAGATGTCGCCATCTGACTCGGATCTGCTTATACTCATTCTGTAAACTGGTTTAATTGAATTGTTATATCATCAGCATCGACAGCATCATCGATGCCTTCTTTTAATTCTAAAAGATACTTCAAGGAGAGTGTCTTCTGAAATGAATCAAGTCAGCAAATGTATCTCCATAAAGTATCTGGGTATAATTCAAGATTGTCTGGATTATTGCAGATATATTGCTTGTTCGAATGAAAGTATTTATTTGGGATGCATATAATGGAAAAGCTATTAAGAATACCCACAAGATATGATATATCTGTATCTATATGTGTCCTTGTTGGATAGAATAGAAGATATGCAAAACAGAAGATACATTTGATGTTCATTCCCTCATCTTTCTAGGATACTTTCCATTCTTAATAATCCTTGAATTATTCAATCTCTCAATGCATCTAGTCCCCATTCCTAATCCCATTGACTTTTCTCTCCAAATATAGTTCAATCATGACTACAATGCCCCGTTAGAAGTCTCCCCCTGCCTCGATACTCCACTCCCTGACCCACAACCAATCCTCAATCCGCGAACCCAATTCCAAAGGCAATTGCCGAGCGTTAGACGCTCTTCCCCTCCCCCACATTTATTATACAGATTGAAGCCGCCTAATTTGCATGTTGAGCGGCGCCCCACCAAACTTGGCTGAGGCTCGACTGAAGCTGCTGGCGGGTCAAAGGTGCACATGATGCTGCAGTGCATCAGTGTTGCCGGCGACGGAGTCTTAGGAGTCGGAGTCGGAGTCGCTGCCTGAGCCGCCGCTGCCACCGACTGATTGACATGACTGAGACAAAGATAAATAAGCTGCCAGTTTTGGAACGCCGCTTACATAATTACGGGCATGGAATGGAACTTTTTTCCTCCTCCTCCTCGGCTTTCGGTTAGACGAAAAAGGTTTCTGTCTAAAGAAAAAAATCAAAGATTTCTTGGCTCCGTTGCCAGGCGAGCATCCGACATGGAATCGAAGCCGGCAAAGAAGGTGCAGCTGATGCGAGGTGGGAAGCCACCTCTTGGCCATCAGTTCCCAAAGAAATAAATAAAAATCGGCAGGGAAGGCTATCTGGGAAAGCCGAAACTGGAGGATACCCTTTCAGAGCATCGTTTCTATTTTTATTCGACTCAAATCCAATTTAGCTGAGCTTTGAATTATTTTTAGCAACATGGAAGGATATTCTCTCACAAAGATAGGATTTTCCACTTATTGTTCCTATGACAGATGTGAAATACAGTGATATATTTTTGTCCTTAGCGAGCTATATACGTTCTGAGATAAATTTGAGGGAGTTATATATCATTGGGGGATGGACTGCAACACTTGACCTGTTTATGTGGATCAAAAATGTGGCTCAACAAAGATCCTTCCTTCAATTGTGGTAGAAATCATAATGCCCTCTCTGCAAGGGTATGCACATTTTTGGCACAATTTTTTTAGTTGGCTTGCCAGCTTCTTCGCTTGTTGCATTGTGTTTTTTGCTCCTACTGACTGAAATATCAGCGAGCTATCACAACACGCGACGTTGACGTTGGCCAAGTATCTAATGTATAGATAGATACTCCGCATCCGACTGGGATTGGAACACCCCCCCCCTTTCAACCGAAACTTTGGCTGGGATTGGTGCTACCTCTCCCTCCACAGACTCTGAGATCCCCCCTTGCTCCGACTAAGATTGATACTCCCTTCCCCGATCCCAGACTGGAACTGCTACTCCCTCTCTTCGGAATCGTATTAGTGTTAATTTCGAGCTGCCTTCTACTCTACCCTTTGTCCATTGTTGCACGTTTCGGTTTTTGTTTTTTTTTTGGTTTGGGGTTTTCGCTTTCATTGGAAAAACAAACAGTTGGAGGAGGGACGTGCTACAGGGTAGGGGAAGAGGGATCATTGGTTCCCAAATCGATTACCCTGCCCCTGCGATCCAAGACAGAGCTCTCTGTGTTTTCCCAGCAGGTTGCAGCAGCCGCAGCAGCAGCAGCCGGAGCAGCAGCAGCCACAAACACCAAAGGCAACATGCATTAAAACGCCAATATTACCTTTTGTTTTGCCTTCGTATCTGTATCTGTGAGATGCACACCAATCCCAGCCTTAGACCCACTTCTCCGCACCGCTCCACTCCCCGCCACTCCCCCCGCTGCTCCATCAATTGCAAATTGAGCCTAACCCATATATTTGTCGTTGGGGGCCTCATGAAGATTTGATTTAGTGTGAGCGCCTCGGCTCGACTCGACTCGACTCCACTCGACTTTGGGTACGGGAAAATTGTTCGTTTGCATATCTAAATTTGAGTTTTGTATCTGCCAGATACAATAGATTTATCTTTTTGGGAATTTGCTTACCTTTGGCTCAGGCACAGCCACAAAGCGGTTAATGCTTAATAAAGAGATTCTTGGGAAAATGTTTTTTGGGGGAGGAAATTATTACGAAGAGGGTTTCGAAGATGGCTTTCCGACGAATGGGAAATTCATCTGAAGTTATGGATGGAAAGGCGAAAGAATTTCAAGAGGATCTAAAGAAAAATCTTAAGAAATATGCGGAAAATATACTAATTTTAAAATTGATCTCGAAAAGTCTATACATTTTTCTTCAATTTTTTGCAACGATTTCGAGTAAACTAAATTCTCTTTGAATTGATTAAAAGTTAATTATAAATATTTATTTTGAGGTAAAAATTAAATAAATATTTATTTTAAAGTAAAAATTTTCGCTATTTTGATGATATTTTTAGAGAGAAAACCCCTTGCCAAAACAGCATTTCAAAGTGTAATCCCCATCACTGTAAATTCAATTTAAATGTGTGACTTTAATTGAGCGCATTATAAGCATTCATTCAGAGTTGGGGAAATGTTAGGATCATCTAAGTGCAATACAAAGACCATATGAGGACTCTCTAAACGAGCACCTGATCAGCCTGATCACCTGAACCCAAACAAACGGAAACTGAAACCGAAACCGAAACCCAAGAAAACTTTTTATTTTGCATGCCACAACAAATTAATTGTGTAATTAAGATTCCCCTCCAACCAAATACGATGAAAACCCAACGCATATGGAGTTGAATGGAGTTGAAGATGGCTCCGGCTTTGGCTTCCTCATCGTCCTGCTGAAGTCGTGACTCTTCTGCAAAACAGCCTTTGCTGGCTTTTTTTTTGTTGCTGGTGAAATCAGTTTGCGATCTTTTCACAGCAATAATGCATATTAAAATGCCACGCTAATTGTTATTATAGGCACTCCATACCCTCGACTCCTCCTCCTCCTCCTGGTACTCCTACGCTTACTTCTCAGGTATCCTCTACCCGATCCCATCCCATCCCATCCCAGAGTTTCGACTGGCAATTAAGTAATAGACAAACAGAGTTTGGCATCGCTTCTCTCATTTGGTGGGGGCTTGCGTGTCGCCAGTCAGTGGCAATGCAACACCAATGGATGCGATAAAACAACCGTTACAACAACAGCCCATTGGATGGACAAATTTTTATGCGCGAGTGGAGACTCTGGCCAAGGCGTTACTGTGTCCGTGTGTCTGTCTATTAATTACCACCAAAAAAGTACCGAAAAAGTGTCTTTGAAAAGGTAGAAAATCGAGGTATAGGCAGTGCCAGGAATAAACGGAAATAGTTTTATTTTTGTGCAGAAGATTTCCTCAGGACTGTGAGAACTTGTCTCACACACAAAAGGAAAAATAAATATTTAAAAAAAAATTGACTTTTCCGATTGTTTTATAGCACTGAGCTTTTGCTCGTCGGGGGAGCGTTGTCACGATGCTGGCCCCCTTAGGTTTTTTTTTTCGTTGGTTTCAGTTCGTTTGGTGGTGTCTCCACTCGTAATCCCTGCCCTAAAAGCGAAACACACAACAATGAAAACTGACTTTGGCGCCCCCCACAACCGAACCCGACCCACACGACCATAATAAAACAATTATGACAAAAAACAAAAACCAAAAACCAAAAAAAAAACAAAAACAAAAAACCCCCAGAAAACTGCACTCGAGGCGGAGAGTAGAGCGACCTATCGATGGCAAAAAATTTATCACACCTTAGTTAACCTCAACACCTTGCCGTGCCTGAAACACCGAACATCGAAGACGTAGACGTAGACGGAGCCGGAGCCGGAGACAAACGTGGCTGGCTGGCTGGCTGGAATGTACAGCAGACAGATCCCCGAGTGCCACAGAGAAATATTGCAAACGTCTCGACTTTGACTTACACTGACTGCAATAAGTTAATAGTTCGAGTTCGATTTCTTTCTGGGGGCTGCCAAGCAGCAGATGGTACCCCCGAAGAACATGGAGCCAAACTTGGAGTTTTCCTCTGGCTGGAAAACAAAGCTTGTCTAATGCCAAAAAAACAAAAACAAAACCAAAAACCAAAAAACGAAAAACGAAATATCGAAAACGGAGTTTGGCTTTTGGGTGCGTTCCGTGAACTCCACGATGTTTTTAGTGTGTCAGCCGGCGTGCCACAGACGCCGACAGCCGGGCAAACACCAGGCAACCAGGCAACATCGGTCGGCCGCAGTCACAACTGGTGCTAATGATGTAGCCTGATCGTCATCATCATGATGATGACGATGATGATGATGCTGCTGCTGCTGCTGCTTCGGGGCGCTTCGTGTGCTTCATTATTGATTTAATAACAGACCTGAAGACACGTTAAGCTGCAGTCAGAGGCAGAAGCAGAGGCAGATAGAGAGAGAGAGAGAGAGAGCGTGTGCAGCAAGTTGCACCTCAGCTCAGAGTCAAGTTGTTGCCGGGCCTGGGCCTGCCTGACGATCCTCATTATGATGATAATGATGATGATGATGATGCCATGAATTCCATACCACACCAAAAATATCCAAAGACACCCATAGACGAAAAATGAGCTAAAATTTAAACCAAGCCAAAAAGACAGAGTCATGTCAATGTGGATGGCAGGGGGTTGGGATCAGGATAGGATGTGGATGTGGATACGGATGGATGTAAATTAAGATGGGGTGAGGTTCGGAGTGGAGTATGCTATGGATATGAATGAAGCCAAGATAAGGTGGGGACATGTATGCATGTGCTGAAGTACGGAATGGGATATGCTTGGGCTGCTATATGGATGGTTAAAGATGGTGCGATGATGATGTTTGATCATCATGTTTATGCTTTATATCGCGGCACACATACCTCCCAAAGCAAAGTGTGGCTTGAAGTTGAATTTTCTTGTGGGCGGCAGCAAATCAAGATGGTTATGGGATGGTATGGGATGGTTTTGTGAAGCAAAATGAAAGTGAAAGAGTTTTGTGGGTAATACCGAAAGCAAATATCTATGTAGATTTTAATGTAATGCTTATTAAAGCATAATAAGGAAGCAAACCGAAGGTCGTTTCATGGATCGTATTTGTAATTTTATGGGCTTGAAGATGGTAAAGATGCAAAAGGGCAGTACGGTTTTGGAAAGGGAAATATGATTATACAACGAATTATGCTTAAAGATGGAAAATTCATAATAAGAAGAATTATATTTTTTTTTATTCCGGAAAATGTTTCAGAATTAAAAAAAAAACAAGAGTAGATTTTTCAGTGTTTATATCAAACAGAAAATATTTATCCACAAGTCTTAACTCCATACCCTAATAAGATATTACTATTTAAGTGATCTGAGAAGGATGAACATCTGCTCAAAATATTTTTAATTTTTCTTTCGATAAAAGTGAATTTACATAAAGCAAATTTCCACAAATTAAAACATAATTAGCACTATTTCGGAAACCCCTACAAATCAATCCAAATTATTTATACAACAAACATTTTTGGATTTGCTAATTCTTTATTTTGATTAGCTTCAATCTAAAGAGTTGAAAGGCAACCTGACACCAAAAAAGAACATTGCCAAAAAAAACGCCACAACGATCTGCTCTACAAAAGAGCTCTGGCTCTGGCTCTGGCTGTAGAAGAAATAATGATTATAATCTATGCGATGACAGCTCACTGAGCACTGGGGCACACGGACACGCAAAAATAGAGCTGTAAGAACGTAGCACCATTTTTTTTTACTCTGTTTCGCTATTGGTCAAAACCAGTTGACGATGATCTGATGCTGGGATTTATCCATGGGAAGCATCATCCACAGCTACAACACCAACAAGAAGCCATTAAAATTGATTACAATTTAATGCCGATGCGACTGTTGCGGCTGCGGCTGTGGCTGCGTCTGTGGCTGTGGCTGTGCCGTCTGAGGCTTAATTTAGTCAAATCGACGCTTTTGTAGAAGAATGTCTCTAAATCTTCTATTTGTTTAGCGCACTTAGCAGCGACTGACTGGCCGGCGTCGGAGTCCGTGTCGGAGTCGGAGTCGGATCGAGCTTCGAATGAAAGCAAAAGCAAAGCAAAAGCCAAGCACGAGCAGAACGAAAACGAATATAAATCACGGCGGAAACACAAGAGTCACAGTTATGAAGCGGCAATACAAGTGAAAAGGTTGTAGTTTTGACCAAGGAATACCTAGCATTTGTTTACTCAAAGAGAAAAAGAAGAACCAACATTAAAATTAAAATATATATAAATTTTACAGACAATTCAATAATATACTAAATTTTTTCAGATTTTTTTAATACAAATTAAAAATAACTCCTACATCTAATATTTCCTTAAAAATTGGAAAATAATTGTTAGGTTGGAATTTTTATTTCAAAACTTATAACAGTTAATGTCCTTGGTATTTCTGTCTAAAAAGAATTCCGCTTTAATTTCTGAAAGTATCAAGAAATGTTAACCCACTTCTCCCTGTTATAGTTATCCGATCATAATGATTTTTGGTAAATATGTAGATAGTGAGTGAATGTATAACTTCATTCAATAACAACACCATATCTTTAAAACCCTAGATGCCACAATGATTAACATTGAAAACATTTCCATGTAAAATATATTAATATTTTAACCTATTGATCGATACATTTTTAGCAAGTCTTCTGGCAGTTCCATAAGTACAACATACCCCCATCACTCCTCAAATACAGGGTATCTGCACCCAAGAGCAAGCAGCAGCACCAGAAGAAACAGAAATGATGCGGCGCATGCGCAAGACATTCTTTGTTTTTACTTTGTATTTGGTTTGTGTTTTTGTTGTTGCTACTTTTGCTTTTATTCTGCCGTTGCTCTGCGCTTTATATGGCGCGATTAAAATGCTGCGTTTGATTCTAAGTCGGCTCGATTTGGGTGCGGGAGGGGGGGTGAGGTGAGGGTGGGTGGGTCATAAATTCAGAGACTAACTATAGAAGCGGCCCGCACTGCGTCAGCGCTAACCGGTTGGATCACTTTTACTCTCATCGCTAGCGGATTCAGTCGCATCGCATCCATGGGTTCGGTTCTCGGATCGATCCACTGGCACCTCTCTCTCCCTCTCTCTCTCTCGAGAGAGAGACACTCTGTGAGAGTGTGCAGTGTGTCATCGGGCAAATGTTGGGCCGTAAACCAATTTTAATTTATGCTAATTGTTCCAACCTGGCCAACATCAATTGGGCGACAGCACGCGAGGAGATGTGGCCAAAATCGGATTCCGAAATCGCTATAATTGTTGCTCGGACTCTACTTAATTGGAAGTCACAATTTGTTAGACCTTCGCTTGATCGGATGGATCGGATGGATCGATGTAACCCAAAAAGAAAAACCAAAAACAAAAAAAATAAAGACCGAGACAATTTTTTTGCACGCATTTCTTTCGCTTCGATCGGATTGATGCACAAGGTCGGCATCTGTATCGGCATCGGTTGGTGTCTCTGTCGCTCTTCGGGGGAGCTGTGATCGATGCACAATTGGCGGCAAGTGATGGCTGACGATCACCGATCGATCTAACAGCCAATCCAGCAATCCGACAATCCCTGCGATCCACCGATCACCGATTATGCTGATTGGCACACTCACACACACACATACTGGGCAAATATAAAAACTTGCCCCATAATTCATCGCATTTTATTTTTATTGTACTTAGAGCCGCAGTCTCACAGATTTTATACGATTATTGTGTATATTTTTCCTTCTTTCTGTGGCGTGTTAAATGCATAACAAGGTTCTTGTTTCATCCGTTAGATCCGCAATCGAAAACGGAATGACTTTTTCCCTCTTTACCGTACACACGTTGGACTCTCCAGCCCATAAATCATTCAATGTTGCTGTGGGAATCGAGTGTCTACAATATCCGAGTATCTGTAGCAATGTGTTTGTCTCTTGGCTTTGGCTCTGGCTCTGGAGATGGCGAAAAGTTCAATGTTAAGCGGTGGGGGCCTCTGTGCTCGCGCGGAGACAAAAGAATTTGCCACAGTTCAAAGCATCATTCATTATCCAATTGCGATCGAGCAAGACCGTTTAGACCGTTAACAGTTAACGGGGCAAGTCAGCCAGCCAGCCTGCCAGCCCGCCAGACAGCCAGCACCGAGAGCCAAAAAGGTCTAAACAAATTGAATATCCAAAGAGCTCGAACCGAAACTGGGCGCGTTTCGGATCTGCTATTTGTCTTTGGCCATGTTTTGTTTGCCTTGCTTTTGGGTTCGGGTCGGGTCGATGGTTAGTCGGACTCGCTATTTATTGTGTTATTTTATGTGGTTCAAGGCTCGCTCTAATCTACACACAGGGGCTCTAAGGATGTGGAAGTTGTTATGGTGGTGTTGAGGGGAGTGCCAGTAATCATTGAGGTACTACATGTTCACTCATAATCTCACACACTTTCAGCGGAATTTATGGTGTTCAGATGAGTAATTAATAAATAATAATTAAATAAATAAATAAATCGATTCCGAGCGATAAAGAATAGAATAAATTACGTTTTAATGGATATGACTAAAGCATTATTCAATAAGGCATCGATATCGATCAAGCATCAATATGGAAGGTACATATACCAAAAGAAGTCTACCAATCAAACGAAAAATGTGAAACTATTATAAAAATAGCTGGAAACAAACCTAAGATTAATAATCGATACATTTTATCTAATAAATCTTCGATAACTATTTTGTTTATCATATTTAATAAATTAAGTAGTATTATTTCTATAAATTAATAAAAGAATTTAAAAAAAGGCACAAAATTAAATGGACAATCTGAAACTATAATACAAATAACTGAAAAATAGTTTAAAAATATTTTAACCTACAAATCTTCTTTAAATATTTTTTTGTATTATATTTATAGAACTTAATACATTTCAATGTTAGCTAATCAAAAATCCACTAAGCTATCGCATTAAATTTCTATATTTTATTGATAAATTCCTATCAACTGTGGAATACATAACTGTCATATAGTTAATCGATTAATGGGATTCGCTCTCCATAGCGAATGCACTGATTTGTCACTAGTCAGAAATTAATAGCGCCATAACTTATGCCAAAACCTGTGGCCCCCCGACAATTATTTACCTTTCAAATGAACATTGGGTTCGGGGGAATGTGATCCCATCTCTGAAGAGAGTTAATTAAATCGATTGCGAAATATATGTGTTAATTGAACAAAATGTGTGTTCCCAACTGAAGATCAGAGAAGCGCTAGAACAATGCCCTGGGGGAATACCCAGTACGACAGTAGCCGCCACCAAAGTACCAAAGCATACACCGATGGTCATAAAAGTGAAGGCTTCCGATGGCCAAACTGCAGCTGAATCTTCGGATTCACACATCTGCAGAGGAATGGCTTTGGGCCTGTTTGCCATTTGGTCAGTCCGTTGATGAGGTCTGGTCTGAGAACTTTCAAGTCGTTTATAGACACACATACGGCTGTGTGTGTGTGTGCAGACACAGATACACGATGTATGGGTATGCTTAAAATTTTATTTGCTGTCTGGCACATCGCAATCGAGTTCGTTGACGGCTTTTAGCATCTGCAAAATGTAACTAAGCGCCGTGTTAGCTGATTTTTTTTTTCTCTTCGTTTACAGCCGCTTTAATTGAGTATATGAGAATGAGAATATTCGATTTTCAAGGCCAGTGTCCGCTGGTTGCACGGCCTTATGGCTTACTATAGTTTCGCAACGATGCTCGGCGACTGCTCACGAATGGAGCTGGGAGATGTGAGCTGGGAGCTGGAGCTGGAGATGTGGTGGGCGCCCCATCAAGTATCTAGAACACAATGCGGGCATTCTGACAGAAGTCCAAGGACCAGTAGCTTAGGTCAAAGGGGGGTCAAAGTTTGTAGAATGTGTTCAGTAGAATAACTTTATGGTGGGAAAATTGTGTGCATCCTGGTGCTGCTTTGAATATGAAAACATCAGTAGATACAGATACACCCCCTTTTTTGTGGCACCTCTGGAAAAAACTGCATTTAATTTAAAATAAACTTTTTGCACCACACAAATGGCCTGGCCATAAGTTTTATTTAATTTTTACTTAGTCAAGTGCGACTCCCATTCTTTCCCGTGTTAATTTTTTGCTAAAAGCAACTCATTAACAAACCATATTATGATGAATATAACCAAAAAAATAATTAAACATTTTTATGATGCACCAAAACAGTTAGACGGAGCACCGAGCGAGGAGCCGAGCAGACTATAAAAACGGAGATACAAATGCAGATGGAGCTGCCCAGATTACCGAAAGATACACTACACAGGGAACACAGACAGCCAGATACTTTTCGGTTGACTTAATGTGTTCGCAAAAATTAAGTGCTTAATGGTGGTTGCAGATGACGCTCGGCGGCGCTCCACCACTGTATCTAGATCCTGTTCTGAATGGTGTATGAATAGAGTGAATGTGATCGTAATACTCATAAAGTAAGTAACCTTTTATCCTGTCTATATATCTTTACGAGTGCAAGCATCTATGCATCGTTCATCGTAGAAAGGTTTCTTTCAAGCAAGTTTCCTTCCACATTCCCCATTATAAAATATTCTGTTCTCTCACTGCCATAGATTCATATATTTCTCATATCTTCTTATCGATAGCAATCTTTTAAGACTGCTTCCTACAGACATGTTCGAACTTAATCGATTCATTTATAATTGCATTTATCACCATCTCTCCATTCGTTATGCCTGACAAACCCCCACCCAAAAACAGACAAAAATAAAATGCAGACACCTATGATCATATATAACAATTTAATATTCTAAGAAAAAAACTTGTTCTTCAGGTCGGTCTCCAAAGTGCAGGTTTGCTCCCTCCGGACTGCATAGACGGGTATCTATTGGAACAGATCGGATGTCATGATCCCAAAACTCATTTTAATCACAAAAGCATCGCCATCAAGCGAAAGCTTTAATCATCAAAATAAAAGCAAAATAAAACCAAAATTCTTTTCTTCGTATTCTAATTTCGTTTCGAGCAGACCAGCTAATAATTGCTCAAGGTCATCGCAAAGTTTTGAGTCACTATCCACCATAAGAGATACATTTTTGTAGCTCTTAACTTTAGTTGCTTGTTGCTTGTTGCTGGTCAGGAAATGCGCGCTGAAAATTTATGAATTCAAACGCTCAGATACAAGTTTTCTCAGAGACTTTATGATTATTATAGCCAAATTATGAACGAGCTTCCGAAGAGATACGAAATCTTATATGGAGAGAGACAGAGAGAGAGAGAGAGAGAGGGTAAAAGGTACTTCTCTCTCTCCATTTCGGATCCGTTATTTTAATTGCAATGTTCTAAATTTTGAGCCACAAATTTATGGCACGCTCGAGCAAACACAAAAAACCGGCTAAAAACACACACAAAATTATGGAAATTTAAAGAAGTATTTTATACATCTTATATGGCCAGGTAGATACATATATATACACGATTTCAATACAAATGATTGAGGAACGCGTTTTGCATTGAATGCTTGATGTCACTGCCCAAGTATTTGACAATCTTGTCACAAACTCTCTCAAACTCCGTGTCTCCGAGCCTCTGTCGCCGTCTCTGATTCTCAGTCTGTGTTTGACTTGGTAATGAGACACGCTTGTTGTCGCTACTTCAATTAAGCCAATCTTGATGCCGTTGATGATTGTGTGCGATGGCATCTTCACAGTGACTTTTTATGCAATTCGCAATCTAAGACTTGTAGCACATATGAGTCTTTTTTTTTTCTTCTAATTTTGTTGTTGTTTTTTTTGTTTTTTGATTTGTTTGTGGTGTCTTCTAATTGCCAGATATGTTGGTGGCTACTGGAATCTGCCATCTGATAAATGTTCACAGACCATTTAATTGGCCATTTAATTGCCTGACAAACTGTTGTTGTTGATGTTTCTCCTCTGGCGTGTGTGCCACACGTGGTATACTTAATATTACGCATACGCAGAGAGAAAGAGAGAGAATGGTGGGAAAACAGATAGTTTGCATTGCCGTCTCGCTTCCGCTTTGACGTCATCAGTTCTATTTGTGACCTCTTGGCAACAGCCGTGGAAAGTCCTCAAACCCGACTCGAAACAGTCCTGCGTGGCTTTATCGATCGAATGTGAACCCACAGTCGAGTGCAGCCGCAGTCCAAAGCCAAGGACGTCATCAGTTTCAAGTGCGTGCTATACATACATATATAAGCCACACTACAACACACAACACACCTCATACCATATACATACATACATAGTATATAGCTGTACGATACATACATGACTTTGATTTGTGTTAACTTCCAAAGTGTTTTTGGGGTCTTTAATTATACGACTCTGGCACGAGCCCCCAC
This sequence comes from Drosophila helvetica, assembly GCA_963969585.1. Classification (NCBI taxonomy): domain Eukaryota; kingdom Metazoa; phylum Arthropoda; class Insecta; order Diptera; family Drosophilidae; genus Drosophila; species Drosophila helvetica. The sequence continues at coordinate 11,922,277 of OZ018402.1, read as the reverse complement.
CAAACAGACGTCTGCTTGGGGCTTGAGATATATAATTGCATGTGTTGTACGGCTTATGTTGCATGTATGGGCTTTGGAGGAGTAAGAGGCAGTTCTTTGACGCATTTCCCTCAACTCAAGACACATTCGGGGATTGATTAATGCATGAATTATTGAACAGCGCCTCAGCTCTATGGTGTTTCTGTTAGTTTCTGCTCAAATATTGATTGGCTATGTGTGTCGTAACACTGAAATTGCGGGGAAATATTCTATATAATACTTTGTAAGAAAGAGATTGCTTAGAAATAGGAAGCACGTGTCAAATGTCTAAACAGAATGAGAAGAGTGCTCAAAAGAGCATCTCCTTTAGACGAACATCTAACTGAATCTGGTTTATTTCTTGAACCAATCTGTTTAGTGGCTTTATCTCTTTTGGTCAGATATTTCAAGTACGAATAACCGCTTCAGAGTGGAATATTTCTCCATCTTTCATAATAAATATCCATCATTCCTTAAATCTCTATTTATATCCTTTTTCTCTTTTATTTCCCCGTATTTGGGTATCCCATTGAATCACCTATATATTTTTACTTTAGCCATTTAGTTCGGTTCTCCAGGTTTACTGGTAATTTCTCCATTTAAATCCGATTCCAGTTTAAATTCAAACACTGTTCTCAAGGTTCTTTGTGCCAAAGTGCCAACCATAAAAATGAAACCAACTTAAAGTTTTGTGCTAAAAGAGGGCGTGCTATATCTACAAGCTGCAGTCTATCCGTAGAGTGGGGCTCTGTCCTGCTGTTCGGGGGGGTGGTGGGGGTATCTACAAGTGTGAAATCATCATGGGGCCAAGCAGCACCAAACTACGAAAGAGAGAGAGCGAGAAAGAGAAAGAGAAAGAGAGAGCGCAACCCAGCAACGACCTTGAAAGAAACTTATGCCACGTGAGAGTCGTGAGGCACTCTCCGGGCGCACTCCGTGGGGTGGTTGGCCCATTGGTTGGGGGCTGTTTTCCGCTCGTTTTCCTCGCAGCTGTTATACCGAGGAAAGGCCCCGACCTACAGCAGTACCCGCTCAATGACGTCACAACGCGGCAAACGTAGCTTATAGAGGGGGTGGCATCTATAACTGTATCTTTAGCTCTGTCTGTGTATGTGCTCTATTGCTGTGGGTGTGTGTGTATCTGTGTCTTTGTCTGTGTGTGTTTTTGTGATGATTACGCCATCAAAGTTTTCCTCTCTGGAAAGAGGGGCTCGGGTGGACTTCGATTTTTTTCCTGCTACGTTTTATTTTTGCACGTGAGCTCTGCCTCCGCTTCCAGTCCGATTTTTTTGTTGTGGCAAAAAGGAGGAGCTTTTGCTGTTTTTTTATTATTTTTGTGCGGCCAAAAGCTGAGGAGGGTTTAAAAATAGTTAGAGCTAAAGGGCCTTGTTTTTGCAACTCGGGCAATTTTGGTATCTTTTTTTTTTTTTAATTTTACTTTTGGCTACTTTTGCAATTTTCATTTGCAATGAAAAAGTTTATCTGTTTGTTTTCATTTTGTTTGCTTGGAGTCTCACCAACACCTTGGCTGTCTGTCCCTCCAAGCTCCCACTTTGCCTCGCTTCGGTCTGGTCTGGTCGGGTCGGGTCGGGTATGTGTCTTTCTGTGGGTTGTCTGTCTGCCAGTCAAAGCAGATGCTGCTGGTGCCCCTGCATCGGTGCGGGGGCTGGGGGGAGCAGCTTCGAGCATTGCAATTGCAAATCTGAGTCGCAGCTTCAGACTGCAACAACGGCTCTGGCTCTGGCTATGGCTCTGGCTATGGCTTCAAGTGCGCCCAAGAAAAACAACGAGCAAACAAACAAGTTACGCGCCAAAACATGAAATAAACAAGCCAATTGACAATGTAACCGAAAAACTTCGAGGAACTTGGGGAAGAACTAAGGAAACGAAATGTAGATACTCTATAAAAGAGGTTCAAGATGATGTCCTTAGAGTCTCTGCTTAAAAGAGAACGATTCTGTGATATATATAACCATTTACCAAATAAATTTATGGCAGATTGCAGACAGAGACCATACTTATGGATGGTTAGATAAATAGACTTATGGATAAGTCCCAAACTCCTTCCCAATCCCCATATACCCCTGCTGTAATAGATATCCCAACACGTTAAAAATCTCTCAAATTTGAGCCTCACTTAGCCATTCGCAACACAAAAAGCAGCAGCAGCAGCAGCAACAACAACAACAATTTGTACAACGATTTGTTGTTATTTTTTCCGCCTATTTTTTATGCGAATTTTCCTTTTAGACAAGAACTTGCAAAAGGCAGACGGCAGATGAATCTTCTTGGCCAGACAGGTAGCAACAGCAAAAAGCAACAACTATTAGCAAACAATTTCTGTCTGATTACAACACCAAAGATGCACACGCACCAAGAGAGGGCAGGGGGAGAGGAGAGGGAAAACTTGTTAGCTTCGTTTTCTTCTTTTTGGTGAACACATTCGTCAAGGTGCCACCGCATAGGAAATCCAATCCGCCAAATACACAATAATTAAAATAATAAAATAAAATTAACCAAGCAAATACTATGGACAATAAATTTTCTTGCTCGAATCGACGCATAAATGTGTGTTTCGTTTTTTTTGTTTTTTTTAATGCTTGTTTTGTTGTTTAAATGCAATTTTCCGCAGAGGTTTTTCCTTTTGGCTATAATTCTTAACTTGTTTTTGGGAATTTTCTTGTGTGATTGGAATTTATTGCCTGGCCTGTTCTCTGCTGGAAATTTGTTAAATATTGTGTAATAGTTTTTATTAGTTGTTTTTTACTATTATTTTTATGAGTTTAATTACAGGCAGATAATTTGAATGTGTGGAATGGAGAATCGGAGGAGACGGGCAGCTGGCAGATGGTGGTGTAAATGATGGTACAATATATTTGAATGTGATCGAATTAAAAGTGATTTTTTAAAAAAGGAAGCTCTTGGGAAAAGTAGTGCTATCTTTGTGGAAATTACTCTGAATAATATATCCTTTATACACATATATTGAGGTTTATCCAATGCTTTTTTCCTATTTTTTGCTGATCAAATCCTATTCTAACAAAGGCCTGGCAATGACTGAGTCAAGGCAGCCGAACAAATCTAAACATCCACGCCCCTCAGCTGTGGCCGCTGCCAATACAAAAACCTCAAAAATCAAGACAAAGCCATCAAGCTCATCAAGTGCATGGCAAAATTAAGAAATCACCGAAAAGTTACAATAAAAAAGTAACGAAAATAAGAAATACAAAAAATAAAATAAAACAAAACAAGGCACCAACAAGAGGCCAACGGCCAGGCAATCCAATCAGTTTCAAATTAAGGTTTACATATGCGAGAGCCCCCCAGCAACCAAGGCAGGCGGGCAGGCGGACAGTCGTACTGTTGGACAGTCGGACAGGCAGTCAAAATTGACCAACAGCCAACAAACTAACCAAAATTCAAGAAGCCAGACAGAGATGCAGAGACTCCGAGTGAAAGAGAGAGAGAGAGAGAGAGGGGGGCAGGGGGTAAAGAGGGAAACCGTCTAAAGGAAAAACCTGCTGTCTGTGATGTCGGATGTCGGTTGTCTGAACTCTGGCGACGCCTTTGCCAATGCATTCCCATGATGCCCCATGATGCTGATCAGCAGATGATGATAATGATGCTGGTGGTGGTGGCGGCGGTGGTGCTGATGGCCCCGTCTTGGCTCTAGCCCCAGACGGACTGCACGTTCTTGTTGCATGCCACAGTGTGACATCGCCCAATCGCCATGTGATTTGTGGACATTGCACTCGCATTGAGGTGTGCGGAAGGAATACACTTGGTGCAAATCGGGGAAAGGAAATGCAATTGAAATCGAAATCGAAATCAAAACAAATGTAATTGAGGAATGTGTGAGGTGTGTGGTGGGGAATAGATAACGACTTTGATTTTGTAGAGAAATTTGTACATAAAGAAATATAACAAAATATTATTTGAATTAAATACAGTCGAAAGTCAATAATATTTTGTAACTCTAGCCTTGCTGTAAATAAATAAATAAATAAAATATAAAATATGAAATATATTTAAAACAAATACTTTCATATTGTTACAATTTATTTCACAATTTCCGTCTGTTGCTGTTAGTTTTTAAGTCTTATTGTAAATATCAAAATTTGAAGAATTATTTCTCTAGATGTAGATTCTAAGGATCATTCCATTCTATACTTGAAATATATGGCTTTATATGTATTAGGTGTATATACGATTTACGATATTATCAACCCATTACAATACAGGCCCCTTAGTCGCAAAACAAAACTATGCGGAATTGAAAACCACTTGAAATTATTTCATCGACCCGAACCGAGATCTATTCCTGCCTCAGATAGAAATACCTTTCCCTCTCTCTCTCTCTCTCTCTCTCTCTCCACTTTTGGATATCGAACCGCTGAAGCTGAGAGCAAAGAAGTAGAGAACGAATCGGGAGTCGCGCTGGCTAATTACGCGGCAATTGTTTAAATTTAAAATAAAACAAACGAATTTAGAAATTATTTTAGCAATGCAGAAGAAAGCACTGCCCGACAGGAATTTACGCTTTCCGTATTTATTTTCGTTCATCAGCAGATCTCGTGGCATCGTGTGAACCAATTGAAGAGCAGCCCATCGCATCGCATCGCATCGGATCGGATCCAACGATCCAACGGATTGAATCAGACGGCAATTAATAACGAAACAAGCACACAATCAATATAATAAATACAATTAATCCAGGCAAACTATAATTATTACGTAATTGAGGTTGGTTCCCCCCATTTGCAGCTCTTTTATTATCGTCGTATTTTTCGGATAGATTTGTGTTTTTCTGCGGCTATCGATTGTCTTGATAAGCAGCTGAAAATGGTGGGGGCCCAGGAGAGGAGACTGGAACTGGAACTGGAACTAATGCTGGTCTATGGGGGAACTGCCTCTCGTTGTGGCTCTGACGTCCCCATGTCCAATGTCTTGGCCATCGATCAGCGATGAAGACAATAATGGCAACTCCCCTACATGCCCCCCCACCCATACCTGTCTATGCCTCTCTTTTCGCGTATAGTGTCTCTCTGCATTTTGTTATAAAATTCGCATAAATCAACACAAATAATTAAGCAGTCGCTGGGCAATCTCCATGAGACGCTAATATCGAGAGTTTTTGAGAGTTTCTGTCCCATCAGACCATCAGACGTGGGCCCCGGCCCGGCCCCATCATGCCCGTCAAACACAAAGCAAAACAAAAAGCCACCACAACAAAAAAAAAAGAAAAAAAAAAACAAAAATCAAATTAAGAAATTTGATTTTTTTTTATTGTGGTTTTTACTCATTGGCATAGTGCGAAAATGAAGAGCAAAAGTGCCAGACGAATGTGAATTAAATGCAAGTTGAGATAGGTTCGAAATACATTAGAGCTGTACTCGGGGCAGGAACTAGGAAGCGATCGGTGGAGATCAGTGAAATGGAATTTATATTTATCACTGCCTAATGGACTTAATAAACGATAAAGACTGGACTTATGAGCAGTTATGGACTGTAACTAAATTAGAGATTGATTAATAAATCGCTAGGCAGAGTTGTTCGCTAGAAAATTTATTTTATATTTAATTTACTTATAAACCATTAAACAGATATTTTCTAATATTTGCAGCATATTCGTGGTAATAAATAATATAATATGATGTCTGCTTGTCTACAAGATATATACTGTATGATTATTTTATAGGTTTTAGCTTTTGTAATTCTCAAATAGAATGAAGAACTATGAAATTACTTTCCACACTCACGACTGGAAATAGTTAGTCTGGGATAAGAGTTCTTTGGAACAAATAAAACCTCTGGAAGTTATACACAAATCTCTGTATTTCCTATTCCTCAATCTAGAGGTACGAACGGATAAAACATAATAACTTTGCTTCTCAAAGAGTTATGTATACCTATATATTTTCTTTTATACCTATACCTATATTTTATTTTATTTTGAAATTATTTTATATTTTATTAAAAATTGTTTAATTAAATGCTTCCTAATATAACATTTTTTATATTCAAAATGCTATGGTTCCTTTCATATATATATCCCATTCCTATCCTGTCCATATAAGAGTCCTTTCTTGGATACTTTTTACTCTCCAGACCTTAGCATGTCTGCTCCCAAATAATTATTATATAATTATCTCCAGCCACAAACTATCCATTCATCTGTTCTATCAATTGATATCCCAATCTTAGCTCCTCTGCGACCACCTATCATAAGTTACCCAATCTCCTTCTGTACAAAAATTAAAGCCACATAGCAATGACCCTTTTATGCCAAGCGTTTAAACATTGATAGATCCAAGCTTCGCATAAGCCCCAATGATGAAACACCAACACAAAAATTTAATTACAATTTATCTTCCATCTCTGTCCCAGTCCCAGTCCCAGTCCGAACCAAATGACCAATTAGAGGATCCAAAATCCCATAAAACTAAGCATCGTAAGAACTGTTGGGCATACACACAGATTTGTTAGCATGTTGACCATGTTAGTGGGTCTAACACCTAAACACCTAAGCACCCAAACATCTAAATACCGATACACCTGCTGCTGCTGCTGCTGCTGCTGCTGCTGCTGGCGGGATCTTGAAAGAAGTAACAGACACTCCAGCGACAACAAACGCAACTCTGGGACGGCGGCCATCGGACTACTGGTCTTGGTGGTAGTCTGATAATCTGGGCTATGCAAACCGGTGTTCGGGGAGAGCTCTGACTGCTCTCTGACTGTGTGGCCACATCCACATCGAGGAGAGACCCCGGCTAGCCAGCAGCCAACAATCAACAATGGCCATCCCGACAGCTGCCACAAAGATAACTCAAAACGCACGACGGATCGTGAATACTGCCTATACAATGGACTGCGTATCGGACGCGGACTTCGGAGTCGGTAGCTGTACGTAGAGCTCTTTTGTGTTCGTTTCGAGGTGTCATAGATACGATACGAGCTTGTGAGTATCTTTGATAATTTTTGCATCATTTATCAAGTCTCATTTTGCTGGGGGTCAATCAGAGAGGGGACGATCCATAATGATCCCATCCGAAAAATCTGCATTAGATGGTTGTACGGGGTGAGGGCGCCTCATGTTGAAATGCAATTGGTTACGCCCAAAAAAAAGAGATGTGGCCAGAGATGTTTCGAATGAATAAATAAAATCAGAAATAATATTTTCACACGCCCTACAGAGTGGATAGAAAGATGGATACAAAGAAGAGATAGAGAGATATGGGGGTAAACAAAACCCACAAAATAAAACAACAGCAAAAACCTGCAGATGAGGCTGATGACTCGTGATTATTTTAAAAGCATTTTGGCCACCTCATCCCACAGAAAACCCGTCATCCATTCCCCGACCCATCTTCTCCGAACGACGTCATCAGCACGTGGCGTGCCCCCCCAAAAAAAACCAATATAAAATGCAGAATACAACTAATTCTGATCTAATTATGATATATATATAGAGATGCATCTGTCGCTGACGCAGTTGCTCGCTGGCTGGCTGGCTGTTAAAACTATTTCGTCATATATTTTTGTGCAAAAATTCATGGCAGATGATGACGTTGCAGCACTCGTGCCGCGTGCATCGCGTTTTCTTCGGTTCGAGGGGAAAATATTGTGTAAATTGTTTCCCGTGTAATCCGTTAAACTGGCTGTAACGTATTGCATTCGATTTCATGGCGTCGCTGGCGTCATGAGCTTCGTAGCGGCCAACCCTTGCCCCCATCGGAGGGCCTAGACCTCACCTGGTCATATGTTCTTTTCGGGGGGTTCTTCATCGGCAATTTGTTTTGCTTTGCTTTTGTCATCCGCTGTCGGTGGCAATTTTTGGCGCCCATTGCCGCATTACGCGCACATTCAAGCAACATTTATAAATAGAGCTCTCATTTCTGTGGGGTTTGTTTTGCTACTGCTAATAGACGTCTATAATATAGTAGGCGTCTATAAGGAGACGCTGAAGGGTTTGGGGTGGAGGGGGTTCCTTGAAATTGCAATTAAAACGCTCGTTTTTAGATTCAATTTGCTAAGGACTTTCTTTTCAGCATTTGTAGATGTTGTTAGATGCTACGAGTATTAGAGTTCATTGATCTGTGGCGGTGGTATTAGCGGAAAAGGCTTTCAAATTAGTTTTTTCAGTAAAACTAAAATACTTATGGCCTAAACAAAGTCTCTTCAGACCCAAATATTAGCCAAACTCAACAGCTCCTAGCAGCTGAGTATATCCTATCCAAAAAATGAATAATCCAAGACGGAAATGACCACAAATACAGACTAAAGACTGTCCAACCGATTTTGGCCACAACAAATGCATTGGCAATGCTCCTCAAGCCGTTTTAGCCACACACCAACAGCGATTAAGCGGGCTCAATAAAATGGCCTAAAAAAATTCCAGCCTCTCCTTAACCCTCTGTGTGCCCCAGAAAGCTGTCTGCTCTTCCTTCTTCTGTGTTTGATTTTGCATACCCTTTCGCCTAAGGAATTACAATTTGGGGAAACTATTGGCAAAGGTAGAAAGTTCAGCATATTAACTGAAAATATATGTGTATCCTTTGAGTATAGTTCGCTTTTGAAATAAATCCTATAAAATTATAGGATAAATACGGCCTGAAAGGGTATCAACTGGTACCGGCCCCCAAATGCAGGCCTTTCTTTCCTGTTGTTTGTATTTCTGTTTTATACGGTTCTTGGATATTAATAAAAATGCATTGCCAATGCATATCCCTCGATATCTTTCGCTCTCTCTCTCTCTCTCTCTCTCTGTCTCTGTCTGTGTATGTGTGAGTATTTTCTCTGTTTATTGTGCAGCTTATAAATCATTTTGCGTCAGGCTGCGTCCGTTGTACTATCCGCCGTTAGCTCTTCTGTCCGCTGCCGTCTGCTGCCACTGCGACGCTTTGCTGACGCTGGTAAACATGTGTATTACAGCGGCAACAAAAGCCAGCTACAACAATGACAACAGCAAAAACAACAGCAGAAAACGGCAACGCGGCAAAGCAGAAGGACAGACAGACAGACAGACAGAGAGACAGAGAGACAACCCACACAAATGCAAACACTACACTCATATTTGTATTATTTGTTGAATATTTTCACCAGTTTTTTATGATGCATTTTGAGCACTGTTGATGAAAATTTATGTCGTCATTGTCGTGCGTCGTGCCACGCCCCATTCCTCAGCCCGCTCCCTGTGGGACATGCCCTCAAACCATTCGGATTGAGCAAACCGTTTACCGAATGCTGCTTCTTCTGCTTCTACTTGTATGGGGCAATGCGTATACGTGATATTGCGTATACGCGGCGGCGTCTGCGATTAGCTAAAACCCAGCACCGAAAAATGAAGGAAAATCAAAATAAAAAAAAACCAATACATACACGTGTTTCCATTGGCATAAAAGCTGGTGGTGCCACTGCTGTTGCTATTGCTGTTGCTGTTTGTGGTGGGACTGCAGGAGGACGAGGAGCTGGTGGTGGATGTGGAGGAGGAACTGCAGCAGGCTAAATGAGTGATATCACAGCCGTCGGGAAAGAGATTGCGGCAGGGATATATCAAAGGCGGCAAAGGTGGCGGCAACAGTTGGTGTTGCTGTGCCTGAGAGTGGTGGTGTTGTTGGTGGTGGTGGTGGTGCTGCTGCTGCTGCTGCGGCTGATTGTTCAGATTCTGTCTATAGCAGGAGTTATTGTTGATCTCATGGTAGAGACTGCTCTCGTAGGGGGACAAGGCATACAGCGAGGCTTCACATTTAATGGGCGGCTGCAGCAGCATCGATGCCGGCAGATCCTGATGGCTGTGGTGGTTGTTGTTATTGGTATCGTTATTGCCGCCCTCTTGCTTCACCACAATCAGCGAGGCAAGACGATCGCGCATTATAGACCCCAAAAGTCGCAAAAAAAACTCAAAAGATGAAGCCTTCTCAGATGAGCATAAGGTGCGATAATGATGTGAGGATGAGAGAGATATCCGCAACACAAAAAGACATACGAGACATACACAAAACACAAATCACATGGACAACACGTATATATATATATACAATATATCACATATAATGGCATATACAGGATATATAGTATGTATGTATGGGTAGGCACCTGTCAGGCGCCCTAGGCGGCGCTCGTGATCCAGCACGTCGGCCAATGCGGCTTTTGGGCGACCAACAAACGTTCCAAAGTTTCACTTTCAGTGATGGTGGTGATGGTGGTTCGGCTGGTTTCCGTTTCCCTTTTGGCACAGCTCCTGGTTGTTCTCGTTCTTGTTGTAGTCACAATCAGGCCCGGCTGTAGTCGTCATTTTCTGCAGCCTTCGTCCTTGCCACAGCTGTTCTTATGGTGTGTGTCCTTAGACTTGAACTTGCTGAACAGTTCTCTCTGTTAAATTGCTCATTCTCTTATTTCTGGACGTTGCTTTATTTCTTTTGGCGTTTGCGCACAGCTTAAAGCCAACTAACGACGTAATGACTTACGCACGTTTCGTGTGTATGTGTGTGTGTGTGTTTTTTGGGTGTATATTAAAGGCGTAGTATGTGTATATGTATAGTAGTAGTAGGAGGCACAAGGACGTTTCACGCACACGGATTGAGAGCTTATTGTTCTGCAGCACGTGTTGCTGGGAAATTCTTAAAACCTTTTCCGAAAATGTCAACAAAAAGATGTCTTTCCAAACGTATTCCGAAACGATTAAATTGTTTTCCCATCGAGGAAATTATTACACATACGCCGTGTGGTCGACCGGCTTCCGTTTCCGCATAGAACGCATACAAATTAAAGTTCGAATTTGTAATTCAATATTCGAGAAATCCGAAACGAACGAAAACACCAACAACAACTTGTTGCAATTGTTGCAACCTTTAAGCCCGCGAACAAGCACTTTCTTGTGGGCTTGCTTTTTTTTGTTACCGTCAAATGTTAATACTGATCGCGTTGAGAGAGAGAGAGAGACAGTTGGAGAGTGTACCGTTAGTTAGAATTTTAGTTAATATTATTTGTTCCGAGCTGCCGCTTGCTGCTGCTGTTGCTGTTGCTGCTGCTGTTTCTGTTTCTGTGGCTGTTTCTGTTCTGTGCTGCCACTCTGAGAGTAGAGTTGTTAACAATGCGGCGCCTGAGACGCGACTGAACTTATCTTTACGGTTACTCGCGACTATATTCAAGGCGGCGGCAGCGGCAGCGACGCCAGCAGCAGCGTCGCTCTGCCTCAGCTGGCGTCTGTATCCGCCGCTGTGCTCGCTCTCGGCGCTGCGCTTTTTCGTTTGTGTGCCTGAGAGAGTGCAAGGGTAAGAGTGAGAGTGAGGGAGAGAGCGAGAGTGAGAGTGAGACAGAGCGGGGGGACACGACCTACCTTTCGTGGCCGTTTCGTGGGCCCGAAGTCTGTCGGCCAGGTTATTACGTCATTGCTCGGCATTAACAGCCGAAAAATACAACAACAAAAGCTTAGCTCGTGCGAGGAAAATCGATGACGTCGCTCTTAAGGCGCCTGCGCCGGCCCCCCTGCTGATTCCGCTCACTCTTTCGCTCTCGCACTGAATGCAGTGCAGTGGGACAGTTTTTCCACGACAGAAAGGGAAAACGGAAATTATGTGCGTCACAAAGCAGACATTGGCCATCCCTTTTCCGCATACAGCCACAGCCAGCTGTTCTTCCCCATCTGCTGTTCTGCCTTTTACCTGTCCTGTTCTGCTTTCTCTTCTGGGTTCTGCCCTTCCTGTCTCTCACTCTCGCTCTCTCTCTCTCTCTCTCTCTCGCTCTCACTCACGCCCACCTGGCGGCAGCCTTCTGGCAGCAGTGTGAAACTGTTCTTATTCTATGAGTGGGCATACAGATGGGTGCCTCTCTGCATCTCATTTCACATTCCGCCGAGGGGTCCGTCCTGGCCCAGGACTACCGCCTGCTGTGTGTGGGTGAATCATAGCAGCATCCTATGCTCTCATGGCATAAATATGTAAATATATGTGTTTTGCAGAAGATGTGGGTGCTAGTGCTACCTGGAGATATTTATTTGTACAACATTTCAAAGGAAATAAATCAGAATCCGAGAGAAAAAGGATGTAATGTTTAAATCAAGAATGCCAACGAAAAAGGGCTCAAAGCTCAATTGATAGTTTATAAGGAAAATAGCTTTGGGTGGAAATTTAAGCATAATATTTAAACGATTCAGGGGAAACTGAAAAAAGGATTCAATGTGAATTTATGGGATAACAAAATTATGTTTAATGGATAAATTAATGCTTGGTATTTGGTGCTATGAAACTATTTAAGGTTACTTTTTATCTAAAAAAGTTTGCTGATATGAAATTATTATACATTTTTTAATACAAATTTCCAATGAAAATTCCTACAATTTGAGCAGTTTTTTTTTTCCAATACGAGAAGATGGCAGCCTGGCAGAGAGTAAGAGACTGATTAGTAAATACTATATCATCCAAAAACTCTATAGGTCTATCATCCTCTCTTTTCGCCTGTTCTCGTTTTACACCATTAATTTAATTTAGTTCAACTCGAAGTCAATTGCATTTCACACCAAATCAAAACCAATTCAAGATTCGTTAAACCTTTTACCAGTTTATAACAAATTTGCTCCATTAAGCAGATCACCTCATAAACATGATCGCTCCCCAACGTATAAGCGTCCTCCTTTCTTTCTGCTCGAAAAAGACCAAAAGAGGTTGCACCACAAATCATTTTTGGGCAAAAGGCCAATAAACATGATCGAATTTTCCCCCGATCGCCCTCGGATCACTGACTCTCTCCCGATGCCCCCCTATAACCTCTTTCTGGTGTAATTTTTCCCAGATCAACCCGAGATCTTCCCCTTCCCCAGATGTCATTGAGATCATCATGATCTGTGCTCGAATATTGTCGCCTGCCGATCACCGCACCTTCCCCCCAGATCACGCTATTTTCTACGCTTCTAACGATCCTCAAATCTCTTGCTCATCCCCGGATTTCCACCGATCTTTGCCTCTAAACACTACCCCCACCCCCCAACTAATTCCGCACAGAAGAGAGGAGAGGGAATTATTAATGCACTTTACCATTGACACCGGCGTTTTCAGCTCGTAAACAGCAGAAGCAGCGGCACAAATGCACTCACACCATCACACACAGCTTCTCTTCTCTCCAAAGCTTCGGCTTCGGCTTCGGGTTCGGCTTCAACGCCGGCTGCGCTGCCCAGCGCCACTACCTGTGAGAGTGAGAGTTGAAGCGCGAGTCAGAGACTCGTCTTTGAGGCGGCGGCAGCGGCAGCGGCGGTGGCGTTGGCGGCGTCTTAGTAGGTGAGGCCCGGCGGCAGCTAAATTTTCGTTTTCATTCGGGTCTCTCCTCTCTCTCTCTCTCTCTCTCGCTACCACGAGTGTGTGCTGTTGTTGTAGGTGTCGTCCATGCTCGTGGTCGGGTTCGTGTGTTTGGTTGCATTCGCTGTGGCTATTTTTAGACAGGTTCCAAAGCCACGTTTTCTAACTGTTGTTAGCGTACGGGGGATCGAGCTTCAAGCTTGGGCTCAGCATCAGACTCCCCGACAAAACGTGAGATCGCAGTCGGCCGGGGCAGCGACCGAGACTGCGACAGAGACACCGACTGGAGTTTTGGGCGCAGTGGGCTCTTCCTTTCGTTTTAGCTAGATTTTTTTCCCATAATGCATTTGGGGCCTGAGCTTCGTTCGGATCGGGCTGGGGCCTGGGGATCTGAGTGCGGGGACGGGGGACGGGGACCACGCTGTGGCGTGGTATGGTGTGGCTTCTCGTGTACATATATATTAGGTGGATTTTGGGAGCGACGCAAGTGGAACTGGTCTGTGGCAGGCACCATGCATGTACGATAGTACTGCCACTCCGCACAGTGGCTCTGGATGTGATGGGATTGTGGGAAAAAAGGGAATTAACCTTTGATGTTGATAGGATATTCAAGAGATTAATTCATATAATTATATACAAATTATAAATTACGAAATAATATATGTAAATAAAATAAATATAATTAAAAGTATTCATTCATTAAATTAAATTAATATTACAAATAATAATAAATTCAAATTAGCTGCCGAATATTTCGAAAAGCTGTTTAAAAACGAAAATAAAAAATACATCCATTATTTTTATAATTTAACATGTATTTTAATTTGTAGTTTATATATTAATTTTTATATTAATAAAAATGTTTCTTTTAAGAAATTGTTTAATATATTTTAAATATAATAAATTATTTATTAATTTAAAAAACAAATTTAAAATAATTTAAATGCTTTATTTTGATACATTTTTTTACATATATTAATTTTTATATTAATAAAAATGTTTCTTCTTAGAAGAATTTGTAGTATATTTTATATAATTTAAATTAAATAATAATAAAATATAATTTGTGAAGCAAATGTTTCATTTTGGTTTATTTATATTTAACACTAGAAAGCACTTAACACTTGTGTGCCACTGTGACTGCTGCCGTTGCTGCTGACCCGCTCGTGGCCCCAAAAAGTGCATGCAAACAGCTTCGCGTTGGAGTTTCTGTTGTTGTGCATACCCTATGCAGGGGGTATTATTATTTTGATTAAATGTTTTTTTATGCTCAAAATCAATCTTCTTCACAAAGAAATAAATACTTCATAATAAGACGAGTCATGGTAACCATGGCTATAAAATGTAATACCTCATATTTGATCAAAAATCAGTAAGATTTGGTGGAAATCAGACTGCCATAGGAACAATGATAGTTCTTTCTGTCATAAGAAACTTTATAATTTTCATAATTATAAATAAAATAAATCAGAATAAATAAATAATAATAAATAATAAATAAATCATACAAATATTTAAATTGCCATGAAAACTATGAATCAATCAGCTAGGGTATCAATCGCTTCGGCTACAGAACCTATCCTTTCTTTCTTGTTGTATTTACTATGGTTGTTGGGTTTCCTCCAAAGAGTGTCCGTTGTTGTAGTACTGTTGTTGTTGCTTTTGGTTTTATTGGCTGTATTAAGCATGGGATGCCAAAGCCAAGCCAAGCCAAGCCAAAGCCAAGAGTTGAGCCAAGAGTCGAAGGCAACTTTTGGCACTCCTTGCTTTTGTCTCTCTGCCTTTTGTCTATTATTTATTGTTGTTGTTGCTGTTGTTGTTGTTGTTGTAATTGTTGTTGCTTTTTGGGGCACTATGATGATATTCTAAATGTGCCGAGCCAAATTTGCTTCGTTTTGGCCAAGTCTACTTTGGTTTGGCTGGGCCTTAATGCATGTATCATTTTCGCATCGTTGCGCCGCGACTTCGTGAGTTTAATTTAAGGAATTTTTGCTCTTTTTGATTGCTATTTAGGCTTTGATTTCTGCTTGAAAATCTCCTCTCTCTCTCTCTCTCTCTACCTGAATCCGAAATCCGAATACCCCCCACCCCACCTGTAAATTTCAATTAGCATGCGGCACTTTGGCATTGTTGTATTTTCTGTTGCTGCCGCATTTGCAACGGCGCCTCTCGGCTCATTTGCATAAATTGCTTTTGCGGATTCGCCAACCCTTTTTTACCCAAAAAAAACAACAAAAAAAACCAAAAACATTACTTTCGATGCGCCTCCTGGCCCCAGCCTTGCCCAGAAATGGTTTCGGTAGATGGGGACTTCCTCTATAAAGCCCAAAAACTCCATTGACTGCTTAGCCTGCAGGTGCATTTTGTGGCGAATTATTGTCATTATTTTTGTTGGCCTTTTTTCGGCTCAGTTTCTGACTTCGTTTTGCTATTAATATTTGTAACTTTACATAAATATATATGTAGATTTTTGGTTTTGCCAATTTTGTGCTATTTTGTGCCTAAGTAACATTTTTCGGTGGGGTTTAAACATGTCATAATATCATCAAGTATACGCCCCGTTCGGCATGGAGCTCTTTCCCTCCCGCGCGGATTGAAGGCGCTCAGACGATGAGGCAATGCACAACATTTTTGGTCTTAAGTGGGGTATGTTCGATGGTTAAGGAGATGATTTACGAGATCACAAGTATATTATTATTGGGTTACCTATTTACTTTTGAAGGAAATCCATGAGAAGGGTCTGTTTGGAGGGGAATTTGAAATAATTTTTCGATGAAATATGACTTGATATTGAGAGCGACTTGGGTATTTTATTTAAAGGGTACAAAATTATAAGCTTAAGCAAAAAAAAAAGCTTATAAACGAAATCTAGGGGTAGAAATAGACAAAAATTTGTATAATGTATAATGAAAAAATCCTTTAATGGGTAGTTTTTACCATGAGAAAAAGCAATGAATGGAAAAGTAGTAGAGGAGATTGAAAAAGAATTGATATTGAACAACCTTTGGAAGAAATACATAAAAAATCCGACTACTTCTTACAAATCAGAGCCCTTTATCAAGAGACTCAAAAAGGGCTCCTACTGCGCAAACAAATGCTTATTCGTTTTTCTGCCATATTGCACAAGAATTATTTCATATGCAGAAATGAGATGTTATGGCGCATAAAAATGAAATACCTTTGCGTTCCCATCCACTGTTTGACGACAATTCGCTGTACCACCGCAATTCCTGTCTAAACCAGACGTCTTAAGACATAGTTAACGCATTCCCATCATGCCTGTCAGTTGCAGGTTGACCTTGGGATGTGCCACAGCCGTCAACCATCCAGCTGGCTCTGCTGTCATACGATGTGTAATGCCCTACGCAACAATCGACATGCCATCGCATAACCACAACGGGGGAGCGCTTCTCGGCTGGTGGTAGTGGCCGGATGAGTGGCATTGATTTTATGGTCTGCTTCCTTTGCGTCGTTCGTCGTTCGTCACGCGCGCCCCTAAGTAGGCAACACATTGTTCTCGCTTTGTTTGTTTATTTTTGTTTTTGTTTTGTTTGCGTTAGTTCTCATCCCTCTCTTTCGCGCACGTTCGCTTTATCCGTGCGCATTTTGCTCAGTCGCCCATTAAATGGGTTCAGCCGGTATCTCTGCGGGTACCGGCTATCAATGAATTCGATTGAACTAACTGACGCACCTCCTGTTCTGATTCAAGCCGTACAGATGTGTCTCTGTCCTGGAAATGACGTCGACAAAAACATTAGTCAGATACCAAATACAAGACCAGGCAAAGGTACAAATATAGTGACAGGGGGCAGATAGGCAGACCCAGCCGGCGTTTTGCCATTGTGTGTCTTTGACCTCAACAGGACAAGCCCAAAATAATAGATACTAGCATGTATACTACGAGTATTAGTAGTAGCAGTAGTAGAACCGGGTAGATAATGCGTGAAAAATCAATAGCACTCGAATAGGGAGAATATCACAGGCATGGGTATGGATATATGTATGTATGTGAGTGTGTGACGGCCCAAAAGAAGGATGGAACTTGGTTAATAACCGGTCTGGGGCTTGTCGATTGTGCGCCTAGCCGTAATTACTTTACCTAACCATTTTTAACCTGAATTATATATGAGGACTGTGATTCCGTTGGGTCGTTGTTGTTACTTTGGCAGGTACTTGCCAAGAGTGTATTCACTTGAGGAAACACGTAAAAGTTTAACAAAGTTTGTGTTATTATATGTGCGAGTATGTGACACAAGCAATAGAGAACATTGAATAATGAACCATTTAGAAAACTACTTAAAGTATTTAACCAAGAACATTTAAGATGCAAAAATACTTTAATAAACTCTGAAAAGTATGCTAAAAGGTAAGGAAAGGTATTCTCGATCAAAGGAATTATTAAAAGAAAGACTAAGTATTTATGAAGATATCATTAGACATTCCAATGAAAGCAATAGAAATTTATTATTTTTATTATTTTTAGGTTCGCCTGCAATGTGAAATATACAGCAGAATTAAATTTAGCTATAGCTACGCGGCCTTAAGCTAATATTATTTACAATTTATTATAGTTTATTATTAGATGTAATATCAAGTGTGGGGATTTAATGTAATGTATTAATGTTTATCTTTTGTTTACGGGTTATGTTAAATGGTGTTAAGGGTGTTGCTGATCTTAAGGTATTTGATTATCAATTTTATATTCCAGGAACGAGACATTTTTTATGCAATAAATAACAGGGACCGTAACGATTATAATTTTTATGCAAAAAATTAAAAATTAAGAATTATTTTTTAATTAAAAAAAAAAATTGTTTTTAATTATTACAATTAATTTATATAATAAAAATAAACAATAATTATTATAATTAATTTAAAAAAAAAACATCAATTCATAACTTTTATTTTCAATTTTTATAATAAAAATTGAAAATAAAAATTATTTTTCAATTTTTATTTTAAAAATTGAAAATAAAAATTGAATTGAAATATCCTTTGAACCAAAGGAGACAGATCATAAATAGACCAATATATATGATCTACTCATTAATACCGTTCAGTTGATATATAACATGTATGTACATATGCATGTACATATACATGTACATATATCCTGTTTTTGAATTTTCCGTGCGAAAATAACATATGTCCATTTTACCCTTCCTTTTGGGAAGCTTTTTTGTGCCTCAATTTTTTTGAACCCATAACTCTTATTTACGGTCCCTGATAAATAATGGAAAAAATATTTTTCATTAAATTCAAATAGTTGCAGTTCTGCTCCTGCAATAGTGGAAAAAATCCTAGATGGATCGCGATTGAAAAAAAACTTAATTTTTTAATGAGTAGGAGGATGGTGAAAACTAGGTACCATAACCAAAAAAAAAACAACAAAAATGGGTCCAATAGTAACATTTTATTTTAAATAATAATTTTTTGTTTACGATTTTAATAGAACAACCACAATTGGCGTTAAATACCGTTTACTTAAAATATTTTACTTAATTGTTCTATACCTCGGTTTACCGTTTCTAAGTGCAAAAATAAAACTTAAAAACTCCATTAAAAATAATCAAGTCTAATTGCCAAATAATTACTGCACGTAAACTCTTGATAAATCGCGGTCCATTTTTGGAATCCATCAAGTGGACCATTATTAAAAAGGGCATTCTTCTTAGAACAGTTATATGTTAATAGTTCTTCAGTAGTGCTCTTAGAAAATACTCGTATCTATAGTTAATGGTCCTCCTGTACTTGGAACTTAATACAGTTAAACTTCCATAAGTCAAACGACTATTATAGAAAGAAAACGTTCAACTGATAGAGACTTCAAATTATAGAAAAACAATTTTTGTTTTTAAGTTTTTTAAAGAAATTACAATTATATACAGTACAATACAATTAAAATAAATCAATCCACAATGGGATCCACTAATTCATAGCTATAATGCTCAATAAATTACAAGCCTCATTGTCGACCTCCATATATGTACATAATCCTAAAGGGTAGCACTGGAAACTGCTTACGAGATTTCCCCGAACGGCAAAATAATCAAAACAAAATAAAATAAAAACGAAATAAACCGATCACATAATTTGGGATTTCCCCTAGAAATTCGACTTGCAAAATTCATAACACAAATACATAACAATACATGGCACATGTGCCGATATTTTCATTCGAATTATGGAGAAATTCGACCTTTGGAAGTACGAGTTACGGAAGCAGAATTGGACGTAACTTGCCCCCAAATTTTCTTCCCCATATAGAAATATAAAAAATTCAAGTTACAGACGTTCGAGTTAGGTAGGTTAAACTTTGGAAAGTATCCCAATTAATGTTCTCATTGCCTTTCTAAATGATTTCTTTAAAGTGGAATCTTTATTTCAGATAATTACTTAAATATTTTGAATTTAAACATCAAATTTCTTGAAATCGATTTCGCTTAAACGCTTTTAAAGTACTTCCCAACCCACATGGTTCCGTATCATTTCACCCAACACCCAATGATTCATAAATAAGGAAGCTGCTGCACTGAATATGAATCTCATTAGCTCCCTCCTCCAGCTCCATCTCCATCCTCATATCTGGCTCTGTGTGTACGTCTCCTTCTCAGGTTCCCCAATTAACTTTCCCGATTATCAATTTCCAGCGATAATTGGCAGGAATTATTTATAGCTGGCCGCACGGCGGTCGGCCACAGGGGCAGCACGCAGCCAATGACGTCACTGGGGAAAGCGAGCAGTGAAATCGATGCGAAACAAAGACGTCATCGAAGTGGGTGGCGCGTGGCCGTGAAGCGGACATGCGCAGTGGAGCAGAGCCAGACGGCCAGACTCCCAAAGCCATGAATGAATGAATGAACGGGTGTGTGGGTGTGTGGGTGTGTGTGCCAGGCTAGCACACCAGGTGGGGCATGAAACAGGTGAGTAGGCAGTAAACAGAACAGCAGCAGCAGTGGCACCAGTGGCAGCCATAGCAGCAGTGGCAGCAGTGGCAGCCGTGGCAGCAGTGGCAACCGTGGCAGCAGTGGCAGCCGTGGCAGCAGCAGCAGCGGCAGCAGCAGCGGCAGCAGCAGTGGCAGTGGCAGAGGCAGAGCCATGGCAGAGGTAAAAACACCGGCCGGCGGCGCAGCTCTCTCTCTCCTTCTGTCCTTTTCTATCTAGCACTCTCTTCTCAAATGTGTGGCCTTGATGACGTCCTTGATAAAGGCCGAGTGCCAGCTAGCCATCTCGCTCTCGTCTGACGTCACTTCACTTCACAACTGTACTGGAGGGATAGTTTTCGTTTCTATTTTGAGGCCTCCCTCAGGTGACGTCACGGTATCGCTGTTGTCCGGCTATGTGTGCACCATTGCACCGGAAATGCATGGAAATAGCCAAAGGATACGACATGTGCATGAGACCCTTGCACGACTTTTCCGACAACTTTTCTCTCCATTTTTCATTGCGTGGCGTAAAAATAGTTCTGGGCAAAAGCCAGAACCAGAGCCAGAACAGGCACTGGCACTGCCACTGGCCATAAAACTGCAGCGTGACATAAATTGCACAGGAAAGTCAAGTCAAGAAAGTAATGTCGGAAAAACGAAAAGGAAAATTTATAAATAGAGTTTTAAATCGGGTAAATTGCCACTTAAGTTATGGATTTAGATTGGTATGTTTTTAGATTGTATTTCGGATTGTATAATTGGTTAAGAGATTTATTAAGTGTTTCCGACTTATATTTCAGTTTATTTAAGGGTGTAATGCAGGTATTTATATGGATAACATACGATTCTGACTACTGGTAGGGTATTACGGATCACCACAGTCTAGGCATTGTATAGGTATTTAATATATTTAATCTGTATTTGATAGTATAGTCAGGAAAGAGACTCGTAAATCGAACGATGGTATTTATATGTTTACTCCACTATTATATACCAAATTCTGAATACTGGCAGGGTTTTATTACGATTAAATTAAATATTAAATATAAGTAAATACATATTCTAGATCTATCTAGATCTGATATATTTATTTATAATGTAGGTAATATCTAGAACGACACATTAATACGATTAAAATGCATTAATATTAGGGAAGTCGTTTCGAACTCTACAGATGCAGATACAGATACAGATGCAGATGATATCCGCCTCATTGGAGCACCGTCTCATTTGTAAATCACAATCAACAATTGATTTATGCAGATGGCCGATGCTCTAAAGGTTGCCCAGGCAAATGGATTGAATAACTCGAGTTACCGTCAACCCGCGGCCATTCGATACCGCCAGACCCATCCACGTTCACATCCCCACACCCAATCCCCGAGACCGAGACCGAGATCTAACAATGTTCTGAGAGATGCTCGCGACTCGAGTCTGGTGGGTGAAGCGAGAAGCTGGTGGGTGGTGGGAGAAGGGAGGAGGGGGGAGAGGGATGTTGGTGCATGTGAGAATTGCCATAAATTAAATGGCCAGCACAATCTGTCAGTGATAAAGAGCACACGATGTTCTAGACAGAGGCCACAGGCAGCTCCAATTGCTGGCCCCCTAACATGGAAGAAGATGCCGCTGCACTGGAAGAAATTTCGGGGAACTTTGGAACATCAACTTTATATTTTAAGATACTTTTGCAAAATTTAAACTTAATGATATTCGTTTCTCTATATCAAATAATGCGTTTGTGCACACATTGTCGATTGTTAGGAGCTCGAAAAATTCCTTAAAGCAAAATTAAATAAGGAAACGATTTCCCGAACACTAGAAGTTCACGCAAGGAGCTTTTCTTATGAAATACACAGTAAAATTGTTCTCCTTTCAGTTCTAACATTTTACAAAAATTTCTGAACAAATTAAGTTTTATTTTCGGACTCCTCCGGGAGGAGACTCCACCAAAACGTAAACGTTTCTCTCAGTGCATATCTAATTCCAATTGCAGACAAGTCTAATTGCTAGCTCCTAAGATAGAAAATGAAGTGACTACACTGAGAGAAATATCTTTGGACCTAATTATGTTGGTTGCGGAAAAAGTTGTCAATGAGTGCTCCCAGCAAATAAATAATATAATCAGGACATTTTATAATAGATTAAAATTTTATTAATAATTATAATTTAATGAACAAATTCAACTGAACTCCTTTTTAGAGTTCATACAACAGGACTTCCTTATCATTTACAAGCGCCCTCATGGCATCCCAGACTCCGGAGCTCGGGTTCTCATTTGGATGATTTTGCAGCCCACCTGAAACGAATATAGAAAATCAATGTGTTACATTGGGTTGGTTATGCTAGAACTAGACGCTCGGGGTCTGATATGCCAGCACAGCATTTGTCAGCCCTAAATAAGGTCATGATAAATGATTTCCATTCCTACTTAGATATATACGACAACTAATGAGCGGCGATTGCGATTTCGATTTATATAACTTAATATATAATTAAGAATTTCTCAAAATAATTCCATAAACTTCTATATCTTCTCCGTATTTTCGGCCCAAAATTGCTCTCAGTGCATGAACAATGTTGCCGTCTCCACCAGATGCAACTGGTTGCATGTTTGGATGCAACTAAGTGGCATCTTTTGGTCCATGTCTACATCTATTGGCCATTTTCTCACCTGCGGCGCTTGGACGAGACCAAAGGCGACCTCGACCTGTCTCAGGCACCGGCAATGTGATATGTTCTAACTGTATGTACGAGAGTACTGTACTGTACTGTATGTGTGTGTGTGTGTGTGTGTGTGCACGAGAGGTTCTCTGTATTATTTATTGACATTCAGTGTGGCAATAGTTGTGGCATGTTTTTTTATGTCTCTATATTCGAAAATTGCATAGATTTGTATCAATTGATAGCGCAGAACAGAAACCAGAGACATAAGACCTGAAACCTAACATCGGCGACCCGAGACTGGAGACCCGAGACCCGAGAGAACCCGGTAGACTACGAGGAGTGGGAGAGAACTTGGTCAGCAATTGAAAGGCACAACATGCAATCGCGTTGTCTGCCAGCGGCTTTTGTCAAATTGAAGGTAGCTTCCACATAACGTACAAATATATGTATATATTTGTACATATATACGAGTACTTACATTGCTAACATGGAGGGAGATCCGCAATCCCCTTGGACCTGGGCCAGACCTGGCAGACTGAACCGATCCGAACAGGTCGGGGGCACCTTGACAAGCCTAAGCACGTCTTCGACTGGCAATTGGCCCGAGATGCTGGCTCAGAGATGCTGGAAGCTCACTTCGTGTGGCTTGGCTGATTGTTTTTTCTCGGTTTTCGGTTTCTACTTTTTGGGTTCTACTGGTACCTCTGGTACTTGAGGAGCTCTAAGGTATATGGTGTTTGTGTGGGTGTATGTAACAGACAGAAGAAAGGATATCGTACAGCTACTAAAAAAAACTTTTTCTGTCTAATACGTCCTATATATTCCTGTTTCAAATCTAAATTCTGAATCTGTCCATCTATCTATCTAGAAATAATCATAAAATCTCAAATTAATATATTCACAATTACAATTTAGCAAATGTTTAGCATACAAATTAAGGAATATTTTTAAAATTAAAATAATTGTGTGACTAGTGTCTTAAATATAAATCTATAAATATAAGTAATATAAGTAGCACTAGGATAAAAGATCAAATAAATAAATAAATATCTCTGAGAACTCTGAGACCATGAGACAATTTTCTTGTATGATTGGTGTAATTAGCATTTTTATTTATTTTTTTTTTTTTATTCCTACGATAAGTTTTTTGTCAGCCTTGCGGGCCTTTTATGCCTACGAAAACCAGGTATCCCCGTAGTCGCTATTTATCTTAAAAAAAAATAATCATTGCAACTTCTTTCCTATTCTTTTATTGTATTTTTTTCATTGAATTTTTTTGGCTATTCAGAATGCGCGGAATTAATTAAACGGCTTAAATAAGATGTACTAACAATTTGTTGCTAATGTGCCAATCATTCGCTTCTCCCCCAACGACTGCACCAAAAAGTTCATCCGAAGAACTAGGGAGTGTGCATCTTTGCAAATTAACTTTTGCATCACCAGCATCATCATCACCATCATGATCAGAAGCAACAGCAATGCTGCAGCAGTGCAGCAGCAGCGATGCAACAGCAGCCATGCAACATCATCGACAAGTCCCCAAAGTCGTGCATGAAAACATCTCCGAAGAATCATACAAATGCATTTGGATCTGCCCAAGCAACAGCAACAACAACGACAACAGCAGCAGGCAACAACAACGAAAAGAAACGAAAATATTGTAATTTTAATATTAAATTAATGTTGGCAACTCTTAGTGGCAGTTGTTAGTGCTGCTGCTGCCGCTGCCTGCCGCTGTTGTTGCAGCATGTGGCGTGCCACAAAATAATTTGCCGAATACAAAACAAAGTGGGTCGTTGTTCACTGCATGGTCTGTGGGTGTCTCATAAACATTTATTTCTTTCTTGATTTTTGAGCAGGGCAATAAATGTTAACTGAAAATAAAAGAAATTAAGAGATTTTATGGCAGCCTGTTAGGAGATTTGATGCTGGACAAATAGAAGAAGTTTTTAACACACAAATTTGACTGAAACTAAAAGCATTATGCTTCCTTTTTTTTAAAAAAAGGTCGTACTTAGAAAGGAATTAGGAAAGTTCCCAGAAATGGGCATTGGGATAATGTGCAAAAGTTTTAGTTTAATTAGATCGTTCCTAAAAAATATCGAGCAGTACATTCTGTAAAACCACATAATAAAGTAAAATATACTTATAAAAAAAATATATAAAAAATAAAATAATTATTTTAAAAAGTATTTCGGGGCAACGACGTGACCCAAATATAAAAGAGTGTTAAATAGATGTCATCTAAGAACACGATTTAAATAAATTGCATAGAAATACCACATCTTTGGAGTTTAACATTTTGTAAAATATAATGTTTCAAATAAAGGTGATCCGTATAAATTTACATACTTTAACCCATTTATTGCCAATGGGTATTTAAATACCCATGAATATTAGGTCAAGAGGAAAGACCACAATGCAGATTTCAAATAAGGTCAATCAAAAAATGTCAAAAATGGAAAGTATTCCCTTTGTATTTCTAGAAAAGAAACCCCAAAGACAATAAAGCAGGAATCTGCCTTAGGCTGATTAATAATGGCCAAATTATAAAACCGAAACCGATTAGGTTAAAGATGTATGACCAAAACCATTTATACCTCTCCCTGCATGCATTTAGTGCACTTTTCCTGGATGCCTTTTACTGCCTTTCCACTGATCATCATACCACACGAGACTCCCGCCCCTTTGGAGGTTCTTCTCAAGCGTTAAGCGACACTAAAAGTTCATCCATTTGAGAGGTGTGCTAAGCGATAGCAAAAGCCATTTCCCATAATCGCAAGGCCCCCAAACAACAACAACAACAGCAGCAGCAACAACAGAGACTACAACCGACAACCGACAACAAACAACGAACAACAAACAACGAACGACAACACGAATTTCTATGGGCATCAGAGGGGTAACAATTTTAAGGCTTGTCTCTTATGAAATAGCAGCAGAGATTTTTAAATAATTCACAGGCGTGATTGGACACGCTTCGAGTATACTATCTATCTAGGAGCGGAAAAACAAAGCCCTCCCCATGAAGAGGGGAGAGAAAACATTCGCCGTTTAATTTGCTCTTCTCATGCAAAGTCTCTCCACGGAGAAGATGGTCCGTGGCCCCAAATGTCAACGATTTGGACCAGTTAAAGTACACTAATTAGTCAGCTACTCGTACTCGCTGTTGAACATGGCAGACACCTGAACATGTCAAGGCATTGGTGCTCCATACCCCTGCAACCCCAACCCCTAAGATCAGAGAGTCAAAGCGATTGCTGCCGACAACCATTTAAGGAGCAAGTCGAGGTCAGAGCCAGAGACGGCCACCAACAATGTGGAAGCACGCAAGCCAGAGCCAGCACAGAGCGAGATAGAGGCCTGGAGGGAGATCGGATCGATGACTAACCAATAGAGTGGACTGGACTGGACTGGACTGGCCACAGGTGAGTATTGGTAGCATGATCTAGCCAACTGGTCGCTCACTGATCTGGTCTATGCTTCCTGCTGCTAACACAGACATCATCACAGTAAAAGTTCAACAATTGAATGCGAAATTTATTGCCAGCGATCTCTGAATCGAATCGAATCGAATCGAAGTGCGGATTCCACAGCCAGGCCAAATATTGCAGGGGTATTGTTTTAATACGATTTTGGATTTTTATTTATTATTATTAAATGCCCAAGTGCCGCCGCACACGCTTGTCCCAGCAATTATCCCGTTGCTAATGGAGTATTGTGTGTATGATCATAAATATTGAGCCCAGCACTTCCTTGTGGATCGGCTGGAAGACCATGACTAACAGCAGAGGGATCGGATCCCATTGTCTCTTGCAAGACGATTGTTTTTATTCATAGACAAAGTTAAGCTTTACATTGTTCAAGGGCGCCAGATACTCGACGGACTGAAAGCAAAAACAAGAGATGACAATTTTTATGAAAAGCCTATGACGATCACACTACCCACTGTGAGAAGACTCTCCTTGATCTTGGTTCCCAGCACATTGATCACCAGATGGCGACCTGGCGAGGGCTTGGCCATACAACCGATGGCATTGAGTATAAAATCATTGGTGATTTGGTCGCATTCCTTCAGTTCCATCACCTTCAGTTTTCCGCACTTGCGCAGCAGACGCATCAGACCTATGTCCGTGACACGACCGCAGAAGGACATGCCAAAGAACTCGAGCAGGCACAGATCGTTGAAGAACTTGAAGTGATCATCCTCCAGGATGTCGTTGCTGCTCCAGCGCAGCTCCTGCAGCGATTGCAGTTGCCCCAGGGCACGGGCATGCTCGTTGGTGATCTCAAACTGGCCGGACAAATGCAGATGGGTGAGCCTGTTGCCCTTCTGCTCGGCCAGCGTGGTCAGGAAGCCTATGTTCAGCTCATTGGAGGTCACCCAGGTCTTGAGCGTGCAGCGCTTCAGCTTTGGCAGTTGGGCAATCACCTCGAAGTGGGAGTCGCAGCCGGAGAAATGGAGCTCCTCGAGGTTCACACAGCATTCGGCTATCTTCTGGTACAGACTCTCGTTCATCACCTCAAAGCAGCAGTCTTCCAGGTTCAGGAGACGCAACGTCTTCAGTGGTATGCCAAATTCCCCAGAGTTCCAGAGCAAACAGTTGCGCAGGATCAGCGTATGGAGCTTGGGGAAACCGCAGAGATGTTTGCCTGGGGAAATACAACAAGTTTGGTTTATAAAGAAACAACCATAAAAATAGGAATCCCCACCCGTATAACAGCCACTGATCAGCTCAAAGTACTCCAGACTCTTATTGGACTCCAAATTGAAGCTTAGCACATCCTCCGCATCCAGACAGTCGATGGTGATCCGCTTCAGGTGCTTCATTCGGGACATGATTGTCCGATAGTGGAAGTCGTCGGTGACATTCATATAGTAGATCTCCTCGAGATTGAAGCAATACTCCACTATAAATTCCACCAGCAGGGACTCCTTCTCGTACCAGGCACAGTCCACATGCAGCACTTTGATGAACGGCCCCGCCAGCGTAAAGAAATTGATCATCTCCGGCAGCTTCATCGTCTCCAAATCCTCCACATCGAGTGTATGTCTCTGAGTGCGGGCCCAGATTTTGAAGGCCTCAGCGAGCTTGGGCGCCGTACAGGCCAGACGCACCTTATCCGTCAAGTCGGTCAGATAATCGTAGACGCGCAGCATAATGTCTTGGTTCATGTCCAATATGTGGGTCGTGCATCGGAACAGAGACCGAAGGGGTGCGAGGCCAAAAGGTAATTTTTCATCACCCATTTTGCCAAATGGGTTAAATGTTTAATTTTGGTTCTTGGTACATTTTTGACATATACATTTTTGACACATACATTTTTGGCATAGACATTTTTCTATGGTATCTCAAGGATGTTCTGATATCTCGTAGTGTATTTTTCATATTTTGTACTGTGTAAGGAAGGTTAAAATCATGGTTTAAGTGGATAATAAAGTCAAGTATCCCCATACCAATTTTTGATGCTCTAACTCTGACAGTCTCTTAGATCCAATTGATAGACTGAATCCTCAGGAAGATTAGGACACGAATATATGGAATATGTATCGAGTATGTATATATTTGTTTACACAGAGATTTAAGAATGTATACGAATAAATTTGACTAGATTTTCCATTAATATGAAAAATATTTAAATTAAACATATTTTATATTTAAAAATAATATATTATATACATATTTTTTTTTTTTTTAGTTTTATTTTCTATATTATTTTATATTTCATAATTAAATTAAATATTTTCATACTTAGATTAAATCTTTTTTCGTATTATGCCCTTTTTCTGAAAGTGTAGAGTAGAAAACCCAGAGGAGCTTATAAATTGACCCAAAAACTCTACAACTGGCGGGTATACTAGTATAGTGTTTCCCTTGATTGGCCTTGCACTTCCTATGGCTGACAGTGACCGCTAGCAGTGTGCGACCGTCCAGTGTCCGTCCAGCTGTGTGGCAATTTTTCGCATTCCTCCATAAACAAGTTTTTCTTTTTGTTTGACAACAATTAATTGCATAATTGCGTGAATAAATGCATAAATCAATTGCAATGATTGAGAAGTCGCCATTGTTGTGTGTCACACACAGAAATATAATATGTATTTATATATCATAGAGTTGGAGATATGTAATGTTACAGTACGGCTCATATATATTTATTTATTTTACCGGATATGTTTGAAGAATTAATTTTCGGTTTATACTTTCCTCTATTATTGTTGTTTGTTTTTGTTTTAATGCTTTGTCTATAGTTGAATTAAACGCAACTTACAGCTAATAGCACTGCTCTACAATTAAAGCTAATATTGATATTCCATCTGGGAAACGGTTATGGGATAATATCCGTAAATATGGCAATTATCCTCTTGTTTTCTTTTTCTTTGTTTTTTATTTAAGGTTTAATAAAAAAAATAAAACTTAAGGAAATGTATTTTTCCTATGCCGAAAGCAGGGATGTATCATTGCTATACTGTTCCTTTAGTTCTGTTATACTATTATAATTAAATTTGTTTGGCACATTATTTGTTGGTATGATAAAAAAAAACATTCAATTTCAACTAGCAGGTATTGTGCATAATTGTTGGTTCTTCGACAATAGTGGAGGTTTTACGAATTTCAAGTGCTTTTATACTGTTATTCAACATGATATACAGTTAAACGGTATATCGTGGCATAATCTATTCTACATCTTATATAGCAGTGTGTAGAGGTCTTATATATTTTTGTATATCTCATACAGTATTATATTCTATATATTTAGGAAGTTCTCTTGTCAAAGATATTTTATAGGTTTATGTACATACATATATACCCATGACTTCACTAGTATATAGTATGTAGCCATATACAAATCAAAACCACTGGCAATACAGCTCGAAATTCCTTAGGATACTAATAAACTACAACTTAAGGACACATTTACTGACATATGTATATGTACTATACCTTAAATACCCATTTTTACCAGTATTTAAGTATTATTTAAACTAAAAATATAACTGCTTCGTACTGCCACTTTGTTAACTATTTCCTTTTCTTTACTATTACTGCTCCTGCTGTATTTATCTAATAGAGCGCCCTAAATCCAATGTGTTAGTTGCATGGTGCCATCATTAGTCCGCTGTGTATCCATGATGCTCATCTGACGCACCAAACGCTTCATAGACGGGCGATGAACGGGTCGACCGCTTACACTGGCCATGCCCTCCAATGGAGTGAGCTCATCAATCGAACTCATGGGCGCCTGCTGGCGGACGCGTCGATTGTCACGCATCTCCAGTTCCACCTCCGCCTCGGAGGCAGTGTTGGATGAACCACCCAAAACATCCAGATTCTCATACGATGTAGGTTGGGAAAGCACAATCCTTAAAACATTATTCAAATATTAGTTTCAATATGAGTTTAGACTCTTTCTGTATAAGACTCACTGCTTTTGGGCGCATCTGCAGCAATCCTTGAGCTGCCAGTCCTTGCCAAATTCTTCGCCCTCCTCAATGGTCTGCGGCAGACGATGATGCAGGGTCTCCGGCAATCGAAGACCCGTCATTCCGCCCAGCATGGACACAAAACCCATGATAACCAATGGCAACTTGAGGTTCTCCTTGCCCAGATATGTCACAAAGGGTATGACAATGAGACCCAATCCTCCGATATAACTGGAAGCTCCAATGCCTATGCCTCGCACTTGTGTCGGATACAGTTCGCCAGCAAATGGATAGATGATTAGAAAGGAGGCCGAGAGCAGGGCCTTGGATACCAAATACAGATATAGAGTCTCATCGACAGCCTCATCGGGTAGCATCACCGTTATCACGCATGCCACTCCCCTGGGGATGGAACGAATATTAGTAGCTACAACTATAGCTACAACAGTCTTACCCCAATATCATGGACAAACTGAGTGGCCAACGTCTGCCCCAGGTGTCCATAAAGTACCAACAGCAGAGGTAACTAGGCAGCTCCACCACAGCCGATAGAAAGAAGCTCACATACTGATTGGTGCCCAGCGAGGGACCGTAGTAGCTGAGGCCCAGATAGACCGTCTCATTGGCAAACCAACTGAGCGTAATCAGTATTGTTTTCAGTCGCATATTGGGCGTACGACAGAGATCTCTCAGACCCACATTGGCCACCTTTTTCTTATCCTTCTTGAGCTTGTCGCGACGGATTTGTGCCTCCAGTTTGCTGTGCACCGCCTCTGGGAACTGTCGTCCATTCACTCTGGCCATGCGCTCGAGTATCTTGAGGGCCTCTTCCAGGCGGCCACGCATCAGAAGCCAACGCGGTGATTCCGGCATCACAAACATGTACAGGAAATAGGCGTAGAAGGGCAGCGAGGTGATGTAAGAGAGGCGCACCCAATCCCGCTCCAGATAGGTGACTACGGAGAGCAGCATGATCCCCGAGGTGTAGAAGGTGCAGGTCATCACAGTGACAAAGGAACGATAGCTCTCGCCCACCAGCTCCAGAGCTGAAAGTCAAGATTTAGCGGAAATAAATATGCGTATTCCTGCACTTACATATGATGAAGGGTATCTGATAGACAGCCGGTATGGTCAGGCCCACAATGACGCGACTGCCAGCCCAAGTCCAGAAGTCCTTGCTCAGCGAAGTCATCAAGCTACCCGCCAGCAAAGTGGCCAAACAGGTGAAGTACGACAGTCTCCTTCCAGCACGATCATTTAGCAATCCAAACAGATATACCCCCACAGGTCCACCAGTATTGAGTGCTGCCAAGCCAATGGTTGGATATATATCCTGATCGCACACTAAATCAAACTGTCGGTAAACTGTCGGTTAGCATGATGGTTAACTGACGGTTAAGGTGTGGTATCATGCTCGGGAAATGTTTTCAAGCTTCTGCCTAAATGAATTTTAATGGGGGTTGAGTCTGGATCTGTGTCCGCACATCAATCACAATGGAGGACCACACATTCGTGGTATTGTATTCCCAGCCTTGACTGCACTTAACCACCGGCCAAGTGCTGTTTGGCTCCAGTGTGGTCAGGTCATCCTCATCTTCCAATGATTCGAGCAGTTGCGTCCAATTGACTCCATACGTATGGCATTTGCTATAGACCAGTTCATCGTTTTCCTTAAAGAAAAGAAAACGAAAAATCAGTAAAAGAGGAATTTTATCAACTGAAAGGAACGCTAACGTTGTGAACCGCAGCAAGGGCCGCGGCTCTACTCAGTCAGTATATGTATATATGATCTTATGATTTATCTAACCTATACACCAGATTTTGGTGTCGATGACTCTCTCTCATTCGCTATGATTCTGCTTTTTCTCGTATCTTCAAAATTTTAAATGAACACAGAAATACCCTTGTAACAGTGTGATATCAGTTGCAAGTCTGGTTACAAAATTTCATTGCTCTACCTCTTATAGTCTCTGAGATCTGGGCGCTCATCAACGATGGGACCAGAAACGTTCTCTTCTGACTCTTCTCAACAAAACTTATATATCTCTAAACACTTCAGAGTATCGGGTATAATTAATGTTTGTCGTCTTTCATTGGAATTTTAACCGAATATCGAACACACACTTGGCCTTCTTGACTTTTGAGAATTGTCGGGAAACCTTCCCCAAAGACCTCTTCACGGTTGCCCTATTTCATCAGCTCTATTTTAACAATTGATTACTCATCGAACCACCCTCGTATCGACATTTTGTCACCCGACAGACGCACAATCAATGAGAGCTCTGGGCTTGATAGCCAGACCTTTAGCACTCATATGGCTGCTCCACTCACTCACCAGTTCCTTGGGTATGGCCAGATATTTGCGCTGCTCCAGCTGAATGTCCAGGAGTTCGGGTATGCGACACCAATAGTCATCCGGAGTATCAGCCATAAACAGCTGATTGAAGGCACAAAAGCCGCAAGGAATGCAGGCGGGCAGGCAAATGCCAAAGACCAAAAGTTTTTGATACTTGCCAAATTCCCCAATGGTCGGCAGCAGGTCATCCAAATCGAAGGCCTCCTGAAAGTACCAAAAGAACAGAATAAGTCGTGGATGGGTTCGGAGTTATGGAATATACGATACGGACATCCACTGAGGGTTGGGCTTGGGGCTTCTGGCGTTGTCGCAGCTCCGATAACTCATCGTATTCATCCACATCGCTGTCCACAGTTTCTGACATGGCCAAACTCTGAGCTGGAAATGTCTATTCGCACACTGAGTGGGCGCTCGCTCGAGAGCTGGCAGAAGCCATAGAACGTGGTAGGGTTCCGACATTTCTCAAGGGTTGAACAATAGCAAAAAAAAAAGAGAGTGCGCGAGCGAGGGTTCCATTTTATAAGTTATATATTTTGTTTATTCTTTAGTCGCAAGTTAGATTTAAATAGTTTAAACTAAAGTATTTTTAAATATTACACACACTTGAATTCAATCCTTGCTCGAATTATAGATAAGACGAGCCACTAATTACAGTTTTTAGGCTTTGATATTACAGAATAGAGAAAGGTTGATTAAAGTATCTACTCTTCAGAATGCAGCACATTGTAGTACTTTCTTTTCTTAAAAAATTACGAAATATCCGGCTCTAAGTTGAATACAGTTTTTGGAATCGATCGTTTGGGAAAATGGACATTGCTAAACTTTATGCCTAAAGATTAACAGAAAGTGTGAAAACTATACAGAAAATGTGGATATTCTATCATTTACATCATCATCTTTTTTACTTAAAGATTATTGCGCGCTTCGTTCCACTCTACGGGTTGGTTTTTTAGCCTGATACACAAATACATACATATGTGTATTTGTATCAATCATAAATATAATAAACAGAAAACTGTCGCGTGCAGCAAGGGCGCACAGCGCAGAAATCACACACACGCACACACATTAGGCTTAAGTGTAAATTTGTGGCTACTCAATACAAAAATACATTTGCACACAATTCTCGTCCGCATCCACATCCACATCCACATTCGCATTCGCATCCTCATCATCGTTGTCATCCACTTGCATTTAATCCACCTTGACCACGCTGTAGATCTTCCGTATGAACCAGAAGCACGCAAAGAAACCAATTGTGCCCGTGAGCAAAAAGAACAGGAATACCATAATGGCCGTATAGCCAAAGTACAGGAACGTCGAGGCACTGTCCTTGATCGAGAGCTTCGTGATGAAGTAGTGACAGCAGTAGATGAACAGATAGACAGCCGTGAAACCCGATGTGAGAAAGGATCGCCACCACCAATGATAGTCCTCGGCACACAGATGGAAATAGCACAGCAGAATGGTTGTCTCCGAGCACGTGATGACCAGTATGAGAAAGACCAGGAAGAGGAAACCAAACATATAGTACATCTGGCTGGACCACAGAGAGCTCAGTATAAAGAAGAGCTGTATGAAAATGCAGCCAAAAGGCAGCACGCCGCCCATAACGATGCCGGGTATCGGTTGTGTGTAAATCGATTGATCGGGTATCTGTCGTGGTATCTGATTGGTGCGCACCGGATGCTCCAGAGCCTATAAAATACAGTCAGAAATTAAGAATCCAAGTTTAAGGCTGCTCATGAGATACTTACGCGCTTGCGGAAACCGAAATAGGCACCAACAAATGTCAGAGGCACTGAGACGCCAAACCACAGGGCCAGCAGGGCAACCAATGTGCTAAATGGCACAGCACCCGAGCTATTCTCAAACCACAGCACCAGATTCATAACAAAGAACAGGGAGAAGACAACACTGCAAGGAATATCAGAGATAAATAAGCAAAATCATAATTATTACAAAACAACAGCCACTACTCACCCGGGGCACACAATCGATGTTAGAATCACATTGCTCTTCCACTTGAGACCACCAAAACTCTTGTAAATGCGCGCCGACACATAACCAGCGGGTGTGCCCAGCGAAACGAACAAAACCATGGAGCAGGTCATCAAAGCACCACGATTGGCCGGCGACAAGAAGCCCAGACAGGCAAAGGCCAATGTGATCATGGACATGACGAGCACCTGAATGCCAGAGCCCAGAAATACAGACAGAAGCATGCCCTTGCGTGGCGGCCTGAAGACATCGCCATGGACCAGCTTCCAGCCAAACTCCTCCTGAGCATCCTCGCCGCTGTCCATCTGATTGTATCTGGCTATGTCCTTGTGCAGAGTGCGCAGCATTATCATGGCCACCATGCCGCTCAAGAAGAGCACAATCACCAGAGAGTTCAAGATGGAGAACCACTGGATATTCGTATGGGGCATGGACTCTAGAATGTAATCCCAGCGCGACGACCACTTGATGGCATCATTCTTCACAAACTTGACGCTGTACGTGTAGATGATGTTCAGCTGCTCGCCGGTCTTCAGTGAGGTCTCGCTTATGGCCAAGGGATCGGTGCTCAGGCAGTTTGGAGCCTTCGGGTCGGTGTGTTTGATCGATTTGGGTGTTACTTTGACGGAAATGATGCGTCCACTGTTGCCAAAACCAATGCCCCAGTCCTCGAGCTGTCCGCTGTGATAGGTGATCTCCAGATCCACATGATTGAAGGGATAGTAGTGCATGGGCTGATTGTAGATGGAGTTGATGGGACAGCCCTCGCCATCGGTGCGCACGAGACAGCCCATGGGGAAGCCAGTGCCGCAGTATTGCTTGCCATTCTCCAACGGATAGCACCAGGTCACAGGCATATTGTCCACAATCCAATGATGCTGATAGTTTAGGCTGATGCCCTTCTTCAGGACCATCATCCGTCGATTGCTGATGGGATCTCCACCCTTGTACTCCTTGGTGCAGGCCTACAGTATACACAGAAATCCTAGACTTATCATTGCCTTTGAGATTCGCGTCTCCCATCGACTTACCACAGCGCATTGCTGGTTCTCCAGAAACTGGATTTTATAGGGACCCGGACGTATGCGCTCGCCAAAGACCACCTGTCCCAGGTTCTCCACGGGGGAGTTTTCCTCTTTGCCCAGACAGAAATCAAAATGATGATACTCATAGGGTATGACCGATTCCTCGGTGTTTAGGCGGTTAACATATAAGATAACATCCGACTGGAAAAAAAGGGTTATAAATTTGTATAAATAATACATCAATCACTAGACAAATTATAAATGTACGAGAGTTTCAATTGAGCGCTATCTGGGCTTTATTTTTATCTGCAAACTACTGTTTGAAGGCGTACAAATGAGTGGCATACGATTATCAAGAGCATAAAGCAGTACAAACAAATAAGGTCTAGATCATCATAATGATATCTTTGGGCAACTGAACCAACAAGACGCGGATAACATTAGAGCAGCCGCAATTGTAGGAGTCGACGTCAGCAGCAGCCAAGCAGCCAGCGGACAGCCGCATTGCTCGGACCTTATCAGTGTGCTTCCGCCTTTTCCACTACTACTACCATTTAGTTGAATTTATCAGCATTGCATTCGCTAATTGTTAAGGCATGGAACAGAAACAGAAACAACCACACACACAGTGGGGAAACGGACACAGATAGGGGGTAGTGTACGAGTACATACCTTGCATGTCGTGGACACATCGGTTGTCTTGCAAAAGTTAACCGGTGCCAGGCCGGGCAAATAGAAGGCGCCTCCCAGAGTCAACGTGTGCAGCAGGAGCAACAACAGAAGCGACGACAGAGCCAGGCCCCGTGGCGGAGCAGAATGTAGGATCATCTTCGGTGCACCGCGAATGTTTCGACAGATGTTATCCAGTACTGTGGCGTTGGTTAAAACACGTTGCACACAAACAGACACTGATGGGGGCAAGTGTAGCAACTGTTTTCCGTTTATTACCGAGTGTTTTCGTCGGAATATCTCTGTTTTCTAACTTTTCCACTACGTTTCCTCTTTTTTTTTTGGTCCGAACGTCAGCACTAGCCTAGTCAGGCGTTGCCACCTATTCCAGCTGACGATTGTCGACTTTTGGTGTGAATGGGAGACCAGGGCTGCTAGACTATACGAATTTGTTTTAGCAGTCAATTTGGATTTAACATCACAAAAACAAACGTAATGTAACGAAATCATATTATTTATAAATATTTTGTTTTTCCTTTTGTGTTATACAAGTTTCTATTGTTCATCGGTCCAAATTCAAATACAACTGCCAGCGTGTGAATGGAGTTTAGAGTTGCCATCCATCGCGAGGCTTCCATGTGTGTGGAGATTGCTCAGAACCGGCCTGTTTCGCTTTCAATTCGTTTTAAGACAGCCACAAAAATAGGCATCTAACCATATTAATCCCCAACTTGACCGTTCATTTAAATACAATCCTAAGTAAGTGGAATATAATTATTGCCTTGGCATTCCGCGCGTTTTCAGACAGGTGGGGAAGGTTGCAGAAGAGACAAAGGTGATTTGCAAGCAACAGCACAGCAAAAAAAAGTGAGTTTGTACTGCGTGTGTGCGTGTTTCGTGTAGAGCTGAAAGCGAAAAAATCAATTCGCTGACGTTCAAGGTGTTTGCAACCTTTCCCATCTGGTGTCCCAGCTAATCGTATTGTTTTATTAATTCGTTATTTTATCCGTTTTGCAGTTGCTCTCGGACAATTTGTCAAAAATTACGCAAAATTCCCACACATACACCCATACTGACCTCCCCCGCCCGCCCATTCGACTGGCCTCTTCGAGACGTCTGCACGAAATAGAAAGTAATAAAAAAACACAAAAAACGCAAAATGACTTCCGATATAACGCTGCAATTGATTGCTATTTTGGAGAAGACAGTGTCGCCAGGTGAGTGCCACCCCCAATCCATTCCCTTCTTTGGGCATACATTTTCCATGGCCATTTTTTTTGGGTTGTCTGTCGTTTGGCGGGAGGGACGCGCGCCGCGCGTTATATGTTGCGCAGGGTTGCAACGCGGGTCTCGGTAGCATATGTTTCGTTGCTAGGTGCACACGCATACACACACACACGAGCATGCATGCAGATATGAATTTATGTATTTGTATGTGTGTGAACGTACAATGATTAAGGATTTATAAATTGCCACGAACCTAACCTCAAAGCAGGGATAGGGAACGCAGATCCTACAAAGAGTCGTCCCCTCCCCCAGCCACCAACTTGCATCATCCAACAAAAGGTTTCGCCTGGGTATATCTGTGTGTGTGTGTGTGTATTGGTGGGGGAACAATTTTTGCCTACTACCCCGATAAGTCCCACAACCAGTTCTTCCGGTTGGTGATAAAAAAAAATGTTTAGCGGGAAGCCCCAGTACCCGTTGTAAAACCCAGAACTAACCTCACATCTGATCTTTGTATTTCCCTTAATTATGCAGACAAAAATGAACTCTTGTCGGCAAAGAACTTTTTGGAACAGGCAGCCGCCAGCAATCTGCCCGAGTTCCTTAAAGCCCTGTCGGAGATCCTGGTGAACACGACAAACAGTGCAGTGGCACGCATGGCCGCTGGCCTGCAGCTCAAAAATCACTTGACCAGCAAGGATGAGAATGTACGGCAACAGCATCAGGAGCGTTGGCATCAGTTCCCCAACGAGATCCGGGAACTGATCAAGAATAATGTGAGTAGACAATGAGCGGCAATAGATTTCAGCCAATCTAAACATTTTTTTATCCACAGATTCTTAATGCCTTGGGTACTGAGAATACGCGTCCCTCTTGTGCCGCGCAGTGCGTGGCCTACGTGGCTGTTATAGAGCTACCCATCAATCGCTGGGGCATGGTCATCCAGACCCTGGTCAACAAGGTGGTCAACGAAGGATCGAGCGAAATGCACCGAGAGTCTGCCCTGGAGGCCATTGGCTACATTTGCCAGGACATACGCTTTGGCGTGATGGAGAATCAGTCCAATCAGGTGCTCACCGCCATCATTCATGGCATGCGCAAGGTCGAGCCAAGCAACCACGTCCGTCTGGCCGCCACCACGGCTCTGCACAACTCGCTCGAGTTCACCAAGGCCAATTTTGAGAAGGATATGGAGCGCAACTTCATCATGGAGGTGGTCTGCGAGGCCACCCAGTCCACGGACACGCAGATCTGTGTGGCCGCCCTTCAGTGTTTGGTGAAGATTATGACTCTTTACTATCAGTTCATGGAGCCCTATATGGCCCAGGCCCTCTTCCCCATCACGCTGGAGGCCATGAAGGCGGAGAACGATGCCGTTGCCCTTCAGGGCATTGAGTTCTGGTCGAACGTCTGCGATGAGGAGATCGATCTGGCCATCGAGAGCCAGGAGGCCACCGATCAGGGACGTGCCCCAGCGCGTGTGTCCAAGCACTATGCTCGCGGTGCTCTGCAGTTCCTCACGCCCGTGCTGGTCGACAAGCTAACCAAACAGGACGAGTGCGATGATGAGGATACCTGGAGTCCGGCCAAGGCTTCGTCGGTGTGCCTCATGGTGCTGGCCACCTGTTGCGAGGACGAAATAGTGCCCCATGTCTTGCCGTTCATCCAGGAGAACATTGAGTCGCAGAACTGGCGCTTCAGAGATGCCGCCGTCATGACCTTTGGCTCTGTGCTCAATGGCCTGGAGACCAATACGCTGAAGCCCTTGGTGGAGCAGGCCATGCCCACGCTGATACGTCTGATGTACGATTCGAGTGTCATTGTGCGTGATACCACAGCCTGGACTTTTGGACGCATTTGCGATGTAAGCGCCGCCCCACACACACATCTGTTTTCCAACTAAATCTTTGACTTTCTTCCTCTCATCTTTAGATCATTCCAGAGTCGGCCATCGACAAAACCTATCTGCAGCCGCTGCTCGAGTGCTTTGTGAAGAGCTTGAAGTCGGAGCCCCGTGTGGCCGCCAATGTGTGCTGGGCATTCATAGGCCTCTCCGATGCCGCCTACGATGCGGCGTCCACCGGAGAGCGCGAGACACCCGAGACGTATGCACTGTCGCCGTACTTTGAGTTTATTATCACTCAACTGCTGGAGACCACCGATCGTTCGGATGGGGCCCAGGCCAATCTGCGTGGCGCTGCCTATGAGGCTCTCATGGACATGATTAAGAATTCGCCACTCGATTGCTATCTGGTGGTGCAGCGCACTACCATTGTGATCCTGGAGCGTTTGAACCAAGTCATGCAGATGGAGTCGCACATCAGCAATCACAGCGATCGCCATCAGTTCAACGATCTGCAGTCGCTTCTGTGCGCCACGCTGCAGAGTGTGCTGCGAAAGGTGCACGAACAGGATGCCCCACAGATTTCCGATGCCATCATGAGCGCCCTGCTCACCATGTTCCAGTCGAGTGCGGGCAAATCGGGCGGTGTGCAGGAGGATGCCTTCCTGGCCGTGTCCACACTGGTGGAGCTCTTGGGCGTACAGTTTGCCAAGTATATGCCGGCCTTCAAGGATGTCCTGATCATGGGCCTCAAGAACCATCAGGAGTATCAGGTATGCTGTGCCACCGTCGGCCTCACCGGCGACATTTGCCGCGCCCTCAAGGAACAGATGGTGCCCTACTGCGATGAGATTATGTCCGTGATGATGACCAATCTGGCGGAGCCCACTCTGCATCGCACCGTCAAGCCGCAGATACTCTCGGCCTTTGGCGATATGGCTCTCAGTATTGGAAGCCATTTCCTGAAGTATCTGAACGTGGTGCTTGAGATGCTGCGTGCCGCTTCCAATCTTCAGGTGAGCATTTATGACTAGACTTGCTTGAGCGTAGATTTAATGAGATATATTTGAAGACGGATGCCAGCAACTTTGACATGAACGAGTACATTGCCGAGCTGCGCGAGAGTGTCCTCGAGGCATACACTGGCATCATTCAGGGCCTCAAGGGTCTCGATCAGTCGGCCCATCCCGATGTCATGCACATGGAGCCCCATCTGATGCACATCATTGGCTTCATCAAGCGCATTGCCCAGGATGGTGAAGTATCCGACTCGATGATGGCCAGCGCTGCTGGCTTCATTGGCGATCTGTGCACTTCCTTTGGTCCCCGTCTTCACACACTGTTGGACGATGTTGTGATCACTCAATTCCTGGCCGAGGGCAAGCGTTCCAAGGGTCAGCGCACGAAAATGTTGTGCTCGTGGGCCATCAAGGAGATCAAGAAGATCAATAGCCAAAGCATCACACAGTGAACGTCCAACTAGAGGTTAATGTTTCCACCAATCCCCATACAAGAATGAACTGGTAAGTAGATTCTGCTCCGAGCTCTCATCATTCACATCATCCACACAAAAACACACTCCAGTCTCTCCGATGGACACACAACGAAAAAAAATGATTCAAAATTTGTTTAATTTTGATTTTTGCAGTCCAGTCCGATTAAATCTCTGCTCTTTATCTGCTAAGTTTTGTTTGTCCGATCTACAATATATATTGTTGCTGTGCAACGTGTAAATGCTAAGACACATTGTTTATAAAACTAATTTTAAGTTGAAGAAACGGCCCGGCCGCCCCGACCTCTAACCCTATCATAAATAGAGATTATCATTTTGTTAACCTATCAAACAGATTGCCCATTGACCTACTATCTATCTATCCTTCTATTATTTATGGCCGGAAGCCAATTATGACAATTATGATTTTTGGGCATACTGTTTGGAATGGCCCCCGATTTTAAGCATTACCAAAAGATGATATCAAAAGTTGTTATACGAAATTATGTCAAGCCCAATAATCTAAGTGTGAAAATCGGTCAAAAAACAAAAACACAAAACACATTAAATGCATTACACTTCCTTGGAAACATTAACTTGTAGTTGGCTGCTATAAAAAAAAAACACCCTAATTTATAAGACACCTATGACACTTATATGTAAACCTAAAAAAAACCCTAGAAAAACTAAAAATTGCAACAAAAAAAAACTGATGAATGCCTGTGAGAGATGTGCGATTTTGAAGAAACTGAATCTGATGTGCGATTATGATAATGCCTGATATATGCCTGTAATCAAGAGAGAGATAGAGCGTATGTATTTGTCTACTTACAAGTCTGAGTGCCTGCCAGTGTGCGAATCTGACAAACTGCCTTAAACCTTCCTAGATCCCATAGAACCCGAAACCCCCAAATTGTAATATTTATAGTGTGAATCTGTGATGGATGCTTCTGCAAATGGTTTTGTGATTGAGAAAATTGATGGAAAACCTTCCCCAACCTCCTCCTCCCCCTCACATTTTCTTTGGCGCGCGTGTGTTGGCGTGTGTTGTGTGATATTAAATAATTAAGCGTAAGAAGAATTTTTCTAGTGAATGATTTTAGTCTTAAGCAAAAACCAAACAGAAAAACAAAAACAAAAAAGATTTTAAACGGATTTGAATTTAAAATTTACACAAAAACGAAAAATGAAAACGAAAAACCATTGTAAGACTCGAAGACGACTGAAAAAAAACACGTGAAAAATAACTTAGTAACAATAATGGAAAAACGAAACACAAAAATGACTTAGGGACGTACAAAGCATGGGGCGTGGCGGTTTAGAAAAACCAAAACCTGAACAGCAAAAAAAAAAAGAAATAGAACGAAAAAAATTCTCAAAATAAACCCAATTTAAACTTTATTTAAAATATTTCGCTACGCTCCAGAAAAATATACCTTAACTTAATGAAATTGTTTTTACTATTTTTTGCTCGAACTAATTTCAACGCATGACGCTTTATTTGCCGAACGACTTTAATTATATATTTTATTTTTGTATTTAAATTGTGTAAAAAACAGCAATAACAACCAAGCAACTACCTGCAGCACACACAAACATATATAGTAAATATATATATATATATATATATAAATTAGATAAACGAAAGATACTAAAACTCAACGAGAAACGGACCAGGGTATACAACAACAAAAGCAAAAACAAAAACAAAAAACTTAACGAAAACGAAAAAAACCCGTACTTTAAATAGGCATAGAGAACGCGCTGAAAGACAAATATACATTACATTTTACATACACAAACGAACGACTGTTTGATAGGACGAAAACTAGAGATGGAACCAAGCTCGTGCTTTTCTCCCATACTAATAAAATACATTTTTAATTATATAGCTTCATTTGATAAATAGTTTCAGTAGTTAGTAGTTGCATTATATTCCGAAATTGAGTTCTTATATTCACTTTTTTTTAGCTGTTATCAAATTCAGATACTATTACTACAAATTATCTAAAAACCAATGCAATTGCCTTTAATTTTCTATCACTTGTAGTTACACAAATATTTATGGGCTTCTAAATTATTTAATCATTAAAAAAGCAACGTTTTTCGTTCATTAAACGATCTATATGTCTTTAATAAATAACTTAACGACTTTATTACTCAATACAATAAATTGTTCATGCACAACTAAAAAAAAATTGATTAAATTGAAGAACTAAATTCAATGTATTTAAAAAAAGCATATTTTACATTTGTTTAAAACAATTGAATTTAAAATTCGGAACTGTTTTTCCAAAGCCCATGCCATTTAATTCTAAATAAAAACAAAAAAAAATATCCTAAATACTAATATTAAATATTTAATTTGATAAATAATTTATACAATTTAAACTCGTGATCCGCTTTGGCAATCGTGCCTTGAAAAGCCCGGACCTGGTTCCGTCTCCATAAAAAATAACGACACTCACATACTTAGGACCATTTACCGTAAGTTCATTTACACTTCCAATACGCATACATAACCAGAAACTACCTTACGAAAAAGACGTGACTGTGAACGAGGAAGAGAAGAGAACGAGAACGAAGCAAAAGCGAAAAAAAAGAGAAATCCAATCCTATAGAAATCAAATGAAAAACTAACCGTTTAAAATCTTTTCAAAACATTTCATTACACTTACAATTAAAACTAAGTATAAAAGTGTGTCGAAAACTGAATGTAAAGCAAACTATTGTGTGGTAATATACCGTAGATAAGCATAAAATTATATCCGATTTGTAATTAGAATGTGGAATTCATTAAACGAAGCTCAACTGGAATTAAACTTGAGCTCTTTTTAATGAAAATTCCCAAACCAAGTTGTCATTTCAAAAAAAAAAAACCATTGGTATAATTCCGTTTTGCAATTGAAATATCGCACAGCCGTCCAAAAGAGAGCGAACATTTGAAAATTAAAGAAAAAAAAACCCTTTCAACATATCAAAAAATTAAACTAAAAATGTAATATTGAATATTTTGAAATGACAACTTTTAGAACCAATATCAACAAAACTCATACAATAACGAGACAATTTGAATTGCCAAAACTAATTAAATTAATATGTACTAGCTATTAGCAATGAATGATAGATTATGATCAAGATAAAGTATGATGAAGAATGGTGGTGTGTGTCTATGTCTGCCTCTTGAATGACTCTTGGATGATTCTGAATCTATTGAAGATGAGCCTGAGCTGAGCTGAGTGAGCAAAGGGCCGCCGAGAGGATCTTGCACTTAATGGCTGTGGTAAAAAAAAAATGTAAGTGATGCATAGAATTTTTAAATTGAATTTATCAAAATAAGTTAGTTACAA
The DNA here is from genome assembly GCA_963969585.1 of Drosophila helvetica. NCBI lineage: Eukaryota > Metazoa > Arthropoda > Insecta > Diptera > Drosophilidae > Drosophila > Drosophila helvetica. Next base: position 11,877,994 of record OZ018402.1, on the reverse strand, counting down.
GAACAAAAACCAAAAAGAAACCGATAAAAACCTGCGCACAAGCGACCCCACACATACAACATATTTTGCTAATAATCATATATTTCTTTTCTTTGCACATATTCTTCACAGGTGTGTTGATTGAGTATGACTTGATGAGTACTTGAGATGAGATGATGATATATATGATGCTTGTGCGTGCGTTGTATGATGAAGAAATGATGATGGTGATGATGAATTATTGTGATGATTGACAAATGGTTGTTATGGAGAGGTAGTGTTGGGAAAGAGAAAGACTTTCGAGTGAATGGATGGAATAACACACCCGGTACCCAGTACTAGAGAACACTCATCTAGCACAAAATTTCTACCTTTTATACATTACATCTAAATGCATATGCATAGAAATAGATCTATTATAATATAATAACGAACGTGTGTGTGTCCGTAACTGTGACTGAGTTTTTCTGTATGTTATCATTCCAAAAACCAACGAACGAAAAAAAAAACCCAAAAACCGAAACCTCTATGAAACTTGATGAGTTTGTTAAACTAAGCTTATACAATTTTTGATTTGCCCTCAATAAGCTTAAAACATAAACTAGGATAAGGGTTAAATGAGGGCTAAGATGCCAGGCTGCTACTCCAATTTATTGTTTGGGGGCAATGGGCATTTTAGCCGTTTTATTATATGTGTGGATAGGGTGTAGGTCGTGTCGTCTGTTCTACGAAATTGCCAATTGTGCTACAACTATAACTGTAAACATTGCCTGTGATTTGATAAACTGTGTATGTTAAGAGTGTGTGTGTTTGTGTGTGTGCTTGCGTGCGTGTACGGTTATGATTGTATGCAAGTATCAAAGTAAAAAAAAAGCACCACGCGCAGCAGAGCAAAGAGAAATGTAAAGAAATGATGATATTTTTTAATGTAAAAACATTAAACTAATAATAAACTGTACACAACGGTAATTGTAAACGAAACGAAAAAACAAAAAACAAATTGAAACGTAACATATGGTACTGATTTTATACTGAGAACTGAGACTTACTATTTATACAAATACGAAACGAAACAAAACGAAACACTTACTTAAGGACTCACAATGAATTACTTTACACGGGACATATACAGAACGTACTGCGTACTACATAGACATATAGACATAACCAAAACAAACTAGTGAAATTTACATGAAACAAACATACATAACTACTTATGCATTACATACATATGAGCATTATAATAAATTAATTGTATTAAATATATATACGACGACATATATTTAAACGAAACTAAGAAAAAGTCTAACTACTGGTAACGCTGACGCGCGGTGCTTTTTTCGAGAATATTTCTGTGCTAATTCTGTATGCTAGTATAACAAATTGTAGGCGAGTAAGTTGAAGGAGCGAGTGAGAGCGTGTACGAAAGCGAGAGAGCGTTGCGTGAGCTTTTAAATTGACATTAAAACGATAAGATAGTTTCTATTAAATTATACTGTATTATCAATCCTCCTCCCCCCCAAACCAACCCCCATAGTTCGGCCCAAACCTGTTCATGAACAAATTGTATGACTGATAGTTTGTACGCGAAAATTTTAGTAAATGTAAACTGTGTTTTGTGTGCAAGAGCGAGAATAAAAGAATTTTGAATGCAAGAGCAAAAAAACAAAGTCTTTTATTTAAAACAATAATCGGGAAGATCTTGGGGGGGCTCTCAATACGGGTGTTAACAATAAACGGGACTTTGGAGCTTTTATTGTTCGGAACTGTTATACACCAGGCTAGAGCTTTGCCCGATCCTGCCACGCCAGCACACCCGACTCCAACAATTGCTTCAGTTCTTCGGGTTCCAGATCCAGATCCTTGATCAGTTCTGCCTGCCTTGTGTCCTCCGCCTTGGGCAGCTTTCCAGGAGTACGACTCAGTCGTGGCGCTGGACGCGGTGCCACTGCATCACCAAGCAGCTCGAAGGACTCCCGCTCGTTATTGTGTGTATGCTGGTGGACTTGTCTATAGTCTAGCACGGGATAAACGCAAGCGTCCACATCTTCGAAGATCTCTGACCATTCCGCTTGGGTTTTTGTTAGAAATGCATCTGTTAGCAGGCGCTTGCCCCGCTCTTGATGCTCGTCTCCGAACTGCGACAGATCCTCGGGCAGTTGCAATCGCTGCCTAAGAATTTTAAAGAACTGCGGCTCCAGCGCGCCCACCGACATGTAGAGACCGTCTTTTGTTTCGTAGGTATCGTAGAAATATGCCCCGCCATCGAGAATGTTGCTGCCACGCTGCCTTCCCCAAATAGGAAGATCCCGCGACATAAACAACCAGCTGGCCACATAGGCAGCGCCTTCCACCATAGCCGCATCCACGACCTGGCCACGCCCGGAATTGTGACGCTCCAGCAGGGCCAGACAAATCCCTAGGGCACACATCACACTGCCGCCGGCAAAGTCGGCCAAAAGATTAATCGGTGCCGTGGGCTTCTCGTGTCTGCGGCCCAGCATGGACAGGACGCCCGAAATGGCTGCATAGTTGATATCGTGACCAGCGCGTGCCGCCAGACATCCCTGCTGGCCAAATCCCGTGAGTCGGGCATAGATCAAGCGCGGATTCTCTCCACACAACTCGGCGGGACCCAAATGGAGTTTCTCCATGACGCCAGGTCGAAAGGGTTCGATGAGTACATCGTATTTCTTGGCCAGGCGACGCACCAGCTGCTGCCCTGCAGGATCTTTCATATTAACGCACATTGTGCTCTTGCCATGTTGCAGTACATCCAACGGATTGTCGAGGATCTTTAAGAAGTTTAAGATGTAGAATGATCAATGATCGAATTGCTTTGCTTACCTTGTCAATGCGTGTGACGGTGGCCCCAAAGTCGGTCAGGATTTTACCGCAGAGTGGACCAGGGGCCAGGCCAACGAATTCCAAGACTTTGATGCCTTTCAGCGGCATTTTTCAAAGGCTACAAGTCTTAATTCCAGCAGACAAGTTAATTGCACTTTGGACACCATTGCAATAGTGCTGCCAATTTGGCTTTATTTTAATCTAAATATTGCAGTGGAGCTTTATTTTATTTGCAAATTAAAAGTAATATGTTAGTGTCTTATGTGTCACTAAATCTAGATCAGTATTATTAAATATTCTTGTTCATTAGTTTTGCTGTTTTCTTGTTTAAATTTCGTAGTAAAAACTAGCTTTTTTGAAGGTGGGACAGCACTGATTTGGTTGTGCCCACTTTTCCGGAGCTTTTGAACAGCCTGGCAGCCCTGTTCAGACCCATCAACGGAATGTCGGCGTAAAAGAGAAGCCGCAATAACATTTAATCACAATTAAATTAATTAAATTTAGAGAGATATAGAAGCATAGAACATCAAACGAAATTAACATTCCGCAATGCCACAGCAGAGACGCAAGGTAGCCTTTAGTGGCAAAAAGAAGAAGGATCAGATGTTGCAAAAACGCAACACAAAAGGTATGTGAACAAATTTCCCCCCTCGACAATCAGGGGAGAAAAGAAATCAAATCCCACGAGCCACACCACACTAACAATGGCATTGGTTGCCGGCCAGGTCCGCCCAAGTATTTACGCAGTGCCCAGGAGTCGTACGAGGACAGCGATGTGCCCGAAACGACGCGCAAGCTCATGGAGCAGCCGTTCGCTCGGGGCGGCAATCGTAACAAGAATGTGAATCGTTACAATTTACAATTCTACCAGGAGGGCAAGAAGGAACTGGAGCAGCTGAAGCTGGAGGGTTTCAAGCCACTGCAGGCGCTCAGTCCCAAGGAGCGCGAGATCGATGAGCGCTACTTTGCCGGCTGTGATTTCCCCCTGCGTCCGGACTGGAGTTTGTCGAGCACCAAAGAACAGCTGGACCGCTGTGAGAATCGTTACTTTAAGGTAGGTCATGGTGCATGGGTTCATGGCTCATGGGATATTGGCGGAAGTTAATTGAGGATTTACCTAGGAATATGTGGACCTGCTGCAAAAGAAGCAACGCAGCGGCGACACCAAGGAACTCTCTCTGTTCGAACTGAATCTGGAAACGTGGCGTCAGCTCTGGCGTGTCCTGGAATTCTCTGACATACTGCTCATCATTGTGGATGTGCGGTATGCCACCCTCATGTTCCCACCCTCCCTGTACGACTACATCATCAAGACACTGAAAAAGCATGCCATTGTGGTGTTCAACAAGGTTGATCTCGTCGAACCGCAGGTGGTTGTGGCCTGGCGTGAGTACTTCCAGGAGCGCTATCCCCAGCTGCCGATCGTCTTGTTTGCCTCGTTCTTGGCGCGCTCTCGCAAGGGCTGCCAGCGCGGTCCACAGGCGCACAAACGCAGCATGGAGGGTGTCTACAACATCTATCGCGAGTGCCAGCGTTATGTCCAGTCGGAGGTGGATCTGTCCGCCTGGGAGCAAAAGATACGCGAGGATATGCGGAGCGATCAGCTGGACATACTGGACGATGTGGCTGCCGCCGTGGAGGGTGAGCTGAAGATCAGCAGCAGCATCGACACCACGCCCCATGAGCACGTCAAATATCACAGTGGCGTCCTTACGATCGGCTGCATTGGCTTTCCGAACGTCGGCAAGTCCTCGCTGATCAATGCCCTCAAGGGGCGCAAGGTGGTCAGCGTTAGTCGCACTCCCGGACATACTAAACACTTCCAGACCATATTCCTGACGCCCCTCGTACGCCTCTGCGACTGTCCCGGTCTAGTCTTTCCCTCGACCACGCCCAAGTGCCTGCAAGTGTTGCTGGGAAGCTTTCCCATCTCCCAGCTGGCTGTGCCCTATCGCTCCCTGAAGTTTCTCGGCGAGCATTTGAATCTGCCGCAGCTGTTGCGGCTCCAATTACCCGAAGACTATGACGAGTGGTCGGCTGCGGCCATTTCCGATGCATGGGCCTACAGGCGAGGCTTCCTCACGGCCAAGGCGGCCAGGCCGGATCGCTATCGGGCCGCTAATCACATTCTGCGCATGTGCCTGGCCGGACAGCAGCAGCTGGTGCTGCAGTTCTATCCGCCAGGGTATGATGCGCGCCGCGAGCACTGGCTGCAGCATCCCGATGTGGCGGAGGTCAAGAAGTACCAGCAAGTGGACGAAGTGGAGCTGCAAGACAAGCCAGAGAGCGAAACCAATGGCGATACCTCCTCCGTTTGCTCGGACAGTCAGTCCCCACAAGAAAGCCTCTTTATGAATCCTTTTGCTAAGCTTCTTCTCTTTTCTAGCTGCTGATAGCGAGGACGATGACGAGGACAGCTCCAACGATGAGACCAATGCCGACGAGGACTCGTGCGCCATCGAGGAGGATGAGGCACCACGTTCGCGCAATGTATTTGCCCTGCTTGAAGACGAGTAATAATCGCTGGAACACACACACATAATTTATTTTTGATCATGCATACATATATTTTTTGGTAATATACCATTCGACTATTAAAAAACAATAAAATGGAATTAAATTATGACCTGAGCCTCTTTCACGTTTAAATATTGTCGATTTCATCGGACGAAAATGAATCGTTATCCAATTTTTCATCCAATGAAAGCAGCAACTCGATTGCTCTGCAAAAGAAATTGAAATCTGAATTAGAAATATTCCACACAAAGTAGTTCCTACACCAAGATATTGCTTGAGGAACAAATTCCATTTTCTTTCGGATTCGGCTTCGGGCTGGTACTTCAATTCTCTCTTCAGCTATCCTCCTTCGCCTTGCCTCGAGCATCAATTTGCTGTTAATAAAGCACGTATTTTGTTTTTGGATTCTTCGGACCGAAAATTAAGTCTTTTGTGCGCCTCGCCAGAGACTGTGTACTTTGTTATTGCATTCTACAGATCGACAGACAGCAAGACCGCGTTCAGAGACGAAGCATAGATGAAGAAAGAATTGAGAGCCCTCTGTCACGCCATAGAACAGCTTTTGGTGCCTCTTGCAACACCTTGACAATTGTGTAGTCTTTGTCCTTTCTTAATGCCTTACTTGATCAATTGCTTCTCTTCGCCATTCTCTTCGATGGGGGCCGGATAGAGAGCCTTTTTGAGCAACAATCTACCCAGATTTGTGCGCAGCTCTAGCACCACTTGGGCAGTCTCTGGATTGCATTTGAAACTGCAAAGAAATAAAGATTATAACTAACCAAATTTTCTGTAAAGATATCCACTTACAAGTAAGTATTGGCCACGGATAGGTAGGGCACTCTGTCGGCGACACCCGCCTCCACGCCATCGCCGAATATAATGAGGGCCATGGGAAAGACCATTGTGGAATCGAGCAGATACAGAGATGAGGATTTCTGTCGCTGGTAATACACAAAATAATCAGAATCGAAGCTGGATTCGCCGCTGTTCACGGACGAGGGATGAAAGTTTACACGCATGCCATCGTCCGTGGACATGTTATGAACGGCACGCACCGAATTCCGTATGCGACGGGCTTTGCTGTTGGGTAAATACGATAAATTATATTATTATATGTCCAAATATTCTTTAAGTATTGCGTTCCGGTTCTCGGTCTCAGTTTATTGCCCAAGCAACGTATTTTGTTTTTTGGTTTCTTGGGACCGACCTATTTGAGCAGACGAAGCCCTCTCATCGTCACTCCCTACTATGATCCCCTTTGAACGAGTCTCTCTTCTCTCACGAGTACTCTCTTACCCACAACGATTACAGCAACATAATAGAAAAATGACAGGAGTAATGGACAGCCACATACTGTAGACAAGGTACATGAGAGGAGAACAGACATAGCCAAGCTAAGGATCATAATTTAAAAACGATTGTTTGGTCAGTTCATGCACAGTCCAAATATTCACGAATCAACGCACGAGCCTTCTGCGAGAGTCTCGAAAAACAGCCAGTGATAAATGATACATGAGTGATACATTTATCTATCGGATAACAATCGCAAGCGAACAAAAAAGTATCGCAAAAGGCTCGCTAGAACTAATTCTTGTGTTTATCATAAACGAAATTTAAATAAATAAATATCACTATACGATATCATTTCATAGAAATAATCTTACGATCCGACATATTTATATAAAGAAACAGAGAGGATCTAGTGATCTTACCGCATGCACGCCATATTTGGATAGAGACCCGCTCCAATAATAGCCCTTAGCAGAGGAATCTTGTCCGAATTAATGTTAGACGACTTGTCCAGTAAGCCGGGTGAGCTAAGAAATCTACAAAGAGGAGAGAATTGGTAGAGGGATGGTTGAGGATGGAAGCTTTTGGCCTACTTGTAGTTGCACAGCAGTTCGGCAAATTGATTCTTCATGCGTTCCAGCTGCTGCAGCGTCATGTAGCTCAAATAATTCTTATAGCAGAAATTGCGATCGCCATTTCGACTCTTGCGATACGCACATATGGTGTTGTGCACCATCAGATGATCGCTGCGCATATTCCGGGACATCTGCCGCTTCACCTGATCCACAGAGCTCTCCAGCCCCAGGGGCGTGTAGAATGGCGACTTGTAGGAGAGTGCCGCCGCCGCCGAGGTGATGGGATCCAGGCAACAGAATAGGGCCGACATGAGCATCATTTTGCCCATCTGTGGATCGACGGGAAGCTTGGCCAAATGCACGCCCAACGGGGTGAGTATGCCCTCTTTGTCCAGGGCACCAATGCTGGAAAAATGATTTAAATTAAATTGTCATTTGACTAGAAATTCAGTCCGACTTACCGCATCAGCAGAAGCATACCATTTTTGATGGCCTCCTGGTCGGGGAAGCTGATTAGGGTGGCCAGAAATTCGTAGGGATTGTCAATGTGCAGCAGTTTGAGACTCAAAATGATGGACTCCAGCTTGGAGCGCAGTATATCCGGTGTGGGTATGTCGGCCATTCGCTCCTCCCTGGCCCGACTGAACAGATTGTAGCATATGCCCGGCCTGACACGTCCCGCACGACCTTTGCGCTGTTGGGTATTCGCCTTGCTCACCCACACTTCGTCCAGGCTCTGGATATTGCTGGCAATATCATAGTTGCTGGCCTTGGTGCGGCCCGAATTGATGACGTACACCACATCGTCAATGGTCACCGATGTCTCGGCTATAATGGTGGACATGATGACCTTACGCTTGCCGGCCGGAGGACGACGGAACACCTCCTGCTGCTCGACAGAGGGCATGAGGGAGTGCAGCGGATACAGCACCAGACTTTGGCGCCAGCGTTGGCCCTTGAACGATCCCTGGGGGTTCTCCAGGGCTTTGTGCAGTTTAGAGATCTTGTCGAAGCCGGGCAGGAAGACCAGAATGGCACCCTCTGGCTCGTTCTCGCAGATGTAGTAGACCAGATCGGCGATGAAATCAATGTCCTCACAACCCTCCGATTCGGGCAGGCGCAACTGGTCGAGCACCCTTTGATCGTACTTGTGACGGACGCTACGCAAGTACGGCATGATCATCGCCTGGTGCGCCATCGCGTACTCCTTACGGTCCTGCTTCGGTTTCCTGTTCGCTGTGCGGTTGTCGAACTGATAGTTGGTGAGGGAGAGGATATCCTCCAGGTAGAGCATGCGAACGGGAAACATCACCCCCTCAATGCGGAACATGGGACAGTTCTCAAAGTAGTCACAGAAATCCTGCTCCCGAACGGTGGCACTCATCAGAATCACCTTCAGGTTGGGCCTGTGTGGCAGGATGACCTTCAGCAGCCCCATCAGCAGGTCCGTCTCTACGCTGCGCTCGTGTATCTCGTCCAGAATGAGCAGACTGATACTGTTCATCAGGGGATCCGACTGGAGCTGCTGCAGCAGCACGCCCGTTGTGCAATAGGTAATGGAGGCCCGATCTCTTGGCCGGCGGCTCTCCAGGCGTATCTGATAGCCCACCGACACGCCCACATTCTCGCCCCGCTCGTAGCTCACTCGCTCGGCAATCGTGATGGCCGAAATGCGACGCGGCTGGGTGCACACAATGCGACAGTCCGAGGCACAGCCCTGGGCAATGCTGTGATCGAGCAGCAGTTGAGGGACCTGGGTGGTCTTGCCACAGCCGGTGCTGCCGACAATGAGAATCACTTGGTTCTGCTGGACGGTGCGTATAATCTCCTCGGCATGCTTCATGGTCGGCAGCTGCTCGCGAGCCTGCAGGCGCTCGCGCATATTTGGCGACTGGAGGCGCTCTCGATGCTGCTCCAATAATTTCGTATCCAAATTCTGGTTTATGTAGTTCAAAGTGTTGTTTTCCTGCTTTTTCTCGGCTATGAACTGTTGGAAGTTGACGCTGAGTAAGTGGCGGAACTGCAGCTCGAACTGCTCATCCCCCACATCCGAGTGGGAGTTGGATTTTCTCGGCGTCTTGTTGAACTCCTGCATGAGTCCCTTCACGCGCTCCAGCGCGCCGCTGGGCACAGTAACACTGCAGCCCAGACGGATTTTGGGCACCTCAACATTGTCCGACCCCCCATCCTTCTTCATTTTCTCGCGCTCCTTTGCGCGCTGGCGACCGAGGTCGCGGTAGTACATGCCAAGCGCCTTGCCCTTCAGCCCAGGCGGGCGATTGCCCTTGCGGGCATGGGAGTCGGAATCGTCCATTCAACCAGATTTAATTTAATTTTAATTTGAAGTCAACATGACAGTCAAATACCGGAGGGCTGCCAGACTTCTAAAAAAGTGGAACTGCCAACTGAACTGAAATTGCTATTTTGCTGTTGAAACCTAGTATTCAGTAGCGAAGAAATGGCTATCGAAAGGAATCAGGGCTGATATTCGTATGAAAACGATAAGAATATTCTGCCATCAGAATGATTCTGCTAGGGTCATTAATTTGGTTGTACTCAGTACGAGCAAAATAATTGCCGATATATGCTAAAAAAGTATTTCATGGTATTTGTAGTATTCTGCCAGGCACGACAAATTTATTTCGCCGGTGAAATAAATGAAGTGGTGTGTGTGTGTACAATCGAAACGTAAACACAAAGATATGGAGTTCAAAAAGCAAAATATAAAAAGATTGGGGGAGCTTAGCGACGAGGAGATTATATTATTATTAAAGGAATTCGAGCAGAGGCAATTTCTATGATATTTGGCGGATAAAAAACAATTTGATGCAAAACGCAATAAGAGGCGCATGGGAGTCTGTGGCTGCAGTGATGAATAGAGACTACAATTTAAAATAATTATAAAGCCTAGTACTCAGACGAGCAAAAAATGTTATCGGAAGGAATCAGGGTTGATATTCGTATGAAACCGATACAAATATATTGCCAGCAAAATTATTCCTCTAGGGTCAAATGTAAATGAATTTTCATATGCATGTATTCCAGGTGATACGTGCAAAAAAGCTTGGAAATCGTTGAGGGATGAAATTTAGGCAATAAAAAATAGTTCAGTGCATTTCTGTTCCGCAAAAATACATTTATACAATATTGCGGTACTTTATCCGTGTATTGTCGTCCTCCAGCACCACAGCGCCAACAAAGAAAACATTTATACTTGCTTTAATACAAAATTTGAATTCTTAACAGATTTTATTTGTTCACAGTGTAACCGTAGGGCATGCACACCTGGTCACACTCCGTCGCTAGTATTTTTATATTGCATACTTGGCTTGAAGCTGGACTAGCTGCAAAAATAGAGAGAGCAAGAGATATATGTATATGCGTCCAGTTGTTTTTCCAGTTCAGCTGGGAGCAGCGGTGCGGCAGAGTTGATCGATTACCATACTTTTTAGATTTTGCTGGCTGGCTGGCTGTGTGTGTTCGAAATCATCATTTAGTTACAAATTGGGCATCAGTTATTCGACTGATAGCCGGGAGTCGGGCTTAGAGACGACTGAAAACATTAATTTTTGATTTTTTCTATCATGCTATCTCTCTCATCGCAGCAAATTTAGCAAAGTCTAATGTGATATGGTCATGAGTACTAGGCTTAATAGTATTTATTTTTGGGCCAGATGGTATTTTTAATCGTTATCGGCGCGGTCACACTGATCAACAATCCGAACGCGCTTGCATTTTATGAATTTTTGCGCATGGCTGAGAGTAAAGGCCAACAAATTACGTGTTAAGTTGTTTATAACGATTCGCCAAGTGTGTGCTTGATTATACGGCGCAACGCAGCCAACAGTTGGTTGTATATTTCATGTGTCAGCCAAGGCGAGACAGCAACAAGTGGGTGGCCCAGCGATCAGAGTAAAAGCCAGCAATAAAAAGTAAGCAAAGCAAAAGGAAAACATCACCACCACTGGGCATACACCAAATATTTTGGGTGTACAAAAGTTGGTTAGTAATTACCACGCAAAAGTGTTTTTTGTGTTTGAAGCGGTTTGCGCAGCTTAACTTTAGCGTCAACGTCGGCGTCGGCGCGTATAAAACAAACAGAAAGCAGGCAAAGCCGTTTGATTGTGGCTGTGTGTGTGTGTATGTGTGTGTTTGTTGGTGTGTTTGTGCGCCAAGCCATTATTTTTCTGTCTTATGACGTAAACCACCGAAAAAAAATCAAAAGTGAGCAGCAGGCGACACAGATATATATATTTTTATAACGAAGGTGAGCGCATATTTGAATTCTCGGTTTGTAAACTCTTATTTGAACTGGCTCTTTCTCGGAATTTCCAGGCAATGCCCAGGCCCGTTTCAATTTTGGAATGGAAATGGCTCCTTCTCTTGTGTTAGGGCTTGTTTACATTTCGTCTAATGTTAGGGTATAACCGGGTATTACCATTTTGAGATGATTTTGATGTTTGATCGGAGGTTGGGGTCGTTACCCGCCTGTCTGTTTGTTCGGTCGCTCTATTATCCATTTTATTTATCGTTATATTATAGTTATCAAAGCAACGTTTGTTCCGCAAGGGCATTAAAAGAACCGGCTTTATTGAGGTCTTGTTTTGTGCCTGCTGCAGCGGCCTCTGAACTATGCACACACACCAATACAGGGAGTGCAACCGTGTAAACAAAATAGAGAAAGAGATTCCACAGACGCAAAGCAGACACCCCTCTGCAGGGCAAGAGAGGCAATTGCAACAACCGACCGGCTCGGTAAAATTCTTAAGCAAAAGAAATCTTGTTGAAAGCATTTCCTCCGCACATGCTTAGACATGAAAAGAAATTGTGCTTTGCTTCGCTTTGCTTTGCCCTGGCATGAACTTGTCGCTCCACTCCAGCCACTCGACGTGGACGCTCGAGTGCTGGCTTGTTGTCTTCCCACACTCTCTCACACACACAAACACAGCCACACCTTGTCAAGCACATCATTCACATTGGCATTAAATGTGATTTAAGCTTGACAATTGTGAATGATTTGCGTACGTTTAGCACGCCCATCAAACAGAAATTGGAACGACTGGAACCAAAGCTCTATATACCCTCACAGTTCTGCGTTTCAAACTTCTAATAAAAACCATAATACAACCAGATTGAAGGGTATAGAAAGTAGAATCCGTAAAACCTGTTGCTCGTCTCTGCCTTTTTTTCTGCTACATCGAGATACTTCTATTTCTGCGGCAAACTCCGGTCCGATGATGTGATTCGATTCCATTAATGATTCATTAGATGGGATGTGTTGTCTAAGCGTTTGTTCCCAGGCGATCCTCGCGAATGGAGGCCAGCCACTTCAAATCTTAACGGATTGCATTTTGGCCTAACCGCCACATGATTCACACAATAATCCATACAAACACACACACAGGCACGCACAAATATGAGCCATAAACATTCATTTTTACCTCTCTCTCGAGCGAACACACCGATTGCCCTCTCTCCATCTCTTTCTCTCGAAAAACAGTGTTTACCCTGTATTCTAAAGAAAAGAAAAAGGGGTACATTGGTTTTAGGTTTTGGAAAAATAATAAAGTCTTTCAGGAGTCTTGATATGACACTTAGATCATCTTTTATTAATAAATAATGTAATTATAGGAACATACCTTTTCACATCTATTAAATATCATTGAGATCATCTATTATTAATAAATAATACAATTATAGGGTAACCCATGGCCGAATGATCAGCCTTTACCATGCTCTCACTTGTTGAAATTTCCTATTTTGGTTCGACACGATAATCATCATCGCATCACTTTGTAAAATTAGTTTGCGCGATTATTAATGTATGTATTTATCTAATTGGTTTGGTTTATTTTCGAGTTTTTGTTTTGTTTATGATTTTAATCAGCAGTTTTCACGCTTCGATGATGCCATGTGCTCTCTTGGTGCCATCCTCCCTCTCATTATTTACATGCTAATTGAAAATACCACACTGAGATGCAAGATGTTCAGAGATCGAGGCTGAGGGGGCAGATAATTGTAAATAAACCACAAGCTGATAATGATTCCCCTCCCCACCGTCCGTGCACCATCTCATCATTTCCCATCATCGATTGCATTCGTCAGACAAAACCCATCATCAATCGGTTTCTGCAGCTCGACAAATTCAGTTCTCTTCTTTCTGTCTCTCTGTAACTGTAAACAAAGAACAGCTGTTGGGAGCTGCGCATGTCCCAAAACAAAAAAACAAAAACAATACAAAAATTCCATTTGTCGGCAAAATGCGTCTCAAGAAGCTCGGGTCAGCTTACCTAAGTTTTTCCCATAAAAAAATAATTAATTATTAATCGATGAATATTTTTAAAAATTCTAGAATGTCTCGTCATGAGAAGACAAAGTCCACGGGTGGTGGCATACTGGAGAGTCTCTTTGGACGACCATCGAAATCGAAAGGCAGTAGCTTCAATAGCGGCACTCTGACTCACGGCGGACGGCCCACCTCTCTGGACAATGAGGGCGTGTTGGGCGTCGAGGATGTGGAGCATTACATTCAGGAGCTGAGCGAGGCTCAGGTGGATGCCAAGTTCCTGGAAATCATCGAGGACATGAATATACCCAAGGACAAACGGGAACCGCTGCTGGCCAAGTCCAAGGAGGAGCGTCAGAAGATGATACTCTGGCACCTAAAAGGTAAACGAATCGACTTTTCATTTCGCCCTTCCTTCCTCCCCTTTTCCCTTGTGTGCTTTTGCATTCCATTCTGATAAGATTAGCCATTATCTAGGGGGGTCTCTACGGGTGGGTATACGTGTGGTTATCAGAGTGCGTGTTTGTATGCAGTCTGTCCGATTCTCGTGAAATTTCTCTGCTGTCTGCTGTCTGCGGTATGTTCTCTGTTTTCTGTTTGTTTCTCCTTTGTTTTATTTGCCAATTTTCTTCGTACTTGTCTCCAGTTTTATTTGTTTTTATACGAGATATCGCTATTTATGGGTTTTTGTGATGAATATGAATAATGTCAACGATCTGCTAGAATATATTGCATGGCATTTTTGGAAATGGTGCAATTTTATTTCTGCCTATACAAAATAATCGAAAAGTTTTAAAAATATCTCGCTAAAAGTTGGCACAGACCTTGTCTTTCGGATGAAGGTAGTATATAAGAGAGATTTAGAAAAATATATCATATATGTAGGTACCGTAGAGAGTCGAGCATCAATAAGGCACACGGCATGTATTTCGTTTTGGATTATCTTTTAAACTTTTTCCGTTTGGTATTGTTTGTCGTAGAATAAATCTCAGATCAATGGGAACAGTTTGGAGCAAGGACTTTTTCAAGAGTATCAGTAGGCAGAAATCGAAAAAAATAGGAAACGAACAAATACAGAAACGGAAACGAACATGGTTTTTGTTTGCCATTCCAGATTTTTGGTAATTTTATAATCGTTGATGGAAAAAAAATGCAAAATTTTACATTTTTTAAAAAGAATAAATGTTTAGTTAAATCAGCAAAAAAAAAATTCATTATAGTCGTATCACAAATGTCGAAAAATGTATAGTAAACAATCGCTCTCAAAGAACATCTACTGGTTCCATTCCCTATAAAAGTGTTTCCTTTAAGAATATCTAAAGGTTCCATTCCCTGAATGAGCGTTTCCTATTACTTGTAATCCATTTAATTTCCACTTTGAACCAATGTTGATCTGCTGTGTTTCCTTCATCAGCTTTGCCATTCCTTCTCTAAGCCAATACAATTATGTATGAACCACAAGCAATTACCACTGTAACGAGCAACTCATTTCGTATCTTGAAAATATGTTCTCAATGCCGACATCAACTGAAAACTCTTCTCGCGTCTCGCTCCAGTTAATTGCTCATGTGCCCATGTGCCCATGCCCCATGGTCCATTATCAGGTTAGAGTCTCAAAGTAAATGATCTCGGCGCAATCAAAGTTTCTCCCTTATCGTTTGTAACGGTTACTTCTCAGCTAACCTTGACTGTTCTCGTACTTCTTCTCATTCCCTTTTCCGCTCTCTCTTCTTTTGTTTATCAAATATGATAAATACAGTATATATATAGTTGAACTTTTATTCTCGAATAAGTACGAGCGAATGCGTGACATAAAGTCGAATGGAAAAATACATATTTTAAGTGTACGACAAAGACATTGAAAATTGAATTTTTACCCCTTGCATATTATACAATTATAATTACGTCAAGTGTCGAGCGCGTGAATGTGGCATATACACTTGCTTCTGCTACTGCTGCTCTCTGCTCTCCATGGGTGCTGTTGTTGATATAGTACTCGTAGTCGTACTCGTAATCGATGAGCAAGTGCATCCAAAATAGCGGGAGACAGAGAGAGAGACCAGACTAGAACAAGGTAAACCTCGCATATGACAGAAAGATTTAGCATTGTGTGCTTCTCTCTGAATTTTCTCTCTGCTTATACCCGGTATTTGGACTGTGGTCGGGTATATTGCATTGCAAGAATATACCAGAGACCATAAGAACAACAGAAAAAAGAGAACTTATAATGGTTTCTAAAATGATGTTAGTTACGTTGGTTCGTTGTACAAATTACCCATAAGTGAACAGACACATTAACTTCGAAATGACGCTCTTGGTTAAAAGCTATGAGGAAAAAACGAAACGGTGCCCATAACTGGTATGTTTCCCCTACCAATATTGTAGGAGCAATACAATCATTTGAAGTAGTACGATTTTTGTGAGGAAGTGCTATACGCACATAAGTCCGAGTTGTTTTAAATTTGTCTCACCACCACTTCCGCTTTTGAACATTCCTTAAAAAACGTTCTGCGGTATCCACAGTTTTAAAGTTATAATTCTGATTTTTCACAAGACAAACCAATTATCCACCACTCCACCATAAATCATACGGATCAGATAGTATTTAAAATAAGAATAAAAAAAATTATCATTGAGGAAAACAAGAATCTATTTGGCAGTACTGTCTTCCCTTGTCCTCACGGAGTACATATACATAGGTGTTGTTTTGTATAGTTAACGATTTTTGAGTTTTGGTAATAGAAGCAATAGATATGGATAAGCAATAGATATGGTCTTGCTCCTAACTGCTGCAATATGTTCAATTTCACCCTTTGCTCCTATTAATTCCTGCACAGCCCACGCATAAGCGAAAAGTTCTAAAAAGAATGCCTTAAAACAAAATACATGTCGCGTGCATGACGGGGCCTCGTCTTGAGCCAATGAGTGAGGGCTTTTTGCTTTGAGTCCTCTCAAATGAAGAGTAGAGGGTATCTTATATGCAACCGTAAATGCTTCTTTGGGAATGTACGAGTATACTTTTATAGAATTGTTTCACCATAAAAATGCACTGCATACACTCGTTATACGAAAACGTTAAGTAAATTTATGACAAAATCGGCTGAAAATAAATAATGATGATGATGCCAATAATCACCAGACTTGAGGTTGAGCTGCAAAAATCTACATAAAGTGGGGACGCGGGGCAGGTGGTCCATCTACAGGTAGTAGGGGGGAATATTCAAGTAAACAGTAAATAACCGAATATAAAGTAAACTTTTTCTTTGTGGGTCGTGTTTATTGTGGCAGAACCATACCCCCCGTCGCGTAACTGCCACCTGCCCGCTTCTAGATGCCTCTGCCACTTGTTTGCGAAATGAACTGAAAGTTTAAACAACGGATTGACTGGCTCATGATGATGTTGGCCAGCGAACAGCTGAAATCCGTTCATTAACACGCTTCGGTTGGCTCTCAGAGTTAATTAATAAAACAGTTAGTGTGCGAATACCCGAGTACCCCAGTACTTTGGGGGCTCTACTGGGGCTTGTACTTGTATCCATATCAAGTGTGCTGCTGCTAGTTTTGGAGGGGAGGGCAGGGCCAATTTGAATGTTTTTTTCGGATTGCATATTTAGTGGAATGATTGTGGTGGGTGTGGTGTATAGGAGAAGGTCCCCCTCTTCAAGGCTGATTTTGTGGGTTGTATTTGAGGTTTAATTTTCCTAACATGTTTTTTGCGATAACGTTATACAGTGGAGCTTCCACGGATGGAAGGCTCAGTGTTCCCTAAGATTAGTATTTCATGGGCATAGAGCAACAGAAATGACAAATCTTCCAATTCCAAAAGCTGTAAAGTATTTACGTAATGGATTCTGAACGATACAATGCTTTCTATTTATTTTAAGAATCAATAAAAGATTGCATTTCGCGTACACTTTAATGATGTCGCGTAAATACATGCATAGTATGTAAATGATGATTTTTAAGTGGAATTTTTGAGATTATTTTATGAGCCATAAAAAACTTGAGCTTGGGAAATTCCAAGATCGAGTTTTGGTCTAGGAATGTATGATTCAAACAAACGGAAGAAATAACTAGTAACAGAAATTATGATAGTACTTATAGCTCCGTCCCCTAGGACGCATAAGCGAATGTCGAAGAATGTAAAAACAAAATACATGCTGTGCGAAAACGCAGCTAACTGTTTGGCCCCTCTAATGCTAAAGAGAATGCTAAAAAAAACAAAACAACAAAAACTAAAATTCGTATTGTCGCGGTCGAGGCTCGGATGCGAAAATCCAAAAACAAAATACATGTCGTGTGCCTGCTTGCTGCAGAAATAAAAATGTTAAAATGACTTCACTTTAGAACGGCTGGGCCGATTTGGCTTACATTTTATACAGTTGTTCATATTTCTGAGGAGAAGATTTTTAAGAACATTTTACGATCGTAAAGCAATTCATTTTTTATTTTTTTCTCTTATGGAAAAAACCTTCAGCCGAAGAGGTTATTGTCATAGTCGGAAATCAGTTCCGAATTGGGGATATTATGCTCCTTCCTCGAAACAATCAATCGAGTTATTTGCTTGACTTATGCCTGCTGTTAGTCGATCGTCAAGCAATATGTAATCAATAAGTGCCCATCCTGCACAGGCTCGCGCTGCAATACTTTTCTGTCGTGTAGGGGATGGGGATAGCTATCACTTCGATATAAAGATGGCCAATCCAACGACAGTTGTGTTTACAAGTCATCAAATCTTTTGAATCTTTTACAAGTTCTTCTTAGCAAGTTTCCACTCTACTCGTACTCGTGCAGAATTGAATTTAAAAAGTAGAGTAGAGCTGGCCAAAAGATAAAGGGGAATGAGTCACCATTATAGCCCTACACTCGTCTGCACTGTGGAAACGCAGTAGAACGGAACTATAGGAAACCCTAGAGGTTTTTTCACACTAGATAAAATGTTATTCCAAGCTGAAATTCAATTCGAAACTTGATATGCAACACAGATTGAGATTCTCTTATTAGATATAGGATTGCACATGCAGTATCTATATAGACATCAAATATATTCTTATCAAATCAGTTATGATTCGTCGAAGTGGGTGTGAAAGTATGAGGTCATTCGATGAATCATGCACTTCGTGTTAATGGGATTTAATTACAAGCGTTATTTGATAAGATATGCATCCCAATCGATCTTTCTTAAAGCCAGACTAATCCAGTATCTCTGTATCTTTATTCAACCAGGCAAAAACTCACTGGAGCGCAACACCCACTCCCGCTTCGAGAAGCCCATCGACTACGTGGAGTATCTGCAGAATGGGGAGCACAGCGAGCACAAGGTGTACCAGTGCGTGGAATCTCTGCGCGTGGCCCTCACCAGCAATCCCATCTCGTGGATCAAGGAGTTCGGAGAGGCGGGCATCGGACAGATCGAACAGCTTCTGTCGAGAGCCAAGAAGGATCGCACCTACGATCGCATCGAGTTCGAGGCGATACGATGCCTCAAAGCGATCATGAACAACACGTGGGGCCTCAATGTGGTGCTCGTGCCCGACCAGCACAGTGTGGTCCTGCTGCTGGCCCAATCTCTGGATCCCCGCAAACCGCAGACCATGTGCGAGGCACTCAAACTGCTGGCCTCCTTTTGCATCGTTTACGAGCGCAATGGCTACGAGAAGGTGCTGAGAGCCATCACCACGATAGCGGCCACATCGTACAAGTCCAGCGAACGCTTCCGACCGATTGTGGACGCGCTGTTTGCATCGGACAAACAGGATCCCAAGCGAGAGCTGGCCTGCCACAGTCTGATCTTCATCAATACGCTGACGAACACGCCCACGGATCTGAACTTTCGCCTGCATCTGAGGTGCGAGATCATGCGAATGGGCCTGTACGATCGTCTCGAGGAGTTCAAGAAGATCGTGGAGACGAGCAACAATGAGGACCTGCAGAAGCATTTTAAAATCTTCAACGAGATTCGGGAGGATGACTTTGAGGAGTTCGTGCAGCGGTTCGACAATGTCACCTTCAACATGGACGATGCCCAGGACTGCTTCGATGTGCTCAAGAACCTCATCACGGACACCAACTCGGAGCCGTACTTCCTGTCCATCCTGCAGCATCTGCTGTACATACGCGACGACTTTTACTTCCGACCCGCCTACTATCAACTGATCGAAGAGTGCATCTCGCAGATCGTCTTCCACAAGGGCTACTGTGACCCGAACTTTGCCAATCGCGACTTCAACATTGACACCTCGCTTCTGCTGGACGATATTGTGGAGAAGGCCAAGGCCAAGGAGTCGAAGCGCTCGGAGGAGTACGAGAAGAAGATCGAGGAGCTGGAGAGCGCCAAGCAGGAAGCGGAGGCCAAGGCCGCCCATCTCGAGGAGAAGGTCAAGCTGATGGAGGCCAATGGTGTGGCCGCTCCATCGCCCAATAAGCTACCGAAAGTAAATATACCCATGGCGCCGCCACCACCTGGTGGAGGAGCACCACCTCCACCCCCTCCGCCTATGCCGGGTCGAGCGGGAGGCCCGCCGCCCCCACCCCCAATGCCTGGCATGGGAGGACCGAGACCTCCACCCCCTCCGCCTATGCCTGGAATGGGAGGTCCACCCCCACCGCCAATGATGCCTGGCATGATGCGACCTGGAGGTCCACCGCCGCCCCCCATGATGATGGGACCCATGGTGCCCGTCCTGCCGCACGGCCTCAAGCCCAAGAAGAAGTGGGACGTGAAGAATCCCATGAAGCGGGCCAACTGGAAGGCCATTGTGCCGGCCAAAATGTCCGAGAAGGCGTTCTGGGTAAAGTGCCAGGAGGATAAGCTGGCCCAAGACGATTTCCTCGCGGAACTGGCCATGAAATTCTCCTCAAAGCCCGTGAAGAAAGAGCAAAAGGATGCGGTGGATAAGCCGACAACGCTGACCAAAAAGACCGTCGATCTGCGTGTGCTCGACTCCAAGTCTGCCCAGAATCTGGCCATACTGTTGGGTGGCTCCCTCAAGCATTTGTCATACGAGCAGATAAAGATTTGCCTGCTGCGCTGCGATACGGCCATACTGTCCTCCAATATACTGCAGCAACTGATCCAGTATCTGCCGCCGCCAGAGCAGCTCAAGCGGTTGCAGGAGATCAAAACGAAGGGAGAGCCACTGCCGGCCATTGAACAGTTTGCAGCCACCATAGGTAAGTGGGGATGTGCTATAAATGAATACAAACATCTACGATTCTATTCTATTTTTTAGGTGAAATCAAACGCCTGTCGCCGCGCCTTCACAACCTGAACTTCAAGCTGACGTATGCGGACATGGTGACGGATATTAAGCCCGATATTGTGGCCGGGACGGCAGCCTGCGAGGAGGTGCGCAACAGCAAAAAGTTCTCCAAGATCCTGGAACTGATACTCCTGCTGGGCAACTACATGAACTCGGGCTCCAAGAACGAAGCTGCCTTCGGCTTTGAGATCAGCTACCTTACCAAATTGACCAACACCAAGGATGCGGATAACAAGCAGACGCTGCTCCACTATCTGGCCGATCTCGTGGAAAAGAAATTCCCCGATGCCCTCAACTTCTACAGCGATCTGTCGCATGTGGACAGGGCGTCGCGTGTGAACATGGATGCCATACAGAAGGCAATGAGGCAAATGAATTCGGCGGTTAAGAACCTGGAAACGGATCTGCAGAACAACAAGGTCCCGCAATGCGATGATGACAAGTTCAGCGAGGTGATGGGTAAATTTGCCGAGGAATGCAGACAGCAAGTAGATGTATTGGGTATGTCTTGGTATTCCATCCTATACCTTCGGCATAGCTTATAGAATTTCTTTCATTTTTCAGGCAAAATGCAGCTGCAAATGGAGAAGCTATACAAAGACCTGAGCGAGTACTACGCCTTCGATCCCAGCAAGTACACCATGGAGGAGTTCTTTGCCGACATCAAGACCTTCAAGGATGCCTTCAAGTCGGCCCACAACGATAATGTGCGCGCCCGCGAGGAGCTGGAGAAGAAGCAGCGCATGCAGGAGGCTCGCGAACAGTCCGCCCGCGAACAAATGGCCCGGCAGCAGCAGAAGCGTGCCCTGGTCGACATGGATGCGGCCCAGGCGCAGGAGGGCGTCATGGACAGCCTGCTGGAGGCGCTGCAAACGGGATCGGCCTTTGGCCAGCGCAATCGCCAGGCGCGCAGACAACGACCCGCGGGGGCCGAGCGGCGGGCACAACTCAGTCGGAGTCGATCCCGGACGCGAGTGAATAATGGCCAGCTAATGACCCGCGAGATGATATTGAATGAGGTGCTCGGCTCGGCGTAGCTTGGACACCCACACACACAAACACACACACAAGCAATTCCCCCTCCTCCCTCCTTCTCTGTACATATATAAATAGACATCTGTAGCGATCTAAGGGCCTAGGACATTAGCTATGTACATCTGTATCTGTATATCTGTGTAGTCTTGTGTACATATCAATTCGATTGGTATGTGCACGGGGGGATTTAGGTAGAGCAAAGATATCTATTTTAACAAAGCCGCAAAGTACTAAATAAGCTCTAGGCGGTAGCTCTCGTTGGAGAAACGATTTGAGTGTAATGGGATGTGATGCATTGCTGAACGTTTTTCAAGTCACAAAATGGAAACATTTTTCTACATTAAACTAAGGTCTTATGCAAGGGTTATACACTTGATTAGATATCCCCATGCATCATATTTAATTTGACGATTTCTAAAAGAGAAACTTGTGTTTACTATTTAAAAGTGTAATTGACCAATAACTATATTGAAAATAGTTATGTTTTTTCCTTTATATTTTCTAAACCAATTCTTAAACACTTTTATGACTGTCTTTTCACCACTTCTAAAGCAAGAAACCTAAACTTACGTTTTTATTTGTATCTAAAAAGGGTTTTTTGTCTACTTTATTCCGTCTTTATTATTTAATGCAAATAATATTGAATTCAAGATTTTAATCCTATGTTTATTTAATGTACAATTATTTAAAGCTATTAATCAAAAAACCTTACTCTTATTTTAGAATCACATATTGACATCATTCTTTATACTTTTCCTTTAAAATCGTCTAAAAATATCAGTTTGATATTCGTTTTTCTATTTATATTTTATATCAGTTGAATATGCAAATTAGAGTCAAAAGTCATGTAAATTTGGTATAAAAAACTTTTAAGATTAATTCAAAAATAAATTATTAATTTATTAAAATTAAATGGCCTGCCATATAAGTCCCAAAGTGTGAAACAAAAAATTGTGTTCATTCTAGATAGCTTCCAGTCACAATTGACAACCTTGTATAAGACCAAATCCTAAAATTGTACCCAACTTTCTCAAGAAATGTATGCCCATTCTAGTTCACAAATCAGCAATGCAATGCCTCAAATCAAAATCAAACAAACTTTGGTTTGGCTACCCCTAAAACGAAAAAAATTATATATATTTTTATACGCTTTTACTACTGAAACTGATAAATCGTAGTATGTTGCCCATACTCGTTGTATGTCTGTTCTTATGCTAGGAACTGAGAAATCAGTCGCGGAAAACTATCAACTAACGATCTTTATTTCGTGGTTCTTTATAAACTCGATTTCTGTTGTTCTGCTGTGGCATGGTCGCCAATCATTTTGTTGTGCACTTCGTTTTCGAGGCACTCGATGTGAGATATATTTGGAGATATGTATGATATCTAAATGAAATGAAATTCCTTTTGTATTTAATTTGTTTTTAAGTGACTTTTTAAATCGTGTTTATTTTTATCTTTCGCGCTTAACTTAACAATTTGTTAATTTATGCCTATTTTTTGTGACAATGGATAATCGTAAAAATACATTTTGACAAATAAATATTTTACCAAAATCAAATATACTTGGACGAATGTTTTAATGATTGATTAAAGGCTGCAACTATTATCTAGGAAATCCCCATTCCATTGGCTATCATTTCGAAATCTAAAAATACGTTTGGGGTTTTCCTCACAACTGTATTTCGTCGCGTTTCGTTCTTATTCGTTTTAATTTGTTTTATTAACAAAGATATTTTATCGCTAATGTCGCGGCACCCATAAAGCTCTGTGGAAGTGCTGGAGGTAGTACGATTACCTCGTACAACGCACAAAATGCACTTGCCCTATGGCTTCGAGCGGGTCTGGTGCTGGTATGAGAGATGGAAGGAGTGTGTGGAGTGTGGGGTTGGTCGGGGCCAATGGCCATAAAACTCTCCAAAACGTTAAACGAACCGACAAACAGCAAATGCCGCACAACAAAGCCATACCACTCCATTCCATCTGTCATCGTCCGCAGTCTGGCGACGGTAAATACGTTATACGTTATACATATGTATATTCGTTATAATATCTGGTTAGCTCTGGGTCGACAGTTGGGCTCTGGGCCTATCTGGATGGGACCTGATTGCCCTGCGAGTTTTATTTTTTTGGAGTCTGCTTTATGGGCTTGGACGTGGCGCTTGCTTTGCTTTCTTTATGGATTTATTAAGATAATTGAAGAAAAATATATAAATATTTTTTGGAGTTCTTTACAATCTGTTTATGTCCCATTGGGACAGATTCTAATTTATGATGATTGGATAGAGATGCATTAGAGTGTTTTAGAGATTATAGATAAGCTTTTATTGGAACTGAGACGGGTTGAATGTGGCATACTTTACTGAGGATCGGTCGTCACTGAGGATAGATCAATAGATTGATGGAGCTGCCTTAAAAGTATTTTTGATTCATAAAAGGTTGTTCTAAAAAAAGTATGCCTTATAATTGGATATTTAGTAAAAAATTGTTGTATTAATATTGAAATGTATCTATTGAATCGTTAGATACCATACTATAAACGGATTTCAAGTATGCCTTAGATAATTGTAATGATTTAATCAATATTCATAGTAAACTTTAATAGAAATTGCTTCCTATTAATCAGAGGAAAATAATTTTTGGATCCATTTGAGAGATTTTAAGTAATCATTGGTTCTTATATAGCTAAACTCTAAGTTTAGTGGACATTTGTTCCTCACTTCGGATAGGATAAACGATAGGAGTTAGATAGAGAAAATTATAGAAAAATATTAATGACTAAATAAGAAATCTAAAAATCGAATAGATATATCTCTTATGAAATTATAATTAATTCACTCACGTAACTTAAGGTAGAATCATGTGGATATTAGGAGAGAACAAAACAGAAAACCATTTCAGAGTTCTTAAAGAATATCCGAATATTAGGTTGGCGTTTGTTGAAATATGCGGATAGATACTTCGATTTAGACGACATAAACCATGCCTTGAGATTTTAATTAAACTCTGATTTTATTTAATAAAGAAAATGGAAATTTAAATTATTAAAAATTACAAATAAAATATTCCTAATACAGAAATTACATGGAGAAGGCTTATATTTTGACATATATTCCTAAGAGATCATAAGGAACTTAGGTATAAACATATGATAGGCTTTGACCCTAATCTGTAATAAACAGATATATTAAAAAATACGTTTATATGATGGTACTTTATTTGGAAGATCTTACGAAACGTTTGATTCATCTAGAACTCAACTAGAATGAGTTGGGCATATGTTTATGTATGCACATACCTCCCCTTCGGATTAGCCTTTGTAAGCCCCTAATGACTTCCAGGTAAGGCAGAACCTTGTTACATGACTTGCCCGTGCCTGACACAACCCAACCGAACCGAAACCGTTATGAACCTCACCTCAAAGAACCAGGCCCCTACCCGTTGCCTGGCCCTGCCCACGCAGTAAATTCCTTCGAATTCTTGACGATATTTGCGAAAAAAAACGAAGCAAAAATCTGGGCTGTGGCCGCCTAATTGTTGTGTGAACTTTATGATCTCAGCCCGATCAGATGCGATCCCAACCCAACCCAGCCCAACGCAGCCCATCTACATATCTGTATAAGCCTTGTTTGGTGTCCCCGAACCGTTACGATCGTGTCCTCCTGCTCTTGCTCTAGGTCGCGTTCGGTTCGCGCGATCATAAAAGTGTGTGTTTTGTTACCGGCCCTTTCAATTGTTTTACAATGTTTTGTCTTTCGGGCATTAAGGGGTTTTTTGTTTGGACACGATGATCCTCGAACCGGACCAGTTTCTGGTAGAATCACATCACTCTCCTTCGCCAGCGTTAATAAGTGAATTTTAAGTGCATCCCATGCCTCGGGAGGCCAACGGCTGTCGATGCTGTTGCCGTTGCCGTTGCTCCTGGTCCTGCTGCTCCTGACCATAGCTATCCTTGGTTCTATTGTCACAGCTGTATTCATTTCTAATTATTTGACGCGACATTTGCTGTTTTACGATCGGGGGTGGTCTTGAATGATCAATGAATGTATTTTTTATAGAGATGCTTCTCGAATTTCTGGAATCGTTTGGGATTACTCAATCGGCGCGAGTTTAGCTCTTCTTGTTTTTGGGATTACGATTGGGATTAGGGAGGGAGTTGACTTTTCCAGGGAAAACGAAATAGAGATGGTAGATTCGGTGTATTTTTGTAACGGTTTTCTAGATCTAAAATTATGAATATGATTAGTTCTGGTAAAGGTTTAATTGAACGGAATAGGTATATACTCATTTTTATATTTACATTTACATATATAGAATGTGCCAATTTAATAGGCTTCCTTTGAGCTAGATCTTTAAATTCCTTAGCAATTCTGTCAAAGTTTGATTGTTCTATATATTACTCCAATAAATCTGTTGCAGGAGAAAGAAGCCTTAATTATCCTCAGTAATATTAATTTTATAATAATATATTATAGCCAGGCCAAGTCCTTCAGGCTGCATCTTAACATCTTCAAAAGATTTGATAGATTTTAAGAAAATTGACTTCTGTTTTTGGTTGGAATTGGTAGCTTAAAATTTGGGAAACAATTGGAAATATGTTATTTAAATGTATTCCAACTTCTTAATTTATATCTTTCTTCAAGACGAACATTTCGTGGAACATTAAAACTATAACACGAATTCTGGCCATTTTAGGCTTTATTTTTATGTATTCAAATCAAATTTATTTGCTTGATCATACGAGTGTATGAATAAATTATTAAGATCTGTAGATCAAAGATCTCTTCAAAATAACAAACGTTCTTTTGATCATCAATTAAATGATTTGCAGACATAGAAAAGTTAATCCATATCTATGTACATATATAGTCGGCTGCATATATGATAAAACGATAATCATATTATGTGTTAAAATATTTATCAGAGCTCTTTGAAATAATACATCAAAATTCAATATTTCGACCGATTTCGAAATTTCAATTCCTTAAAGTGGTTTTTCGGCCCACTCTAATGTATATATCTCTCCTGAAAAATTACAAAAATTCCAAACGGGCTATACGATTCTATTGAATTCATCTGGGCTCAAAAGCACACCTTAAACCCTTCGATCCTCTGGGAACAAGTTAAGCAACTCACCTAAATTTGTATGATTACATATAGCTTCTTATCGTTTTATCTTATAAAACCCGTTCGATCCTCAGGGAAAAAGTACAATAGCTATCCTATATTTTGACGATTACGAATAGCTTCTTATCGAAGCCCTTCAGCTGCAGACCACCTTAACCCCCAGACAAGTACAAACGTGCCACCTTGTCAGTATCCTAGCCGATCCATAGGCAGTTCTCTGACTATAACAATTATGGGGCAATTAGAGCTACAGTCGTATACTCATAGAGGCGCCCATATAAACGACAATTGCTTGACAAACAACAAATATCTGGACAATAGAGCAAGCACTACGATAATACAATAGTTCTATATGTACATATATTATATGGAGTACGAGTATATGCCTATAAAACTCTCAAATCTGAATAGTAAAGCATTGATTGGCACTTGGGGAGTGGTAAAAGAATAGGAAACCCCTTTCATTCGAGACGTTTGTTCAAGTCAAATAAAACTACGTACAGCATAAATGAAATCCCCCTCCCCCCGGTTATGGTCGTAGAAATATGATTTTATAGCCACTAATTGCATAATACACGGCATGCAATTACTTAATTAGCCAACTGCAATTGCAATTAAAGTACAAATCGAATGCGGCTTGTAAAGGAAAAGGTGAAGAAAACCCCTTTTTCCTAAACCCATCCACAGGCATGGCTTACACATTTTTACCTGCCTTCCACGCCAAGGGGCGTGGCCTACCTGCCAGCCATCGCCGGGCCAGAGCGAGACAGCAGCTGGGCCGAAGAGAAAGAGACGAAGCGGGCAGCCAAACATAAGCCATCTTGAATTTCGAATGCACAACGGAAACGAGGGTTAAAAAAATACCACCTTATGGCAGAGTGCGTGTGTGGGAGCGAGACAGCTAGTCGGTGTGTGGCGGGTTTGTGTGGGCCGAAGTGGTGGTACGACTGCCTTTCCAGGGGGTTTTTTATCAGTTGCGTTTGCTTTGCTTTCAGTTGCTCTTAACGTCGCAACACGGCAACACGCAACGGAAAAATCAAAGAACCACAAAACCTAAGATACCAGCGCGAAAGTGAGTGCAAAAAATACCAACATTTACGCGCAAAAAATACTTACAAGCATAATCGATAAGTTCTGCAAAGTGCAAGCTTGAGTGCGGGAGCAGAGTGTGCGTGTGTTTGTGCAAGAGAGAGAGCGAAAGAGAGTGCGAAGGAAGATCAGCAAAAAGTGAGACTCAAAGTGGAAAGCTAACGGAATACGGATGCTCAAATAAACCCGAGAAAATGTGCAATTACTTTTAAAACAAAGAACGAAAAGCATTTAGAAAACCTTTAAGGATTAAGTCAACCACACAGCTGAAGGACCCTAACAGCGTAGCCGGCTCAGAGCAAGATCAACAATCGCGTTTAACCTCAAATTGAGAGAGGCCCCCAAAATGGTTTCACACTACTACAACACACTGCCCTACACGCAAAAGCACAGTGCCGCCAATCTGGCCTATGCCTCCGCCGCCGGCCAGCCCTGGAACTGGACGCCCAACTATCACACGCCGCCGAATCATCAGTTCCTGGGTGATGTGGACTCCTCGCATGCGGCCCATCATGCCGCCGCCGCCCATCAGATGTACTACAACTCCCATCACATGTTCCACTCGGCGGCAGCGGCCGGGGATTGGCACTCACCAGCCTCCAGCTCGGCGGCCGATAATTTCGTCCAGAATGTACCCGCATCGGCACACCAACTGATGCAGCAGCATCATGCCCATGTGGGCGGCGGTCTGGCCAGTGCCGGATCCAGCAGTTCCGCCAGTTCGGGCAGCAGTTCCGCCGGTGGACCAGGACCCACTGTGGGTGGCACACAGCTGAACGAGACCAACAGCAGTCTGGGCGCCGAGGCACCGCCCAATCTCTCCCAGCAGCAGCAGCAGCACATTGCCGAGGGCCTGCCATCGCCACCGATTACCGTTTCGGGCAGTGAGATCTCCAGTCCGGGTGCACCCACATCGGCCTCATCGCCGCATCACCATCTTGCCCATCATCTGAGTGGTGCTTCTGGTAACAACAACAACAACAACAGTCCGTCCACCCACAACCACAACAACAACAACAACAGTGTCACTGTGAACAACAACAATCGGACATCGCCGCAGAAACCGCAGTACTACGAATGGATGAAGAAGCCCGCATATCCAGCGCAACCCCAGCCCGGTAAGTTCTCATCAAAAGTTCAGTTTCGTTAGCTATAATCATCATGCTAAAATAATCCAGAATTTTCCGTCGGATTTTGATTCTTTGCTTGTCCAAAAAAGGTGTAAGAGAGAGCTTTTCTTCTGTGCAAGTTTAAATGGGAATACGGTCTTTTGGTTGATCCAAAAGTACTACAATTTCTTAGAGAATGTTCTCAATTAATCTTTAGAAATTGCAAACAAAAAAAGTAGTTTTTTAATACTCTTACTATAGTCGGATAGGAGGTCTACGGAAATTAGCTAAAAGTGTCTCTGCAATACATTACTACTATCCAAAGAATTCTTCAAAAGAGTACGCAAAAATACTTATTAAATAAATGTTTTTATCTATTAAAACTTTCCGTCTCAAATAGGCCTATAGTTCTCATTATTTTTATGGAATTTTCTGAGAAAACCCACCTATAAGACACCTCCGTTGCTTATCCCAAATTCTTAGTCATACATTGATCAATTTCTCTGTTTTGCCCCCTGAAACTCGAGTGACCTTCGCTGCTTCTTGGGGTTTCTCCCAAATCTCCCGGATGCTCCTCAACAGAGCTGTGCATTGTCTTTATGTCTCTTCAGCTCGTGCGGTTCGCGCTTTTCTCCATCTCCACCTCCATATGTATATGTATGTATGTATTTCCCTCTCCCACTGAAAGATGTATAATTTTATAAGAAATCGTTTACCTGCCATAGATCCACGTCCAATGGCCAATTAGCTCATAAAAATCAAAATTTTGTTCAAGCTTCATTTTTATGACATTCCATTCGGTTTGCCCCCAAAAGTCGAGGGCGAGAGATTGATCCCAAGAGACGCCTTGCCTTGATTTATGTTCCAGGCACTCACAAAATGTGTGCAGCCAGCAGCCGGCCGTTTGCTCGTTGTTTGTTTGTTTGTTTGTTTGTTTGTTTGTCTGTGGATTCTATTGACTAATTTCGTATCGTAAATCAATTTAACTATAAAACATACATACCGTACATACCAAATGGTTTGATCATCTTCTCAAAAACTTCCAATATTTAATGAAAAATATAAACAAAAGTTGGAAAAGGAGAAGTGGGGCGTATGGGAGAGAGAGAGAGTAGAATAATCTCACAGCAATTAGCATTGAGGGAGCTCTCTAATTGGAGTTTTTGAAGTGTGGAGAGATGTTATGGGGTCTTTTTTTGTTGGTTAAGTTATGCCTTGGATAAAGAAAACTATGAATATATTATAAGGCAAATATTTGAGTGGAATGAAGACATATTTCATGTGTAAAATCGTGATACTTCCCCTTTGGGGAGAAGTTCTTCTTTGGAAGTTCTCCTAGGAAGGCCTTCGACACTCCTTACTTTTCAGGGAAAACTTTTGCAGACCAACAATCAAGCGATCTAGGAGCGTTCCATTCCCCTTTTATTCGATTAGGATACAACCTATGGGTAATTTTTCCTTCTTTAGTTTCATTTCGCTTCCAATTTGTTCGCTTCACACTGAAAGCTTGAACTTAAGCAAAGCCTTGCCTAGTCCCCTGTTCTCCTCTGCTTACAGCATTCCTCAATTTATATTGAAAGCCTAACTCTAGGAAAGCTCTAGCTCTGTCTTTAGTAGCTTTCCCTATATTACCATCCCCTTTCCTCCTGCTGCCTGGCGATGCAAATTTTGTGCATATGCCGTTTTTTGCTGTTATCTTTTCGTGTTTTGTTTGTCTTCTTGTCCGCCCCCGCCCTTTTTGAAACTTCTTCGCAAGCCGCGAAGCCACAGAAGCAACAAGAGATAGAGAGAGAGAGAGCAATGCAAATGTCAATGTACACACGAAAGAAAGAGAAAGACTAAACACACATACGGAGACACACACGTGAACACGCTTACGATTTATGACCCGAGAGCGCATGTCAAGACGAACGACATCGACGACGATATCGACAATATCGACGATATCCATTAAGCCCATAAAATCTGTTGGTATGCAATTAACGTTTATGGCCTTTGCCCGTTGCCGTTTTGTTGTTGTTGTCGTTGTTGTCGGTTAATCCACCTGGTCAAGCCGACAAGGCAACTTAAGTTTACTTTATTTATTATTCAAAGAGTTGTATGGTCTGGGTGTTTTTGTCTGTGACTCTTAAAACTCTTTCATCGGTCTGAGTAATATTTTCTGATTTCTGTTAAGGAAATCAATTAAAGAGTACAGTCGAGTTTCGGTTAATTACAATTTCACAATTGAAGTGCTTGATCCTGAAGGTTAAGGCTAAAAGTTGTTGGATGGAGACGCAAGGAAAAAAAGGAGAAGCGATAGAAGGATAGAAGGATATGTACAGAGATAGAGAGATGGAAGAGGGTTTCCTCTACATTCATGGATTCGATACAGTCCTTTAACAGTTCCGTTTCAATACTTTTCTTAGATCTACATACATATGTACATATCTCCAATTTAAAGTTCCATATGCATTTAAACATATGTTAGATGCTGTTTCTAGTCTGATCACTTCAACTGTAGTTCTGTAGAGGAGAGGCCTATTTATTTTTTGGGGAATGTGTCGGGGCACGTCACAGCGCGGCCCACCTGATTTTGGGGTGTGGCAATAAAAAAATTCCTCTAGCTCTGCCCCTTTGTGGGGTGGCCTGGCCAGGCCTGATGCCGTGTACTTTTGTTTCGATGGCTGGCTGGCTGGCTGGCTGGTGGTTCGGTTCGGTTCTGGCAGGTTTTTCGCGATTAGATTAGTGAGGGGGAAATCAAATAAACGCCCGCCCTGTCAATAAGTCCTGGGCTCTCCTCTCTCTCTCTATCTGCTGGTTACGAGTTCTATTTTCTGTGGCTTCAATAATATTTCGAATGATATGGAAACGTGGCTAGAAAAACGAGCAAGCGTTCTTTTTTTCCCCCTGGTGTTATCTGGGAAACGTCAAAAAGCATTGTAGATAAGCGCGATTCCGTTGGGTTTTGCGGCGGGCATATTGATTAAAACAATATAGGGCCATAAACCAATAAAAATTAGTATTACTTCCAATAAAAACTAAATAGCGACATTTACGATCAAATCTATGCAATCAGCATTAAACGGCAAGAAATGGCAGTTTTTTCATCAAATGTTTTTTTGTTTTAGTGTTTTATTCATTTCGAAACATTTTTGGAATTTAATTCGGAGAATTTCATAGAGTTAATTGGAAATCTTGATAGAATTTGATTCCTCTTTGTTCGAGGAATGCATTTTTTTCTATATATTATTTTACGTATTTCGAGAAAATCTCATTTATTGCAAATTTCTTTTATTGTAGAAAAAATATGAAAATTCATATAAAAAGTACTTAAAATAATTCAACTTTTATGAAAAGTTCATCAATCATTTTCCAAGTTTTCGATTTATTATCATTCAAAGCTTTCAAGTAAATGAATCATTTAACAATTGACTATATGACTATAATGGGTTATTAATATCCTGATATGATACGATATCTTTATGACTTTCTCCAGACGCACGAGTACATATATTCCAGACACTTCATGATAATAGAGCTTTGATATATTTCTTTCGAAATTTGAAAGATAAAAGAAAATATATAGGGAATCTGTTGCCAAAGAATTTATAATGTTTGAATTGGTATACATTTTCTTAGCAAGAAATTCTTACAAATATCAAACGTTCTTGTCCTCTTATTTGGTTATTTTAATAAAATAGAATATAATCTTTTTTTAAAATATTTTAACAGAATAGAAGATTGGGATATCTATCATTATAACTTCATTCATATATTATATTTTTTTTTAATAACTTTCTACTTTCAAGCAAAGCATAGAAATTCTTTAAAATACTCCCCTGTACTCTATCTCTCTTTCATTATAATTTCATTGACAAAATCAGTTTGTCTCAATCATCAAAACGAAGGAGTGTAGTTCCTACTAGAATTGTCTCTTCATTACGTCGTCATTGTCCATGTTTGGGGCATATAAAAAAGCTAATGCCACATGACACATTGAGATTTAATGTGTCAATATGCACAGAAAATTTATACCGCGCCCGCCACATAAATAATCGGAACAGAGACGAGAGACAAAAACGGTGAAAGAGAGAACACCTCCCCCCTACACCCACGAAAAGAAGAGAGCATAGATTTATATAGTAGTTGCACGATCCAACTATGAGGAACTATGAGGGCGACAGTGACACATCTGAAATTATTAGAGCACCCAGAGATATGGCTAGAGGATACATACTCGTGCGGGTACTTTTGGGGCGGGATGGCGCACACACTCGTCCCTGATAAGCCATTAAAAATGGCCACTAGCTGCAGTTGGAAATTGGTTCGATTTGGGTTCGGTTTCGGATCGTTATCAGTCGCTATCAACTATCAATGTTTGCTGATGACATTTACCCTTCCAGCCCAGTCCGCCCTCCCCCTGCTCTGTGAAGTCAAATTTCAGTTTGAGGCTCATCTAGGTCTGAGGTCTGGTCTATCCTCGGGTAAAATACTTTATGTATGTGATTGACATGATGGGATTAGCATAGAACTCCCCACTCATGTACGCACTCGTGCGTACTCTCTCTCCCTCTCTCCCTCTCTTTCTCTATATCTCTCTGTCTCTCTGTTTGTCACGGACTTGTTACCATTGTGTCATTTACTTTGGGCTTAGTTCTCCAAATAAAAATTCTTTGTGCCCGTACATTTTCGTTTGGTATTTGTATTGGCTCTCTCTGATATTCGTAATAACCAGAATTTTGTCGTGTTGTCTGCCAAAGCCCTGGGGACACACAGACATTTGTACGTACATATCTATCTGTAGATGTATATGTAGTATATACGAATATATATGATGTTCAATTTATTTTGATATACCATTCAAGTGTATCGAGTTTATATTGGAGGCGCCCGGGATTTTGGAGAGCTTATTTTTGGTTTAGATGGGGTTTACTGAAAAAAAGGTGGTAAATAATAAAGAAGAACTGTTTGGAAAATACTGATTGGGTAATGAAGGAAAATATGTGAGGGAACCATTGGAAGAAGCTATAATTGATTGGTTTTTTACTTTGGATGGATCGTTTTCTTTATATAAAGATCCAGAGATTTCTATTACTCCAATTCTCTTAGAAATTGTTCCATATTTTCCAGGAGGAACTTTCTCAGAGAAGTCAAGTAATAGGACCTTTCTATATATTCACTTGGTTGAAACTTTTAATCATCTATTTTTCTGGAATGGATTTTCCTCTTTTTTTATATTCTGCTTTAAATTTTGCTACACATTGTCCGTAATGTTCTGATCTGAAACTCCTCTTATTTAAACTTTTCTTATTATATAGAAATATCTTTCTATATGTTGTTCCACTCTTAATGGCTTTATCTATTTTTTGCCTTCATTATGTACTTGTTTCAATCCATTTTTCCTTGCCTTTCTCCTTAACAAAATGATTCCTTAATTCGCATTCCATAACTTCCTCTAAATAGATCTTACCAGTCCTGCCTCAAGTTTATCAATGGAACAGTAAACACTAAAGCAAACAGAAAATAGAGACTATAAATTAGAACCAACATTTCCTGTTCAGTCATAAACCATAATCAAAATAATGAAAAAACGAGACTGGCCAGCCAAAAGCCTTCTCCACCAAAACGCGACATTGAAATCCGATTGTCAATCAAAAATGCGTCGAGAGCTTCATTGGAGCATTGGAACCGAAATAGACGACGACGAGGATGATGATGATGACTGCTTGGATGACACCTGTTTATATCTCAGGCATAAGTCCAGAGCTGCTTGAATGATTGACTGACTGACTGAAAAGGAGGGTAAACAGAAAACCAAACAAATTGTGATTTCATTTGGCGATTCTTTTTATGATATTATATAGTATAGGGGCAGGGCAGAGAGACGTATACAACATTTACGATACGGTAGCAAAAAAACGGAAAGAAAGATTCGTATAGTACTATATTGTGGGGGAGGGTAGGGGAGGGGGGCACCCGTTAATCGCTTAACAATACAATAAAGTAGCAATA
This sequence comes from Drosophila helvetica, assembly GCA_963969585.1. Taxonomy (NCBI): domain Eukaryota; kingdom Metazoa; phylum Arthropoda; class Insecta; order Diptera; family Drosophilidae; genus Drosophila; species Drosophila helvetica. The sequence continues at coordinate 11,842,884 of OZ018402.1, read as the reverse complement.
ATTATAAAAAACTAAATTAAATGCTGCCTCCCCTCCATATAAAATGACCCATAACCATGAATGAAATGAAATGAATGAGAATATATGATTGCCATATTTGTGATTTTTATTTCCAACTTTGATTAGGATGATTATACGCTTGATGAGGGGATTACCTATGCCTAGGCTTCTCCTTCTCTCTCACACTTGCTGGGTAATTGTTCTAGCCCCACACACTATTCTCTCCGTGGGTGTGTGTGTGTGTTTGCTATGTGCAACATTTGCTCAGTTTCACCCCAGAGTTTAAACAAATATTGTTGCACACTGACCCCAGACCCAGACGAGTCGTTTGTCTTGTTTTAACCCACTGAGATAACACTCTGCTCTGGGATTCTGGAGAGTAGCAGAAAGAGAGAGAGAGAGAAAAGAAATAGAAATATTATAGTTTGCTCCCAGAACTTAGAGACTTTATTGCATATTCATTTGTTTGTTGTATTTATGAGAGAGCAAGCATCATATATAAGTAGATTGGTGATGGAACAATCGTGAAAGAGTCGTTCGTATTGAAAGCCAATTTGTGGAAAATGATTTTCAGATTTTTAAAAGAATAATTTAATGTGTTTAAATTACAATTGGTAGAGTATTTGGTTTCTCTTCAATTCTGTGGCCTCTACAATTTTGAAGGTACAAGAAATTCGAAAGCACCAAATTATAGATAATGATCATATACATTAGATTAAAGAAGCTCTTTACAATCGGGTGATTATTTTATTTTATTTTAGTTTAAGTGTAATAACAATGCTTAATATGTTTGAGGACATGTTCTTAGAACTATTTTTTTTCCATATAGCAGTTCTATGATAATTTTAAAGATAGTTCTGTATTTAAACTAAACTATGATCCGGAAAACAACGGTCTTGGAGTTACTACACTCCCAAACAATATTTTACAGTATAAATTTACTTTTATAAATGGGAATCTGCAAAAACCAACTCAAATTTATAGTCAGAGTTTTCGAAACCATATCAAAATAATCCATGTACTTTTTCTTTAATATCTACCAGAATTTAGTGTACTCTTGTGATGAATTAATCTTATGCTAATTATTATATGTAATCCTTTTGAAAATCCCCTCCCACCATTTGGCAGACCTGTGCAGCACGCCCAACTTAGAGGATCTGAGCGAATTGCTGGACGCAAGCGGTAGGAGGCGGATCCATGGCGAATGGATCCCCAAACATTTCCCTTCAATTACTGAAAATTAACTTTCCTTTTTTAATGATTGTTATTTTGTTTACGGTCTAATGCGATTTTTGTGTTTTGCGTTTTGCTGCATGCGATTTTTCTTGCATTTTTTGAGGTTGGGGGATATCATAAATAATGGACCGACCCTCCACCCCTATATCATGTGGCCCTCGCTCCTCATGCCAGTATTCCTCTATATCATATATCCATAAATTTTATGGCATGCATCGTCGTCGTGGCAGTTTTTCTTTTTGTTTCTGTGGCAAATAATTAACGTACATTTGAAAATAATTTTTTGTGGTCTAAAGAAACGCTCCGACTCGTAGCCCTCTAGGCTCGACTTCTCCCCACTCTATCCCTCTCTCAACCTCCCCCCCCATCCTTTTCCCTCTTTCTATTACTGGCTTTTGGGTATTTATGACTTTAATGGCGACTCATTCAGGCCATAAGCAGCAGGCCAACATTTTTCTGGTACACCGATGCGATGCCTGCCATTTTATTTTTCGGTCTCCCTCTCACATATGGCTGTCTCTTTCGCTCTGGCTATACCGCTCTCCCTCTCCCGCTTAGAGCCATAAATAAAACGAGCTCTAGAGCTGACTCAGACTCAGACTTGGGCCTGGACTGGGAGTCGGAGCCATCGCTGCCATTGGCGTGCCTCATCAAATCATTTCCCCCTCCCCCATTCCCCATCTGCAACCCCTTCTGGCCCCCGTCTGCACAGCTGCCTCTCTTGGTTGCGTGCCACATTTGGCCGGGGCACGTACGCGAGCGGCATTCGTTTGTTGCACGCGATCTGATAATATTATTATTTCTTTCCTTCTTCGTTTTTTCCATTTTTTCTTTTTTTTGGTTGGAATTTATAATGCTGCGTGCCAGGGCGCGGTCTGCATCCGGCCAGGGATGGAGCATGGGTCTGGGAGTGGTCTTTGAGAGGGGGCTCCGGTCCTACATTTGCATATGTAGCGGGGGGGGGGCCTGGGGTATATGCATGCCATATAAAGTGTTTGCATGTCGCATGTTTCATCTTGATGGAAGCCATTTTGAATTTCTTTGTTTTATACTCGTATATGGATACGTTTTTCTCTGTGTGTTGGTGTTATTTATGATCCGTTCTATAATTCAGGCTACACTTTTTTTGTTTCTTGACTGTAATTTGATGCAATTTGGTAGATTACAGAAAGCTGAATATAAATATTTAAACTTAATTATTCGAAGCAAAATTTTATGTTCATAATGTGTCATATATATTTAATGGATCCTTGAATCATGAATTAACACTTATTATGTCTAGTTAATGATAGATATATGATCAAATACAATAATTACCATCCTTCCATAAAGGCTTCAGAAATTCATGAACTTTATAGGAACCACAGTATAGCAAAGAAATGATATCATTACATCCAAATTAAAACTATACTATATTCCGATATTTTTTCCTCACTTTTTTACACTTTAATAAGGAATTTTTCTCTTTAAATCGACTGTTTATAAAAGGAGTTACCACATCTAAAGTTAATACCTTAAAAAAATATTTTTCGTATTATTTATTAACAAATTCCCAAACATTTTACTCGTAGTATAAAATTCTCACGGATATTACATTTTAAACAATTTGTTCCCTATACAAATATCTATCTATATTTGCTCGAGTAAATTCCTTAAATAACGATAAACATTCTTCATATTATATTTGTAATGGTGTTCAAGTTTTAAATGGTTTTTAAGTCCAAAATATCTCTGCAAAATTCCTTTAAACAATAAAGGAAGAAGACACCTTTAGACAGACACACAAATGAGAAGAATAAACTCTTGAAAGACCGACACACCATTTACATACATATTTCTTACAATATATGTATGTAGTGTTAAAAGATAATACTGATATACATATGTATCCTCCAAGTAGTTCCTTGTTATTTGCTTCAGCCCCATCCCCTGAGCTCTACTATTTCAGTATTTCCTCTTTCACAACCGACAATTATACAACAAAAAACATTTCTCATAAATTTACCAAAACAATTCCCATTACAAGGATCGACCATATAGCAATGTCAACCTTATTTACAAACCCCCAGAAAATAGCAGACAAATCTCTATTCAAACCCTTGCCCAAAACCCCAACCCCAAAAGGGTAATATACTGTTATGGTAGGCTCTTTCGAAGCTCTCTCGGAAGTGAAGGAAACAGACAAAATCCAAAAAAGAAAAGCAAGGAAAGCAAGGAAAAAGGAAGAAAAAAATAAACGTCAAATCGAATCAAATGATTTTATGATGTAATTTGAGCTAATATTTACGATATAAGAGCAGCTAAAACAGCAGCAAAATGCCAAATAAATGTTATTGTTATATTGTCGCTTGGGTTTGGGCGGTGCTGCCGAGACAAACATATAACACCACAACCCACATCCGAATCTCTCTATCCGCACCTCTCACACCCACATTTATGATGCTGCACTCTAGAGAGAGAGAGAGAGAGAGAGAGAGAGAGAGAAAGGAAAGCAGGAAATAGCAAAGAAAAGAGTGCAAAATTATTTGCCAGACTTTAAGTTTGCGGCAAAGAGAGAGAGGGAGAGGCGGAGGGTGGGCTGGAGAAGCAGTATACCCTCCCCCACCACCAGGGGAGGCAGGAGTGTCGGAAAAGTCAAGTGTTGCTGTTGTTCTGCCAATCCTCCGGGGTGCCATAGAGGAAATTGCTCTTGCGGTTCGACAAGGGGTGTGGGTGGGGGCCGAGAACTCGAAACAAAAGTTTCTGCCAAGCAAAAGCTTTAACGTTTTCCACCCGCAAAACGTTTAAATCCTGAATCGGAAGTGGAATACATGTACAACTGGTGCAAGTCAGGTAATAAATGTCTCCCAAAAGAATTTTCACAGATCTGGCTGGTCCTGGCATGGCAAAAGGACAAAGATGTCACATGGGCTACTCAGCGCAGTGCTTATCCATTGCAAGTGACAAATTAACGCTCAGCGGGGGCGGTAAGGGCGGGACAAACCACCACCGCCAACACATTGAAAGACCCTTAACGGTTAGCCGTAACTAGCCGCAACAGTAACTGTTACATCCGTTACAGCCGTAACTGTAACTGTAACTGCAACCGTAACTGTCCTTGTCCTTGGCCCGTGATTTCTCCCCGGGGAGCAGACCACATAATTGCCCAGCAATCAACAGCTGTTCCAATAGACAGGAACAGAGGTGGTCTGGGCACCAACCTGATATAATTTATGGCCCAAATGATCTTTACTTTTGCTGTACTACCACATATTTCTGTATTTGCAATGGGATGGCTCTTAAGTCGAGTTCTGTGCTGTTTAAACAATTCTCTCCTTTGTCGGCATTTGAAGTTATGAAAGTGTTGTGGGGATCCATAAGCAATTGGACTCGATTGTTGGGATTGTGAATGTTTAAAGATGGCCCAGGCAGGAATTATTGTGCACACTGAGAGATCTTTCAAGGGATATTCAAGAGATATTCCAGAGATGTGTTTAAAATGTAAATGAAAGAAGGCAAGGATTATATTAGGAAGAGTTATAGATACATCAGAACATATAGAAGAGAACATATCACACAAATAGAGCCACAAAACGAAAAGAATAGAGTAAAAAGTTCTTCAATGGTTCCGATAATAGTTTTTATATCCAAAAGAACCCTTTCTCAATGGCTTTGCCTTAAGAACACTAATTGTAACAAAGAATACTCTTTCGTATAAATTTTCCTTGATACAACAATCATTATCTTCGTTCTCCAACTTCTTTCATCAGATAGTTATCCCTTATTTTCGCACAGTGTCTCCTTCTGCTCTAGCAATGCATAGAGGGAACCCAATCAACTAACCGAACCCCAACCCTGATATCATATTGTACGCACTCGATGAGTGGAGAACAACCATTAAAGCTTATCTGGACAAAGTTTCACACCCCCCGATTCCCGATTTCCGATTCCCGATTGAAACTCTACAGTTTGTAACTCCATTGATATTGATATAGACATAGACCTCAACTGGGATTAGGATAGTGCGTGTTGTCTGCAGCCTAGAATGGGATCCAGTTGGTTTTTTGAACTATGCCGACGGCCAAAGCCCCACCAACTAATCTATCATTACAAATGGTTCTATATAGAGAAGGAGAGGTATTATATGTATGTATATAAAGCAAACAAACTGCAGTCAGTTGAAAATCAAACTTTCAATTAGGCAGACCCTCGATGGGGTATACATAGATATGTTTAGATATAGATACTCGTATATCGAATACAGAGAGCTGCTCCATTTGATATAAATTACGAACCTTCCTACACCACGCAGACATGACGAGGCCCCCAGTGACAGAGCCATAAAAAATGTCACACCTTGACGCACAATTTTATTTAATTACAAATAAATATATTTGTATGGCTAAAGCCGAGCAACATACTCGTACGTACGTACATATATGCTGTTAAGTATATCCCATGGATATATATCAGAAAGATTTTGAAACGGAATTTATTTGCCTAAATGACGAGGTTTTCTTGATGTTTTTTTCCCTGCTCTTCTGCTCTTCTTCTCTCTTTTTGCTTTTTTGCCATTCATTCATAATCTTATCTGAAAAAGAGTGTAGGAGATCTTGGGAAGATCTTAGTGGCGACTCAGACAGTTGGCTTTAGACTAAGTAGGGGAGGAGCAGGCATTAGCATTAGCTCTACTTGATCTACATTCATGGTGTTTGTTTGGCTTTGTTTATGAACCTAATAAAACACTCAGTATTGTGGGGGGATATAGTGACTTTATAGTTTTATATACAATATACTCGTACTAGTGCTCGTTCGTATACGTATACAATTTATTAGATTATGACTGTGAAGGTCAGCGGTGCCACCACCCACTCCCACCCCTTTCCGAGAGCGTGTGCTCCGGTTTGTCTCCTCTAATTCCGTGCGGATTCTATTGTTTGCCCTGCGTGGCTCTGGCTCCGTTTCAGGTGTGAGAAATTGGGACCTCAAAGTGGTAACCAGATAAAGCTCTTGTGTGCTTGTGGCAAAGATAAAGATAACCCCGTTGTGGTACAGCTACAGCTCCTCAAAAGTGGTTACTACGACTACGACCACTACTACTAATGGGGTCGTTTTGTGGTGAAAATTAGGTTGATCTTTGATTGACTAGTTGCGAAAGACCTGAAAAAGGTTTAAATAATACATTCAAGATGCATTTTATTCGGTTTAAAATAAATAAAGTGTTATTGGAAAGTCTTTAGGTAATGAAACATTTTAAAAATAATATTCTTAAAACCGGATTTAATTTCTAGATACTTTCTTTGGGTTCTTTAAATATTTTTTGTTGAGAAATATCTCAAGATGATTTATCAGATAGAATAGAAAAATTAAGTTTTAATATTTTTCCAACTTTTTAAAAATATTAAATAAAAAAAAAAGTATTTTTTTGTAAAGTTCCATCAGCTTTCTAAAAAATTTAAAAATCCCAGCAGTAAATTCGGAAACTTCCCTTTACTCAATTCTAGTTTCTTGGCTTATCTCAAAGATCTTGAACCTCTTACGTAATGGCCCTTACTAGCCACAATTCTATTTCCACCTTATTCCACCGTATTAGTTTACCTCAGATTGCGAAATACATGCATCCAAAAATATGTTTTATTTTCTAGAATTTACCCAGTAAATCCTCACCGAGTTGATAATACTTTTCTTTATTTGTGCACACTCTTCAAATCCGTCAAGTCTGTCTAAACACGTTCCGTTCCTTTTTTTTTTTGTTTCGGGGCTGTACGGGTTGGGCTGTATGGTTATCAGGCCAGAGCGATGCCCTGCGCCCACTCTGTGGGCCATGCCCACTTTATCAGTACAAGAACACGCGCAAGAAGAACAAAAAAATGGCACAGCAGACTGAAAATTCTAGATTTATTAGATAGAGCGGAAAAAAAACTAGATTATGAATGTGGACTTAACAGGAACTAAAAGGCTTAACATTATTCGTATTCGTATTATTTTGAGGGTTTCTTCTTTTATAGTACTCGTACTAGTCCCAGTTATTGCCACATTAGACCAAATAGACGAGCGAGAGAGTGAGAGGGGACAGGCAGAGGAGCAACTGCAATAAATTCACGTCTAAATAAAGTGTAAAGAACAAATAAAAGAGCGAAAGCAAGCAGATAAGAGAGGAGCAGCAGCTACAAGACAAACGGTTTTCAGTCCCAGCTGTGGCAGACAGACAGAGATAGCATCAGAGGAAAACAGTATGGAAAGAGCGCTTAAAAACCAAAACAATTGAAGCTTAGAGCTTTAAAGCACTAGTTAAGCGGGACTTTGAGTGGCCAGCCAGTCTAGCCATAACTGGGAGTAGGAGGAGGATGCTTCTTTAAGAGAAAAAACAAAAATATTCCACATAAAAATGCAGTAAAAAAAGCTTCTCTCTGGTTCTACGAGTACTCGTGAAATGCAGAGCTCCCAATAAGCTTGATGACGTTTCCAGACATACAAAAATGATTGAAAATCTACAAATAGTAGAGCATCCCTAAGGTCTCTAACAACTATCTACCTATTTATGTATATATACATATATACTACTCTTTCACCTTGTCCGCGACAAATACTCGTTCTAGTACCTCTGAGACGTTGCGTTTTTTTTTTGTTTTTTGTTGCTGGTTGAACTTTATCATCTGTGAAAATATTTGTTTGTTTGTCTGTTTGCTCGATTTTAATTGTAAGAAGAGAAGGCTCCGTACCGTAACGTACCGTACCCGAACCGTACGTATCGTACATACAAAATTAGAGCAAAATCCCCATTCCAAAAATGTTGTTTGCCCAAGAATATGCCGGTTTGCTGGTGTTGGTGGTGTGCTTATCACGTAGGCAGTCTATGGCATGATCCCGTGGCCTTTTTCATGCCTATTTCTCATCTCTTAGTCTTGTTCTTCTCTTTCTATCTCTCTCGATACCCTGGCAGAGGGTATTATGAATTTGAGCAGATGTGTGCAACAAGTCTTTGGGAGGTAAACTGAAGATGTTCCAACCGAACTAAAAAAGGTTAAGACTTCTAAAAATTAATCTTTATAAAGAATTAAATATATCAAAATTAGATGACTAAATGTATCATCACATGATCCTCAAGGGTATCAAAAGTCTCTAAAGTTTCACGGTTTTTTTTCTGTTTAATATGTGTGTATTTTTGTGTAATTTTGTCATTTATTTGAATTTTGATTTACTAATTGCGCTCAGCTCAGCGCCAGGTAAACCCATCCTATGGCCCTCCCATACGATCCTCGTTTCCATTACTCAGAACTGAATCTGATGATGTCGGCTCTTTGAGAAATATTTTTCATCTTTACCGCTTCGACTGGGAGGGAGGGAGGGGGTCTGTTGCTGGGGGACACTCACTCTCTCCCTGGCATGTGACAGCTTTCTATGGCTATCATAATTTAAATATTGTCATCTATTATAACGAGATGAGCCCCCCGATGAGAAGGCAACATGTTTGTCCACCTGACGCCAGTCACTCCCCAGTCACCCATCCATCCACCCATCCATCCCAGGTTGAGTCTCAGTTGACATAGCCTCCGCATGGGTTGGCTGTGGCAAAAGCTGACGACAGTCTCCCACGCACATGATCTTTCATATTTAGCATGGTTTGCACTTCACTTTATGTCGCTTGAATTTGGATCTTTATGGAATGCTTTAGAGGAACCCATAACTCCCGCATGACTATTATAGTAATTCTCCAAGTATTTCAATCTTTTCTAACAATATATCTGCATCTTTTTTACAGGCAAAACCCGCACCAAGGACAAATATCGCGTGGTATATACCGATTTCCAGCGCCTGGAGTTGGAGAAGGAGTACTGCACGTCCCGTTACATCACCATCCGCCGCAAGAGCGAACTGGCCCAGACCCTATCCCTGTCCGAGCGCCAGGTGAAGATCTGGTTCCAGAACCGTCGCGCCAAGGAGCGAAAACAGAACAAAAAGGGCAGCGACCCGAATGTGATGGGCGGGGTGCAGCACACGGACTACAGCCAGCTGATGGACGCCAAGGCGAAACTGGAGCCGGGCCTGCACTTGCCGCACACCCTGCACTCGATGAATCCCATGGCCATGAACATACCCGCTATGCGCCTGCATCCGCACCTGGCGGCGCACAGTCACTCGCTGGCAGCGGCAGCGGCGCATTCCCATCAGCTGCAGCAGCACAGTGCCCAGATGTCCGCTGCGGCGGTGGCCGGCGTCGGGGCGCTGTCGATGTGACATGATTATGAGGGGGCCACTGCTGCGGCCGCTGCCTCTGCTACCGATGGACATCATCCGAGAGCAGCGACGTCGGCGTCGACAGCAATGTGCTATAGCAACAATATCATTCACAACAACAGTTATATGGATCATCACGAGCAGCATCCGCTGATGGGGGTGGGTGGCGGTGGTGTGAGCGAGCGAGCAGGAGGAGGAGGAGGAGCAGATGGAGGAGGTGCCTACAGTGGTGCTGCTCTAGCAGTGGATTTGGCTTAACCCTTATGGTTGCACAGTTAGACTGTTTGTGACCCCAATGTGAATGGGCAAATGCGAATGTGAATGGCAAAAGGTAGAGTGGCGCAGCGATGCCTTGGAATATTGCACGTTGTTAATTTTTGTGATTGTATATTCCTGGTGTTATAACGCTGCACCACGCACACAGGAAAACCCTCCAAAGCTCTCCAGTTTAGTGTAAATTTGATAAATATACCTTTCCCCCCCCTACCATACGCACTTCTTGTATGTATTATGTTTGTTTTTTTGTTCAAAAGTAATTTAAAGTAAATGTTTATCGTCTAAGTTTTAAATATCTATGAATCTAGTTCTTAAGTTGCCCAAGAAAAACAAATTCACTTTAGCCGTCCCCGTCCCCCCGCCCCGTTTTAAAAGGAGTTAATGCAGCAAGGCAAGAAGAGGAAAAACTTAACATAATTTAGTACAAGATCGCACAAGAGATACATATACCTTCAAACTTTGGTGCAATTAATTATAAAGCAAACTGGATTCTTCACCCCGTGTAAATATCTACATAGAAAGTGTTTTTAACGTTTATTACTTTTATATCGTAATAACAATTAGCTTTTAGTGTAATCTAAAATATACGAGTACTACATTTAATGCATTCATTGAGCACAAAAGCAAAATTAAAATAAAATACAAATAAAAATAAACAAACTAAATAAATGTAATGTCTTTGCCCACAAACAAATACATATTGTATGTATGTGTAATAACACGTTCATATAATTTAATTAGTTCAATTATGGGCGGCAATTAATTTATATCTGATGTATGTATGTATGTGTGTATATTTGCTTAGCTATTTAAATAAAATATGAACAAAAAAATACCAACACAACACAAGAACTTCATCTTTTTATTAAGGGTTAATTGCTGGGTTAGCCATTCACAATGGACGCTCCACCTACTGCCAGCAACAGCAACAACAACAACCACTACAGCAACGTCACGTCAATTGAGCAACTTGTCAATAATTCTCCCTCCCCCATACTCCTCGTCGACGCTCTCAGCCATTGCTTGGCTCTCTGCAGCCACTATTGCCTGCTCACTTGCACTCACGCAGAACGCATAACGGTAGGGCGCGCCGAGCGAGCTGTCATTCAACTTGTGGCCGTTGCCTTTGTGTGTCTTTATTTTGTTTGCAATTAAAGTTCATAAAAAGTCAATTAAACACACGTGGATTGCGGCTAATACATGGTGAGAAATTGTGCAAGTGTTTGCTTGAGGGGGTTTCATGTGCAAAAGGAAGGAATTAAGTTTAGTTTTGGATAACAAACTGGCTATACATAAATTATACAGAAATACTAGATGGATATGTACATATGTTTTTGTACATATGTGTGGCTTATGTTGTGTACCTTTGTTGTTTTTGGCTGATAAAGGTCCGAAAATCCTTGAATTTAGCTATAGCGCTTAAAAAAGGGATCAGCTTCTTTCGTTTTATTTGGTTAAAGTTGAGTTATCCATTCGACAATTTTAGGCCAGAAAAAGAACGTAACAACCGTTAGATTTTGTTCATTTTTAAAATCTAGTACAATAAACTAAGTACTGGCTAAACTCCAGGGCATAAGTTTTATTTTATCTTTTTTTTATGTTGTCAACGTTGATCATTTAATTATATAAAGTTGAATTTTTGTGCAGAATATGAAATTTTCGCATAACTGATATTAATTAATTATACATTAATTACTCTAAAATGCAGACAATTAAAAAAAAAATAAAATAAAATATATACAGAAAGGCATTACTTATCACCACGTTCAAAACAGCTTCATTCTCGTTTAAAAAGTGCTAAAATTTTACAATATCTGTACATATCCAGATAGATACATATATATAATACAACAACTTCATATGAAAAAAATAACTATTGTTAAATAATCTTAAAAATATTGGAAGCAAAGATTAAAATGCTAATTGTTTCTGAAGCCTATGTAGCCCCTGCAATCGATGACTTTTAAGGCTTTCGGTGAAACTTGAGTGACGAATAAAATATCAGTAAATTATGAAGAAAAAATGAAAAAGTATGTATGTGTATCTGTATGCATGCTTAAGTAGTATATAAAGCAAATACCATTCAAAACCATTCAATTGGCGCCCCATCGACCTACCGTCACAACAAACAAGACGACGATCTGAAGTGCTAGACGACAACGACAACATCGATAGGATAGGTAGGATCGGTGGGATAGGTGAGGTGCAGTGTACCATTGGCTGTACAGTAACCGGCCAGAGGCTCTCAAGCGGTTGATTTATAGGGCACACGATTAGCAAAATCGGAAATGTCAAAGCCGAATGTTAAATATACAACCTGTCCAGATTTTGATACCCGTGCAACAAAATTCAATACCAATACCGACACCGACCGAATCGAATCGAGAATCGAGACGTGGGCTGGCTTGTGTCTGGGCCTGGGCCAAAAACGTTTTAAGATTAAAACTTTGTCAGCGCAAAGCAACGTAATGGACTGGGGGAATGGGTTTTTATTTTCGCTTTGGGGGTTACTCTGTTTGTACACATGGCACCGACAATATTTTGACTTTTTACGTAAGATCGATGCGATGCAAAAACCCAGGGACAAGTAACCAGAAATGGACACAGAAAAACCCACCGCTACAGATGCAGATGCAGATAAAGGAAGTGGAGGACGGCAACGGTTTTTCGCACCTACATGCTAAAAAAAAAAATACAAAATATTGAGAGCCGAAATTGGGAGTGCAGTCGTCGGAGCCCGGAGTGTGTGTTTGCATTTGTTTGTTACGCCAAATGCACATGCCGATTCGGGTGTATATATATCTGTACATCTGTATATCTGTTCGCCCGATGCTTGGGCAGAATTTTTGAGGAATTCAACCCGTTCCGTTCCCGGGGCTGCTGCTGCTGCTGCTGCTGCTGATTCTTGGTCGCTGGCCTTTGGTCAGTCTGCCGTAACGAAATGTTTGACTTTTGCCGACGCCCACAGACTGTTTGATGTCCCACTCCTGCACTCCTCGACTCCTGCCCTCCTGCAATCCCCTCGTTTCCAGCTACTGCATTACACAGGGCTGTGCCAAAATTACGGTGAATTCACAGCTTATGTTCTTCAGTGTCCTGTCCGCCATTTTGGAAAGGCCACAACATTCTCAAAAATGGATAAAAAGCAGCATGTCTCTGAATTGGGCAGCATCCCTCATCCTCATCCTCTCACTCACTCACTCACTCGCAAGTGATTTATGGTCGGGGCTGTATCTGGTTTCATGTGAAAGCAGTTGGCCATTGGACGGACCAAGATCAGCAGCAGGAGCGGGAGGAGGAGCGGTAGCGGGGGGGAACAGAGGCCGTATGTGGGGGGCTATAAAATGTACGGAGTGATCTTACTCAGATCACTCACGAACGGGAAATAACTTTTATGGCATGGATTACACTAGGAAAAATAGGGAAGTGTATTTTTTTAGTGTATTTGTATTGTAAAAGATTAAATTGTTTTTAATAGAAAATAAAAAGTCTTAGGTTTATTCTTAGTAGTATTATTGAAAATTTTTTTTCTTGTGTTGAAAAGCAACTTCATTTCAAAATAAAATTAAATCCAATTATTTTCAGTTTCCAACCCTTGTTAAATATATAAAAAAATGTATATATTTTTAAATATATTTCCTTAATATTTTCTCTATAATTTTTCTCAGTGCATGCACCAATATGGCTGCCAATAGGGTTCAGAGCAGACTCTCGCATCCGTCCCCCCCAGCACCGCTTCTTCGTATCTTAATTGGCACCCATGGGAGGAAGAGCAGGAAGGAGATGGAGGATCGTGCAAAGCATCGGCAGCGTCGACCCCTATGGACATTAAAAAGAAAGAGAGACCCAGAGTCCCGGCCTGGGACCGGGCATAATGCCCAATCATCTTGACTTCTGCTTACAGCTGCTTGCTGGCCGTCCCATTGTCCTCGTCTTCCTCTGGCCGTCGCAACGTCTTTGGATCATAAAAGTTTATGGCACCCAACGACGAAAACTAACGAAACATTCGAATACTCCGACTTTTTGCTGTTAACGAAGAAGAGATGCCCCCGCGGCTGCGTCTCGTCCCTGGGATGCGCTGCCCCGCCGATCAACTGCCAGTTGGCGTTGTATGTCTCTATTAGTGCTGGACAATGGAGGACGATGTGCAGCATCCAGCGGAGTGGCTGCTGCAAAAGATTATAAATTGAATGCCATATAAGTCGGGCATATAGATATCCACGCATATGTTCGATCCAATCAAGCCGGCCACTATCCGTGCCCCCTCTCTGGTTACGCCTCTGTTCCCCCTTTGTGTACACATCTTTGACTTTTATGTATTTATTGCTGTGAAAAAATGTTAATTCTAGACGTTATATTTTTATTTGACTTTTACATTTTGATCTTCTCACCCTGAGAGATCTCTCCATTTGCCCGCTTCATGCATGGTTGGCTCTTGCGAGTCATCCCAAAATATGTGTATTTTCCTTGGTAAATTTATCGATTCGATTCGTTTCGTTTCGTACTCCTCTCCTCATAGTAGACTATGTATTAATTGGACGATGGTCGTATAAAACGGAAAGTAGGAACCATAAATCAATCGAGGAAAGAGATTCGATATAGAAAGGAAATTTTGTTAGATATGCTGGAAAGGAAATTTTGTTAGATATTTCCTTTCAATGTATTCCAAATTTGTAAATCTAATCAGAGCTGAAACTGATTTTAGTCCAACATATATTTAGTATTACTCATTAGCAGCCATAAATAATTATAACCAGTTTCATTTTGTATTATATAATTCTAAGATGATTTTATGTACGTATTGGGGTATTCTTTCTTTAATCGATTAACCTCGTCTGGCATGCCGCTTTCTGACTCATTTATAATTTCTGAATAATCTAGGAAAAAGAGAGGATCGGATCGATGTATTTGCGATATTTATGGCTGCATCTGAATTTAACGAAATGTCTGGTGGATTTTATACCAACCCAAAGGCAGCTTGCAAGAATGGGATTAAGAATTAAGCTCCCAAAAATGAATTTTGAATTTGTTTAATTATGTGCATGAATAATCATTAGAGAAATAATTGCCAACTAGGTGGGTCAGGGGGAGGGAGAGATCTATCCAAAAGAAAGCGAACCCAAGCACTCGTCCATCGCCTAGTGGGAATATAGATCGAGCCTCGCCAATCTATAGCCTACTACCAATTTTTATGTGATTGGGAAACCGAAGTCGGATACAGAGAACCTTTCCAAGTTCCAAGTTTGCCTTAGAATCATAACCAATGCAGACGAAGGATAATGTGAGTCCCAGTTCAACAAGATCACTGTTCTCAGCTCCCTGGCTCCCAATACCGAAGAATGCAAGAAATGCGCCAATAAAAGAAAGCGGAAAGTAGTAGAATAATATTCTATAATATAGAATAATATATTATAGTCATAGCTATAATATACTATAGTGAGCTGACAAATTCGTCTCTCATTGTTACATCTTCTCTCAAAAAAACAAGCATACGCAAATTCAAAAAAAAAAATTATTATACGAGTATTTTTGTTGTTGAAACTCAACTTACTTTTGTTAAATATATTTCCTAAAGTCAAGAAAATATAGGAAAATCATAAAATCACGAAAAAAAGCAATAGAATGAGATTAAGAGGCAAGACCTTTCTTCCAAATAATCTTCCATGACTAAATAATTGGGCGCGTTCACCAGCACAACTTGATCAGCGATCATGATCTTTATGATGCAATTTTGACATAAATTCATATTCAATTCAATGATTTAATTGAAGATTGCTTTTCTTAATTATAAGAATTCTTTGACTGATTGTTGTCATATTTATTTTCTTAATTTAAATTTATAATGGAGTTATAATAATATAAGGCAGACATATAACGTTAAATAAATTATGTTAAATCTTCGTAAAGTATGCATTAAAACAATGGACAAAAAAGACGCCGATCCATAAATCATAAGCCATGCAAATATAAACCACCTCTGCTCAAGTCAAAATTTGCATTTGCATACATATTTGTCGATTTCAAAACAATTCCCAACCTTATCCGGTTATTGTTTTGGCATTTCTGGTTTTTCAGTTTCAAGTTCAGATCGATCAGACGGCAGAAGACTGGAGACGGGGTCTAAAACCGCCCCGGAGACAGTTTGTGTCCATTGTATGCGGGAGTTTGATTAACACCACATCCATTGTCCCAGCAACGAAATGTTTATTAGTGACCATGCACTAATTAAACTCTGTCGTGTGATTTGTCGACTGCGTTTGTCAGTGTTTGTCAGTTTGTCCGTTTGTCAGTTTGTCAGCTTGTCACTGCAAATGAATCGCTGCTCTGTGGAGCAGAAGATCATAAATGCCGCTAAAAGGTGTGGGCGTGAAAAAAGAAAACAACAATTTGGCGTTTGTTTTGGGGCTTTGATTCGATTTGTTGATTGAATTGATTAGAGCCGTGCCCCACAGTCGTCATGTGTGCATGTCTGTGCGTGCCAGTGTGTGTTTTGGATATTTTTTGTGTGGTTGGCGAGGGTGTAATTAATCACAACACTCAAGTTCGTCATTTGACAAAGAGTGCTAACTACGCTAATAAAAGGAATTTACATAGAAAAACGCACAAAAGTGTTTCCAAGTCGAAACTAAATTGTACGAGTCAAAGCGAGTTATTACACATACATTTCAGAATGTATTATTTTGCATAAGATCTAATCAAATTTCAATAATTTTAGATTTTGTGAGTTCCTTAGCAGTTTATGTTCAAATATGGCGCCTACTGATATTTAACACGCTATCGCAAGCTAAATGCTACGACACACAGTGACAGTGACACTGTGAAATTAAATAGAAAATAAAATAAAAAAAAATAAATAGAATAAAAACAAAAAATGTACCCAAAAAATTTCCAATTTTTGTTCTCATAAAAATAAATGTAAATTTAATTTAAACGTAAATTGGCTTTTTAGTGACAATAAGTATTCTGTATTCTCACTTTTGCTTTATTTCAAAATCAGAATGTGGCGCCAACATAAATTTTACTCTTCATCAGAAGCTAACCGCTACAGCACTTGCAAGTGCACTTAAGTGCTTTTTTATTGCTTTTTATATTTTTTTTTGACGTTTAAACATTATTCTAGACACAATTAAATAAAAGGGAATACATAAAAGTAGATAGTTATGTAGAAAATGTATATATCAATCGGATTAAATTATGTGTTCAGGGCTGAGAGTCTAAGCTAGCTATCAATATTAAACCTAATATCCAAATCGAAGATTATGATATACGATCATGGACAGTGAACGATTAAATAGAGGGGGGTTTAGTGGGTTAGGTTTTTTCTTATTCTAGAATGTAGCAGATTTGTAGTTATCACGTTAAATTGTCAATTTTTCGCGCCCAGAGTTGTATCAGGTTATATCGGGTTATATTTTTCAACCATCAACAGTGTCGATAGCACTATCGAATATTTTCCCATCACTAGGTCGGTCCCTACTGTTTTTGATTGTCATTCAACAAAAATTTCTCAATTTCAGAATTTCCCTATAGAAACTGTTCAAATCAAATACAAATTACAAGCAAAATGGTATGTAATGTCGTGCGACTATATTGGATGACTATTAACACAGTGTGAATTTGCCCCGCCCCGCTTAGAATCAGCAATCGTTGAAAGTGCAGCCGAGCGAGTTGACGGTGCTCCATGCCTCCGGCAAAGTGGGAATGCCCACGGAGGAGAACTGCTTCAATCAACTGGCCCATGTGCATCGTCTTCGCGACTCGGAGGCCAACTACAATGAGCATCAGTATTCCCTCAATATGCAGATGCTGCGCAATCGCGAGGGTCTGGGTGTTCCCCTGAAGATGGGCATGGAGCGTCATTCCGCACGCCAGGTGGGACGTCTGCCCTTCTTGCCCTCCAGGTGAGTGGTTGCCATAGCTATAAATGTGTGTGTCTTGTTGTAATATGCTGTTTGTTTTAGCAACTTCATGGATGATGTGCTGACTGGACGCAATGAGAGCATCAGCTTTGAGGACTTTTTGGGTCTGCCCGAGTACAACGAGCACATGCGTCAGCCACACGCTGTGGTGGAGAAGTCTCTCGGTATCTACTAAATCCACGTAGTCTTATAAACGCTTAGCGTTAAGCAAACATTCTAAACGATATAATTCAGAAAATAAATTAAACAAATAGTCCCCGGGCTAAGAGATGAAAGAACGTGCGATTCCCTTTTTTTTGAGCCAAATTCATGTATTTCTTTATTTGTTCATCGCTGTAAGGTCAATATTTAGCTAGTTTCTTTAAACTTATACACTTTATTCAAACAAAACTAAACGCTAACTGAAATATTGGCAGAAAGGATTGTTTCTTGTACTGAGGAGATTCGTTAAAATTATAAATTGGATTTAAAACAATAGAGAAAAGTACAATTAAAGATTTTTGTATAAATTAAACAAAAATATAGATTGTAAAATGGACGAATTCGTTTCGTAAAATTAGGCTTACATTTAGGACAAACCGAAAAATAAACGGAGGGCATTTCACTTAGGGAAAACTCGAAGCGTTTCAAAAACGACACAAAAAATTGCATATATACATAAAGATATTCGAATTTGGATATAACAATAACTGATCAAATAAATACTCTGTTTTCGGCTGTAAAATAGATACTTTGTTCAATTACTGGAATATTCTGGAGAGATTTATGTTGTAATTTGATTTTGTTTCGTTTTATGTATATGCAAGATGACAATGCTGTAGTTTAGGTTGGTTGTGTTCCGATTTTAGTAGATCCAATTCACGGGCACCCACTGATCTTCGTGGCTCATCTGATCGAGGGTCTCCACCACCTGACGGAACGTCTCATCGAAGTCCTCGTTGATAATGACCATATCGAAGTATTTCTCGTACTTTCGCTGAACAAAGCTACTCTCCTCGACGGTGGCAACCAGATCGTCGTCCTGCGGAGAGAACCGATACAGATCGTATGTGTTAAGCAAGGTCTGGGTATTCAGGCAGATATCTAAGAGGGCTACTAGTGTGGCCTACGGGTCGAGTGTGCACAAAAGCGGATGAGTGTGTGTGTAGTACGACATTAATCCATTTTGTAGAGTGCATAAGACTAGGGTGGGGGGACTTTACCTCATAAAGCGATGCTAGCGACTCGAGCGTACGTGCCCGCCTGGAGCTGAAGCGTATGGAACTTTGACGATCAAACTGTGGAGTAGGGCAATCAATAATAAAGGACTCTATGGGTTGGGTACTACTCTAAGGACATACGGATAGATTTCTATTGGAACCGGTAGCCCGGCGATCGGCATAGATTGTCTTGAGCTGATCCATGCCCGGCGCCGCAACAAATATAACAAATGGCATCAGTTCCTGGCTATTGTGAAGGATCTTGAGTGCATTTGGTGCACAGTCCAGGATGCACATGCGACCGCTATTGATCACATCCTTGATGGACTGCAAATGGGTGCCATACAGATTGCCATTGTGTTCGCCATACTCGAGGAATTCGTTCTGTTTGACGGCCTCCTCCATTTCCTCGCGATCCATGAACCAATAGCTTGTGCCGTTCTCCTCCAAAGCGCGTTTCGGGCGACTTGTATCTGAACAAATGGATGATATATGTATATATTAATGGTCATTTAAAGTCCTGTATTTGACTTACGAGGAATAACTGCTCCAAACTTATCCACATCGCTGTTGATCAGACGATTTTTGAGCGTGCGCCTGCCCACACCGGAGACGCCAATCAGTACCAGGGTTTTCCTGCGGAACGGCGGCATACGAGTGACCTCCTCATAGAGGAGAAGTTCCGCCTTATCGAACTCACAATTGGCCACGGATCGGTACATGGTCTTTCGCTTTCGTTTGGAGATCTGCCACAGGAAAGATGTTCAATTAGATTTGGATTATACTACGGCTTAAATGGAGCACTCACCCTCGTGCCACAGATTCCGATTTTGTGCACATAATCCGCCTCGGGTGCCACAAACGCTTTACGTCTCTCCTCCAACTCTTGTGAGGGAATCAGACCAATTTTATCCGTTTCTGCGGTTATATTCTTGGCCTGCCACCAATTGGGATCCTTGACATTGATGATCTGCAAAATGTCACCCGATTTGAAGGGCAGTCCAATATCCCTGCATGGCAGTAAGGAATCCTCTGAGGGATTATATGTGAACAAGGCACGCATATAGCACTGTGGATAAACAGATGCATCGGATATCATTATCGCTTTGTCTAGTTTAGGTGTAGCTTAGGCCAAGATTTACTTACTTAGTTGCAAGTGATTCGAGAATTTTGAAGGGGGACTTTGTTCTAAGATTAGCTATTATTTATTCAATTATAATTTAGGAGTGTATACGGAATGCTACATATATCGTTTATATGCGTGAATACTATATGTTTTCTTACTTATAATTGCAAAAATCTGTAGAAATTATATTTCGTTCTCAAAATGCTATCAAAAATATTGGGCTTTTAATTGAAATGATTGCAAAAATGGGGGAGAACATCTAAAGCAAAAAACGTTTCTCCAAGCTAATCAAAAATCCATGCAAAAAGCAGAAAATTCTTGGAAAAACCAAAGACCATTTAAATAGTTAGGGAAGCAAGTCTTATCCCATAAATTTTAATGGTTATAAGCATGGTATAAGCTACTTATTATATTCTCTTTGGAGCAACTCTCTCCAACAAAACGGTAAACATTCAAAACATCCAAAACTTACCGTTAACTTCTTGCCCGTCTCTAGACCCGCGATGCCATTCTGTTTTACCTGACCCCCACTCACGGTATAGCGACCACTCTTGATCTCCTCATCCACATTGGGCCCGATCTTGAGGGTTAGATTCTCCTTGGCCCGAGATACCTCCACCTGGAGTTCGTCGGGCGAATGCACTGGTGTACCGTTCACCTCCAGTATAACATCGCCGACATGCAGCATGCTCTGTTTGTCGATGACACCGCCAGCCAGTATCCGAGCGATAACCAGCTGCTTGTACTCGTCCATTTCGACGGTGAGGCCCAGGGGTTTGCTGGGATCCCGACGCAGACCCACCATCTTGATGGTCTCCACTGGCATCTTGCTCTTTAGTATATCCTCCGTGAAGAGATAGGTCCCAGATGGGCGTTGACTGGCTAGTTCTAGTTGGGTGGTTGAGCCGCCGGCAGCTTTGAAACGTTGCTCGAACAAATACCCTATCTCATCGTGGGCACGCAAAAGAGCCTAAAGCAAGGAGAGAGGAAAATGAGAAAGAGAATGTGAGTCAGAAAATGGAAAACAATGGGAAAGAAAGATCAGCCTTGGGGACTGAGGCTTTTGATACCCTTAAAGATCTGTTTAATTTCTCAATGTGATGATAAATCTCTTAAGGTTTTACTAATATATGAGTAAGTCTTACAGGTAAACACATATACTATGTTCACTTAGAAGGGTGTTGGTAGAACTCCAGACAAATGGCTTTAAAAATTAGAGGCTATTGTATATAACTTTAAGATGAGTAACGCCCATACATTTCAATGGTATACGATTTTCCCAGTGTGGATTTTGGATTTTTTCTTTTAAAGCTGATCAGGAATATATTCTTTTGAGGTTAGAAACAGTTTAAGGTTACAGATGCTACGAAAGCTTGAAAGCACATTCTTTGTTCATTTTATAACACAATTAGTTTAAGATCTCCTGTGTTCAAGAGTATTTGGAATGTCCTTTGGCTTGAATTGAAATCTAATGTATCTTTTAAGTTGAGAAAGAAATAGAGAGAACACTTTAGTTTTTGGAACTCCTCCTCAGCTTAGATGTATAGGTACGTATCTGCAGAACCTCCATAGTAAATGTTACACCGGCTGGAAAACCCTTTCTCTTACTTACACGAAAATGAGGTTGGGCCAAAAGCTTAGCGAGCTCCCGCGACTCCAATCGCCTTGAGGGTGAAAACTTGCGTATGATATCGTCACAGATCGGCTTGTTGTTGAGATGAGCGGGCAGAAAGACTGGCACTGGCTGTGGCTCTGTGGGATTTAGCTGTGAGAACCAGAATAGTAAACAGAATAAGCATCAAACATTTGTCATGTACATCTAATTAAATTCTGACTGGAGCTGGGCTTGGGGCTGGGGCTGGGGCGTGCCTGCCCTAGGTCAAGTCGAGTCACATCGTCTTGTCTCGTCTTGTATCCATCCATCCATCCAACCACTCCATTCATTCACTTTGGGTTAATTGAGTGAGTGCGTTAATTGGTACAAGTTCTTTTTTGGAGAGGCTCTCTGGCACTCTTTCCACCCCACCCCACCCCTACCCCCATTTAACCCCAGTGACCTTTAGTGTGTTTCGCAAAAGACAACGAAATATTTCGAGTCTTAGGTCAAAAATTGGGTCGCTCTTGCCTTTGGAAATTTGGGTCGTCTGAGGTCTAGGAATAAAAAGTGAATTTTCTGCTTTAATTGCACATAATTCCTATCTTCCGGCTTTGCCATTCTTTTGTCCCCCTTCTTTTTTTTGATTTTTTAATTTTTTGTTTCGGAATTTGCTTTTGTCGTCGGCGCCTCTTTCTGGTCTTGTATATATTATTTATCCCCCTTTTGCAGTTTCCGCCCACGATGGGAAAGACATGACGAGACGCCTCTGAGTCAACCTCATGCAATATTTATACGAATACGTATACGTTAGTGTCCATACATATATCATTTCTCTTTCTCTTGCTCTGTTTCTATTTGTCTCTTTTTTCTCTAGATGATGAACCAAATACTGGGAGTGTGGGGGGACGTCTATAGGGCAGTTGATTATGTGGCGAAAGCTTGGTCAATTGCACTTGCTGAAAGTGCATTCTTGCCATGAACTTTTATTGATTTTTATTTTACGGAATACTTGTTTTTCCCAGTCGAGAAAAAGTCTGCCAGAAACTACTACTTTACCAGATATTAATATACTACATACGAGTATATGTATATACAAAATAGTTTATATTATGTATCCACTCCTCTCCTCGTCGAATCACCTTCACCTTAGCTTCAAATCGAATCGAATGCTTAGCAACCCAAACCTTCCTCTTCTTATTCACTTCCTCATTTCCTCCCATTGGATAAGTGAGCCTGGGATATTGGCATTGGCTTGGTGCCCACCGTCGACTTCTGTTTATTTATTTAGACATTTTTGTCTGACGAAGATCATGTTTCGCTGTCCCAGCCCTCAGTATTTCAGCTCTTCAGCTCTTCTTCCGTGTGAAAAGACTGAAGAAGCCCCACCAAACACAGAGACACGCGACAGATAATCCCCATCCTCGTGAACACCCACACCCACACACACACACACACACACACACAAATATGCGGGTGACAATTGTCATTGATACTTTTCTGCATTTGCTGTTCCGTTCCGTTCCTCCTGCTGTCTGTGGTACTTTTGTGGTACCCTTTTCAAGAGAGGTACTATGGTTTTGGGTAGAGTACCACTATATCTATCTATTCTTAAAGGTATTTGAAGGCTGCAGCTTGTTAGTTTTGGATCTACATTCATACGAGTATGTATATATCTGCTGTTGGTTGGTAGGTATCGGTAAGCAGAAGATCGGATAGCTATATCACATAATACATCTTTAGTCATACCTCAGCTAAAACTGACTCGATAGATCGCTCTAGAACAATCGATAAAAACAACTTTGTTTGTGAAGTTACAAATTGTAATTGAATCATTTTTTAGATAAATTCAGTTGAATTCATTTGGAATCGAACAACTATACCATAAATATACATACATGTGTAATGTATGCATATATCATAGGAAAATCCTATCTTAAATTTATTTTTATAGATAAACCACTTAGATGTGGCTTGGAGAAAATTCCATTGAAAATAATGTTGAAAAGAAAACGAATCTTTTTGCTACAAAGTGTATGCTTTCTGAAGAATACAATTTTCCAGATATCGATTCAAAATGGATCTGCCACATATCTGAAAGAGTATCTAGAAAGAGGTTCAGATCCCCTGTCTTGCTTGTTGCCGTTGTGCTTGTGGCTGCCTTTGGTGGCTTTTGTTTTTGTTGTTGTTTCTGTTAGCCATAAAGGGCTTTCACCTCACCAAATGGGGTTTGTCATGACAACGACAACAGCGCAAATAGCTTTAAACAAAAAAAAGACACATCTTAACCGTTTCAACAGGTGATTACTAATTAAGCAAATTGTTAATTAAACACACACCAAAAACAACACACGTAAACAACAACATCTCTCTGTCTCTCTTTCTCCTTTGGCCAAGGCTAATGCTTGGGAAATTCGATCTACAGATGAGTATTTTTTTAAATATATTTTATTTCCCCCGGGATCACATTTCTAATTAAAACACATTCATTCCACAAGTTTTATGGTTGATTGGAAGCGCCTTTCGTTTTTCAATTACACTTTTTTTCTTGACTTTTTCTTGGTTATTTTTTCGGTTAGAGGTAGAGCCACTCCCAAAACGCGCGAGCGGGAGCGCTTAAAGCCAAGAAGAGCACAAAAGCGCGGAGAGAGAGAGAGCGAGCACTATGTGTGCGTGTGTGTTGGTGTGTGTTCAGGTGCGAGTATCTGTGTGAGAGTTGGATATTTTTTTTTGGAAATGCCAAAACACAGTTAAGTCTGCTGTTTGTTGGCCAGGTTACACAATTCTTGGCGCGGGGGGTGTACACAGCGCGACTACGTCATCAATATACGTACAAGTAAACTTGGCTAACAGAAAAGCTCTCGTTTCCAAGGCAGTAATTTGGACACAACAAAAGCAATCCGATTTGCTCTACTTTTCTATTTTAGTCGTTTATTATTGATCTGTTGATGGAATTTGTGGGAATTTACACCTTTTTCTTGGTTATAACGCACAATTTTTAAACGAAATGAAGTCAAGACGCGTTTACAAAGAGAGCGAGAGAGCGAGAGCGAACTAACTGTTGCATATGCCGCCCCGTTTAAGCCACGCTCACACACACACATGCAGTAGCGCAGTAAATGCTCACTGAATCGAACCAGCCCGAACCGGAACCCCAACGGACCGTAGCGCGCGCGTATTTTGTGGATCCAACCTCACCTTAGTACTGCTTAAAAGTATCTGACTCACACGAGCTTCATTTGTACGGCACAGAGCTAGGGCTAGCGCTCGCTAGTGTCCAAGTATCCAAGAGAACGGGAAAGAGAGCTCGCTCTTGCCGTGTGCTGTGCTTCGGCTTGATGGTGTGCGTAAAGCTCACGTTATCTTAGCTCACGTTACAACTGTACGCTTAACAGAGGCTAATGCTGTAGTTTAACAGAGACTTTGAGCAGCGCTCTTTCTCTCAGTCGCTCTCTTTCTATCTTGCTGAGAGCAGTTGTAAGTTAAATGTTAGTTTTAACAGTGACTTAGGAGTAAGAACGAACGTTGTGGTCGACTTAAGGATATTCAGTAAATATAAATTTAAGAAGATGTGCAACAGGCACAAGCTGTGCAAACATATTTTGTTTTTAAATTAATATTAATTTTTTAAGAGTGTTATTAAGATTAATTGTAATTGATATTTAAATTTTGTATTTTTTTTAAATTTAATTTTATTTACTGTTTTTTATGAATTTATTTTACAAATATCTTTTTAATAGTGGACATCATCGTAGATAATGTTAAAATTTTAGGTCACTCCAGCCGTAGTCCTTTAAAATTCGGAATACTTCAATGTTCGATTTAGATAGAGTTTCGAGTTTAACACCTTATTTGAATGATCTAGCGTTGATCCGGAATATATATTTGTAGGGTCAGAAAACCATTCTTTCTGCCTCTTCTATAGATTTTGAGCAAAACAATATACCCCTATACCATACCAGTACAGGCTATAATAATGAAAGCTTAACCTGAAGAGACCTGATGCGAGGCAAGATATTCTGCATCTCTGTAAAGTTTCTGTATTCGTGGTATTTAAAATGATTCAATCTTTCAATATAACTCTCTTTGTATCTTGAAAGCTCTTCTCCTCTGTACAGCTTTGGTAGTTATCTGAAGATCTCACAGATTCTCTCGCTCTGTAAAGCTTTTACGCGCTCTCTCTCTCTCTCTCCATCTATGTATCTGTCTCCGCAAGCGAGTTGCATTAGTAGGCCAACCAGTTTGGGCTTTTTGTGCATCGTTATACCCCGTATGGAAGAAGCAGGTAACATAAAGCCACCACAGGTATGTGTTATTTACGTTGAAATATGTTTTCAAACCGGTTCTCCCTACAAACAAATACAGAGACAAAGCTTCTTTGGGGCTTTGGATATTAAAGAGTTGACTCCGCGACTTGTGCCGTATTTTATGTAATCTGCATAAACTAGGGGAGTGCTCGAAGAGTGTTGAGAGAGCAACGATTGTTGGGGGAGTATTCGGTTTGGGTTTTCGGGTAAGTGACATTTCATATTTTCTTATCTCGTGACTTGTGATTTTAATTACTTTCACTGCCTTTCTCAACAGCCACAGACCGCAAAAGCAAAAGCAACAGCAACCAACAATCCACCTAGGAAAATGTGGGATTCTAATTATCCGCGTCACGCGATGTCGCTTTTCATTATTTTTGTGGTTTGGGTTTGGTGGACTGGTTGGTTTGTTTTGGTTTTCCCTAAAGCTTGTTTAAGGTTATGGCGAATTTGAGGTTAGGTTTGGTCAAAAGAGATGAGAACTACCATTAAAAACCTCATTAAATCATTAGATGATCTTAAGGAGAAGGATTATAGAAATAAGTAATCTATGATCCAAAGTTCAAGAATTGGTTTCCCATTAGCTCTTTGGGAAAACAGATTTCTTTGGAGGAAATCTCCATCTCCCTTGGGCGGACATCTTGCAAGGGAAGAGGATTCTACTTATCCGTCTATTGTTATTTCTAAAACTTATGAGTTCCGCCCTGGAAAGCTTTACTCTTATGTATACCTCTATCACCTTTAAAGGGCATTACCATTTCGGTTTTAGCCTCAGAAAAGCATTTCTTTTATTGTTTTCCCAGGCAATTCGCGTGTTTGCCGCATAAACAATCCAAAAATATTTACTACTTGATTAAGTTACCATTTTTTATGCAGATTTTACTACGAAACTTGAAGTAATTTTTAGGGTCAAGCAAGTCCATTATATCACAATAATGATCTAATAAAGACCTCATTCTGTGTGGCTGAAACTCATCTTCTGCCTCAACAGGGTCAAGTTTAGTGCGAAAATAAGTGCGAAAAGAAAAACAAAGATGGTGTTAATGCGGGGCCATAAAAATACTCCAAGAATGGGCGGATGAAAGAGATGAAAACTCAGAGTTGCTTCGACGGGGGATATCATTCACCCTTTAGCAGGCGTTACGGAGTGCTCTGCGCTTTGGTAAAGCAATCAGGCAGGGATATACCCCCCAAGGAAAATGATGTAATAAAGAAAGCACACCACACGCATACACATACATAATATCTAGACCGAAAATCAGCATGCAATGCCATCGATAAAGTAAACAAAGATTGCCCCTGTATGGGGCGCTGTGTATGGGTGTGGAAATGGGTATGGGTATGGGTATGGTATGGAAAAATGTGTGTGGAAAAAGAAGAAACGTATGCGCAATTTTCTTATTGAACAGATGCTCGCTGGAGAACGGGTAACTGGGTCAGAAATAAATGTGATTCGTGTTCTGGTCCACTTACCATCAGCTCCTTGTGGGGTGTGTTGGGATTGCTGAGCAGCAGGCCCTTCAGGAAGATCTCATCGTGGTCGGAGAGGTCCGTGGAGTGCCGAAAGGCGGCTGAGAATCGCAATCGTAAACCAATCGTAAATGACAATCGTTTCGACAGCTTAATGTACCGTTAAACCTACCGTTATCGGATGTATCATCCTCGCCGGCACTGACCCTATTGTTGCTGGCCAGAAGCTCAACCTTGTCCTGACGCGCCGCCCGACGGGACCGGGCACTCCACCGCACCATTCTGGCACCGCCAACGAAGAGACACGAAGTGGCAGAGAGAAGGAGGAGGGTCGAGTCCAAAATAATGGCCACAAATGAATCAATTCGAAGGTTAAGGAACTCGAATTCGATTGTGTATCACAGGTTCTTTAGGGGCATTCCGGCAGATATTTTTCAGCACACAAATAATTCCATTAATAATCACTGGATGTTATTGTTTGGGCGCCACGCATCCGCTAACAACAAGTCGAAAACTGTTTGTCTCTCAATCTACTCCAAGAAACCACTCTGAAATCTGAAAGCCAAGTTACTGCGACCCGACAGCTGGGCAAGAGAGCGCCCAAATGAAAAATTATTGTAGACATTTTAGCATTAACATGCAGCATTTGCAGATATCTTTTTGGATACTGTTAAAAAAAGCCAAGTTACGCTAAGCTTTTCAGCTCTGTTAACTTTGCAGAGTAGCTT
The DNA here is from genome assembly GCA_963969585.1 of Drosophila helvetica. Lineage (NCBI taxonomy): Eukaryota > Metazoa > Arthropoda > Insecta > Diptera > Drosophilidae > Drosophila > Drosophila helvetica. Next base: position 11,814,812 of record OZ018402.1, on the reverse strand, counting down.
TTCGGATCTGTTAATTTTAAAGAAAAGCTTTTCTGCTCAAAACATGTTTTTGTAATTTTTTCCCACACAATTAAAAGTAAGTTGAACAACTAATTTAAATAAATAATAATATTGGTCAAATTGAAAAATATAATTTTTATTGCACTATGTAGATGGCGGCTTACATTCAAACGCGATTTGTTGTATTGACGATAGCGATATAGTCTAGGGCCGCTGGCTCACGGTATATTTTGCGGCATATAATGGTATATTTCAGCAATTTCATCAATATATTAAGTTCATTTGTTTTCTTTAAAATACCTTTATTTTAAAGATCATAGCTTATTTTGTTGCCGCCAATTCGAAAAATATAGATTTTTGTTGAAAGCTCCATCCGAACTCATACTTGAGTGTGATAAGACCATAATTTGGTTTGATCGAACAATTTCCCTACAACATGAGTATCAGCTCATACTTGACACGCAAAAATAAGCGAAATCAACGAATGAAAGGTATGGCCAACAGGCAAAGGCAGCCAAGGGAAATTCCAAGGCTAATACGAACCTAGCCTCACCTCACCTAGCCGTCATTTTTCGATGATATACCTTGAGAACAGGCCTGTCCGCAAGGTATGTGAGCCAATGGGGTGGACTTTACCTTGCAGGGGTTGAACTTTGTCAGCCGTTTTGCCTGTTCGCCATACCCGATTTTTTCTTCACTTGCCCAGCTATTTCCCAGCGGGAAATTTTGTAAACTTCCCTCTGCGTTGTTATCATCACAATATCAAACTTATCAAACTTCCCCAATTTTTTTGAACCGACGGTTGTTGCGTGCGGTTGTGTCGTCGATTTTTTTCTGACTTCAGAAAATTCCGTTGAATGCCACAAAAAAACAAATATTAAATTGCTATTTGAGCCAACAAAAAAAAAAATTATGAACGACAATATTATTAAAAAATATACATAAACCAAAAACTGTTCTGTGAATCTCTGCGTCAAAACGCGTATAAAGCCGTTTGTTTACATTTAGACAAGACAGGCTAGACGACAATTTTAAAAACACGCGGGCAAATCGTTGTGAACAAAATAAAACATTGCTTGTATGGTTTCAAATATTGCTATTTAATTGCGATTTAGTAAAGAAAATCAAACGTCTCATTTTTTCGACTGCCACAAAATCCACAAAAAAATATTCGCATCAGCATCTTGGGTAAGCGAAAGACGCCCGCCAACAGCTTCCTCCAATTGTTGTTTTGTGTCTCTCTCTGCGTGTGTGTGTGTGTGTGTTGATGCTGCGAAACGTGAAATGCAAATTATTGCAATGCAAAACAAAACGGTTTCGCGTGTGTTGAAAAAATATTGAATTTGCAACAACAACAAGACCAACAACAGGCAGAACAGCGTGTGAGAGGGAGACACGAAAATATTGCGCGCCAAAAGCCACAGGATTGCACAAAAACAACAGAAAAAGAAAGAAAGACCAATAGGAAAAGCAACAACAGGCAATAAAGAAGGAAAAGGAGAGGCTGTGCAGAAGAAGAACCTGAAAAGAAGCAGAAGCTGAGCAGAGCCCTGGAGTAGCAGAGGTTAAAGCAAAAGCAGAATCTGGAAGCAGAAGCAGCGAACAAAAAGCAGCTAGAAACAGCGGGAAGTTAGAGCGGGACAGCATCAAAAGCAGCTGAGAGGACAAACAGCCACAACAAAAACGGGATAACAAATCAAAACATTAGCAAGAGAGAGCGAAGGAATTCCAGTATCTCTCCCTTCCACTCATCGCAATTTATTTTATCCACCCCACTAGAGCACAAACGGCTCCCGGACGCGGAGAGGATCCGAGCCAAACACTTGAAGCATTTGTGCTCTGTGGTGAGTTTTTCCAATGGGTTTTCAATTGGGGACCCTATCCCTGCAGCTATACGTCCCTCTATCCGTCTATACCTCAAATCGTTCTATCGGAACTTCAATTTATCCGTATGTCCCATCCCTCTACCCGAAAGTCCACACATTCTCACTCCCTTTCCGTTCGTTTATTCAATGTCCTCCGGACAAAAACATTTGGCAAAGTGCAAAAGTCAAGGCTCCTATTCAGGGTTTTTGATTTGCGCCGTTTTGACCTTTGGCAAAGCAGAAAGAGTGTAAAAAAAATATATATAACATTGAGTGTGCACAGACGACATCCCGAGTCCTTGACTGGCGACAGCTCCTGAATATGCTGCACAGTGGTTGGTGTTGCACACAAAAATTGAGCAATTCCATTCCCAAGGCCCATATAATCAGCTGCACTTCCATGAGGAAATAGCGGGCATTACTTATGGGATTGTGTTTGGAAAAAATAGCGAAACAATGGGGTAACACAATGCTGATTAATGCACTGTGACGAAATTGGAAGAAATGCCTGTCGGTCGGTCTGTCTGTCTGTCTTTGTCGTATATAATAATGCGCGCAAAATGTCGAATGAAGTCAGGTAGAAAACGGCAGAGATTCCCAACAACCCCGAACGAGATTACGTGCCTTTTTTCCTGTTTATGCGACTGGGCATCTTGATCGAATTACCTTGAGAATTGATCGTGTGTGGCGGAATGGAATGCGATTTTAGGCAGAACTTTGTTTTGGAAACCGGAATGAACCAGGCATCCTTATTTCTTAGGAATTGGAAAAACCTGATGGATCGAGAGATCACAGCTTTTTGATAATCTTAAACCAAAGAAACATAATGCTGAATTTTTAGTTTATTTCATGATTATCTATATGAAACAGATTATTTTTTCCGAAATATGTAATTATTAAAGGATGCCAAAGTGCTATAAGACAATTACCAATATTCCTAAAATATATTTTTTCTTAATAGGCTATTCTTCATTAAACCGGATTAATAATAATACTGAACCTGATTTATCCTTTATATTGTTCATTCAGAAACCTAAACTAAAAGGAGATTAGGAGCTGTTTCCTGTTTCAAACCAGATTTCTAAAGAGTTTCCCATTCCTTAACGGTTCCAAACCGGATTGAACAGGGAATTCCCTGTACTCGTAACATTTACTTCTTGACCATCCTACAATGTATTTTCCTCCCTAATTGCCTGGCCTGTGTTGACACTTATCCCATTATCTGCCATATACCACGCCTTGTCGTCATCAAGTACTGCATGTGAAAGTAAAAGCTGATAAGAGAACACTTTATGAGACGTCTCCCAGTCCAAGCCCAACCCGAAAAAAAGCAATAAAATGGTATAAGAAATCGGGCAATTATGATTAGATCCCCATCCCCATTGCACAGATTATTTAATGGCAGCTTGGGGCACACTGTGCGGGGCAATGTCTGCTGCTTGTGACTCTCTGCTGCGCCCCGGTAATCAAACGTCTAGACAGTGTCCCGTCGTTGTTGCAGCTTCTTTAGGAGACGTTCCCCGTTTCCCCCTTCTCCCTTCCCTTCAATGTGCAGCCGTCGACACTACACTCCATTCCTCGCCATTCGACAGGCTGCTGCTGCTGCTGCACCCTTCATTCTCTTCATTCTGTAGCCTGCATCCTTTTTCGCCTCTCTTTATGCTGCCTCCCTTTCGCAATTCTGACTCCTGCATACGTTTCCCCCCTCTCCATCCTTCAGTCTGCAATCCCCTACCAACAACAACAGCAACACCAGCAAAAGGGCTCCCTGCTCCCGACTTTTCTCTCTCTCTCTCTCTTTCGCATATCTCCTCTCTGTATACTCACAAAACAAATACAACATACTCGTACATAATCCCGTTTTTATTGCGACTGAGTGAGAAAACGAACCAAAGGATAAACAAGAAAGACAGAGTAGTAGGTTCGGGGTTTAATGAATTTGATGCCCTTCCAAAAGTATTTCGTATAAATTCCAATTTTTTGCGAGATACTTGCTTTTGGACCTATGTATGTATATAAAACTGGAATTTGCTTGGATTATCCTTGGAAACTAATTTCTGCCTGAAAATATATAGTCAAAAAGCATAACAGCATCCTCTGCAAGGGTATAAAAGTACCACAGAAGTCGTGTAGTAGTCCTTTGGTCTGGTTCTCATATCTCCATCTCTTCCCTTTTTTTTGGCGACGCGTGTGAACTCCACTCGACTCTCCCGACCCAGACTGGCTGGCCTGGGCCATGCCACTCAATCATTATGAAAATAACGCTCGTAAATTACAAAACCATGGTTTTATTTGTCAAAATTTGAAACTTATTTGAACAGGCGCCAAGCAAAGGGCAGCAAGCAAAACGGCAGGCAACAGCAGCAGCCAGAAGCAGAGAGAGAGAGAGAGTCCAGTTGTTCCCCAATCGAGTTTCTTCTGTGTGTGTGTTCGTGCGCGTATACGGTATACGTACGTGTACCGTTCTTTTCGTTTTTGTTGTGCTTGTTTCGTCTTTTGTTCGTGATTAGCATGCTCATTCGCTCGTTTTTCTCACTCGCCCCCATCGAGTTCGAGTGAAAGAGCTCTGGCCTGGCATACCATCCAGGCATCCCCGAGCCCTTTCGATTCACTCACTCGGTTTTAGCTCCACTCATATCCAAATCTACCCAAAAAATCGACTCATATCTCCCATTCTTATGTATTTACATTTTTATCAATGAATTTCTAATTACTGAACAATTTGTGTTTTTTCGGATTATTAACCGCCAGTCGGTCCTCTGCATATCACATGGTTGTTGCCCATTTGGGTTGGCTTGGTTAATGATTGATAAAGTGTCCGGATGGTTACCGAATGTGGGGGAGTCTGTCCCCCGAAATGGTAGCCCTGATTGCCGGCTATTAATCTCCGCTTGATTGATGGACCAGTCCAAAAGCTTCTGGCACATGAATTTTTAAGTACAGAGGAAAATTTTTGCATACTCGTACCAAAGACAATATAAATATAAATATAAATATTTATATTGTCTTTGCTCGTACTTTGGGTCCTCAAAAAATTGTATTAAAGTGAAGGGGGAATTGAATGCATGAAACTCTGCATTTATAAGAGTTGAGTTTATTTTTACAAAGGCATTATTAACTACAGCTTATAAGTAAAGCAAATATGTTGTTGATTTTACCTAAACAAAAAACTTGGAAAACAGTAGACATTTTTGGGTAACTTGCAGTTCCACAAAACCCAACAGTTACCAGATGTTTTTTCCCAAAAATAAAACTTAAGAGCAACAATCATTTCAATTTTTAGGTTTAGAGTCAGCATTGAACAGATGTTTTTATTATAAAAGAATTCAAATAAAAAAAGAAATTGTGGCTAAATCTATTTAAAGATTCACTGTTGTTTTTTGAAGTTAACTTTAACATATCCTTGTTACACTTTTAATAAAAAAATTAAATGAGGTCTTTATTTGTAACTCCTACATGACATTAACCAATTTAACAGATGCCCCACATTATAATAACTTGATTTAGACAATGAAATTGATTTAAATTTTGTAGATACGTTAAAAAGGGGCACCCCTATGTGAATTGTAAAACATTTTAATTTATCGCAATTGTTATTTATACGAATAGGCGCGTATATTTCCATTTGCTTAAGTGCTTTGTTTGCTCAAATTACGATTAGGTCAACTACACAGCATAGCAGCACATGTATGTAAATGCCATTGGAACACACAAGCATTCCCATTTCTGGTGTTTCTGCTTCCCATTTCTGGATTAGATTTGCAAAAAAAAAAAACTATAGCAAGCGACGGCAAGGCCACACAAAAACTGAGCAATCAATGGAAACAAGAACAAAATGTAAATCCAAATGGCTAGAAGTCGAAATAGATATACCCTAACATTAAGATAACAACCCAATCAAACTTAACCCATATTCGGGACTCCATCTCTTATCCTGTTGATTGAGATTACCAAGTTCTAGAGTCATCCAAACAATCTTCTATCATTGGAAAAAGATTACAGGTAACGTTTGCAGTATGAATTAACAGGATTAGGGGTTTTTTTTTATATGGTCTTCCAAGGCAATGCACACTCTTTTTTTGTATGGATAAAAAGTTTTTTTTAGAATGGGATAAGATTGGTTAGAAATAAGAAAAAGGCATTCGAAGAGAATACTCGTAGAAAAAACTTTCTAGAATATGTAAATGTCTTATCTGCTTATATCTATAGTATTATAATCCCACCAAATCCCATTTCCAGACACCCAACTCAATGCCACAGCTGACAATACCCTTTCTCTTTCCTAGAGTAAAATGGGAGCAAAACAGGCGACGAGTGAATGAATGAAAAGTTTTTTCTTCTCATTTTTTTTTGACTGTTTGGAGAGGGGGTAGAGGTGAAATAATTGTATCGTGGAGAGTGCGAATAAGGAGGGGCGGTCGTCGTCGGCCATGTGCTTGATACGTAATCATCGCATTTTTGTTGTGAGACCACAAATAGCCATTTGTTGTGTATGTTTGTCGCCATATATGGTCATGTTTTGTGTAGAGTTTGTGCCGTGGAGTGGTTCGGTAGGCTGATAAGCGCAAGGCTTGGGCAGCAGCTCCTGAATGAAGAGAGTGAGAGAGCTCCCGGCATTTCGGCTCCTGGAAACGAAGAGGTAGAGTAAGAGAGTAAAAGAAAGATAGAGTGAGTGGAAACTTGAGATAGTGATGCATTCAAGAATAGAATGCATTCAAGTTCAAGACATTGATTGATAAACGTAACCAAAGAATAAAAACAGTATTGAATGAATATTTAATGCCACAGCCATGGCTCTTTGCTTTGCAATCCGTTTCTTATTAAAATTTAAACACAAATGAAATACACTCGAAGATGAAAAGCTTAGAGAGTGCGCGCAAGAGCTAGAGTGTGTGGGGAGAGTGCAATGGAAAGCCTGATCTACTGGCGCTTGCATTATTTTGTCCAAAAGCGGATGAGCAACTATGTAGCAGCAATGGGATAGAGGAAGATACACGTACATACATTAGTCGCCCCGTACTCGTAGTCAGTGATTGTAATTACGATTCCGGCTTATGCAATTCATCATTATGGCCACAATTTGCCCAAGCGACAGACCCCACTATGAAACAACAGCGAAATGCAATTGAATCGCGTTTGGAAATGAATGCCACCAGCAACAGCACTGGCCCCAAACCTAGCTCCAGCCCCAGCCCCATCGGAGGAGGCGCGCAACCCGAGTAACTCACAAAATATAAAAGTGAAAACTTGTTTTCCTTTCCAGCTACGAGAGTATTATTGTTTCTCGTTGTTTTCGCAGTTGTACTTTTTTTTTGCTGTTTTTTTTTATTATGTCTTGCATTTGACTTTGACTTTTCAACCGAGGCGGCGTCAACATTCGAATTGTCTTTTGCTACTTCTTCTCCCTCGTCTTCGTTCGTCTGTGTCTTTGTTGCTGTCGTCGTCATCAGTCACAGGCGGAGTCACAGTCACAGTCACAGTGTGTCGAAAGGCATTGACTATGGAAATTGGTTACACCATGTACTATAGTAGTGGAATGGAAATGAGTGATTGTCTAGTTCATTTAAGGCTGATCAAAGTTACACTTTGTTGATTTTTGGAATAAAATAATAATATAAATAGTAATGGGCATACGTAGCAGAGATTTCTGAAACGCTTCTTCGTAGCAGTATTCTCACAGAAGTCACAGTTTACTGCGACCGTTATACCTCGCACTGCATCGCCACTTTGCACAGTGGGTGTTAATTGCATTTAAAGTGTCCATTAGATTATCAGGCTGATGCTCCACACTGTGCAATGGAGACACCCCAAAAGCCACCACCAATATTTTGTGGTGACTGGCGGCGCTTTCGTTTTTCCCCTCCTCCCCTCCTCTAATGCCTTTTGCCACCCCGCACGCATTTGCAACAACACCCCAATTTGGGCCCCAATGAGTGTGATAGTGTTCGTGTGTGTGTCGAGCCGAAGGCTGTTGCTTTTGCTGTCTCTCTTGTCCCCCTCCCTAATAAAGCGAACGAGTGCAATGACGCGAGGCTCACAGAGCAGCAGAGAGTCAAGAGCAGAGGGCAGCGAGCGCCAGCAGCAGAGAGTCGAGAGCAGAGGGCAGCGCCACTCAAAGCAAGGTGTGTTAATAAAAGGTGCGATATTCCCCACTCTTCGAGTCACATTAAATATTGTACTAGACACTTTTTCACTACCTCTGTGTGCTATCACACTCTCACTCTCTGTGTGCACTCTCGGCGTTCGAGCACCTTCTGGTCATGCTTCAACCTCAAATGAGCATATGACTTGTTTCAAATCAGGAGAGCAAGCAATAGGAAGAGCAGGAGGGGAGGGCAAGCAAGCAGCCAATACACAAACACACACACACGAACACGCACACGACACCCCAACTCTGTTTGTGTGGGAGAGAGCGGAAAAGAGAGAGCAGAGAAGTAGCGACTAATAGTGTTTTTCGATTTTTGACTTCGTGCTGCACTTTTTGATGATTTCCTGTGAACATTTTGGATATTTCAACGTGAAGGAACTTGTTGCATGCGATTGCCACAGAGAGAGCGAGTGAGTGAGAGAGTGTTTCTTTAGCAATTTAATGTGTGACGTCAGCGCGTAAGAGATTTCATTGCGAGATGGAAAAAGTAAGACTTTGCGTGGAACTTTGGGAATTTATAGAGCAAATGAAATCTATAAATTTGATTAAACCAACTTTTGAGCATTTTAAAAGTAAAGCACTTTATAATCTCTAGAGATTTTCCATGACACAGTTGAAATAGCTAAGGAATTCGGAAAGTTGCGTTGCTAACAGAAAATACTAAATAGAAATACATTTTGTTTGGTATTTTATTGAAATTAACGAAAAGAATTGACAGGTGTTTGAAATCTGTACCAACATATTTTAAAAACTATTTTTGGATTTACTTTTGGAAAAAACTATGCATGAAGGAATGCGGGAAAGTGGAAACATATATTCTTATATTTAATATTTGTTGTGAAAATGAATATAGAAAAATTGGAGTAGTGATAGTGAGAGAAACGGCAGTATATCATTTAGTTCGATTTACAAAAGTTCGACTGTTTTTAATATTTAAATGGTTTTATTTGGCATCTTTTATGACTTGGCCATATGTACATTTTGTATGCAAATTATTTCCCCTTTCCATGATTCCCGTGCCGGCTGCCGTTCCGTTTCCGGCACTGATTGATTTCTATTGCTCAAACCGAGATATCAAATCAATCCGCAATGGATCCGTTTATTTTTGCCCACTCATCTCAGATAACCGCCTAAAAAGAGAGTGAAAGACTGGTATTGTATTTTTTCTTGTGGCTCATTTAATTGTTTTTATTTTTTGTATTTCGGTTGCAATCTGTGTGTGTGTTTTTATTTGTTTAGTGCTGCAATTTCTTCTGGTTATATAAACGCTGTATTTTACCTTTTTAAAATGATTGTTGTCTGCGAGCGCGTGAAATGTGTGCTTTCTGGTTATTCCTCGTCGACTGATTCGCGCTTTTGTTTTTGCTTGTTTGATTGGCTAATTTGATGTTTGTTGGTTGTTTTCGGCTCGTCAAGGCCGTCGCAGTTTGTTGTAATGCTCATTTACACGCATTATGGTTTAAGCCATTTTCTTGTGTGAAATATTTCAAATGGGGGTTGTGGGGAGGCGGAATGGCTCTTGCAATATGCCGAATGAATATTAACTAAACATTTTTATGAGGCTCTGTCAAGCATTCGATAAACGACAGCCAAGGCATTCAAATTTAACGAGCCTCAAATTAAGCCATAAATTCATTTTTTATTAACGCTGGAATTATTAATTAAATTGGTTAAGTTTTATGGCTGAAAAAGAATAAAACTACATCCATAGAGCAGCGATTTTTGATGGGATTTTTTTGAGAATTTAATCTTTATAAAAATCTGATTAGCGGTGGAACACTTTAAGAGTGAAATGAAATATTTTGGCAACTGATTTATGATTGAATTCTTGATGAATGATGTCATACAATGAAAGCTAATTTTTATGAGATTCTTACACAAAGATATTCTTTGTATTTTCTGATGAAATTGAATGGATTTGATTAGTCATGAATTTGAGACCAGCAAAGATGGATATCCACAGATCTGTGAAACGGAAAAAGCAACAAAAAAAAAAAAAACCACAATCCCACCTACTGCGATCTTTTCTTTAATCCAAAAAAGACATCGAAATGCAACAACAAATAGAACCCTTCCATAAATCACAGAAAACACATTAAAATTTAACGATTCTCAAAAAATGACATGCATGACACAATATTCCTCAAATTTCTTAAAGAATTTAATTCGTGCCTGAAATATTTAAGATTAAAATCATTTGGCATGGTGTATTGTCTATTTAAAGAATCTTACTCCAAGATTTATTTTCGATTGGTGATGAAATTGTTGTTAGTAATATTTTCAACAGTAATATACGATCTAACTAAATAAAACTTACAGAATTTTCGCATTAGAAATTATAACAATTTATTTTTATTTTATTTTGGGTCGTCATAGCATATGTGTGCAAAAATCAAATGTCTGACCATGTCTGACCAGCAAATAGTTTCTCCACGTATATTCTGGATAAATTGCAGTCCGCCGAGGGTATTTTTGTTGTTGCTTAAGCTAGTGATACGGGGGTTGACAGGGGTCTTGCCTCCTAGTACTTCCATGTACATTTTACATTTATTAAAATGAATTGAATAAAAAGAAACTAATGACGCATTCCGATTCAGTGGGATGTTACACATGCCACGTCCACGTCCACCGTTCCATTCACATGGAAAAACTACTTATAAGATATATGTATCTAATGGTGTTATTTCCAATACAAAAACCATATTTCTAATCTATGTTTGAAACAAATTTATCAAAATCTATCAAAAGAATTGATGGCACTTATCTTAATGGATTCTCATCGTAAAAGTTTCCGAATTATTCTCACTCGTAGCGAATGTATCCGTTCGTTTATTGGAAGTTTGTGGATTTGAAGGGCATCGCCATCTGTACAAATCTCCAAGAATTTTATTTTGGAATTTTTTTATAATGATTGGATATATCTTAGCCATAAGAAATCTCCTTCCTTTATCTTGTTGAAAAATGCAGAACATGAATTTACTAAAACTATGTCTAGTTGGTGCTCCAAGAATTTTTTCAAACTAATTGTAGTACCCTCTGTACCCTGTTAAATCACTGAGAATCCCATTATATGGCCTCCATAAACTAGCAATTTTTATGCGCTCCATTAGCCCCATAAAGAACAACACACACACATACACAAAAAATAAATCACCCAAAATTTTTTTCAATGAAAATGAAAGCATATAATTTGATGGTATTTACAAAACTCATTCAAAACTTTGTACATTTTGTGAAAAAGAATTAGAGTTTGCTTATAGTTTCAGTCTTTTTATGAATTTCAAATACAACACATAAACCCCTAAAAAAAACTAAAAAAACTTGTTATCTGAGACTGACGTCTGGGTGGGGCTATTATGTTCATTCATGGCCAAATATTTGCCTAAAAATATAATCTGCTTAGAGATAATTTTACTAGACTCAAAGACTGAAAGGCATTTTCATAAAGTTCAAGTACGAAAAGAGCAATCATAAAATAAAATTTTATTAAATTTATTGTCGTGGTAGGGGGAGTATTATTCTGATTGTTGTTGGGGTCTCGTTGATAAGCGTTTTGCACCCGCATCAGCATTTTCGTTTTGTTTTTTTTTCGGGCTTGATTAGCTCGATGCGGGATTTCGATTACGAAATTCTCTAAATGGACTTCTCCCCACCCATCCGCCCTCCACCAATTTGCCCCTCTTTTGGAACTAAAAACCTACAAATTTTCTGTTTATTGTTCACAAAAATATTCTTGTTGCCAGAACTGTTTATGTTTATGTCGAATCGAATGTGGAATGCCACATGTGCCGCTGCTGCTGACTCTTGGTTTTCTGTATTTTTGTTTTATAAACAGATCGCGCGCGGCAGGCAGCAAAAAATTCCATTTTAGAAATATAGTTTCTGTGTGGCGTTTGCTTTTCTTGGAATCCCGCTCTTGGGGCCACATGTAATGTGTTGCATGCCTCAAGCTCTTCGTGGAAAGGTCAGTTTTGAGTTAGTTTTTGTTTCTCCCCGTTAATTCCCAGTACTCTATTAGAGGCCCCCGTTCCCCATGTTGAATGGTTTTCCCATTGCGCAATTTTGAACTGTTTTTTCGGTATTTGGACTTTGTAATCCTCTGTCCGGTTTTTGTTTCGTCGGATTTCTGTCCACCGGTCTCCACTGTCTCCACTGGCACTTGTCAAGACCGGGGCCTAACCAAAATAAAATATACAAAAATGCATTAAGACTTAGTACGGGTTATATAAGTCGATTATTATATACTCTTTCAGGTTTTTGCGGGGAGGGGCAGCATGCATTAAAAGGCGAAAAACATGTTTCCAAATATGATTTCCAAAAGATGGGATAATGGAAAAATCAAAGACGATTACTGGGTTAAGAGATGAGGCAGTAAGATATCAGGGGGTTTCGTATGATGTATGAAGATTTTTCTGTAAAATATGAAGATATCTTAGAAAATATCCAAATATTCTATTACATCTGTATGACAGATTTCATTTAAAATATTTACATATCGAAAAGAGTGTCTTCCGATTTAAATAAAATTAATAGCATTATTTTTATTATAATATCTTGGATTATTCAATTTTATATTCGATATTTTTATAGCATATATTTTTCTATTTATTTTTTTTAATGTTTTGTTTTATATTTATATATATTTTTTTGATTTACTTTTATTTTTCACTTTTAAAATGTATTTTTAATATTAAAAAATGTCATTTTAAATAGCCAATTTCTAAGGGATATATTCATGCGATTAGAATCAAATTTCCTATAATTTATAATATTATTATAATTTAAAATACTATTCACTCCTTATTGCTTACCCTTCCTTCTGTGCCTTACATAACCTCTATGGAAACAGGAACCACCTTCTGTAAGGGTATTAAAACTCCACGAATACTTAAAAAATAAAAATAAAAAAAAACCACACACACAAATTAAACTGAAAATTGTTATTAAAAGCGCGTACAAGACGACAAACGATGTCGACGCGGAAAATTAGTGGCTCCGAATGAATGAATGAATGAATGACTGAACGAGGGGCTGAAATGGCCAGGCAGGGGGCCACGGAGGGAGGGGAAGTAGATGATGGGACTGGGGATGGGGCTCTGGAGTGAAAGAGTGAAAGCCGGTAAGCCACTTTGCAGCACCGAATGACTTACATTGCCGAATGCTTTTGCTGGCGACTCTGGACTCCCGACTTCCTGTGGTTGCATCTCCCGCTGGGTGATTGACCACAAACAGGGGCACCACCAGGGGGGCAGAGCGGGAGTAGGTGGTGTGCTGCACGGGCAGTGGCAGGAGGGGAGGGGCAGATTAGCTAATTTCATGAGTCACTCAACCAGGCTTCGCTGCCACAGAATATAATGAGCGGTGGGCCCACAACGACTAAACGGGGCCAATAAATTCTGACACGCCATTAAAATTGAAAAAAGAAAAAATAATAGTTTTGTAGGCCGAGCCAACTCATACTCTGGAATATATATTGTTCTTAGGGGAATTATACGATATAAGAAACCAATTTGGATCAAACTTGTGTAAGCTTTGAAGTAAATAAATAATAAACGAAAGATATTTGAAGTTATCTTAAGAAAGAGGATACTTTTCGATTGATTCTGGCATGATATAGTGAACAACAGATCCTGTCTTGATTTTCACGCAGATATTTTGTTTTCTTCTTTACAAAAAATTTCCTAAAATAATTATATCTCCTACAAGGGTATAAAGAAAGAAGGAATTCCTTGGGAAAACCTACAAACAAGCGGAAAATGGAGAGGAAAAGGTAGGTAGATGATAGGAAATACTTTGGATTGCGTGTGGCAGCGCCGGCGGCCTCCCTTTTGTTCTTGGGGCGGCAGACAAACACCAGTCGAATGTGGCAAACACAAATAAATAGTAAATATAAAATGTCTATGACTAACACGCGCCTACAACGAGTCGAAGGCCCTCAAAGAACCTTCAACGGAAACATTTGAGGAGGGTAATTGGTGGGTGGAGGAGAGACGATTAGACCATCCACAATTACTTAGGATCCATGACATAAGTGCGAACGGTTCAGGGAAAGCAATTAGAGAATGTTGTAGTAATATTTGTAGAAGAAATTCAATGTAATTATATCTTTAGGAAGTATAATGAGAGCTTAAATTGGATGTAAATAAACTATTAATTAAAAGAAAATCGAGCTTAGTTCACTGACTCATCGAACATGAACGATTCATGAAAATTCTACCTTCCAAAACAATCTTTCTAATATTAGTACTATATCTGTTAAAATTCTTGGGAATTGTGTATTTTGCAGTGCAAAGATTTTCCTTAGAAACAGATTACTTGTTACTAATTTCGATATTTAGCAGTCCGAATTTTATTATTCCTATATGCAGAATGAACAATTCAAGTTATTATTTGGCTCTTTGAATACCTGGCTTTCAACCCTATTAATCCTAGGGCAATGCCCTTTTGAGTGCATACTTTTAGGATACATATTCAGATCAATATCAGAATCACAGTGAATGATCATATCTAGCAGATAGCACAATTTGTATCGAATCGGATCATTATTATAATCAGAACAAAGAAAAAATAGCTGTCTCGCCTGCCACGCACTTCCACTCGTGCTCTTTTTCTCTCTTCCTTGTCCAGTGGCGCCCCCTGGCGGAGTGAGCGAGATATAACGATCGGATAGGATGGTAATAGTCTGGTGGAAAAAGCAAGGGAGATATTAACGGAATATGTTGTATGCAAACAGGTGGAATGAAGCGCAGAAAAATCCCTTCAAGAGTTCTACCCTTTATTCATTTATTTTATCCTTCAACGAATGGAAAACTTTTCCAGGAACATCAAATAAATCAAACAAAAAAAAAAATGAACTTAGAAGATTAAAACCAAAGTTTGATTGAAAGCTGAACTTTGGTCAAAGCCACACAAAGTTTTCCCACAAAATTTGAACCCAAAACCAAGTTTTAAAACAAAAGAAACATTAAGTTTTAAGCAAGAACTCTTATCGGTTTTAAAGGAAATGTTATGAACGGATGATTGATTATGTGGCTTCAATATTCAGCATTCAGAATATTTTCGTCATAGAGCAGTCAAAAGGGAAAACAAAAAGAGGAATAATTACAAAAGTAAACAAAATACTCGTGGCTTTCCGCTGAGACAGCAGGCACTTTCAATTGTTGGTTTATTTATTGATCTGTTTTCCGTTCTGGCGGCATAAATATTTGGTCTAGACACACACAGACACACACACACATTCTATGAATATTTGCCAAACAACGAGATGATATGCGTACTTACCAGAGGCCAACCCCCCATTTCATTTGCGTTTTGTGGCTAGCCGAAATGAAACTACGCAAACTTCACGGCCCAACCCTAAGAGTAGTCTGACAAGGCAACCCCCTAACCCACCAAGAGTCGCTCCTGGTCTATGCAGCTCCATATTAGGGCATAAACCCATTAGCTTTATTGGAGTTCCCACACTAAATACGAGACTATAACCGTAAGAAGAGTAGAGAGCTCCTAAGTGTAACGAGAGAGTGTCCGAAAGCTCAAATAATCCCCTAAAATATGTAGAAAGTCCCTCTAATTTATCAATCCCCCTTATGAAACCTGAGGAACTCTAACAATAATAAAAACCACGACATTTATTTTGTTTTTGAATTGTTGAGGATACATCTCGGAGCAAGGAAGGAAAGGAAGGACAGAATCGCTGAGATAAACATAAGAAGCGTCTTCCTTGTCTATCAACCCTTAGAAGAAAGCTTTCTAGTTAAAAAAGATCCACAGCCCCGATTAAAGACCCGTCTGTACATCCATGACCTTTACCGTTAGAACGAGCGTAGGACCCCTTGTGTTAAAGCCTTAACCCTAGGTCGCGGAAATATATTGTATAAAAACACCCCCCAGCCCTGAACAGAGCCTACTTCCTACTCTATCAGAACCCCTAATTCCAAGTAAAACACCCAACCCCTTAAACCCCAGAGGAGTCTCGCCTCAAACCAAAGCGGATCCCTCATATTCCTGTTTCCCCAGCCCCTAACTTTAGGGAGTTCGCCTCCCTTTGGATCCCATCGCGTCCCTCAACCCCCAAGTATGCTACATCCCCCTGGCAACCGCCTTGGTGAAACAGCTGATGATTATGTTGCCCCAAAGTCAACCTCCCTTCCGCCCACCCCCACGATAAACAACAAAACACCTGACGAGCCCCCAACGACCACAAGAGCGTCGTCGTCGTCTGACTCTTGTGGGGTGGTGGGGGGGGAAATGTTTATGCATGATGGAGGGTAAGGGCTTAGGGGGTGTGTGGCCGAAGGGTTGGAGACATTTTTGCGATTGTTGGTTCCGTTTGGTTTTTGTCTACCATTTCTGCTATCCTGTTGAAAAATCAGGGAAATCTATTTATTGATGTTTTTCGCACAAAATGCCAGAGAGTCAAATATGAGAGAGAAAGAGAAAGATACAATGGTCGATGTTCGCCTATGACGTCAGAGGGTTTATCAGAGAGAGAGAGAGAGCCCTAAGGGGAGGAAAGCTTTCGTTTAAAGCTTATTTGCTTTGGTGCTTAAGCTCTCTCTCCGTCTCTCTTTCTGCGTGCCAGCCAGTCGGCAGGCAGGTCCTTATTGCTGACGTCATTGCTCCCGTTTGATGTCGGCGACGACTCCTGTTGCTCCTGGTGCCGTGCGGAATGCAGGCTGGCTGCTGCCGCTTGCTGCTCGCCGGTTCATTTGAGGCGGAGTATTTGAGTTAGAGTTGTTGAATGGCGGGCTCCAAAAGCCCGCCCCTTCGACTGGGTGGCGGCACTCCCACCCACCAGCCAACCCCTCTTTTTGGAGTATGTTTTTCTCCTGCAGGATATGTTGCTCCTCCAAGAAGTTGCTCCATGTCTTGGCTGGCATCTTGAGTGAGTGAGTCGTCCATGGCCAGCCTCTGGGGAGCGAGTGGTTCTGGTCTCTCCGAGTTTTCCGCATATTTGTTGCTGTTTTTGCGTGTGGAGCGGCCATTTTCTCCATGGAGCCAATTAGCACCAGGCGAGCAGGAGGCAGGAGACAGCAGCAGCAGCCGACAGCCAACAGCCCAGAGTGTGGCGCTCTTTTGCGGGAGGTAGGATGCTCACACGAAGAGCAGAAGCTGCCCCTACAGATTCCGGAAAAGCTCCAACGACCCAGAGAGGGATGCGATGGATGCTGCGTGTGCGGGTGTAGGTGTAGGTGTAGGTGGGGGCTGTCGGTGTCCTTCTGCCGTGCAGAAGCATATGCCGCAGCGCGTGCTGGGGTCAGGTCAAGGCCCAAAGTACCAGTGCCACCCACACACACACACACACACACATAGATACTCGTATGTGATGGCATTGTTATATCTGCCGCACGATATTCTGTGGCTTCTGTTGATGGCAGAGAGGCGAGAACAAAAGAGAGCTTTCACTTTCAGAAGAAGGATTTTTAATCCATTTTGGTTACCATTACATATCGTATTCGTACACGTATATATAGGTACATATATCTGGGTCAGCTGTTTGGCTTATGCAAGTCCAGTCCCCAAACCAACCCCTTGTTTGGCGGGTGGGAGATGGGGGATCTACTGGCTGCAAATGAGGAAGCCTAAAATAGCAAAAAAGCCAAACGCGTTACGTGTTGGCGTTGCACTCTGCACAAAGTTGCAGCAGCTACAGCAGCAGCAGCAGCAGCAGCGACATAGTGGCAGAGGCAGAGGCAACAGCAATCGATTGCAGGGGTCCGGTTACCAGCATTTTGCTGCTCTGCTCACAGTTTTTAGCCGTTTGTTGCGTTGATAAGAACACACGTCGAAAGCGAAAGCAACCCCAAAGCCAAAGCCAAAGTGTGATGTGTGCAAAAAACTATGTTAATAAGATGTGAGCCACAAAAGAGCAGAAAACCAGGCACACACCGACCACCTCCACCTGATTGGAAAGAAACCCGAACACAAAAAACAGAGTAACAATCGATTCTGTAGTTTGAAATCGGAAAATGTTTATCTAGCGTCGAGTAAATCTTTAAGTGAAAATTTTCAAACATAAAACGAAAAAAAAATCAAAAAACACAACAGCAACAACAACCAAATAGCAAAGATGCAGAGACCAACACCGAATATCTCCACCAGCATTATGAGCCGCATGTCGGTCTTTGAAAGTGAGTCGAATCCGGAGTCCCTTCACACAAGAAGCCCATGAATTAATGCATGAATGTTCAAACAATTCAAACAATTCGTAAGTTGTCTTCGAATCAGCAAACAAAAAGACTCAGAAAAGGGTGAAATCTGGTATTCTTTTATTGTATGGTAAGCTGTGAAGTGATTAAGTGCCTGAAGTGCGTCCAAATCTAGATGGAAAGTGTGGAAAATATGTGGCTTATATATGAAAGACAAGTAGACACACATACGTGTCGTACAGGTGATAAGGTTGAAAGATTTCTTATAGTTTCTGATGATGGGCTGCGGAGTTTGACTGCAAAAGTTTCTTTGATAAAGTATTCAGCAAATGTTTATACCAGGCACTCAAGCAGTACAGGGGTATTTGTACAATATTTAAAATGTATGTAGCTGCTTATGTAACAGCCAGAAGGAAGTCACATCCTTGCTATCACATCAACAGCTCGACACGAACAAGCGAAAAGGGCAAAAGAGAATGCCAGGGAATAGCAGAAACATCATACATTGCGTGTGCACGACGAGGCATACTGATGCTCGACTCGATGCGTAAATAGTGTCCATCTGTCCACATTTAGATCTCTAAGATTTAGAGTGTAGAGAAGTACACCCTCTCCACCTCTTCCAGATCTCTTCGACTGTTTTCGATTCAGTTCAAAGCAAAGACATATTTTATCTCCTAACAGACACTTGCATAAAATGTACAATGGAGAGTGAAACCCTCGTTTTATGGTGACACACAGACCCAAAGAAAAGTTGAACCAATGCCCTCCGATGAATATCATGTGGTTGGGCGCTAGTTAACCTCTCACGACAATGGTTCACGTTTAACTTTTTAACTGTACGGTTGTCATGCCTTGTTGAGCCCTTAACCCGGTTATACGCATGGAGTTTCCACTCGATTCTGTAGTAGGAAAACTTTCATTTGCCCAGTGCTGGGCACTTGATCATATTTCAAAGCCTCTTTCTTCTATCATAAATTGTACACACAATGCAGTAGTCGTCTCTAATGTTTTCTTGATTTATGTGCCATAGTCTGGGGGTCACTCGGTGAAAACAAATTGCATATAATTAGCCTGAGTGGAGTGTAGTGGAGTGTGGGCTTCCATAGGGCTGGGCTGGGCTTCGACTTTGGCTTTGGCTTTGGGGTCCCTTATAGAGCGTCTCTTTCGTTTATTTCATTTGCGTTTATGTTCACACCCAAACTCAGACCCAGACGGGGAAAAACGCCAACAGCGAATGCACATGGGCACCACCACCTCATTAACCCACATGGAAGCAAGTCGCGCACAATTTTCTAACACGGTCTGCACGGTCTGGGCTCTGGAGATGGAAATGGGGATGGGGATGGGGATGACTGTAGATGGGGGGTCTATGTGTTTTGTTGGCTAAACTAAACAGCCAGTCGAACCACTCGATTGCGCAAGTGAAAACTTGTTGGGGCGACGATGGACACCATAAGTGAAGTGAAGCCAGCCCCAGGCACATTGCCTCCCCCCTGGAGGCCTGCCTGCAAGTGATAGAAAAATACACTCCCATTGGGGCATTCCGGGCATTTGCAGAGTGTTCAGAGATCAGTACTTTGGCGGATATAGCCCTATGTGTACGCGTTTCCGCTTCATTTTTGTTGAGATTGATTTTTTTGTTGGCCAAGTTAAAGTGGAAAATTGTTATACATCCTTCATTGCTCATCATTAGATCTGCAGAAAAACTATATAGATCTGTGCAGGAAATCCTTTTCCTAAAACAAGTGTGAATAAGTTCTTTGTTGTGTAAGATTTTGGTTTGTATATCATGATTATATTAAAAGCAGACAGGAAGAATAGGCTTAAATAAGTCTATTCGAATTTTACATATTTCTGATAATGTTAAAGTACGAAATTATTTTGTTAAAGAATTGTTGGGAATATTTACGGGTTTTCGCTTGATCGTTCTATATTTGATTATAATTACGTTACAATAGTTTTCATATAATCTAAAGGCTTTACGTCTACTTTTAGTGGCAATAACATTTTATTCTGAAGAGATTAGTTAGTCCTAACATTATTTAAACCAATCTGATCAAAAGAAGATCACAATATCATGTAATTGCTATGAAAATAATTACCTAAGTGAGAGGACTCATCTTAAATGCAAATTATAATACAATTTAAATATCTTTTGGCTTATGTTCCAAGGGTATACCAATCTTCAGCAACAATCTTTGGCTTTTTTCTTTGCGGAAACTACTTTATAAGCACTGCATTGGGTCAATCCTTAGGCAGTGAAGGGCCCAGACATCCATCGCTGTAAATGCAAATCCAAATGCAGAGAGACGCCCAGCGAATGCAAATTTCCATTTGGAAAAAAAAAGAAAAATCAATCAAAATGGATTTGCATACGATATCCGATTGGGTCACATATGTAACGCGGGCATGTGGGACATGCAATAATTAGCATAATGCACATTTCGTCATTAGGGCCAAGCGACAGATGTTAAAGGTTAAAGATTCGTGTTTTCAGGGTCATTAACCAGCCGCCAAAGAAGAGATTTCGTTGTTCAAATGCTGAAAACAATGTGGAATGATGAACGAATGAATGAACCATAATTTGTTGGAATTGCCTGAAATGACTCTGATGAAATTTGATTGATTGATTGTCGAATGTGAACTTTGAGATGAGATGATGATGATGGAGATGTGGAGATGGCAATTTACCCTTTGGTTAACCCCCTCTTGGTGATCTTGCAGATGCCCGATACGCGATTCGTGTGAACTATTTTTCCAATTGAAATGTCTTTTGATTGGAAAAGGGAAATGCTTGAGATGTATGGAATTCCAGTTTATTGTTGTTCCATGAATTGATGCATTACACAAGGTTCTTTTGTGGCTTATTGGAGGGAAATGAAGTACACAAAAATGAAATTAAATTTATATTGATTGGTTGCGATGATATGAAGAAATTTGTTCGTTTGAGTTCTTCATTAGAAGATTATTCAAGTTACATTTTCAATTTTGCATTACTTTACTCCATTAAAAATTTTTATATTCACAAGCTAACAAATCAAGCAATCAAATGTCTTGTTTAACATATTTTTGCCGTGAGTTCCAAACTGTCTCTTTGTGTCGTTCTTAACGAATGTGTCCTTTCGATCATTTTGAGGCATGTCTTTTTGAAGTACTTTCCTATCCAATTTGGATAATCTCTTAATAAATAGAACCAGTTCATCGTTATTGGATTTTATCCTTCTGGGTTATTTTTTAAACCAGATTTTCTGAACATTTTCACTGTGTAAGCTACAGTTTTGTATTAGAAACGTACTTACTTTACATTTCTTGCAATTTCATTTAAGTCGATTCAACTAAAAAAACAATTTTTTAAAGAAAACCGAAACTAGTTCACATCTGTAAGCCATTTACTAGTTCCACGATCCAAAACCCCTTTAATCTCTGAATTTGCATCCCCTTTAATTTATATGTTTTCTTAGATTACAATTTTTGGCCCAGTGCCGCCTGATCCACTCCACTTGCAACTTGATTCTGGCACAGCTCTGATGGAGTTGGAGTTCCCTTACAATCTGCAGTACACTCGTATTGGTTCATCTTTCGCCCCCGAAGCGTTTTCAGCTATGTCATTGCCCTTTCGACGGCTGCCGTTGGCTGGCTTTTTTGCGCTCTGCCTCTCTGTCTTTGTCCCTTATCATCGCCTATTAATCTAGTTTAGGTTTTGGGCTTTGGGCCATAGACTGTTGCCACTGCCACTGTGACTGCGACAGCGTCAGCGTCAACGACTAACTAGTTCGCACTGCCGCCCCAAATGTGGGTTAATATGATGGGTGAACAAAAGAAGTTTGCTCGGGTGATGGCTCAGAAAAGAATTTACAAAAAACAGAACAGAACTGAAGAAAAAGAATCGGGGGGAAAAAACAAGAACAAGAAAGTACAAAAAAAGAAAGAACTTTACCGCTGACTTGAATCGAGTTTCTGTTCATGGGGTGCCCCGTCCCCTCTACTCACGTGGGTCATAACATACTATACCCTTTCGGAGGATGGGTATTTTGAAGGTGTCTGCAATTTATAAAAGTATAGAAGGGATCAGAAATAGTATAAAGTAGACTCTGGATCAGACTTTCCATTTCTATCCGTTTTACTCTATGAAAAGTCATCGTTATGAACCCCTCAATAATACTGGCAACCTCCCATAGAAGCGAAGAGTATAGAATATGGTTCCTATGAAATATGGATTACTTTATCAGAATATGATAATTTTCCCGTATTTATTATAAGTAGATACGTATTATGTTATGAAAAACTTTGTTTCCTAAGGAATCCTCTAGTTATACTTTACTAGATACGTAGAATGAAAGGAAATTACGTTTATTTTGCTGCACAAATTTTCCATAATCGAACGGATACAGTCGTTTCGGATGACACGAATAGAGACTATTTGCCACGAACTATTCGAAACTTTTCACCATAAAATGGCGAGATAATATGTTTACTTTCGAAACTAGTCTTATTATTTCTAAATGAATCAAGATATGCAGGGGGTAAAGTTATAGATTTTTGTAAACTCTATTTTATGCTTTAATAAATAAATAATGGGTACATCTTACAAATTGTAAGGGTATCTGTGCTTCAACTCGTCGAAGCGCTTTTCTTTTTTTACGGTTTTACAGAAAATTTCTGCCTTGTCGGCTCTCGAGCTGTTGTTGTGTTGGTTTTTTTTGCCTGCTGTTTTTTTTGTAATAACAAATTGACAATGACATGAATGAGAGGAAATATTTAACCTTAATAAACGGCTGAAGACGTTGCGCTTTAGACGTCTTTTGTTTGGTGTTTTTTTTGTGCTCTGTTTGTGGTGGTACGATGTGGTATGCATTGTTGCAGCAGGCTGAACTGATTTATGGAAGGCCAAGTGGCAATTAAACTTTGGGAACCCAGAGATAGCAGAGACTGTCCAGAGCTAGGCTATAGAACGAGAGTACGAGTACGAGTCCGAGTCCGAGTCGGAGTCCATTCACCATATTAATCTCTGCAACTCTTTTCGCTTTCAGATACCGCATTCAGGCACAGTTCGGCGGAGTCAGAGAACGAGGCCGGAACGACAATGATGTCGATGAGCAGCTCCCCACCGGCTACGCCAACGGGCGTACAGACCGACTCCGAGGGCCTTATATTGCCCAAAAAGCTGATCAATCCCTGCATTGAGAACACCGATCGCAAGGAGCTGCACCGAGAGTTGAAATTTAATGCCAGAATGTGAGTAAAACTATAGAGAACCATCGAATCACTTTTTAATCTATGTATGTATTTTTTGCAGTGGAAAGAGTGTGCTCAACCAGAAATCGGAACTCCAGCGTGCCTACGACAAGCAGAAGGAGCGCCATGCGGCCGCCGAGCATAATTCCCCCGATGCGGAACTGGTGGGCGGCATACCCGGCCTCAAGGGAGAGCTAGGACGTGTCATTTTGGAGCGGGCCCAGAAGCATGAGGCAGCTGCTCAAAAGCAGGATGCCGATGAGGCCGAGGATCGGCAGTATGTAAACCCCGAATATCTGAATGTGCGCGCCAAGCTGCGCACGGCGAATGGACCCAACTAGAAGACGCCCTTCTCAACCCCCGACTCATCATAATTAATTCTTAAAGCGAGATGTAACCAAATTGGAACGAAATATGTTTAAATGTGTTGACTTTGTGAACTGTTTTCATTTTGATATTATGCAAAACTAGTTGTATCGTTTAAACCTAGACCTAAGCCATTTACTTTACTTTAGATTAGTGTTAGCTACTAATTTTAGTTATCGTTTCTTGGACTAATTTCTGACCCTTAATTTCGATGTGTGTGTATAAACCATTTGTATAAAGTTTTCGTTTCTTAAAGAAGTCTATTCTTCCAAAAACAAAAAAAAACACAAAACCACAAACAAATATGTATCTAGTGTAGTTATGTGTGAACGTATATGATGTATCTATATCTATATATTAGTGAGATCGAGATAGTGCTGTAAACAGGGCAAAAGTGTTAGATCGTAAGACAGAGATAGAGACCGACCCGGGAAGAATGATATTCATCTATGATATATAGAACAAGAAACCTATTTTATGTCAAAAAACAGAACAAGCAAAGAAAAATTTGATTACAGATTACAGAACTATATACAATATATATCTATATACAAATTTAGTTTCTGGAATTAATAAATTTTATTGTAGGTAAACAGTTACTTAACATTCGCTTAATTATTTTCGCATTTTTCTAGAGATACAAAAGTATATATATGAAGAAGCCAACGGTAAGACTAACTGGAACTGAACGAAAGATGCTCTACGGGTCTTTCCATTTACTATCTGGACATTTCTCATCTTTTTGACATTTTTGACGCACATATTTTGACAGATTCCTGAAAAAATTATGCAAGAATAATTTATAGCTCGATTAAAGTATGTTTGAAATTACCGTAGAATTATATTTCTGGTTTGATCCTTGCTTGAACTGTGGTATATTAATTTCCGAGATGTTTTCCATTTTTTATTTTTTTCTTTCCATTCTTTTTTTAGATATTTGTATTGAAAACCAAACAGTAATACAAACTGAAATTGAAAGAACATATGCAACTGCTCTTTCCATCTACTATCTGGCTTTGTCCACATATTTTGGAATTTTCGACGCACATTTTTCGTTTCGCAAATCAACGATTCTTGAAATATTTATAGCTCGATTAAAGTATGTATAGATATTACCTTTGGACTTCTTTCCGGTTGAATCCCTGCTTTGGCTAGGGCATAATCATTTCCGAGGTTTTTCTTTTTTTACTTTTTCTTCTTTGCTTCTTTTGCATTCTTTTCCTTTTCTTTTTCTTTTGCCCTTAAGGAACTCTTTCTCGCTGCTTCCTCCAGCTGCGTATGGTCATTTTTGAGATTAGAGATCAAAGAGATATATCTATATTGATACGTACCTTCCGAAGATTTTCCAATTCCTCCTGCTCTTCTAGGGCTTGTTTTGCGCGCACCTCTGCGATTTTTACATGAAACATTTCAACCTTCTCTTCATGAATCCTCAGATCGTCCTTGCACTTGTTCAACCTGTTCATCGTTGTCTGCACCATATTCTCGGCATTCTCCATGTCCATGTCGTAGGCATCCTGCGTTAAATTGATGCGATTCCTGTACTGTTCGGTCAGTAGCGAGTAATGAATACTAGAACTCTCCCATACATTTGTATCCGTCACAGTCAGCTGTCGAATTTTTTCCAGCTCATCTTCTATCACCTATGGGGAATATGATAAGGTTTGAGTTGCTCAAGATTGCAAGGTATTCATTAGTTGGGGCAAGAGACAAGACGAATCTACTGATAAACGGAGAACCAATCTCGAGCATAGGAAACGTGAAAACTTCGAAAATTATAAAGCGGAAAAAATATATTTTCTGATTTGGTAAAGATCTTCTGAAACGATATTTATTAAGTGCAAACACAATTTGTGGTCCCATATCATATATTTCCATTAGTAATAATGTGAATGTGGGACTTGAAATGGTAAATATTCTAATATATTTTCATCGGCATGAAATGACATTAATCAAACTGGAAAAATGCGGGTAAGCTGTCATTTAGAGTGATGATGTGTAATGTGTAGGATAATCAACCAATAAGTGGTTCCAAAATACTTTATAGAGCCTCTCTTGTTCTTAATAATCATATAACGAATAGAAATGACATTTCGTGTTCAACAAACCTTTTCTTTATTTGTATCTACAGCAGCCTGCTGCTCCACCTTATCATAACTCCAATTTATCTGATACCGTGTCTCAATTGGAGTCTTGTCTGTATTATGGGTATTATTATGGGAATCTACGTGACGATAAAATACTCACGATTGAAGAGGTATAGCTCTTCCTTTTCACGCCGTCGACGTCTTGCAGTCTCTTGCGTACCCCCGGACTTTCCCTGCCTAATCAGAAAGAGTTCCTCGGCGATTTCATCGCGCTCGGTGGCCATGGCTTCATAGGGTTTAGCCAGTACCTCCATGATATCAACGTGAACGTTTCTATCGGGGCAAAACCATCAACCTATGATATATCTGCAGAATCATTTACGGACTTACCGCAGCAAAGTCATAAAACCCTGGCACAAATCACGATTATTTATCAAATCTTCCTTCAAAGACATTAGCAGACGGATAATCTCTTCTACGTCGACATAAAACTTGAGACTGTCCAGTTCCTTTTCGGTTCTGCCGAACACCAAGGTATCCAAATAGATGGTGTTGTCATGATTTTTTTGAAAACGCTCGTAATATTCATGAGAGGACCAACCAAAAATGGTTTTGGTTGGATCGGTTCCCTTTGGTGGAAAGGATCGCAGGGTGCGAACCTTCTGACAGATCTTCTGCAGGTAATAGCTGATGCAGGAAATGCCCAATCCTTCAAAAATCTTGCTGGAGCGAGCCCTGAGCAGTGCGTTGAAGTCGAGGACGGCCTTGGCCTTCACCAGTTCACGGTCCACAATAGTTTTCTTCATGGGCGTCACCAATTTGGTGACGCGTTTACCTATCATCATATTTGCGATGTCAAATTGCTTCTGTGCGAAAACATATTGTTTCGGTGTCCGATCTTCTTCAGGCACTTTGCTTTCTTCATTCTCTCTGGGTTCGGTCTCATAGGGGTCCAGCAACGCCTTCAGATAGGCATCGCGACATAGATGCGACTCCGCCGGTGGCAGCGGAAAGAAACCCTCCGGCGGAAATTGACTTTTTTTTAAATCGTTTTGAAATCGAGCCCCCGGGCCGCGATTCAATCTTTTACTAGTCATAATGGCGTCCAATTGGTCTCAGTCTAAATATATCTGTATGGGGTTCTATGGATTCTGTTCGAGTTATCGTTTTGGTGTTATTTTTTATTACTGGAATAATACGATTCCTATGTCATTTGTCATTTGGTTTGAAATTCCATTTGACCTCATTCCTCATTCCTTGTGAAAACTTCACATCACATACAGTACAACAAAATTTGGAAAAATTCATCAAACATTTTGTAGTATTCAAAAATTGTTTACAAGTTAAATCTTTAGTAAATCGAAATTGAACAATGTCAAGCCCTACATTAGCCGGCGAGGTACTACTCCAAGAGAATGAAGCACAGGTAGGTGGACACATCCTCCAAGTAGTATCCTTTTTAGCCATGAATCGACCGTAGGATAATGCCCTCATCCGCATTGCGCCACGTCAGGCTGGGAATCTTCGGGCTGTCCCTGCTCCGCCAACACCGCCGCCAGCCTTGATGGCACCGCTCGCCCAAAACGGCTCTGCACCTGTGCTGCTGCCCATCCTGGATTACGTGCGTCAGCTGCTGACCCATCCCTTTCCCAGAGAGCACGAGACAACGGATCTCAGCCTGCACATCGCCTCCCACAGGCAGCGACTGCTGGAGAGCATCACCGCCGTTGTGGGCATACTCCGGAATGTGATGGCTGCGATGGCACGGGATTTGCCCCTGAGTGCGGAAGATCGGAACAACTTCCAGAAATTGCGCACACTGTACTTTTCGGCCGTCGATATAGGGAACTCTCTGCGCCGGACCACAAATGCGACAGGAGTTAATAACTTTGCGGCCCCTAACTATCCTGCTTATGCGTGGCCCCGGCACTATGTTGTTATGGCACCTGGCTCTAGCTCTTTCAATCCGGGCTTCAGTGGTGTTTCCATGCCTTTTGCCTGGCGGAACCCTTACCTCTTCACACCCCACCTGGGAGCTCATTACTCTGAGAGGCCAGGGGGCATAGGACAGCGGGAGGCGTTCATGGGAACGGGGTTTTGGGACGATGACGCCTCAGTTGAAGCCCAGAACAATGATATTTTGGAAGAAGGTGAAGATGCTGCTCCTCAGAACAACCGACACATTTAATACCTTTTCCAATCCTGTGTACATAAATCTATTGTAGTTTTTTCTCCAGTAAATCTCTTCCACTTCTTGCTAAGATTCTCCCTAACCCCAAAGGCGAAAACACAACAGACAAAACACTTGCGCTCCCACAATTAGCATTGCATTCGCTGTGAGAGGCAACGGTAACTGCATATGCTGCAAACAGAACAGGAAGGAACGATGGCTTTTGGGCCGAAGCTATTAATACCCTGGCAGATCTACAGAACCCATTTCGACACACTATAATATAACATTCCATACAGCTCAGAATTACATGAGCATCAAAGATCAAATCAATCTAATTTGAAGCGCGTTACAAACATCTCGGTCAAATCGGAATATTCTATTAAAGGGTAAAGAAACGACAACCAACATGTATGTAAATTACGGCCCGTGGTTGATGTCAGTCAATTTTAACATTTTTACAAAGCATGTACAACAGAAGTGGCAGAGCTATTGACGTAGTCGTCAGTTAGTCAACTGTAATTCAAACAGTGGCTGACTGCACCGAAAAAGAGAGCGCAGAATGATGCAACGGGGGTATGATCAGCGATGTAATTCTTTAGATGCACGCAATACTCCTCTCAAGAAATAAAAGTGATGCTTTATTGACAGAAAATCAGGAATATTGTCAGATGAGTTTCTCTTAAAAATATTAATTAGACCAAAACGTATAGCCTACTCGATATACCCCCTTGAAGTTAAAGTAATGGGTAGGCAAGCATGCATATGCGCATCAACTCCCACGCTCTCACACTCTCCCACTCGCTCCCTCTCTTCACACACACGCACACACATGCACGGGTTTGAGCAGCTCTTGCTTTCCCTTTACGTTTCTCTCGCTTTGGCTGCCTTCACTGTGACGTAGGCCCCCGCCTACCTGCGTTGGGGCCGTTTCTCACTCTCCCATTCTCTCTCTCTCTCAAGCAGCCGCAGACATGCACACTTGTGTCGTTTTCACTCGCTCGGTTGGGGTCTGCTGCTGCTTGGCGGTGCCGTTCGCATGCTGCGTGGCTCTGGCCGCCTGTTCCCTCGTATCGCGTAGAGGGACCTGCCTCAATGTTGCGCGTTCACTTTTAGGGAGCCCAAACCGTAAAAATAAGCGCCGCTGGGGCGTTTTTTCATGATTCTGTTGTTTTTCCATTCAACCCCTGCCCCGAATCGGAGTTTGGACACTTCAGTTTGGTGGCCTAAAGAGGCGCCGCTTCGAGTTTTGGCGCCTGCGTGGAGTGCAACGGTTTTGCAGCTTTGTCGCTTGCAGCTTAGAGGCGACTATTTTTGATTTCGGACGACTCTGTAGCTGGGGTTATGAAGAAAGCAGAATGCGCCACAAGGCTGGACGGATGGGAAGTTGCTTAGAAGCGCTGCCCACCCGCAAACGACCCGGGGGCCAGCACTGTGGTGGATGGCGTGGCCTTGACATTTGACTTCGACTCCCCCCTCCTCTACATCTTCCTTCCCGATGAGTAGGTGGCGTTGCACAGCAGAGAGGAATCAAGCTGTCGTGTGGCAATGCCATCTCGCAGCACAGTTACATTGGTACCGTTAGTCGCTTGCTCTCATCATTTGCGGTTGCTCTCTCTTGGCCTGTGGGTGTCACATCTTTTGCGTACTTGCTGGGCACTCTCTCTTTGTCTTTCTCTCTCTGGCGTTGGGTGTCATCTTCTGCAAATTTCTGAACACTTGGTCGCAAAACCGCAGTCAGCGATGGCAATGCCAGCGGCAGCAGACGTAACGGTACATACGACAGCCACCACGACGTTGCCAACGCCGACGACGGTCGCTACGGCCATCTGATAGACAGCTGTCTCCCGGTTACGTCAGTCAAAATGACGCATCGTGTTTTGGTAACAGGAAAGCATAAAAATACAGCAGACAATGCGACTGCTACGAATGCGGCTGGAGCGCGAAAGAAAAATCCCCACAAAACAAAAGAATAAAAGGCAAACACACAGCACAAAGAAACAGCGGCGCAGAGCGTCACGACAAAAGCCACCCTCGCAACACACGACGTTGTTTGGTTTTCCTTCTTTTTTTTTTTTGTATATTTCAAATTAGACAAAGTGCAGCACCAGCACTGTGTCTGGTAAAACTCTCCAAAAGAACAGAACGGCAGACAGAGAAGAGTAAAACACTTCCCTTTCCACTCCTCTCCTAAGCAGAAACCACGCTCGAAACCTTGCGCCCTACAAAACGCGTGGTTGCAAGCAACAGCAACCACACCAAAGGAAA
Source organism: Drosophila helvetica (assembly GCA_963969585.1). NCBI lineage: Eukaryota > Metazoa > Arthropoda > Insecta > Diptera > Drosophilidae > Drosophila > Drosophila helvetica. The sequence goes on along the minus strand of OZ018402.1, from coordinate 11,784,522 downwards.
GTTAGCTTCGTGGAACGACCTTTTGAATACCCTTGCAGTGGCAACCATCTGCATAAAATAATAATACAATCTTAAAGGGTATTAAAAGAACGACCAACGCCAGCGCGAAACAATTCTTGCTGCTGCTTTCACACACACCAGACAGATACGGATACGATACCGAAAAAAATCCACAGTGAGCCGGCAGCGTCCGTCTCTGGGCGCCTGCTGCATTGCGGACAAAATTTGAGCAGATCCGCTCACAAAAAAAACGGCATTATGTACAAAAAACTATAAAATAGTGCTTGCAGTGGGGCTTTGTGGTGCGATTGCGGCCGGTAGGTTCCACAACCCAAAGCGTTCCAACGGCGCTGGGCTCCACAAGCGCTGGCTGGCTGACCTGGTCGTGGGGCCGGAACATCCCATGCCACTTCCAATTGGAAATTTGCTCTCATGCGAGCGAGCGCACACACAAATCACATGGGAAAAGTCCCCAACTGGTATTTTGAGCAGGCGCACAGCTTAGCCCAGCTGCAGGCCTCTCAAAGAGTTGGTTTTACTCAGATAAGAAGCCAAAGCCAATGACAAAACAGAACGAGATAAGCAATAAAGAGTGAGAGCGGAGGGCCTATTGAGCAGAGAAATGAGTAATGAGCAAAAGGAACAAAAAAAACGCATTCCCATCGAGAAAAAGGTCACACTAATTGATCGTGGGGGCAGATAACGCTGGAAGTGTTCTGTCAAATATTACCATAAAGAAGCTAAGCTATTTCGTATGGTATTTCATCGAATCTGAACCTACTGAACATTGACATTTAATGACTTTCCGGATAGCTCCAGAAATTGTTTCATCAAAAAATGATTCTGCTTATCGCTTGTCAAACTTTTTTTTATTAACTGATAATTATTTAGCGTTGTGTTATGGGGGGACTTTCTATATAAAGGCTTTGCCTCGGAGCGTTGCCCATTCAGTCGTACGGGCGTAGCAGCCAAGTATTCTAGTTCTACTTTTTAGATCTCACGGTAAGAGTTGAATAAAAGAGAACGCGCAAGAGAATGAGTACGATCCGATCGCGAGAGCTAAATCCTCAGTAACTACCTGAAATGTTCAGTATACACAGTTCTTTCCCTGAGCGAGTACGGTTTTTCAAGTGCTACGCTACTTAATTTTTAAACATTTATTGGTGCTCTTTGGCTAGAAACCCACTGAAATAAGAGAGTGTGAAAGAGAGTAGATGTTTGTTCTTAAATGACATTGGGAATATGAGTGGTGTAATTAATATAAACAGAGACCAACCCGATCAAACTTTTCCACTGCCTCATAAACAAGGAGAGAAAAAGTATCAAATTGTCAAACTGTTAAATGAGTTTTGTGTCGTGGACAAGCGATTAAACGGAAAAATATGTTCATATTTATCTATTTTGTTTGAATTTCGCCATAAATTTAGAGGGGCCTCAAGTGTCGTGAGATAGTGAGTGGAGGAAGCGCTTCAACATATGTACATAGTATAACCCTTTTGACTTTGGGCATGTTCTATCTGAAAAATATTATCAAATGGTTTTGTTTTGAATGCATAAGGAACATCTTTCTGAAGGATATTTATATTGGAGGGATGAATTTATTTTCCCATTCAGGGTGACCGCCAATTGAACTTTCTTGTACCAAACAGATGGAAAATCAGTAGATGGAATAACATTCAAGAGGGTATTATTTATCCTTTTATGTATGTAGATACTTATTCCCTTAATACTTCTTTTTGCTCTTTAATACTCTATTAATAATACCCTCAGAGACAGAAAACTCTCAGGCTGGTACTATTAGCCTGATAGTTTTCTGTCTCTGATTTTATTTTCTTAGAGAATTTCGTTTGAAGCTTGATATTTTAATTAGTATCTATCAATATTTTAAGAACAACAAACAGAGCTCTTATTACCAGAAAGATGTTAATCCATATTTATTAATAACGAAACCCAAAAATAACTGAACAAATTATTACCTTCTTAAAAAGTTTATTTTAAGGAAGGTAGAGGTAGAGGCTTCACTTCCATTCTCTCTTTCTCTCAATTCTCATTCATTCTTTCCCAAACAAAAACCTGTTGCTCGTCTCATACCCAGGCTGTAGAAGAGAAATCCACAGAACAGCTGTTCGGGAGCTTAATATTAGAGAGAGAGAGTCCAAATTAAAACGAAAATGCTGAGCAGGTTCATTGGCGTATCAGCAACTATCATCGGCAGCAGATCTGGCAGCACTCTGTCCAGATCTCTCTATAAGTCGGGGTGCGTATGCCTCTTGATCAGTGTCTTTCCAAGCCCGACTCAGATCACACCGTTCAAGTGCTCGTTCTCGGCCTACCATGGCTTTCAAAGCTCAACTTTTACTCCCACTTCTTGTGGCCTTGTCAATAACCTGTAACAATGCTTCGTTTGTGCGCAGAGGCAAGAACCACACACAGACCATGTCGACAGGCAAGGCTTTCAAGGTGCTGATTACCCATCCGGAGGTGCCGCAGGAGGGCATCGATCTCTTGAAAGAGAACTGCGAGATCATCCAAGTCCAGAGTTTGCCCGTCAACCGGGCCGAGCTTCTGCAGAAGATCAGGGGCGTTGACGGCGTTTTCTGGGGCGGACATGAAGCCCTCAATGCCGAGGTCCTGGATGCTGCCGGTCCCCAGTTGAAATCGATCTCCACCATGTCAGCGGGCATCGACTATGTGGATGTGCCGGAGGTGAAGAAGCGCAAGATTCCTTTGGGACACACCCCAACGGTCCTGAACACAGCTGTGGCTGATCTGGCTGTGGGCCTCCTGATCGCTGCCGGCCGTCGTTTCCACGAAGGGCGCAAGAAGATCGAAACGTGAGTCCATAGGGGATTTCCCTATCATTATCTTCTACTCCAAGATATCCCTTTCCAATACAGCGACAACTGGGAGAACTACCATCTCAACTGGATGCTGGGTCAGGATATCCGTGACTCCACCGTTGGGTTCTACGGATTCGGGGGCATCGGTCAGGCCATTGCCCAGCGTCTGTCCGGCTTCGACATCGACCAAGTGCTGTACACCACCCGACGACGCGTCGACAAGGAGATCGAGAAGGAGTTGAATGCCAAGAAGGTGGACTTCGACACCCTCCTGGCGCAGAGTGACTTTGTGGTCATCGCCTCTCCCCTGACGGCTGCCACGCAGGGCGTGTTCAATGCCACCGCCTTCAACAAAATGAAGGAGACCGCAGTTCTGGTCAACATCGGTCGCGGCAGTATGTAGATCCCTTACAAACTCCTTTGAGTGGTATGAATATTAAGTTCCTTTCCAGAAATCGTCAATCAGGATGATCTTTATGAGGCTCTGAAGACCAACAAAATCTTTGCCGCTGGCCTGGATGTCACAGATCCCGAACCATTGTCCGCCAAAGACAAGCTGCTGTCACTCGACAATGTTGGTGAGTTGAGTAATTGGAATCATTTTGGATTATTGATATCAGTCGGCGGCGGGTCCGATTGTGGGGTCCCCTGGTAGGAAGTATTTCTGGCCTTGCTATCAGTAGTGTGATTCCGTCTTATCTGTGACTAAAGTATTTCAGAATGATCTAAGTCATACGTGGGTGACGGTGTCGTAAGGTTTTATGAAGGTTATAAAGGAATTGCCGTGTTATAAGACATTTTGGGATATATAATTGTCAAGGAAATTTCATAAAACTGCAATCTAGACAAAGTCTCTGCGACCGTACGATCACTGTATTTTAAACCTCAATTATGTTGACCCCTTTGACCTTTCTTTAGTATTTTTGTAGCGTAATCTTGCCAATTACTCGAGAAAGCCAAAACAAAACAAATACTCTTATCTCTTGGCTAAATTCCCTATCTAGAATAGCACCTCTAACCACTCGACATCTCCCTCTTTCCAACAGTTGTCCTGCCCCACATTGGCTCTGCCACGAAGCGAACCCGTGCCGAGATGGCCACCATTGCCGCCCACAATGTGCTCCGTGGATTGGTTGGAGAGCCCATGCTGTCGCCCGCCTACTAGGAAATTGAAGTGGAAATGTTAATGGACCAGGAACCAGAGTGGATTTCCACTCTCAGTAAACTCTGATTATTGTGCGGGCAACAAAGCCAGTGAAGTGTGAAAGGTTTCCAATGGCACGGCCATGGTTCCAGATGTGAGAATAAAAAATATAATTAAAACAACTAATAATGTGAAAAATGGAAACAATTTAATTTAATTAAGAAATGAGAAATGGGAGACGACCTTAGGGTTCCCTTGCATTCTCATTATAGCTAATACAGAATTTGAAATATAGAAATATATTCTACTACAAGCTTGTTAAACTTTGTTGAATTACAAGTGTCTTTAACAAAGAAAACTAAACATAGGGGACTAATTATAATACTCTCTTTAAAAAGTAAAAGAATGCAAAATACTGAGCTTAATTTGAATGGCACACTGAGAGGCAAAACTACTCCACAAAAAGCTCTTAAGAGCACACACTCAAAGTGCAAAAGCTTGAGAATTGTTTGGGTTGGGTTGGGGGAAATTTCCATTGAGATTGAGATTGAGCATTTCGTTGCTGCCTCTCTCCGCGATAGTTCGTTGTCCGTGTCAACCATGTCGACTGTTCGCGCCGCCACCGCCGCCGCCTTCAAAGTGCTCGTCTCGCATCCAAATGTGCCGGCTCCCGCCTTGGAGCTGCTACGTTCTCGCGGGGCCGAGACCATCATCTGCCAAAGTGTGCCGCCCTGCAGGGAGGAGATTCTGCAGAAGGTGCCGGGAGTGGATGCCATCTATTGGGCGCACTATCAGCCACTGAATGCGGGCATACTGGATGCAGCCGGACCACAGCTACGCTGCGTCAGTACCATGTCTTCGGGCATTGACTTTGTGGATGTGCCCGAGTTTAAGCGGCGCCAGATTCCATTGGGTCACACTCCTGGAGTGGTGAAGAACTCGGTGGCGGATCTTGCCATTGGCCTGATGATTGCAGCGGGTCGTCACTTCCATGCCGGTCGCAACGATATCGAGAGGTGAGTGTGCAGTGCAGGCAACAGCTGATTGAGCTTTGCAACAGCTTTTTACTAAGCTTTTTTCATGGAAAAGCAGCGGGGTATGGGTGTGCCAACTTGATTCGATGATTTGAAATTGAATAAAGTGAGAACTGGAACGGCGGACACCTCATAGAAGCTTGAAGCTAGTCTAAACTCTAATTTTTAATACCCTCAGTTCCCAGTGGAAGACGGAGCTGATTGACTGGCGCATGGGTCAGGAGATACGCGACTCGGTCATCGGTTTCTTTGGCTTTGGCGGCATCAGTCAGGCCGTTGCCAAGCGGCTGCAGTGCTGGGATGTGGCCAAAATCCTCTATCACACACGCACCCGCAAGGAGAACGAGGGAGAGTTCAAGGCGGAGCATGTACCCTTCGAGCGTCTGCTCCAGGAGAGCGACTTCCTGGTGGTGGCCGCACCGCTCACCGACGAAACGCGAGGCAAATTCAATGCGAAAGCCTTTGGCCTGATGAAGTCCAGCGCGGTCTTTGTAAATGTGGCCCGAGGGGGTAAGTAGTGGCGTCGAGAAGAATAGGGGTAGAGTAATTATATATCCCTCTTCTCAGGACTGGTTATTCAAAGCGATCTGCACGAGGCGCTCACCAAAGGTCAGATATTTGCTGCGGGTTTGGATGTTACCACACCCGAACCACTGCCTGCGGATGATCCCATCTTGAAGCTGCCCAATTGCGGTGAGTTGTATTCAGATATATTCCGATATGGATTATTCAGATACCCTGTCTTTCATTTGTAGTAATCCTGCCCCATTTGGGAACACAGACAATGAAGACAACCATCGAAATGAGTCTACTGGCGGCCAACAACATCCTGAATGTCATTGAAGGAAGACCCATGATTAGACCGGCATATTGAAGGCTTCTAGGAAACAGAAAGGACTGCCAAACTTAGATCATGTGAGGAAGAATCTAACATACAAATTAAGATATTTGAATTCTGAAACAAGAACAAACAATTTGTTAACTTTTTATCTGATTATGCTGATCAAATAATAGAATACTATGAGAAATCATAAATTATATCATGATAACGATATTACAACGCTATTATTCTGACATTCCCTATCTTTGGGGATTAACTACTTGTCCATAAAAAAAAACTTTAGTTATTATCTGAAAGCACTTCTTTATAACTTCGTATAGCCCTTGGAAATAGGTTGCTTTTAACGGTTTCCTATACCGTATAAAAGGCCCTAACAAATGCTGATTTTTGTTTAGTCTTTACTCAAGCGTTCAGCAGTAATAGTCTCTGCGTAATCAGCTATTTAGAGAGATATTCTAAGGGAGTGAAAGAGAACGCACCATCGCAGAGCTTTCAGATAACAGATTTTTAAGAGTAATTCCCAAACATTTTTTGTTAACTCTCTCTTTACTTCGAACACCAATCAAACTCACAAAAAATGTCGGAGAGCAAACCCTTCAAAGTGTTGATCATTCACCCGGATGTGCCGCAAGAAGGCATTGATCTCCTCAAGGAGAAATGCGAGATCCTGCAAGTTAACAGTGAACCGCCCCATAACCGCATAGAATTGCTGGAGAAGATCAGAGGTGTTCATGGAGCCCTCTGGGGCGGTCATGAGGCACTCAATGACGAGGTTTTAAATGCAGCTGGTCCACAATTCAAATCGGTGTCCATGATGTCATCGGGAATCGATTTTGTGGATGTTCCCGAGCTAAAGAAGAGAGGCATTCCACTAGGACATACGCCTCGGGTGTTAACCACAGCTGTGGCTGATCTGGCCGTGGGTCTACTCATCGCAGCTTCGCGCCGTTTTCAGGAAGGACGAAGAAAGATTGACAGGTGAGATCTCAAATAATTTCCGTACTTGTTACTAATAGAACTGCCTTTCCAATTCAGCGACAACTGGGAGAACTACCATCTCAACTGGATGCTGGGTCAGGATATCCGTGACTCCACCGTTGGGTTCTACGGATTCGGGGGCATCGGCCAGGCCATTGCCCAGCGTCTGTCCGGCTTCGACATCGACCAAGTGCTGTACACCACCCGACGACGCGTCGACAAGGAGATCGAGAAGGAGTTGAATGCCAAGAAGGTGGACTTCGACACCCTCCTGGCGCAGAGTGACTTTGTGGTTATCGCCTCTCCCCTGACGGCTGCCACGCAGGGCGTGTTCAATGCCACCGCCTTCAACAAAATGAAGAAGACCGCAGTTCTGGTCAACATCGGTCGCGGCAGTACGTAGATCCCTTACAAACGCCTTTGAGTGGTATGAATATTAAGCTCCTTTCTAGAAATCGTCAATCAGGATGATCTTTATGAGGCTCTGAAGTCCAACAAAATCTTTGCCGCTGGCCTGGATGTCACAGATCCCGAACCATTGTCCGCCAAAGACAAACTGCTGTCGCTCGACAATGTAGGTGAGTGGAAAATGGATGTGGTTTGGAAAAGGCTATGCTATTTTAGCCACCCAAGTATCAGCTATATCACTCCGAAAATTCGTATCATTCATTCTTCATACTTTTACTTTCCGTACAGTGATCACCCCCCATATAGGCTATGCCACAAGACGAACCCGCATCGAGGCGGCCACCATGGCTGCCCACAATGTGCTCCGCGGATTGGCTGGAGAGCCCATGCTGTCGCCTGCCTACTAGGAAACGACCTACAAACTTTTCAATACACTTTTTTATTCACTAGAATTGCCCTCCTTATCCACCAGAACATGGGGCAGGTATAAAGGCTCCCACTCATCCCGCTGCAGGGCCTTGAGGTACTTCCGCCGCTCCTCCAGCACTTTCTGAAGCATATCCATGCCCGGCACCTCTGCCTGGTGCTTCTGGGCGATCTCCAGGGCTCGTCGCCAGTTGTGCATGCGCAGTGCCAGACCCACTGCCTGCTGGTACTTTCGATTGTGCAGCAGGATGGTCTCCGCCTCCAACATCCTGCCCAGCATCAAGGAGTTCTCGGCCATCTGCTCGGCACTGGACGGGGTCAAGGTCTTCAGGTGCTGCAGGTAGCTGACCTTGTCGATCTGCAGGGCAGCCGAGTAGGCCTCCTCGCTGAGCTGCAGTTGGTGCTTCCTCGTGGCCACTGCGGCCAGAGTGGCCCACAGACTCGAATGCTGGCCCATCCGACAGATCTTTAGGGCCTGCTGCCACTGACCCTCGATGAGGGTGCGATGGAGCACTTCGCAGTAGATGCTGACGTTGACGGGGAGCAGGGCGCCGGCACAGCGAAATGTGACCACGGCATCCTCGAAGCTGTCGATGGTTATGTGCTTCCCGAATTCCCTGAAACGGCAGGTAGGATTAGCTAGGGGTGGTGTTAGAGATCGTCCTTGAACTCACGCCGTATCTAGGGTAATTGTCGTCAGGGCTATAATAGTCGGATCGGAGGCCCCTTCTCCTGGGCAATACCAAATGCTGTAGCAGGAATCGTGCACTCCCACCAGGATATTCGTTTCGCTGGCCCACTTGATGGCCGTAAGCTGGGTTCCGATCTTGTAGATCTCATCCTGACGCTCTCCACTCAGGTTCCGCGTCTCGCTGATATACAGCTCCCGATTGCCGTCAATGAAGGCCACGAACTGATCGTCCTGTGTGCCAGCGCGACAGGCGGCGATCTCCGCCAGCTGCTGCTTGGCTTTCAGAGAGTGGGGATCGTACTGCCTCGAGGCGCCAGGCATCAGGTCAAACAGATGCAGCAGACTCGTGTCGGAGTTGTCGCGAATGGCGAGGACATCGAGGCCCAGGGAGAGAGAGCGCCAGGTGAGCAGAGGCAGCTGGGCCTGAGAGCCGGGATAGCGAGGATTCAAGTGCAGTCGACCCGTATAGGTGTAGACCCAGATCGAAGAGGCATCCACTACCATAAAGTACCTGAAAGGAAATACAGGAAATACAAAGGAATTGTAGGAAGATTCTGGGCAAACCCACTTCTTTCCCACTTCGATGACCCTTGTATCGTTCCGGCCATCGATGATGATCGGTGTATTGATGTGCTTCTCGTTGTAGATGTGGATCTGGTGGGTGGTGGCCACCACCAAGTGTCCATAGCCCAGGCCAAAGTTGATAACTCTCTGAGGAAAGTCCAACACGTCCTGACTGCCATTGGCAATGTCTCTGAGGGCAATGGACTTTCGACTGGTGCTGGTTGCCTTGAGATTCCTGGAGATGAGCTGCTGCTCCACGGCATAAGCCACAATTAGCTGACCCGTTGATGTGCCACACGCCACCTGAGTACCGTCCGAGGACCAGGCGAGGGTAAAGAAGGACCCCACACTGGGTGCTGTAAAGCGAGCGCTGTTGTAGGACCACTGAATACGCGGAGAGAGAGATAAAGATTAGATGTTAGCTAAGAAGAGGATTCCGATGCGACTCACCCCTGTGCTGTGGCACAGCTTCAGCATGTTAAAAGTTCCCACCAGCAGGAAGTCCTTTTCCGGATTGAAAGCCACACTTGTGATCGCATACTCCTCCGCGGCGCTGGTATACAGATTGGCGCCCTGGGCATCCCAGATCTTGAAGCGAAAGTCCTCGCCTCCAGAGGCTATAATGTTGGACTGCGCGGACCAGCTCAGGGACAACACCAAGCCATCATGAGCACGCCACTGAAAGAATCAAGTCTTGAGATGGATCCACCCAATCAGAGATCCCTTCCTGTCATACCCTGATCAACTTGCTGTTGGCGGCCAGCGGCTTGATGGATATATGTCCGCCCTGGCAAAAGACAATCGACGTGGAGTTCGGGGCCCAGCGAGCACAACGGATCGCCTCCTCGTTCTGTACGACCGTGGAGCGCAGCATGCCGGATCGCGACCAGATTTTGATCACCCCATCCTCGCCAGCCGTGAGCAATCCAGCTCCATCGGGACTCCAGCGACCCGAACTGATGGCTGCCCCGTGAGCAGAGATGCTCCGCTCCACACGTGCGCTCTTGTTGAGGATAATGAATCGCCCATCGTTGCTGCAGATGAGCAAGGTGTCGCTGCCTTTGCCGCCGCCGCTGCTGCGGCCGCCCAGCAGCAGCCAGTGAAGATCGGTGGGCACAAAGTCATCTGGCAGCTTGGCCACCTCCACCGAATCCCGGCTCACGTCACTCCACTTGAATATCTGATGGTCATCGCTATGCAAAGATTACAACGAAAAACATAAGATGGTGGACACGTAGAGGAAAATGATAGTTTCTTAACCTCACAAAATAGATTTCCTCGTTGCTACTCCAGTCCACACAACTCAATGGATAATTGGTTGCCTGTGGAGTGCTCTCTTCCGCGTTCTCTGAAGCCTTTATGGAGCTCTTCTTGCAAAACCGTGTTCTTAACTTCATTTTGGAAACATCTGTGGCGACTGAAAACAGCAATTTATATTTGTTTTGGTAGGAAAATGGTTGTTAGGTGCAGTGTTTGTTGACGACCATTCAGTTGCCATGGGCTACCATTTACAGGGGTTCATACATCGGCTGGTTTCTGCACAGACTAAATATGTCCTTCCATAATTTCCCTAGTTCTCCGCGATCTTGTTAAGTGTGACTTGTTTATGGGTTTGGTATCGGCTAACTGGTTGTGAAATATAATATTTCCCAAATAAATGCAATCGAATTGAATTTGTGATCGTTAGTAAGTCTTATAACTACTTAACTATTTTCTCAATTGAAGAAAATAATTTACAATTAATATAATTTACTATTGTATTTTTTTTAACCAGGTCATATGCGTAATTTGTTTTATATTAAATTGTTTTTATTGACCTTGAGATCTTTATATTTAGTCCCATAATTAGTTTGGTTGTTGTATAGGCTAGATGGTTTTACTCCTCTTTTTCCCGAACTTCATTAATTTATTTTTTTAGTCCGCTGAGATCACCGTATATATACATACATATATATGTAGTATATGTAGCTTTAATATTTCTTAATTGGTTTAATTTTTACAGAGCCATGTAATTACCAAATTCCGCTTCCGCCGCCGCAAGATTTGCTGTAAGCAAATGGCTTTAGAGAAAGAGGGAATAGTCGGATTTTTAGATGTGATGTTGTCTAAACGAACAACCTGTAATTATGGTTTATTATTTAGCGAGGCAAGCGAAACTATTTTCAGCCGCAATTTGCGACAATCATTGTGATCGAGGGACTCGCAGATGACATGGCAATTGTTTAGGCAAACAAGATTCGCTGACGGAAACGCCAAAACGTGACAAGATCTGGCGATCCGAACACGAAGGGTAAATATCATCGCAATAGACAGTGAAACTTTTAAGCCGACCATAGAGCGAAACCAGAGAATCTTTGCTTCCCCTTGTGCTAATTAATTTCCTTTTTCTTTTAATTACAGCCACTAAATGCACTCCCAGCATAATGACCAACATAAGTTCTTGGGGAGCTCAGCTATACCTCAGCCTAATCGATTTCCAGAAAGGCTGCCAGGCTGCCAGGCTGTCCTGGCACAGGCTTCAATTATTTTCTAATTTGTTTGCAGTCATTAAAGGAAATTCATCAATAAATCCAATGAATCTGACTAATCATCGTACAACGCACCCCAAGGGTCCGCACACGGCCTGGCCCTGGTGCACGTCCAATTTTCTTGCGTTTGCATATCTGTTGGGTCCCATCTATCATGGGCTCCGGGGCTGTCGCTGTCTACGGAGGGGAGTGCGCCATGACAGACATGAGTTTGCGTTGTTTGAGAATCGTAGTGGTAGGCGTAGTTTATTGGATTTACTTGACACAATTGACACATTTCTTGTACAATGAACTTTTTCCGTTCAATTTTCTTCAGAGGGGGAGTACGATGACTTGGTCTGTGTTTTATTGGAGTTTTCTGTGGTATATTTGAAGGGGGTGTTTATGGGGCTATACTTATTCCTGGAATAGGAGACTGAGTCAGATATTTCTGTTTAATTTGCTTATTAGTTGGCTGGTCATTCAACTGTCTAGTCGTGGATTAGCCCTATAATTGGGATTAGACGAACATTGTTCCATAATTATAGTTTTCGTATTTATTTACGTTGTTCAAAGTTATTTCGATTAAAAGCAGAATATTGTCGCCCTGGCAAATCCCTGCATGACCTGATGGACATCTACAAACAGTTCCCGAATCGATCGCCTAAACGGCAGGCAAGGTCAGTCCCAAAGATTCCAAGGATCTGTTGGATCCCCTACAATAACGCAAAAAATCGTAGGATTAATCATTAATGTATATCTGAAATAAGGGAAGGATAGCGATAAAAGAAACTGCAAAGTTTAAATCTCCATGCAGCAGAGGGCAGGTATGTATATCCTTAAGTCTTCGTTCTTGATCTTCCGACAATTCCGATCTTCCGTTCGTACGATAGCATGACCATCGCGATGCAGAGGAGTTCCGTGCTCAAATTTAGATACATTTCAGGTTCTCTTTTTCTTTAAAAAAGGGTATAGTCTTTAAATTCTAAAAAATATTTTATGTCGTTTCTTTTTATGCGTTTCTTGCTCGAACTATTTTATGTTTAACCAACTCTCGTCAGCTCTGTGCTGTCGTAATTTTGTCGTAAAATATTTAAGACTCGGAAGACTAATCCAAGACCAAACGCGACTTTATTAAAATCGATGACATCCGCTCAGAAACAATCGCACTAAAAGACAAAACACAAGTCCGCCACTCATACACTCTCAATCAAATCACTCTGCCACTCATCCACTCTGCCCCTAACTCGCACTCACTCGCACTCATGCCACTGGGTGCAGTGGAAAACGCATTAAATATTTGCAACAAATTGCAATCCGCTGTGCTCTCCCTTCGCCCGAGTATCCCCCATGCGGAGTGCGTTGCCCAAGTGCCAACATTGCATTTCCTTATCAGAGACTTGCACTTGATTAGACGACGGGAGACGTTGATGGCCAAATCGAACTCGGCATTCAATTGCTGGTGACGACTGTCTGCGGAGGGACGACGACCACGACCACGACGACGATGGCAACCACAGCCACAACCACAGACAGCCATTAAGCGGCAAATGGTGTGGCAAAACGCACTGGCTAAGCGCACAGTGGGACAAAGACAAAGACAAAGTGAGGCTGGATGCAGGTTAGTTTTAAGTATAAAAGAATAAATAAAGTATAAATATGTTAATTTCGGAAACAAAGTAAACTAATAGCGAGAATATCAAACAAGAGATGCAAAAAATAAAATAAAAAATGTAAATATTAAAAATTGGTCGCCCAAGTTATACAACAATAATTTAACATAATCTCCTCTATAATAAAATAATAATCTTAAAATAAGTTTCCCAAATTTGCATTCGTTTGACCCATAAATTGGACTGAAATCTTTTTCGACCGATCCATTTATTTATATTTGAAAAAAATATTTTACTCGAATAATGTAAAATATTTAATTTTTTTAAGATCTTATTTATTTTTTGATTTATTCTTATTTTTTGAAGATCTTGCATATTTATTTGGAAAATAAATGGAACCACAACCATTTATCATCCACCTGTTAAGCTGTAAAATTGCACTTTATTATCACCTTCGCCCCACTGTGCCACCATTGAAACTGCAAGTGTTGGCGGCCACCATTAAAAAAGTGCAGCCACATCGTCGAACAGTAAACTCGTAAACCCAGCCCAGCCCCAAGCTAGGCAGCAGCCTAACAGAAACCCCCTTCAGCCCAATCGCCCCAATCCAATACAGTCGCCTGCCCCTCCGCCCATCGTGTACTGTTCTCCGATTGAAAGCAACGCTTTCAACTGCTCTCTTTCAACCAGCGTCAACAGCGGCAGCCGATTCGACGATCTCTCGCGGCGACTCGTGTGCGTTGGGGTTGGGTCCGTTTTGTTATTGGTTCAACTGTCGCCTCGCGCTGCCTCGCGCTCCTCGCGTTTTCGGCATTCAATGCTCAGTGCCCACTGTACACTGTGCACTGTACACTATTCAATGTTCCACGTTCAGTATTCAGTTGTCAGCCTCAGCCTCAGCCTCAGTTCGGTTCAGTTTTAGTTTCAGTTTCAGTTCGCATTCAGTTTGTCAACGCGTCGCATGCGTGTTCGTTCGGGCAGTCGCAGTCCCCATCGTCGCCAGTGAATATATTTTTCGGGAAATTTCAAGCCAAAACGAGCAGAAGAAGTGCCGTGCCCCGTGCCCCGTGTCAGAGTGAACTGTGTGTTGTGTGAAGTGTATTGCTGGAATATCAAGTTGAGAATTTCCGCTGTGAAAAAGCATATAAAAGAAAACTCCCGCAGGAAAATGCCGTCCTACGGTTCAACAGGCTGCCTGATGCTGGCGCTTCTCTCCCTGCTGCTGTGCCTCAATGCAGGTGGGTCTCAGTCGGTGTCCTTACTGTTCAGAGTCCTCCCATATTTCCTGGTCCCGCATGAAAGTGCAGCTAATTAAGTGGAGTCTGAGGGAGGAGGGGTGTTCTATAGCGTTAAGTGCGTGGGCGTGAGTTTCCATTTAAATGTGCAACAAAAAGCTAAGCTCGAGTTCACTGAACCATCAGCGAAAGGGGTTCCGTTCCGCAAAAGGGGTGCCAGAGAAACCCAGAAGAAATGGCTTAAAGGGAAACTTTTTCGTGCTTAAAGTCTTAGGGGGCTGATTAAAAATAAGAAAAATCATTTTTAGGGTAACTTTTCTGAGAAAGCCGTTTAAAATGTGTTCAAGGGCCTCCTCTAGAGGTCAGTTTGGTTCAGCTCAATTACAAAGAAAATCGCTGAAAATATATGCACAATCAATTGTTTTTCTCGGTCTGACCTCATTGATAAGATGAGTTTGAATGCCATCTGTCTGCACTCGACTTACTTATTTTTTGCATTATCATGGCAATCGTCTTGACAGTCTCAGTAAGTACCCTGGCAATACCTGAAACGGCTGAGAGCGGGGGATATGTGCCACGCAGATTCGCGGGTGATTTATTGGTATTACTCGCAGTGCACTTGCGCGATTCGATGCTCGTATTTTTCCCGCTGCTCATTTGTGTTTATTTTTACCTCACACTTTCGACGTTGAGCACAAATATTTCCACAACCTTAACAACTCGGAATAACACAAATATTATAAATAGCCAGGAAAAACAGAGAAAATGCGAGGGGAATGGCAAAGGGGTGCGGTGCAACTTAGCTGATCTTTCTTTCTGTATCGCAAATGGGTCACTGAACAAAACTGTTTGCCAAACAAACCAATTGAAGGCCTCGGAAAACTTTGTGAAGTTTCCTCGCTGTGGATTTGTGGATATGCGTGCCACATATCGGGGCATGTCATCAACTAAGAGTTTATTTGTGTTTATGCTTCAGGGGCGTGCCGCAAGTGGGCGAAGCAACTGTCAACTTGGAGTGGCATAAGCTGAAGTGTCCGGCCAGTCATGCTACCCATGCTGCTCCACCATACAACAGTGACACAACAGATCCCAATGGTGGAGGATTTTTTATTGAGGGCAACTCAGTCAAGACCCTCACATTGCACTCATGCGACAACCATAAAAAGAGGCAGAATATTAGAGATAGAGAGAGAGATTTTAGAGTTAATTATCTTATGGAACCTGAACTTTCCACTCGTGCAAGAAATAAGGTGAAAATATATAAGAAAATGTAGAACTCATGCAACCACCATAAAAAATGACTCAACTGAACCATTAGACGATTAACTGCCAGCATGAGGCTTGTGATACATGAATGAAAATTGTGAAAACTTAACAAAGCACGTAATTAACATATTCCGCAAAACATGCAATTATTTATACAATTCCGTACAACTCGTCTGTGTGTCAGAGTCGGAACCGATGAGGCATCTTCATCCTTCACCCTGAGATCACTCCGATGAAATCTTCTCAATTAATAATTCGCTGCGCTGCTGTCGCTGATTCAGTGCAATTCAGTTGCCATATTTACTACATATATGTATGTACGTGAATATGAAAACTGAACTGAAAACTGAAATCCCTTCGAAAGCACACCCACCCACAAAACTATTTAGAGAGCATGACAAAATGTGCATTTTATCCATTGAAATAAACTTATTTTGTTGCAATGGAAAATTCTGCTTTGATTTGTAATCGTTAAATACACATTTCTATATGGGATGGGCTGCAGCTTATGGGTGTGCTCTCGTAGGGTATTCGATTACGTAAAGGGGTTCAGGAATTCCACAGAAATACTCGTAGCAGGCATAGAGGCCTGGAATCTTGATTACTTGACGTAAGTGAGTACTAAGGTAGCTCAGGGAGCCTAAGGAATTTCTAATAGGAGTGGTTGGAATTTAAGGGTGTACTTTCGTAGGGTATTTGCTTACTACAAGTGGGGAGAAATAGTGATGGCTTGGGGATGTTCAGGTAGTTCCAAAACAGTTTTATGCAAGGAGCACCCCAGCGATTACTCAGGGTAATTTTCAGGAGCAAGCCCAAAAATCGTAGCTCTATTATTTCTTAAGCAATATAGACCTCTGGCATAGCAATTAATTTGCATAGACATTCTCTTCACATAACCAACACTCCTCTCATTCGGAGAGCTCTACCTTTATCCACCTAATTATTGAGGCATTCAGGCCAATTTTGATAAACGTTTCGACGGGTTTTGCATTTGGCATTTTGCCAGTTGAATGAACTTCGGTTGCATGTCAGTCACAGTCGCAGTCACAGTCACAGCCACAGGCCAAGCGAAACTTTCTGTCAAACCTGCTCCTCTGCTCCCCCGCAATCTCTTTTGTATTTTAGGGCCGCAAAGTTTCAGCTCTCATCCCATCCATACTACGCACCCCACTTTTCCTATCCACACACTCGTACTCGTACTCGTAAGTTGGAAAGTTTAATGGGGAATGATATGGAGCGGCAGGCACTTTGGAAGAGTTTCGCCTCGAAAGGGGGAGGGAGCGGGAGCGGTGTCCCTGATAATCAACATGTTTCTTCTTCTGGGGGGGGTTTGTGGATTTATGTATTATAGATGTACCGGGGCAGATCCCAAATGTTGCAAGTCCCCAGTCCGTTGTCACTTGCCTCAAGTCTTGCTGCCTAATGGAAAAATTGCATGTGAACCCCGACATATGTGTGGGAAACGTTTGGCATGCCCCATTGTGGCGTGCACTTGCGTACTGTACGTGTGCACCGTATGTCTGTGGCATATGCGGCAATTCCATATGCAGATATGGCGGCAGCTATAGGGCGAGGGCAATAAACTCGAGCGATGGTTTAGGCGCAGTTGCTCTGTGGCTTACGCAGAGCTAATGAAACCAAGAAGGGGGCAAGGGATGGCCCAGAAAGGGGCAGTAATTAAACGGATTGGAGGGGTTCAAAATGTGGTATGGGGTAGGGCACAGGAATGAAAGGGTCAAATGTTGTTGCAGGCGCATTTCTGGATAGCCTATTTCAAGGATAATTACAAGTATACAACAAGTGGCTATGAGTGGGATTTGGGGATACCAATTAATAGATAATTAAAAAATAAGAATGGGAACATACAAAGAAACAAAGAAATTTTAAAAGATATTTGATTCCATTATCCTTTTGTTCTTCGCTTCTTGGCGAAGAAGGATGAAAGGAGAAATATAGAGGGAAAATAGACAATGAAGGAAAATATTTAATAATATATGGAAATATGCAAAAACACCAAATCTAAAAGTCTGGAAAAATTACAGAAATATTAGGATAAGGGATACTCAATAATGATAAATATAGAATTAAGTAGAATATTAAATTTGAATAATTTCTTGATTATTCCTTGATAAAAAATAATAAAAAACCAAATCCCGATTTATCTACTTAAAAAAAAAATCTTTAGATATATTGCAAATCCTTAGTATCCGAATTTGATCTTCCCGCTCATCCAGACACACAAAACCCAATTATGGACTCGTACTCAATAAAAAATCACTGTCGCACATAATATTCAAGGAGCATAATAATATATTGAAATCTGCAGAAAATCAAATCAATAAAGTAAAAAATATTGACAGAAATATTAGGATATGTAGGAGAATTATTAATAAATTATTATTATTATTAATTAAATTTTGAAGACAATATCATAGTATTCAATCGAGGAATAAACTTGAATATCTCTACGATTCACAAACCTTTCCATACGCATAAATGCAGCTTATATAATATTGTGTAATACATACATATATCATTCACCCTCCTCAGTTTTCGCAAGTTATTCGCAGCTAACGAATTCGCGTGGTTGGATGGAAATGTTCGATCTGTCCCCAAAGCCCCTCGCTCCGCTCCCATCCGCTCCCATCCGCTCACTTTTCCATCGATGATTAGAGGCGAATTCCATTTGCCAAAAGTATCGGCGAAAACATCTCGTCCAACAAATACTTACGCACTTGCTAACTCGTATTCGGGCCCCGAATGTCTCTGACCATTTTTGGGACGCAGTTGCAACTGCCACAACATTTGGCATAATGCAACCACCACAGCACAGCAGAGCAGACAGTGGTGGTGGCAGTGGCAGTGGCAAGCCGCACAATATCAATTTTCAGTTTCAATAGAATTACAGTCATTACCATTAGTAAGCTGCCACTGGCCCGTGCAACGGACGCGCAAATAAACAATTCTGCAAACGATCTGACAATTCAACTGTCAATTAATTTCAATATATTGTAAATGATTATAATTTCCATCCAAAGAGACTTCGGTCCGGGTCTCCGTTTCGGTTTGGCGGTTTCTCCATTTCTCAGTTTTTCAGTTATTCATTTTCTCGATTTCTCGATTTCTCAGTTCTCGATCCGAGTCTCGAGCGAGTCTCGAACGCAAATTGTAATGTTTATGGCCAAATGCGGTCGCTGGCCAAAAACACGTTTCGGCCAAATGCGTTGTGCGAGTGCGTTGGCACACTTCTCCCCCGCTCCACGGACCCTCCCCTCCCGGACCCCCTCTCCCCTGCTTATCTAGGCTTTCGCTTAAACGCGCCTCAAAGTGTTGGCTAAGTGCATTTAACCCGAACGTTAACGTTTGACGTTTAAATTGGCCACAGAAACGAGTTTTATTGTCGCCATCATAGCCATCATCATCATCGTGATCGTCATCCGTTCTCCAAGACCGCCAGAATCGATCGCATGGATTAATCAAATTATTATTTACGCACTCTTCGCGTAGTCTAATCGCACGCATAAACCAGCCAAAGCCCCGCTTTTTGACACTTTTATAAGGCAGTTTTCCCATCGACTGTCGCATAAATAACTCCGCCGAAAGGCTCCCGACTCTAATTAATTTCGTCTCGGCGATATTTCAAAGAGCTATCCGCCAGCGGCACACGGACACATCGACACACAGCAGGAAGCGCTTTCAAAGTTGCATTATGGATCGCTTCGATTCATTAGCTGATCGTTTCGGGATCATCTTTATCGCTCGAATGGCGAATGGCAGAGCGAAAATTACTTGCTCAATTTACGATGATTTGATGGCGCAGAGACGCAAATACGAAGAGCCAACAAGTGTTTTCTAATGGGCTTGAATCGGGCTTAATTAGATGCGATACTCGTATTGGTCTGCTGGGAAATGCAAATGATGAAATATAAATAATAAACAGATAGAATGCTATATGCCAGTAATAAATTACTTCTTTGGCACAAAATCCCATTCAGCTGCAAGCTATTTTGTAGAAGGTCTTTAATCGAAACCTTCCATGATATCAATCTACCGTTTAGACTGTTCTTTGGTTCTTTCATATTATAGATCTACACTTGACTATTTCTTATGATTTCTTTTTGATTTATTTAACATCTATGTGTAAATTGGTATAGGAAAATGTGAGGTATTTATTTGTATAGCCTTAGATAGCTTTGGATCTTCCAGGCCGATTTCAGTATATTTCTGAACTGAAATCGAATGAAGATTTCCACAATTCTTTGATATTTCCAAACAGTTTTCATAGAAATATAATTAAATTATTTATTTATTTACAAATTGTAACCTAAGATGGATACTACAGTAAAATCCTACACTACAATTATTGGCTATAGCCAGAGCAACAGGGCCTTCTGGCAGAGAAATATAATTAAATTATCGGCGCACCCAAACCAACTTTATCTTCTTGTAATTAATTATCGAATTTCGTCCTCTTCCAGCTTCTGGAGTCCTTCGCTGCTGGCGTTGCTCGACGGACGTCTCGAACGGAGAGTTCTGCAACGATCCCTTCCAGCCGGACAGCATCTCGGAGCAGCAGCGCTACTGGAGCTACGTGAACTGCACCTACTCGGTGGGCGTGAAGTCGGTGAATGCGCGTCCCGTGTGCAAGAAACTGGTGCAGGAAGGTGAGATCAAAGACCCTCAGTACTACCCCTTGCCCTTTCCCTCCCCTGCCTCAGGCATTACCAATTATTCACCCCGTTGCATTGTTGTGACCGCGTGTGCGGTCTTTGGACAGCTTTGGAGATTGGGAGATTGAGAGATTGAGAGATCGAGAGGGAGAGGGACCCCTCACACCCGGCTCACACTGGGGACTGGGGACTGTGGGACTGGGCCGGGACTGCCACAAGAGACTCAAACGAGATTAAAATTTATTGCCCCGACAAAGTCCAAACAAGTGCAACAACCAGCGGACAATTGCAGGCCTCAGCCTCAGCCGCAGCTGCCACACTGGCTGGGCGTTGATCGGGGGCGTGGCAAGTGGCAGGGGCAGGGGCAGGGGCAGGGGCAAGGCACATATCTGCAGTGCGGTGTAGTGCGACAGCCAACAAGTGGCGACACTTTGGCCCGCAGAGTTGCATGTGCCGCTAATTTACGGCAAATTTATGGGGAGAGACACACGCGGCGTATGAGTGATATTTCTGTGGCGATCTTAGGCTCGATTCGACTCCGGCTCTATATTGTTGCTAGGCGTGTTTTATTGTTGCCCTGTGGCCAGAGCAAATTGTGCATTTGCATACGACAAGAGACCACAGAAACAGCCGACAAAAACCAAATCAAGATAGGACCACCGAGAGACATTCGGGGGACGACGATTCGCATACCCTTGAACCAGCCATCGTTGCTTGGGCAAGTGAAACGAATTATTTACAAGTGAAACTGCAGGAAACTAAAAGACAATTCTTCAGCCAAGAAAAGAAAAGAAAAACAGAGCAGCTTGGCTGTTCATTCCGATCACCTTTCGAATCTGTAACATCTGCTAGAAATCATAATACCCTCTGCCAGGGTACAACAAAGCTAAACTGAAAATGAAATTAAAATTGAAATGGAAATGGAAATTCGCGCTTTTTGTCCAATTTGCCAAACGATCCGTATCGTTGCATTTTGATCTGAATTCGCTTTCGGGGCTGGCGCAGGCGCTGTCCCCGTTCCGTCCTCATCATCATCAGCATTCACCTGTGGCACGACAGCCAGCGGCACATAAACTTGTCAAAAGCAGACGGGCCGGACTTGGCCAATAGGAATACGTAATGTGGGCCAACAAGCCGAACAATGAAATGCGAAAAAATGTAAACATTTAATGATGTAATAACAATTTTTATGTTTTTACGGCATTCAAATAAACAATAGATAAATAAGCAACTACTATATAGAGAGGCAAAAAGTAGGTACACTTTATTTGGAAAATAAATATACTTTATACGATTTAGCTAATATTTTAATAAATCTAAATAAAACGTCGCTCCACGTCAAATTGCTCCTAAATCGAAGGCAGTTTTTGGTGCATTTTGGGCATGTGACAAGTCAATTAAAATCAATTTTGTAGAGTAGGATTTTTAGATAGAGATGATTAAATTTATGGATATTTTGACAAATCTGTTTGGACTCTTGCTCTATATTTGTACAGGAGTTTCAATGGGTTTGATGTGATTTATTATAATAAACGTTCATTTCAGTCGCACTTAGAAATGATCATAAATTATAGTCAAATTGGGTTCTCCTTTTATAGACATTTATTTATCTTTATGAGGATTTATTGGGATGACAAGCAGAAATATTGAGCAATTACATAATTTATAATAGTTAAAAATGGAAGCATTAATTGATTAATATGTTACGTATCTCCATTCGGCTATCGCAGTTCCCTTTAATGATCTGCCACCCACTGGAATATCTCCTACCGTTTATAAGCCACTTATTTCACCATTTCAAATGTCCAAAAAGCGTTTAGCCATCATTGGATCTATCCATAAGCATGACATCAACAGCCACAGCCACAGCCACATCCACAGCATCCACAAGAGCAACAACAAGTGCAGTGGCAGGGATTTCTCGGACAGCATTTAAGCAATTTCTTATGGCCAATTAATGAACACCATTAAATTTTTGCAATCAAGCGTCTACAAATTGGCTCGGCGAATATTTGCAAGATTTTTCAGTTGGCAGTTGGCAATTAAAATTGCAATTGCAGACTCTCGACTGCATTTGAGGCTGTCTCCGAGACTGAGTCGCTGAGTCTCAGTCTCAGTCTCATTCCCCAAAACTGAAACATGAGCAGCGCTTGTAATGCGCAAAATACATAATATACGATCGGAACGGACTCGGGGCTCGGGGCACGGGGCACGGCGATAAGGCGGGAGATCGGAAAAAATACATATAAATTAATTAAGTTGTTGCACAGCGTGAAGCGCTCAATTACGGGCCATAAGAAGACGGACCCCGGGCCGGACACCGACGGGGGAACGCGGCAGCAGACTGTCTGAGAAAAATGCAACTAGGCGATGCAACATGCTGTTGCAGCAGCCACGAGTATATGCTCGTATGTGCGAGTGCGCTGGTTGTTGTAGTCTCCGATCAATTTATATGCCGTTAAATTAATTGCCTTTGAAGCCTTCGCCTAGACGAGTGGCAAAGTTTCTGACCAAATGTCAAATTAAAAATGTATTCCATAATTTTCCCCGCCAAAAAGCTTGCAAAAAGCCCAAAATCTGAAGCCAAGCAATTAGCTGCAGGCTACAGCCATGTGTGTGCTCGTGTGTGCTCGTGTGTGTGTGTGTCTACTGTACCAGTTGTCTGTTGGTTGCACGTCACTCGGAAAATATTTTGCAACTTGTTGCATTGCCATCAAACACAAAAAGTTGATGGCTAGCTGGCAACCATTTTTGGCCGCTAACAGCTTATTTCATGCACTTTTCTCAGGGGAATTTTCCGAGCCAAAAGGGAGTGACACTTAGCAAAAGTCTGATATAAATGTTTCTTTGATGAGTCTGTTAGAAAAATGTTTCGAAATCGGAACATTTATTCCCAAGTGTTTTCTGAATCTTTTACGTACATTTTCAACTGCATAGATCCTGCATAGTATTCATCTCTTCGTGAGGGTATACAAACTTCGTTGTGAGCAGTACTACTCTTCCTTTCTACTTTGTTGTCTACAGTTTTTATTTATTTTTTATATAAAAAAAGTCCCCAACAAGCCATAAATAATTAAATTAATTAAAATTTAAATTTATGACACTGTGTGTGCGGCAAACAATTTCCAGCATTTTTGTGGATTTTTTGTTGTCTGTTTTTGTTGATTTTTGCGGCGAGCGGAGCACGCGGCGTATGCGCAATGCGTCCCTATATGCGTATGGCCGCTGCATTCTGCGAGCCTTGTTCGATGCCGCGGCCATGATAAGGCGACAATTGTCAACAATTTTATTAACCTGAACAGGCGTCTATGTGTTTGTGTGCATGCGTGTGCATTTGCTTTCATGGCCCACTGTCGCGCGGGTCCGTCCGCATCCGAGTCTGAGCCAATCACAAAAATGGTCAACGTTGACCATTTCGAGCGGCTTTTAAACTTCGATTTTGCTTTATTTCGTTTGAAATGTTTTCAGTATTTTGTCGTTTTGTTCTATTTGCTGCACAGACGCACACACACACACATGACGACGGCGGAGAGCTACACACGCAATGAGAAACGCAATTTGTTGTGGACTTTTTTGTTTGTTTTGTGTGTGATTTGCTCTTTCTGGTTTCCATTTGCTGTTTGCTGCTTGCTGCTTGCTGTTTTCTGTTTGATTGCAAATTGTCTCGTTTCGCCGAGTTGCACGTTCGGTTTTTGGCAAATCGTGTGCGTTTCGCAGGCGGCCGCGTGGAACCTCTAGACATAGACACAGGCCTCATTTTTGCAGTTGGAGCCGCGTTTTTGTGCTGGACCCCGAGCATATGGCGAGCCTTGAACCTATTACTCAGGTTGGGGTCCGTTGAGATAAGCCATCGGATTGGCCTACTCAAATTACTTTCTTTGGCGCAAGGCTGAGGCGTGGCAATTTCCAGACTCCAACTGGAGGATAGTCTTACTTTGGTGAAGTATACGCATGCAGATGGAATAAATCCGAAAGACAAAGATTTCGCTCACTTGTGACATTTTAGGGGCAATTTCTAAGCATTCGAAAACTAAAGAACCGCCCACCCCCCAGTTTATGGCTGGATACCCGTACTATTCATTATTCTCTGGCACTTATCCAGCAGAATGACCACATCGAAGCCAGCCCCAACTGGCACTTGCCTCGTGGCCATTTCAAATGTCATTTTTGAGATTTTTTCATGGCTCGAGCAAACCAGAATGGCAGAGCGTCAAGCCCACGCCAGGCACGTACACATAAATTAAATTTAATGCGCACACAGCTCCCCTCCCCCACCCCTCATCCACCCACAGTAGACATTAATTAAAATTGTTTAATGAAAATATCTAAACTCTTCCGTTCTTCATTTTGCAGTCTATGGCAAGCGGGTGATTTCCCGCTCCTGCTTTTACGAGGACATGGACGATCCGGCAGACAAGTGCGCGATGGACCAGACCTCGTCCTACATCAAGACCGTCTACTGCCGCACCTGCACCACGGACGGCTGCAACGGATCCGGGGGCATATCGCCGCTGATGGGTCTCCTGCTGCTGCCCCTGCTGGGGGCCCTGAGGCAGCTGGTATGCAAATGAGTGCCAGGACCACGACGAGGACGAGGACGAGGACGGGTCTATGTTCTCTGGGAGGCGGACTTAATTACGGATGGGCAAACTGAATTCAAGCCATTACACGATTTTCAGAGCTTGCGCAGATTTGGGTTGCCCGGAATTAAGGGAATTTCTTCATCGAGTATTTAGTCACTATGCCACATGCCACATACCACATGCAACATGCCACACCGATTCACAAATGCACGCAGCCGTAGAGAGTTGGGAGATAGATTTATCTGCATCTCCAGCACATCGAGTCACATTCGTCATCATCAAGGACTGCATCATGTACAATACATGTCACTTGGTCACCCTCTGAATCAATCAATCAATCAATCAATCAGCTAATCGTAGTCCTCAAATCGCATCACACACACACACAGAGACACACGCACACACCAACACTTAACTTTGTTGTAATATGTACATCTTTGTAATACCTTTAATATTGTATTTGTAATTGAAAATGGAAAACGCGCACACACGCACACTCGCCCGTCACGCGGTAAGTGTGTGTGTGTGTGTGTCACGTACATAAATAAATCGTAATTAGATGGTACGAAAATGAAGCGATTTTTATATGGGATTTGGAAGTTTTTGAATGGGTTTTCAGAGTGGTACAAAAGTGAAAAGTCTACAAATTTCATTTTGGTTTTATGCCAAAATTAGAGACTAGAACATGTCTTTTCTGTGTGTTTGTCACTTGTGATGGATGTGTGGATAAAGCTGAGATGTTGGAATTCAAGTGGTTGGAATTATAATACTTTAGTGGAGGTTCTTTAATTTGAAGAATTAACTAGAAGAATGTTGCTAGTGACATTGAAATTATATACTTGTACTGTTTACAATGACAGCTCCAGGACATAAGAAGATAAGCCCGTTCGGTCATGTAAGAGGGTCATTTGATGCAATGACTCATAAGGCCATTCCATTCATCCAGGAGCTCAGTTTGAGTAGAACTAAGCAATCCCATTACCTTCGACTTACCTGACTGAATTTACCTCTTGGCTCAGCCTCTACCGAATTCCCCATTCCACAAATGCCAGGATCCTGCCCTGTCATGGCAAGTGTTTCAACAAAAATCACCCAAAACCAAGAAAAAAACAAAAACCAAGACCACGACCAGGACCATGACCAGCATGACGACCCACTGCCGGTATGGAGCCGTCTGCTGAACCGCAACGCGAATGGTCGCAAGCGTAAGAGCACCTACCAGAGCGACCGGTACCAGGTGGAGATCTCCGACCAGCTGTGGTCGCTGTGGGGCAGTGCCAGGCCCGTGGACGGCGCGTCCGACGAAACAATAGTTTCAGCCACACAACTGCATGGAAAGTGTGCCGAGACTTCAGTGGCTCCGGGACGGACCCTTGCGTGCTGTGTGATGGCCTGCTGTGCCAGCAACTTCCGGTCGCTGAACTTCTGGGACTCGTATACGCTGGACAGGATCGTCGCCGATGGCCTCAAGTACCACAATGCCAGTGCTGCGAGGATGAACCGGCCGGAGGGGGCTGCAGAGCTGGGGCTGGAGAATCTGCGCACCGCCTGCTCCATGGGCAGGCACCACTTCTGGGTGAACACCGAGATGCTGATCTCTGGGATACTGTACAACAAGCACAAGAGCCTGGGGGCCGCACTCAGCATCTTCTTTAACAACCACCAGAAGACGGGCATCCTGCAGCTCAAGAACAAGGCGCTGGCCCTTGGCTTCATCCCAGAGGTGGCAGCCGCCGGCGCCTTCTTCATGTTCCATTGCCAGGCCCAGGGCAAGCCCATCTTCAAGGACTCTGAGAGCGCGCCGTATGTGCTGCGGATGCGGACACTGCAGCAGCTGCTCCACTGCATCCTGACCACCCTCAACGAACGCGCCTGGAACGTGCCCTTCAAGATACACAAGGTGTCGTGTGTGGCCAGGAATCGATCGACGTCGCGTAGGACATAAGTATTTTCGGGGGATTCGGTATGAAGCGATACGAAGTCAAATATAAATTTTAAAAGTGTTATATAAAAACCCATGCGGTGTGGCAAGAAAGTTTAGTAGAATCTAGGATCTAGGTCGTTCTTCCTTGATTTTCGCTTTCATTAGATCTTGGGATCTTCCCATTTCTTTATGCTCTTTGGTCTACCTTTCTGGGATATCTTCCCCAGAAATGACCAACAATATTTAGGTATAGAGCAGCCTAGAGCAATCAGTACCATCTGCAATGATGACTAATGATCATAGCGATGACCTAAGTCAAGGAAAGCTGCAGTGTAGTCCCAGATGCCACATCTCTTCTGAATACACAAGTGACTCAATTCCCTCGTCTTGTGGCATACACATATACGACCATATAGTGACTGACTTGCCCTCCTTCTTTCCCCAATCAAATGCAATTTTGCAAAGGCAAATCAAAAGTAATTGTCTCACATCACTGCGCTTGACATTGCTGCGGATCGCAAAGAATGAACAGCCTCTGGGATGAGTATTCCTTCATCTCCAGACAGACATATATGTATGTGCATATATGCTTATGTGTGGATCAGCCACCGCATCGAAGCGGAAATGAGTTCAGCTTGGCATTCAATTCGCCAAAACATTCCTTAATTGCCGACCACGCAAATGCTTCCTTCGCTCGTTCTCTGCTCTGTCGAGTATCTCCCTTTTGCAGCGTAACCCTTGACCCTAGCTAATTGGGCGTAGGATTTGGCGGGACTACGGATTTTAGGCGGAGACAAATTGTGGCTGTATTTCGGGTGCCGCCCCTGTGCGAGTAGCGTGATAATTCCATTATGAATTAATTAAAATCGCATGAAAATAATAACGAATATAAATAAAATTTGTCACATGGCACGAAAAAACCGAAAGCTGTCATAAAAAAGAAAAACACTTAAGAAATACGAGTAAAATGAAAGAAAATGTGATAATATACAGAAAAAAATGGGTGGCAACTAAGCCACGAATAAACGTTTGTGGCCATTTAAACTTGTCGCACGGCTTTTATTTGTTTGTTTGTTTTTTTTTTCTGTGATTTTTTGTTAGCCTGCAACTTACATATTTGCTCTGCTGCGAAAATGTCGTACAGAGTTTTCAATAAAACTGGCCATTTATCAACGGCAAGGGGCAACAGCAACAGCAGCGGCAACGGCAGCGGCAACGGCACAACGGCTCTTGAGAATCGACAATCGAATGTTGCGCATACGCCCCGTGGCCCGAGGGCAACCGTTGGCTGCACATGCGCATGCTCGCTCTTCGACTCCAACGCTTATGATGTGATTCGAGCTGGAGCTGGAGCTCGAGCTCGGATTTGGATTTGGATTTGATTTTCCATTTGCTCAGGCCTTAACCTCAGCCCCGCCGCTCCAGCCCCTGCCAATCGACAGCCACTCGATCGAGCAAGTCGCATTTTTCACGCTTTGTCAACTTTGGCTTTTCTGCTTCAGGTAGCTCCGGTAGCCGGCTATCGGCTATGTGGGGAGGAGCCACTAATGCCGCAGATTAGTGTCAAGATTTGCATACGAAATCGTATATCTGCTGCCAGGTGCGTGTGTCTCCCAGCTCTGGCTATGGCTCTGGCTATGGCTCTGGCTCAGGCTACGGCTAATTTGGTAAGAGTGTGGCCAAATTTGGCTAATTCCGAATGAATACAGTTGCCAACTGCCAACTGCCAAAACTGCGTCCTGCCCATGAATCATGCCCGCCGAACGGTGCTGATGTGAATCATTTGCTTGGAACATAAGGGGCAGATCTAGATATGTCACAACTGGCTAAATGCATGACTAAAGACTTAAGCAAAGCCTTACAGACTTAACATGACCAAAAAGTGGCGTAGATTATCGGGTGATTAGGATCCATTAAAGGCAGCATTATCTGCTGCTGATAAATCTCTTCGATTTACACTGTTTTTATTGGTTATCTTACTCTTTGCAACGCCCAGATCGATGTTTAGGCAAAAGCATAAGCCGTAGCTCTTACCATGAGAAAATCCGAAACATCGGATAGTTATAACTTGAATGACTCAAGGACTAAGTTTTGTACCGATCTTCTTCCATTTTATGGCAAAAAAAGCTCAAATTATATCGCAAATTTTTGCTCCACCTCTTCAAAACGCTTAGTATGCATATGGCAGACGTTGCAATTATTTATTGGATCCATCTTTGAAAACCCAACAAAAACCCAATCTTCATGGCTGCTGCCATCGCCATGATGATCTTTGGAACTAGCTCCCTAAAGCGGTAAGTAAATGGATGGCTAGAAATATTATGGTTGATGTCATATTACACTTTTTGGAATGAAGCTGCTAACCGTGACATATCTAAGATCGGCTTCGCTTTGGCATTCGGTATTCCGTCTTTGCGGCAACAAATAAGAAAGTATTTTTCATAAAACAAGAAATGTGTGTGTGTAAATAAATGTAAAAAAGTGTGTTTTAACACTCTTTAAGATTAGTTTTAAGAATACTCTAAAATCTTAGGTAATGAATTGATTTAACTTTAATTAAATTAAATTTTTTTTTTTAAATCAAAATTAATAATAATAATTAATAATAGTTATAGTTAATATACAACTATTTTGCTTCTGAAAATAATTATTACTAAAATTTGAATTTGAATTGCGCGCATATAAACTTGTGTCTCAGCCCTGGTATGAACAGTTCCATTTATTACCGCCATATGGCGCCACTTGTAGTTCAATCAACAGCCAACAGTTGAGTATGAGATGGCGCAATTTAAAACGGAAATTCAAACTCAAACATCGAATGACAATACCAAAGGAAACGAACGAAAAGAAATGCAACAAGGAAGAGCTGTATAACTTTTCGCCCCCTTTTGTGGAAACCACCCCCAGCCACCACCGAAAGTCACCGGGTCATTGAGATCCATATCCATAAGGATATCCCTGGCGCAGCACGAAATTATCGAAGTTGTTTTCTGTATAGCCTCTTGAAAAACATTCTCAAAAGTATCCTGAACATGATTTTTGTAATATATTTCGGGCTTTTTAAATATAGTTGTTCAATGAGCTTATAAGATACATTCATTGGCTTATACATGATAAATGTTCTTTCAGCAATAAAATTACATTAGTAATTCCTTTAAAAATCCAAATGCACTTCTATGCATTCAAACTTGCTTGATAGATTGTGGCCCACAGATTATAGATATAGTATTGTTTTTCAACTTCTTCCAGCCGCTGCCAAGAGCTGCATCGTCAATGGAGCTGCATAAAACTTCCACCAAGACAGCAAAACAAGGCAAAAACCCGTCCAAATAGTACTAGTGTCTGGCTGGCTGTCTGGCGGCGGCATGGGGCATCCCCAAGAGTCGACGTCATCGTCGGGAGTCCACGTCAACAACAAGCAGCGCTGCTGGCATCAGCATCAGCAGAGACGGACACAGAGACCCCGAACGCCAGCGCCAGCGGCAGCGTCGCCGCTGCTGCGCTGCCTCGCTTGGCTGTGGGGCACTTTGACTGCGAAGCCTGCGAGTGGCAAGGCACAGTCGTTCCTCGGCCGAGCAACCGTTTGCATCGCCGCGCGCAGTTCCCGCAGCCCTCTCACTGAGTCTCTCTCCGCTTCGAAGGATACAGATAGTGCAAAAAGGAGACCGGCGCCACAGAGTCGCCGTCCCGCCCAGTCCCGCAAGGATTCGCAGTTATCATTCCAGTTGCAGCTCCTTGAAGCAAGCCATGACGGCAGTGCCCATAAAAGCCCTCATCGCTGGCGTCTTCTTGCTGGCCAATGCCTGGCACATTTCAGGTGAGGCCCAGAACCAGAGACCCTCAGGTGTTGCCACTAAGTGTCGATCAGTACCAGAACATGGTCCATAATGTGTGTATAAACATAATCCCACAAGAGCAGTACACATTTTTCATCAATTTTCAGTAATTTCTGTTTACGTGTAATTCCATCTGCCCCCACAAGGTCGCCCCAGGTTGCGATTAGTTCGGGATGGTGCTGTGTCGACTGTGATGGTTCCCATATAGAGTCCATGAATGAAATTTTCCCATCTCTCGATTTTGTTTATGCAGTGGCTTGTGCTGGTCTTCCTCTTTCCGTGCGATTCGGGCAAAGTTTTTACGATTCACCTTTGCGGTGTTTATGAAAATTCTTTCAGCTCTTCGGTCGGCACAATATTCTTACAACTTTCGCGATCATTTTATTTGAGGTGGGATCTATACAATTTACTTCACACATTTCCCCCAGAGATTTTCGATTTGCTCGGAGATTTATGAGCGACAGTTTTTGCCTCGAGCACTCAAAGTGATAGAGCTATCCGCTGTTTTTATCTGTCATAAACAAATTAATAGCGAATGGTTATAATGATATATTAATGGGGCGATATGTGTTCAGAGACGGGGCTCTGTTTGTTGTGACTTGGGAACACGTGTGGAGAGTGACAGCGGGTGGAAGATAATTGAAGATTCGCCACAGATTTGATTTGTTTCGGGAAAGGTAAATGGTAGACAAATATCAATGGATAGAGGATCTTTTATTGTAGACTTAAATGCAGTAAACTAAAAGCTAAACATTATTAGCTGAAGGCGCTAGTAGTTTAATTTATTTACTGTTTTATTCTATAATTTCTTAAACACTTTTACTATTCCCAAAGATATGACATTTTAGGGGAGAAAAATATATATAAATAGTTTTTTATCAAGTCTTTTAAAATTGAAAGAATGGGAAGATCTGTTCCTTGTTATATCCATTGACGACAGTTTGCCTCGAGCACTTAAATGCGATTAACTTTACCCTTATTATATAAACAATATCGAGTCACAAAAACTCTCTTTTATCTTCATATTTTGTGGTATTATAAAATGACGAAATACCACGAAATCTGTGGGCTATTAAATTTCGTTTAAATTTCTTCACAATTTACAAAAATTAAAAAAAAGAGCAGATATTACATAAATCTTCTTAATGCTTGTATCAAACCCTGCCATGGGTTTGTTTAAATAATAAACAGATAAATCTCTCATTAAAATAATAATTTTTTCCTTTCCATTACGCGTCTAGTCCCCTCTTTACACCTTGTCACTCTCGGCATTTTCCGCAATTTTTCTTTCGAAATATGAGAGAGAAAAATGGTGGGTCATTGCTTGCTTAATGAACATCGCTATATCCACACTGATGTACTCGAATATATCTGCATATAGCATTTTCTGTTCAGTGATTTTCACGCGTTTTTCCGTGATTGGCAACCTGCATGGCATATAAATCCAAATATTTCCGCCGACTGCCAGACATTCGCACAATATTTATTTTGATATTTTTCGTTTGCTTGGTTTCACTTGATTTCCCGAAAACAAAGTCTGTAAAATGCTGAATGCAAATTCCATAATTGGAATGCTGAATCGATTCTGATGAATGCATCGTGATTGGGCCATTAAATGGTGAATCGAAGCAGTGGCTGGGCCTGTGCCTGGACTGGGGGCCCTCCTGTTGCTCTCAATTAGCCTTCCTTTATGTCCGGCAATTATCTAATTGCTTTCTTTTTGCCTCCGTGTGCCTCTGGTGCGCCTTCAATCAGGTCTCGGATGGAGAGTGCGCATGTCTGACTGGCGCCAGGACGGCGTCTGCTCCAGTTTCCAGCAGCGATTGACTTACTCCCGCTGTCTTCTTCAGCAGCATCCCTATCTGGCATCTCCGGCAGCCCCAACTGCCAACTGCCAACCCAGTCCCAGTCCCAGCCACAAAGTCTTCCTATGGAAACTGTGTCACATTCTGGTGTCCTTCTTCGGGGGTTAGCTGTCTTTTGTTAGAGCCCCTGTTCAATGGCAGGAATTGCGTAATTTGAGCAGACTGATAATGAGGATACGGCCAGAGCATGGCAATGGGAATGGTACTCCCACAAAGGAAGTGACACACATCCGATCCGTATCACATTATATTTGTTATTGTCTGGACACACTGTTTTTATGGGGGTGTTAAAATTACCCTCGCTTGAAAGCCTGTTTACAGGGTAAGTTGTTGGGCTTCGGGGGTGGATTGTATCGCAGGAGCCTTGAAGTGTAGGATTGCAGAGGAAGGGTATGGAAAATGGAACTTCCTTGAGACAAGTCTCAACTTTCAGCGAAGAGGGAAGCCAAAGCAGTGCCGTGGCATATGCGTGTCCTTACCAAATGTTTCGAGAAATGTTAAGCAAAACCGTTAAAATGCGACCTTGAGTTGGCCATGATGTTGAGGCCGTAAAAACAATCACTTACTCACACTTTAAAGGGGAAAAGTCTCGGCCAATTACCTGAAATTGCACGGGAAGTTCCTAAACAAAACAAAACCCTTTGCAAGGCTGTGAAGGAGAGTCTGACAGTTGCTGGGCCTAGTTTATGCATATGTCCAGTCAATAGTGGGTGGAAAGCACCCCAAGCACCCCAAAAACACCCAAGGAACACCCATTCCAAGCAGAACTCTGACATGCCAAGGACACACCGATTGGCGCCAGAGTTAAGGCTGAATGGTGGACTCTGAGCGTCTACGTAATAATATAATTTAGCGAAAAGTTTACAAAAATGAAATACAAATGTTTTACAGTCAATATTTGACAGGCACTCCTCCTCGTTTGGGGTCAGGGACTGGACTGTGTGTCCAAGGCAGCTGTGGCAGTGGCAGAGGCAGAGGCAGTGGCAGAGGCAGAGAACACGTGGCCAAGTGGCATGTTTGCCTTCTAAACAAGCAAAACGGGGCTAGTCCTGCCAGTCCTCCTTCTTAGCTTTCCTTTCCTGACCAGCAGGACATGCCAAAGCCTTTTCAAGGACTCAACCCGATCTTGATTCACTGTCAGGCCAAATCACGCAAACTTATCAGGCCAATTAGTGGGGGGTTCCTCAGTCCGAGAGTCTTGAATTAATTAATTCATTTGTCTAATCCTATAAATAGTTGGAGTCGAGTCTCTTTGCCTCCTGTTTATTATAGGAATTCTGATGGTTTGTGTGTGAAAAATATATTCGAGGTGCGAATCGGACGCACAACGAAAACAAATTATAAAGAAAACTAAATAAACATTTTTTCGTGATGGGGGAATATATAAAGCTATATTTATATTAGGAGATCTATCAGGGAAAGTAATGTGGCAAATGGGAATAAGTGAAGAAATTTCAATGACTTATTGGAGGAGAAAAATAAAAGCAATGCTACAAAAAGCTATAAAAATAACAAAAGAAGTAAACCTTGGATGATTAATTCTTCTGCGAGAAATTAGAAAAAACGAGGGGGAACGTTATGAGCCGCGTCTGCGCCGCGGCTCTACTTTATACCCGGTACTCAGTCAGTATATATGTATGTGAGCTTGTTGTAATTTATTACATGTTCGCAAAAGGAAAAAATTAAATTTTAGCCAAAAAAAAACAATTTAAGTCGAACCTTTTCGGAGATTTTGATCTATTAGATGTTTCCATATTTGTTTACATACGTTTTTTACATCTGTCTTTTCTACATGTTTTTATCTACTTCCTACATATACATACACGCTGTGTGCGAGAGAGAGAGGGAATGAGTCTGCGCTTGGAAGGCCACTGAAATTTCATTTGTTCCTTCTGACTATATTTATGATCCGATCTGATCCAAATTCAATACTCTGATAGATATAGTAATTTTCTATGATTCTGCGTTTTTGGTTTTCCCGTATCTTCAAAATTGTAGATTTTCATCTTTTGTGGGGGCGGAAGGGGGCGTGGCCAAATTTTAAAACAAACTCGTCTCGGTTTGATATCACAGGAGCTTGGATAGAAAGTTTGGTGGTTCTAGCTCTTATAGTCTCTGAGAACTAGGCGTCAAAAAATTCGATCAGGCATAGCGCCTACCCCTGTGTGTGAGAGAGAGCGAGAGGGAACGATGCATTTCGAAATGGTTTTCTTCATTGTAGTTATATTTATCATCTGATCTGATCCAGATTCAACAATCTGATAGTTATTGTCATTCTCTACGATTCTGCGTTTTTAGTTTTCTCGTATCTTTAAAATTGTGCATGCCACAGATTTTCGTCCTTGGAGTGGGCGGAAGGGGGCGGGGCGAAATTTTGAAATACACTTGTAACAGTGCGATAGGACAGGAGTCTGGATACAAAATAGTGTTCCTCTAGCTTTTATGGTCTTTGAGCTATAGGCGCTAATGAAGACGGACAGACGGACAGACGGACGGACAGACAGACATAGCTATATCGACTCGGCTATTGATGCTGATCAAGAATATATATACTTTATGGGGTCGGAAACGCTTCCTTCTGGGTGTTACACACATTAATTTTTTGCACAAATCTAATATACCCCTTTACTCTTCGAGTACCGGGTATAATTACGATACCATTTGCGAGTAAAACAAATAAAAAACAATACAAAAAAGATGAATGAAAATACTGTGGTGAAATAACAAGAGGAATTTGATTAATAATTTATTAAACTATTTTGGAATATACAATATATAAATATCGATAAGAAAGTCCCGTGGAATGAGGGGTATAGAAGCTCTGAGAATGCTTAAGGGAATCAACAATTGATTCTTCAGTTAGGATGCTGTCCATTAATATGGAAAACACATACACAGAATAAACAATCGAACGCTGAACAAAAACAATAAATTCGTCAAAAACAGACGAGAGGATCTAGACTAATCAATCAGATTAATAACGAGGAAGGGGAGCAAGAATAAGTAAATATTCAAGAATATTCAAGAATAATAAAATTCAATTTCATGCATTCATTCTTAGGAATTTGGCAGACTTCAGATTGTATCATTATGATTTGTTAAATATGCAAAAGAAGTCACTCAAATGAGAATTATTTATTAACGTATTTAGCTACACTTTGTAACCTTTTTTTTTAGTAAAACTAAAGTTTAATCTCTCACTTACGGATGATATTAGTGATTCCGTCAGCACAGCTGCAATTTGCTGTACCCCTCCGGCTATAAATTCAGCCCCTCCCCTCCCAAAATTGACGCACAATTTAGCCAGCAACTTTTAGTGAATCGCCGCAATTCAGTGACTTGATGGCGTATACGCAATAAAATTGGGCTATGGCGCCGCCACGACTGGCCACGCACCACTCCACTCCACTGCCACCAGTGGGCGGTACATGAATCCAGTGGCTGGCTGGCTGATGATGATGATGTCAACATCGCCGTCGAAGAATCCTTCGACTCGGTGCCATGGATACACACAGAAACCCCTCGCCCCCCATATCGAATGGAAACTGTGTCACCCTCGAGTATTTTTAGAACGCAAAGAAAGTTTTGTGTTTGCCGAGCAAAATGAATGAGCGAAAACCCGAAAGTGACCCTATCAAAGGTCAATAGAAGTACGAGTATGGCTTATTGAAATCCTGCTTCTTTCTTTGTCTGTTTCTTTGTCTGTTTCCGACTTGCAGCCGGACATGAGCAGCAGCAGCAGCGGCATCTACAGTGCTGGCACTGCAGCTCGGACACCATTGGGGCGGAGGACTTCTGCGATGTGACCTTCCAGGAGGACAACATACCCACGGACCTCATCAAGGAGCGGAACATCAATCTGCTGAGGAGCTGCAATAGCACCATCAACTCGGATCACGAGCGGCCCGTCTGCCGGAAGACTGTGGAGGAGAGTGAGTCCTGGTCGAAAGCATTTGTTATCTGAGCCCATTTTTAATTCGAATCCCCTCTAGATAATGGCAAGATGATCACCAAGCGATTCTGCTACTACACCAACAAGTCGGATCCCGTAGAGCTGTGCAACGTGACCAGTCCCGATAAGAATGTGCGGCGGATATTCTGCGAGGACTGCCTCACAGATCGCTGCAACAGCGCCCCCGGAGTGGTGGCCATTATGACGGCCATTCTGCTGATTCCCGTCCTGGGTCTAGTCCCACAGCTGGCCATATAAGCGAAGGCCTGGAGGCAGGAAGGTCCTTCTGTAGCATCCCTCTCTATATTGTATTTTAGTTGGAACGTGATATTTTGCCTGGTGCCTGGAGCCGGGCTGTTGCTGATTAACGATTTAGTTAGTTTAATTTACTCTTTAGCCTAGATTTCCCTGAATGATTCAAGATTTAAATACTAAGTTCTTGTACTCGTATGATTTGCCTGGCTGAGTGCCAAAGTTAGCCAAGCTCAAAGCCTTCCCAAACATATAAATATAACTATCCCAAAACTACTCGTAATACCAGTAAAAATCTATACCAAAAACAGTATACTATGTGAAACATATTTTAATGTAAAGCAAACACACAAACAAACACTCTATGTAATTATCACAGTTGCAACAGAAACAGAAAATGACTCAAAATATTCAAGCACACTCAAACACCGAATAAAGTTTACACAACTGAATCCCCCTCAGAGGTACCCCAGAAGATCTATTATCGCATCCACCAGGCGCTGTTTGAGGGCTTGGTCGAGGCCCGCGTAGGGCTCCTCCATCTGCAGGCTCTGCCACATCTTGGCCATGTAGCTGTCGAACTCTGCGCTCTTCTGGCCGCCGCTCTTGTAGCGCTCGTAGAGCATCAGCTCCGAGTGGACCATCAGCTGGAAGGACTCCTTGTTTCCCGCCATGTACAGCTGGTAGAGAAATGCAGCCATCCGGTTGGCTTTTTCCAGGCTGTACAGCCGCTTCATCACGCTGCCGATGACTTTGTGGAGCTGAGCCGGCTTGAAAAGGCAGTGGAACCTCTGGGAGTGCCGCCCGATGGCCAGCTGCCACTTGCCCAGCTCGTGCTCGGGCGACTCCAGGGCTTGCCTGAAGAGCGCCGTGCTGTTGAGGGTCTCCAGATGCTCCCGGATGTGCTCGCGGAGGAGATGCGCCTGCAGGTGCTGGCCGAGGGTGATGTTCTTCTCCTTGCTGCACATCACATGCTTCATGGTCTCGTCCAGGTCCTCGATCTTGGCCACATCCCTTGGGTAGTCGGCCCGGAGCTTGCCCCAGGTGAACGCTGCCAGGGAGAGCTGCTCGTCCACGGTTCCATTGAGGCCCGCGATGAAGGTCAACATCTGCTTGTGGTCATAGCTGACCACTTGGGTGCCCAGGGCCTCTATGAGAGATGGCCCAAGAAGGAGGAGCAACAACGGAAGCGATTCACCGATCATCTCTTGTCTCAAAATATAACTGAGCTGCCCGATTCCAGATCGCAAAAGAGACCCGTCTGGGTTATCAATAGCAGGGCTTATCAGCTTGGGTCTGGCCCCATCTCCCTCACTGACAGTCATTCCCCCTCTCTCCTTGTATGTCAATCCGTGTCTCTCACAGTGGGGATTGCTTCGCAAATCCAAGCTGACACTCGGATAGCCATAGAAGTTTAATCCAATTATGCGACCTACATACGAGTTCGAAACAATGCAGCCCTCGTGCCAGATTTCCTCCTCTACGTTATCCTTGCTCGGACAGGCCCCACCCCCCCGCCAATCACAGTCCTCAATCTCAAGCAGCGATGAGTGGCAGGAGGGTGGATACCATTCCTAATTAAATTTATGCAAATTGTCGCCTGTCCTTGCTGATTAGTGTCGCCTTTGGGCCTCCTGCTAGCCCGCTCTGTCTCTTCGCCTCATTAACCATCGATCTTGCTCAACGAGATAGGCAAATCAGTATTTTTTGTGGCCACATTGTTGCTTAGAATTTAAATATACCCAAAATTCCGGATTTTGATGAATGGAACACAAAGTTTTCTCTTCCATTTGCGCATAATTCGTGGATATAACAGAAAAACTAAATCGAATGTGGACTTAAAAAATTTACAATTTTCTACACGATTTTTAGAATTGTAGAAAACATAAACAGTAAGTGGCGGAGGAGTATTTTATTTATGGTATACAAATGCACATACATGTGTATAAGACACCCAGTTAATAGTTTCATATCAGCCAACTTTAATAGTTTTGACAACAGCCCTTATTAGGTTCAGACCAGACATATTTCATATATAGTTTCATAGCAACCATTTCATGGTCTTAGATCAGACAATAGTGCTCCTTCTTGATCTCGCATTGTCTTGCAACTCTCGAAACATATGTACAATATATTTCTAGTTTATCTTGTATTTTGCTTGTATTTTGTGCAAGTCGAAATAATTTTTTTATATATTATATTCTATAATATTTTTATTGTAACGATTTTCTCTGATCTTTGCTTCTATCCGACAAAAATATCCATATTAATATATGTAATACATTGCAAATAATTTCTACACACCAAGAGAGTCGAAAAGTGGTGCATACTTTTTGGCGGAACAATTAAAATTTGCCGTTCACTTGTGCATACATATTTATTTATTTATATAGAGATCTGAGTTCAGTTTTCTCTAAACGAAAAACCACTCCACTCAATTATAATGGGGAGAAAACACAGCTAATTAACGGGCTGATTCTGTCACTTGAATCGAATGGCATTGTTCGATTAGCTAACAACACATTTGAGGCTGGATGTTAATAGATCTGTTAGCCTGAGTCACTCCTCTGGTAGGCCATGACATCAACCCCGCCAAATCCTCCTCCGAACACTCTAAAAATCTCCATCGTTTGAGTAACTTTCCACGCCCCAGCCCCAATCATTACTGACACTTTTGAGATGCTCATTAAATGATCTTGGCTCTCAGATCTCTCCAACCCCCACAAAAGTACCACTCAAATATAACAAATTGGTTAGAACTCTGTAAAAAAAAAACCGGTTTCTCAAAAGCCAAACATCAAATGCACATCGAGCTGTTATTTCCACTCAAAACAAAGCGTTTTTCGAGCAACGTTTTGGGGTGCGACTGCGACGCAGTTCAGATGGGGCTACAGGGGGCTTGTGCCGCTAGATTCTGAAATGAACGGCAGAGTCAGACGTGCAGCAGACATCGTTGAGAGCGGTTCAGTTTTGAGAGTTCTTAAGAAAAATATCCAATCAAGTGCTAATGAAAATGGTGTCCGCTCTGAAATGCAGTTTGGCCGTGGCCGTCATCATCAGCTTGGCCTGTTCGGGTGGGTAGAGTTGGGAGTGGAAGTGAATGCAGTGCAAAAGGTCTTTGGAACGGTTTATTCAATATACAAAAAAAAGGAGTTCAAGGAGAACAAGTTAGAGAAGTTCTATTGTAAAATGAAAGAGTTGTAGAGTTCCTATAGAGATGTATTGGATATGCTAAATTCTTTGGTAATACAATAATAAAAGAGTATTCTTTAAATCTTTAAAAAGGATCCTCGCATCCTCCCTTTATTATAAAATCTTCTGTAATGTTCTTATACAGATTCAATGAAAATTCATTCACTTTTGTAACTGGAGTATAAAGATAATTTAAATATAAAAAATAACTTCAATTGAAAGATTGAGATAGTCTCTGTTTTCTCGATAATTAACTGACTTCCTGAAAAAACCATTCCCCAAAAGTTAGTCAAAAAAAATGTTAAAAGACCTGTTCCACAGTCTGTTCCACTGTTCACTGTAAATCTGTTGCACAATCTTCCGTAATCAACTAATTGTATCTCCCTCCCCCCTTACAGCCTATGCCATCAAGTGCTATCAGTGCGAGTCGCTGACCATGCCAAAGTGCGGCCTGAAGTTCGAGGCGGATGAGACTCTCCTCATCGACTGTGCCCGGATCGGACCCCCGCGCTACCTGCAGAACTTCTTCCCCCTGCGCAACGCCACCGGATGCATGAAGAAGACCCTCGAAAGTGGTAAGTAAAACCAACCCCATGCCAAAAACCCTTACAAGTTCACCCGAAAATACTGAGATCATCTCAGGTTGTCAGTATCTGATGTCATGCGTGAATACGGGTATTTCTGTTGTTGTTTCCATTATTTTTCTTTCTTGGGTGTCTCTCACGTTTCTCTGTCGCTTTTTGTGGACGTCTAATTACGTTGAAGTTGAAGATTAATTCGGTTTTGTATGGAAATACTAATAATAATGACGTGATTGTGCTATGAATGAATGCCGCAAGTTTTTCTCTGTCTCTGAAACATTTCAATTTGCATTTCTGAATATATTTGCAAGGCAAACGAATCAAAAGACTATTCAGTGGCAAATATTTTGATCATCCTCTGATCGTATTTCAGTTTGCCCAACCTATGAATGGAACTCTTTGCTGAGAGAACTGCATGGGGCGAATCAATTGGCGAATTAGCAGAAAAATTTAATTGATTGAAACGATGAGATCAGAAGAGCCAAAGAAAATCGCTTAATCAGTCGGCTGGAAAATTTCAGAAATTACTCAGCTTAATGCGACGCCTCGAGAGTGTTTTTCTCGACTCGTCAGAGGGCCCAGTCAGTCAGTCAGTCAGTGTCAGGGTTTCTTTCGTACAATTAGGTACAGTCCACTGTGGAGGGAGTCATACAATAAATAAGTATAAACAACAATTAACAAGTGCCACTTTTTCAGGGTGAACAATCACTCCATTTACCGGCAGCCCAGTGAAAGCTATTTTCCGACTTACTCAACCGTAATCAACATCCAATTTTCGCTCCCATTCCATTCCAGTGGTCGGACACCCGCAGATCGTGCGCAGCTGCTACTTCGGTGACGTCTCCAACATCCAGAGCGGCTGTCAGTCGGATCCTTCGCTGCCCTTCGTGAAGCAGCTGGGATGCGATGTCTGCACCAAGGACGAGTGCAACGGATCTGCTTCCCTGGCTCCCGTGGCCGGTGCCATCCTGCTCTTCTTCGGCGTGGCTCGCCTGCTGGCATAGAGCTTACCTCCCTAGTTCTTAAGTCTCTTAATTCCTTTGATAGTAGTCTGTATCTCTCTTGCTCATGGATCTTAATTTGTGAAAATGATTGTTTAAATTTGATCTTATTTAATTGATAATAAAAGATGGAAGGAGGCGTGTCCTTGCTAATATCCAAATGAATCAGATTGTTTCTCATAATTCTTGCTGTTGATTCTTATTACGGGGAAAGTAATTGTTTCTACAACGAAAAATAGACTAGGAAATGTCTAACTCAGGAGCACAGTTATAGAACAAGTCTGTAAAGTTGCTGTTTTATAAAGTGAGATATAGGAAACCAATAGTCCAAAGAGTTATTAAAACAATTATGGAACATTTAAAAATAGATTTTCATATATCTGAAGCCACTTGCGATTCCTCCGTTCTGTTCTCATCCATATGATATGATCAATAAATTGAGATCGGATAACTCAGAAGATGAGAAAGGCCAGAGGCTGTTCACTTACATATGTATGTACCTATATCTACATATTATTTTCTCTATATTTTCTCCATGTGCTTAGAAGCTCAAAAGTCTCACTCACAACCAAATCCACTCAGACTGCACTTAGATGAAAAAACGTTAGTATATTTGCCTTTGGGATGCATGATATGAGCGACTCAAAGGTGTTGCTCAAAAATATTTGTACTCAGAATGTACGTGGGTGAATAATAATTAAATTTCGCTATGGGATGAATATGGTAAATACCGCGGGAAATTTCGAGAAACAAATTAAATAAAAAGTCGCTTATTTGCAGTACCTGAACCTTGGAGCCCAGCCCATGTGGTGGCTTGAAACGAACCGAAGTGAGTAATGCTCCAATATTGTAAGTTGACTTAATTTAACGAAATAAGAAAAATAAGAAAACAATTGTAGACCTTCCCGAATTGCCATTTGTACGGATAACTCATCTGAGGCGAACGCATAAATAATAAACATTCAACTGCCAGTTCAATGACTCAAAACTCCAACAGAAACTGAAGCTGAGA
The DNA here is from genome assembly GCA_963969585.1 of Drosophila helvetica. Classification (NCBI taxonomy): domain Eukaryota; kingdom Metazoa; phylum Arthropoda; class Insecta; order Diptera; family Drosophilidae; genus Drosophila; species Drosophila helvetica. The sequence goes on along the minus strand of OZ018402.1, from coordinate 11,742,107 downwards.
CTGAAACTGAATCAGAATTTGTGTAGGAATTTGACTGGGGGTTAGAGTGTGAAACACCTGGGATCTAATTAGTATGTGCACCCATACGCCCGACGAAAACTGTGATGTTCCGACAACAAAAGGTCGCACAGTCTGCCTCCGATTGGGGGAGAGAGATACATACATATGTACATCTGTATGTATAGCCTGTATGAATGTGCCTGTCTGCCTGTTTAATCACATATAATTGAGTTCAATTTCGTTTTAAAGTCAAGTTTCAGTTTCAGCTTCAGCTACCCTTCGGATTCGAGTTTATTAAGTGTTAAATGCGTTTCTGAAAAGTTCAAAAAACTCCGAGACCCCGAGACCACTTCCACTTCCCCAGATCAGATCGGAGAGTGCTCTTGATGCGCGGGGGGTGGGCACACTCCGCCTCCAACTGCTCAATTAACCCAAACTCATTTGGCATAATTCGAAAAAATTACTTAATTGAAGAAAATAGAAAATTATAATAAGACTTGTGGGAAAGCCACTTAAATGAGAAGTTCTGTTCTCCCCTGCGCTCACAAGATTAGGAAATTTTGTTCACAAAAAAACTGGGACTACAATAAATAAAACGATTAAAATCGAGAGAATTTCAATTGAAGACTGACCAGCGGACCTAACAGTTGGATAGCTAGAAGATCGGGTTCTATACGAGTTGAAATAAATGCAGGCTGGTGGAAATTTCAAGGAGAACAGAAACTCTTGACCTCAGGGATGTTGGACTGCGAATACGACAGCCAGAGGGGAGGAAAGGAACGGCATCGCTGAATGCCGGAGTGCCACAAATAAATTAGAATATTGCGGTATAATTCTGAAATAAGACTGCAGAAAAATCTGAAAAAAACTTAATGGAATCGATATAAAAAAATTCTTCAAAATCGAAGTCGGTTTAAACTTTACTTAAATGCTGAAATCAATATAAATGCATTATATTTTAGATAACAGTTGGTCTTGCAAATAATTTTCCACTTTCTTTCATTGGAAGAACCACTCTTGCCATTGAGCATGGATCTAGAGTTTCCTAAGTGTGGCTTTACTATATATTAATTCGATTAGGGTAGATATATGGCATCCAGATGTGATTGATGTACGGACAGGGCTCTGACGGACTCGCAACTCTCGATCAATCGGCGATATTCGTGGCCTGACAACCTCTACATTTGCTAATTGTTGCGATTTGCACATCAATGAGAACCTGAACCCGGCGTGCGAGCACTCACACTCACACTCACACAGTGAATATTTTGAGTATATCCCCAACTGCGCATTAGAATCGAATCGAATGAATGCTGGCTAGAGACTGGCCGAAAGCGAACGATGACGTCGCGCTTGCAGGGCACACAAATGGGTTCGCATAACGAAGCATAGAAAGCGTAGAGAGCATAAATCAGGCTTACATAATGCTAAAAAATATATTGTATATGTATTACAAAATAAAAAGAAAACGAGTATTATCAAGAGCTGCGACATGGCATGGCGCTTCGGGAGCGTCTGAATTGTCTCAGCCGGAGAGTAGAAACACAAACTGAAAAGAAAATAAAACACAAAACGTCTCTGACATCACCCCAAACAAGTCGGCAGAAATTCTTCGTACATATTTACATATACACATATACATATATGAACATGGGTGTGTGTGTGTGTGTTTGTGTGTCACAAAACATTATGTGGCAGCCGACTATAAAAATTTCGAAAATAATATTCAACTAGCGGACACGCAACGAACATGAAATTCCACTCAAACCGCCCGGCGAGTGGAAGCTTTCGAGTGTACTCACTCGGAAATGCGAGTGGGAGAATGAGTGCGAGCACGGTCACTGGGGCTCCGGACGCTTCTTTTCGATGAGCCAGATATTAAACACTCGTCAGTCGCCGTACCGTCAAGGTCTGCCAGTCGCAATCGAAAGATACTTATACCAAGAATTTCCCCCTCTGTGAAAATGGTGTCCAGTGTGAAGCTCTTCTTGGCCCTCACCATCTTGGCCGCTCTGGCCTGCACGGGTAGGAAACCTCTCAGCCAACCCCCCTCCCCGTTGCTCCGATGGTATTGATCTATAGAGATCTCTTGTTCCAGGCTATGCCGTCAAGTGCTACCAGTGCGAGTCGGTGACCAATCCCAAGTGCGGCGAGAAGTTCGAGGCGGACGATAGCCTGCTGCTGGACTGCGGCAAGATTGCTCCACCACGCTTCCTGCAGAGCTTCTTCCCCATCCGCAATGCCACCGGTTGCATGAAGAAGCTCATCGATACGGGTAAGTCTGCTTTCTGCCACCAGCTACCAGCTACCAGCGACCAGAGATCGCCAGTGAGGTCACCCCTTGAACTCGACTGCTGCCCACGCAGACACAGAGTCCTCACTTAACCAATTAGCTTGATTAACACTAATTACAATCGAACCCATGGGCCTGGGGGCGTGAACAACGCCTTTTTATGCAAAAGAAGCACGGCTAAGACTATGATATGAGTGGGAATATAATTAGATGGTAGATTTATGGTAATGTCTTCATATTCAATTCTATCATGGCTGCTTATTGAATTCTATGCTACCTCGGAATGATAGTTCTGGGCGGACAGAGTGCGGATTGTCTTCAAAAATAAATTTATAAATTTATAATGGCCAATATTTGATGATAGTATTTCCATAGTATATTCATTTGGAACTTTTATAAGTTTTTACTAAATAAAACTATGACTACATACTGCAATAAATAGGAGGAAGTACATACCTATATATATCTTCCGCAAAATTAAGAGACTTTGCAATATATGCATGTACATGATCGTATACTATATGTATTTTGCTTATAGATAAAGAGAATCTTTCCATTTGTTTACCATTTCCACATATTCAGTGTCATCTCATTGAGATTTCGGTTTATAAATAACTCATAAATATCTCTCCTCTGTTTGATGTTTCCCTTTCGTTTCAATGAAACATATTTCCATAATCTTGCATTTACATTCACAAACATTTCTCAACATTTTATAAGAGCTTACTGGCACGGCACGAGTGAGAATACATATGTACATATATCTATGGCCCAAAGCCACACCCCATCCAGACCAATCCTTTTCGCAGCAATCTGCTCATTTCATTATTAATTCAACAAGTGTTCTTGAAATCATATTTGAGTTGTTGGCTTTGCATTTGAAGGCAATTATTCGGACTGCCAAACGGCTGTCGCGGATCAATATTATGTATTCCGAAATAGAACCATTCGATTAGTTTTCTGCATATTTAATGGATATTATTTTCGAGTGGATTTCTGCCGGAGTCGGAGTATTTATGCTCGCTGACCGCAACGTCGCCTCGAATAATTGTTTGTTAATTACATTAACAGTCGACCTACGCCTCGTTTCCCATCCCCAGAACAATCGGGGCCTGAGACAGGGAGCGGCAGTAGCAATTATAGTAACTGACAGACGGGTAGAAGTCAGCCCACAAATTAGTCATAAATACATACGTACATATGTATGTATGTATGTTTGCACGAGTACTCGTTCATATCTGCCCTCAGTGTTTCACATCTTAACGATGTTAAGGGAGGGAAAATATGCTAATTTTAATACATACTTGAGTGTAATTAAAACCTACTATGAAAGGAATTTAAGACAGGCACTACGAAAAAATTAATTAAAGTTTTTATAAATATTTCTTGAACAATCGCTAGGCTTTTCTTCGCTCTGTAGTTAAATACTTTTGATAACAATCTACATATATATGAGGTATCCATTATTATTTAGAACGCAATATATGATATACTGTATATGGTAAATAGTTTATGTAGTGGATGGGCTGCACAAATAATTGAGATGCAGCGGAAAATCTGGGGTGTGGCTAAATGTATTTGATGAATAAATGGAAATTATTTATCCGGGCTACTGGACGTACTAGAATTCCTCACTTTCGTATGTAGTCCCTCAGATATAAGATACACCTGCACATAGCCACCCTCTACGAATATATACGGCTTTCGATTTCAATTAATAATTGTTGGATCAATAATTGTTTGATCGGGTAATTAAACTGCAATTTATATCCATTAAAACGCTCACAACCATAATGGAAATTACATTCAAAGGGACAAACAATTTGATGAGAATTCTTAAGAAATTAATTTAAAATTCCACCACGTACACAATCAGTGAATAATTTGATGGATGTATATTGTGTATAAAGATATGTAGTCAAGACAGTGCGGTACCTTTTAAAGAAAGGAAAGACGGTTACGCTTCAACGACCAGGAAAAATCTTGCAATAAAATAATCGCCCATAAGCACACTGATATCAATGTCTAAGTCCGTATAAGTAATTCTCTAAAATCGAACGTCTTTCCTCCTACAGTTCCCGGACACCCGCAGGTGGTGCGCAGCTGCTACTTCGGGGACATCAGCAACACCCAGACGGGCTGCACCTCGGACCCCTCCCTGCCCTTCGCCAAGCAGCTGAGCTGCGATGTCTGCACCAAGGACGAGTGCAACGGATCTGCTTCCCTGGCTCCCGTTGCCGGCGCCATCCTGCTCTTCTTCGGCGTGGCTCGCCTGCTGGCCTAAGAGACCGGAGAGCGACTCTCTCTCTCTCTTTCCATATCCGTAGTAGATGTTGTGCGCTTTTTTCATCGAAGCTTTAAAAGGATCCGCTTGAATTTGAATCTGAATCTGAATCTGGATTTATTGTTGTACACCCGGCGAACATTTTTTTTCGCATTCGAATCGCTTTATTTATTTGGAATAAAAGTTTTGTTAATCATACACTTATATACTCGTATTTAGTATTATATTAAGTATTGCTATTCTGGGAGACTATGAGAAGTAAAAAGAAATGGGTTGAATGGTTTCCTAGTTTGAAATAATTTTCTCGTAATCAATTTTTGAGATAAGGATACCGATCGATAGCTATCAGACTGCCCCAACATGCAATGTAAATTCCGTGTATGTAAGATCGAAATGTTTTATTTTAAAGGTTAAATTTATTATCGATTCAATTTCGTAAAAGTATGATAGGAAATACGTACCAAAAACGTTTCTAGTTATTCTCAAGCTTTTTTCCCAAAAAAAAAATTTTAAAGTATACTTTACGGGAATGCTCGGCTTGGCTATGGATCAGTCATCCATCCCTATTATTCAGGTACAAGAGAACTGCACACTGCACTCAAAAAATAGTTCAAAGTTGTAGTTATATGTGATCGATTGGAATCGAATATACCAAATATGTATGAAAAAAAGTGGCGAGTATTAAATTAGAATCGATAAAAGGACTCCGCATGAGGCCTATGCCTCTGCTTCTCACATTTTGCGATTCTTTCTCCACACACGACACACGAGGCACCCGTTTAAATATTATATTTTTAAGTTCCATTCACTTTCGTTCTCTTCTGCCTTCGACTCATGATGCAGCCGGCCTTGCTCTTCGGTAAACTTTTGGAACTCTCTTTCCTGCCTATAATAGAACAGCAAGCCCAAGATGTGTAAATGTAAGGTGAGGCACTAGCCACTAGCACTACCGTGCTCTTTGTGAGCGTATCTTGCCTATGGGCACCTGTGCAGTCACAGGGAAGATGCTGCTACACGATGGGCTTGTTACTGGCGATATATATTGTATATTTTGCCATGCATACCGAACACGAATACATTCCATTTACGTTGGAAGGGAGGTGCACAGAGGTACACTCCGGTGGTGGGAGGTGCACAGAGGTACACTCCGTTTTGGCGTAAACTTGTAAGCCTTTAAGCGCTCCCACCTTGTTCAAATACACCTTTTCCTCTGGTCCTCTCTGCCAGTCTCTTCTTTCCACTCGCGCCCACCCCCACCACATGTGGGGTATACGTTCCGCCCAGTCATTCGTTGGGAAAGCCAAAAGCAAAACGTTCATTAAAATTAGACAAATTAAAATGGTGAGCGATGACGCCAGACGAAATGGCCATAAAGTTTCTTCCGCACCAGCACTCAAAAAAGAGAGAAAGAGTGGCAGAGTGGCAGTGAGGCAGTGTGGCAGTGGGGCTGGGTGGGAGTGTGGCTGGGTGGGAGAGGGCAAAGAGATGCAGATACCAGAGGCAGAGAGACAAGGAGTTGAATTTGGAAATGCTTTTCGGCATTCTTTCAGTTCGAATTCGTTGGCGGCCGCGTCGACTGGCTGGCATTTAAGCGGGAAATTGAGGCAAAAGTTGTAGAAAAGGAAAAAAAAAAGGGAAAAGGAAAGCGAAGGAAGACGCGTGTTTACGTTCGCGTAACGTGCCCCAAAGAAAACCCGCCCTCTAACAGAAATATGTAGAAATAATTTATAGAACCAGAAACACACATTTCTTTAAATTGTGGATAGATATATTACGTATACGTATTGTATATGTGAAAATGTTTTATATTTAAATCTCGAGTGGATCGTTCCAATTGCTATTGCTGAGTCGCGGGCGGCGAGTGAGAAGAGTTATAAATAAGCGTTCAACTTGAATTATTCTCCATAAAGCCCAGTCCAAAGGAAGTTCGCTCCCTCCGTGAGAAAAGTGGAAAAGTGCCTTTACTTCCGTCCGTCCACACACACTCCCACCAGCCAATATGCGGCAATATTTACTTCTGTTTGGCGCGCTGCTCTGTCTGCTGCCCGCAGGTTTGTTCCGCTTCTGTTTTGGGTTTGCAGTTGGTTTTGGTTCTATGTACCCTTGCAAAGGGTATCACAAACGTGACAAAGTTCTTACAATGCAGTGAAAAAAATAATTTTCAAAGCTATTTTTCAATCAGGATGATTCAATTGACCCGTATTCTGCTAGATGTGTCTCACCTAGAGTATATAATAGACGAAAATGAAGTAGTATATTTTTGTGATACTCTTATCAAATACTCCAGATATATTCGGCTTTAAAATCTCGTAAAATGTGGTCGAACTGCAAGGGTATATCAGCTTCGGTTTCCCAAAGATACTCCCCGTTTGAATGCAATTTTCATTCTGATTTTTGATTTTAATTTTACTTTTGTGTTTGCTGCCTGCCGTCTCCTGCGGTCTGATCTCATTCCAACCATAAATAAGTCGTAGCTTTTCATCTTTGCGTGTTTTCATCTTTCCAATGCCAACAGCCTACGCCATCAAGTGCTATGCCTGCGAGTCCGTTTACGAGGCGAGCTGCGGCGAGGACTTTGATGTCGAGAACCATTTCAAGTACGACTGCGCCTACATTGCGCCGCCCCGGTTCCTGGAGAACGATCTGCTCAGCGTGAATGCCACGGCGTGTCTGAAGCGGGTCTTCAAGGGTGAGTATAGCTGGCGGTGTACCGGAATTTAGGGTATGGCAAGGAGGAGTAGTCGTAGGAGTCTTGGGAATTAAATTAACGATTAGAATGGAGTCTGTCTTGGCAGTTGGGTTGATCCATGACACAGAGATATTTGGGCAAGCCTGATAAAAGAGATAAATTGGAAGGAAAATGTATATGTAATTAGTTTTAGTTCGGAATTTCTAGCAGGTTTGTTTTCCTGCATTTATTATACCATGCAATTTGTAAAAATATTTATAGGAAATGTGCCAAAATAGTTTCTAAATGTTTCAAGATGTTTAACGCATTTAGAAATGATTTATGACACTTTCATGGCTTTCAAGAAAATATATGATAAATGTTTAAAAATTATTTGTATAAGTTGAAAGAGATATTATGCATTTTAAGGTGATTTATGGCTAATGACGTAAGGAAAAGTTTAGTATAGTTTTAATTATGATTAAATTAATGATGATTAATTATTAAATAGATTAAATATTCTTGCTTCCAAGAATTTGAGCAGCCAAGGATATGGGAATGTTATCACAGCTAATTTATTTAAAACAAACGAAAACACATCCATATTCAGTCAGATAGATAAAGGATATATTCTATAGAAATTACAGCAAACTTTTTTCGAATTAATTTCTGAATAATAGCATGAAAGATCACAATGAATAGATAGATAGTTTGTCGCCACTTTGTTGATGTAGAATAATACACATTTGAACAAACAGCTGTCGCACTATATCAAAATTTTAATAGATTTACCAGACGATGGGTGACGCTCATCTGTCGTTGATAGTTTTGGGTCCATTTGGAATCAAACATGGAAATGAATCGCATTCTGTATACACATTGAGCCTGAAAGTAGACTAATCCCAAAAACCTATGCTATTCCCACAGAAAATGGCGTACGCAAAATAGTGCGTGGCTGCTACTTTGGCGAGGTGAATGCCACAGACATTGGGTGCAGAATGGACCCCACTTTGGCGGCGGTGAAGAATGCCAGCTGTCACGTGTGCGACAACGAGAACTACTGCAATGGAGCGGAGGCCATTCGGGTCAATCAAGTGGAGACGTGGAAAATGATATCACTAATTCTGTTTCTCTTGGCCCCCCAAATACCCTGAACGGAACCGAGATCGGAGATTATCACCTAGTCAAATTTAGTCATACCTTTGTATAAATTGTTTGCCACGAAAAAGAGTTCTTAGATGTGTAAGTCGATGCCAAGTTAATGTCACAATTTCAAGCAGTAATTAAGCTAATGGAAATAAGAAGTATCCGCCCCATTGCGTTGACGTTCAATCAGTGCGTATGAGCCACATTAGTCCGTTTTGCCCCCAAATTCGAATATGGTATGAGCCGAAAAGATGGCAAACAACAATTCGGAGAGCGAAATACAAACTAATAAAAACTAATTTTACACAGAATGCCAAATTGTTTATTTGTTCGAATGCCACTAATGAACTTTTGCTTTGCCTGCCACCTCCGATGGATGGATAAATGATGGAGAAGGGCGGGCCAGGCCAGGCCAGGCAGCATGCCCCCGCACACACGGCTCCACCTCCATTCGACCCACAATGTCAACACGAATGCGGTCGGTATTTCGGCCGCCCCACCTCCCACTCCATGGGATATACTCGAAGGTACGCTCGTATAAATGCCAGGAAACCGAAATGAAATGAAAAAGAAATGAACAAGAAAATCTGTTTATGAAAATCACATTCTGAATGCGATTGTTCGCTCAGCTCTCAGTTCTGTTGGGTGCTGTTCAGTCTCAGTCTCAGTCTGATGTGTGCAACGCTTCGAGTCGGTAGTCGGTAGTCAATAGTCGGGTAGACGCTAGCTGTAGACACTATATATAATGTGATTGCCATCGGCATCTGTGAAGACTGTGAAAAACATCTGTAGCACAGATCGCATCTGTATCCGTATCGTATCGTATCGTATCTATTGAATCACCTCAATACCCGCGCACAGCCCCATTAGCGCAGTGGACAGTGGAGAGTGGGATCGTTCGAAACGAAACGAAACGAAACGGAACAATGCGTGTGTTTGTCTCTCTGTGGCTGCTCGTCACGCTGGTCAGCACAGGTGAGTCCCAGTCCCAGTCGCAGTCTCCTCCTCCTCGTAGTTGACACACATATTTACGCATGTCGTCATCGTCACCATCATCGTCCCCTCCTCCTTTATAGCTCTGGCCATTACCTGCTTCGAATGCGATTCCGTGAACGAGCCCGGGTGTGGGGAGAGCTTCTCGGGCGATGACATAGCCAAGACGGATTGTAATGCCGTCGAAGTCCTGGGCGACATGCGATCCAACTACCCCCAGGGCGCGGAGCCCACTTGCCTGACCAAGTACTATGAGGGTAGTAAGTATATAAAACACAACGCTCTACTTATACTGCATATACGAGTGTATGTGGGAATGCTGCATTCCAATGTTTAATCGCTGTTTTGTTGTTTGGCAGTGCCTGGAAGCTCGCGCTTCGTTCGCCGCTCTTGCTTCTTTGGCGATTCCTCGCCGGCGGGCTTCAGCTGCGATGAGTCGCCGGATCCGTTGGTGCCTTTTCAGAGTTTCCTCGGCTGCACCCTCTGCAACAGCGATCTATGTAATGCAGCCGGAAGCAGTATCCCCTCCATCTTGCTATCCTCTGTTCTTTGTTTGTTTGGTTTTCTATTGTTTCTCACAAACTAACAGGAAAATGGAGCCCCATACCAACTAAGAAACATGAGAAATTCATAGAAAAGCGATCTGGTAGGATACTTCCTTGGAGACACAATAGTAGTTTTTGTTTTTAAATTTTCATTTATTTGATTTTGTTTCCGTTGATTTTATACATCCACTAAAATGATTTAACATACATATATATTTATATAATAGTTATTCTTGTTTGTTTAATAATATAATTTATTGAATAAAGTTTACTCGTCTCCTACTATATATGTGTGTGTATGTAAGAAAGTGTCTGTGTGTGTATGTGTGTGTTGAGGTTTATCGATAAAAAATATTCATAAATTAAATAAAATAACATTTGCAAATCAACACACTCGTCGTTTCAATCAGAAATACACACTCAATTGATCTCTCAATATAATATTCATATATTTCGTATATTGTATGTAGGATGTTGGATGTACATTTAATTCCAGCTTGCTGCATAAATTATTGTTTGGGTATGTGGTATGTGGGTACACGGATAACACGATCACTATAGCATGATTTATGGGGTTTTTGCTTAGCTGCTGGCTATATCTATATCTATTCATTTCACTTGCAGGGCTACACATAAATAACATTCAAATATAAATATATATATATATATATGTATGGGTAATTATCTGTATATAATATATGCATATATCAAATAGTATAAACTACACATTGAGAACAATTCAGATAGAAAACAGTTTTTATGTACAAAAGATTTAGTGTTTGCTTTACCAAATACTGTCCATGTAAGCGTTCCCTCCCTCAAACTCCCCCTCCCCCTCACCATCCCTCTCATCGGAATCTCCGAGAGTCCTTGGGGTGGGGCGAACGACTGAGTCAATGCCACAAACAAGCACTCCGCTCCAAGCACTCCACCGTCTTAAGCTCTATAAACATTATCATCGATCGATTGTGTAAGAATTAGTCAACCAAAATAAAGTAATTCACATTCAGAAACAAGTAACAACGGATTTCATTCTCTTATTTATCGCTTAGCTTTAGCTCGTGTATGGGGGCTGGGATCAACTGGTTCAACTATGTATTTGCAGCTGGTATTTCTAATGTATAGATCGGTTATTTCATAGGCCATATAATGCTGCGCTTACGTACATACACATATACAATTGAATCATAGTAACAACAACACAGAGAGTTTGTTTAAAACCTAAAGAACTATTCATATTTACTTGTAGCTTCCACTGCCACACTCTACCTTTTAAACCCTACAGATTGCATTAGATCTTGAATGGGAAAGGAAAGGGATAGGATAGGATAGGATTGGATTGGATTGGGTATTGTGGAGTACCAGCCTCCACAATCGTTGTGGAGTGTTTCTTGCCTGTCATTGGGTGCAATCTGTGGCCCATGTCTTCAAGTTCCCTTCAATTTTCGTTGTGGCTTTTCCATTTAAGTTGTAACAATTCGCTTGAGTAGTGCAATGATCGTTCCGCTGATCCAACAGAGTCTGCAATCGCTCAAAGTCAGATCAAGAGAGGCATACACAGGAAGAGACCTATCCCACACATCATATTCGTATTCGTATTTGTATTTGTGTTTTTTTTTCTTTCTCTTTTTCAACATAAAAACTGACTAGAAAAGTGTGCAAAAATTTCGTGTGTGCGGTTGTGGGTGAGCAAAGAATTTCGTTGGTATTGAATATGGAATGGAATCTTAAAATAATTATTGAATTTCCATCGTTTTTGTTTATTCATTTCTATGTAGCCTTCAACTTGTAATACATTTCATTCTATATTTTTCCATTTTGAGATCAATTTGACATGACTACGTGGGACGCTCTCTCTTTCTCTGGATGAATCTTCACTGCCGACTGTACTTTAAACAGATCGCAGACTCTTTTGGCTAAGGACATTGGCTTTACATTTGTATCAATTGTGGGCTATATAACGTATTGTGTGATCTAATATATAGTATATGTTGTATATCTGAGCATATCATTGTAGCTTTAATCGAAAATGTTTGGGTTTTGCTTTATCTATAGGTATATTTCTGTTGCGACCAAATGGAGTGAACCGTTCGGAGACACATTCGATCGGGTCTCAATGCAGTATATACAAGTTATACACTTTCTATACACATAGCAATAATAATCTTAACAACATTAATAACGAATTCAGTCAAGTCAGTAAATTTGGTTTACAGAAAAAAAGAAATAATAAAATACAAGCTAAGCGAAATTATAATAAACAATAATAAACATTTCTTTTTCCATCTTTCATTTTCAATATTCAATTTTCGCGGGTTATCTTTTTCAACATTTTTGCTCATTTTACATTTAGTTATACACATTATATAGTAATTATTTATGCATACGTGTAGATATATGTTTATGTATATATAGTATATGTGTATAGGGGTTATCATAACAACTATTGTATTGTAATTTCAAAGCTTTGCGTTTTGAAACATGAACTCACAGAGTATTTCCATTATATAATATATAATTTGTATGTTTTCATCTTCATTTTTCATTTTCACTTTCATTCATTTTGAAACATTTAACATTAACACGACAGCTCCTTTCGATACAGCTATTTATAAATAGGGTTTTATAAATGTTGAAACATTTTCTTCCTCACGATCGTCCTCCGCCAGGAGGCGCGGAAGAAAGTGTGTTTTGAAATCTTTAGGTTTGAGTGGTTTTGGTGGTGGTGGAGATGCATAAGGGTAGGTTGGAGGAGCGGTTTGGCTGAGCACTTGATCATCGGCGGGCAATATTGGTTGTTGGATTGAACAGAGCTTCCGATTCCGAGAGCCGCTTAGATGCCCACAAAGCCATAGACCTCCAGTACACGGATCTCAAAGTCACCGGATGGACAGAGCGGGGGATTGTTGAAGGTCTTGCAACCATCCGTCTTGCCGAAACGTATATTCTCGTCCATCCAGATGGCCTGACCCTCACTAAACAGGAAAGCGCCGGAAAGAGAAGCCATATATTAGTGGGTGAAACAGGAACAGTATCGAGGCAATGTCACAGCTTACCCTCCACCGATTGTAATCATTTTGGAATCGGCTGCCATAAACAGCTCGGAACTGTGTCCCAGATCCTTGTCACCCTCGATGCCCACCCAGGGGTACTTGGCTCGCTCTGGATACAAAGAGAACAGGAAGGTTTCGCCGGTGCCAAAGTAGGCCTGTCGCTGGCCCTTGTCATCCTTGACATTCCTTTCGAACCAGCGCGACGAACAATAGGCGCCAAAGACCTGCAAGAAGTGAGAGTTTAGTACGATCTATATCGGATGTGGGTTGGCTTGAAACGTACCTCATTATTGCAAGTCTTGATCATGAGCAGCGTGGGCTCATGCTGCTCCACACGGACATAGAATGTGGTCAGAGAGCAGCCGTGCTCCTCTGTAGTGTACAGCAGCACCGGTTGGTACATTGTTATCCGCACGGGCAGCCACGACCACAGCGTGAATAGCTAAAGGAGCGCAGATATCATTTATTAGTTTATATAGAACAAAAAGAGTGGTTATCTTTTGCTACAACTACTCGTACAAGTAACTGATTTAAGAGGGTAGCAATTAGCCAATGACAAAACAATGTAAATACGTAGTAGGCGTAAGGGTATCAAGAAAGACGTGAAATAACATGAACTAAAAGGCCAAAAGCCAACGAAAACCAACTAAAAGCCAAAGTAACATATACGTATATACGGGTAAAAGAACTCTCAACAGATCTATGGGATAACAGGGACTCTATGGGGTCTAAGAGGTGGTACAGAATATAACTACGGCGCAAGTTCGGCAGCAGCTCAAGGCTGTAGGCAGCAGCGGTGGTAGAAGCAGCAGCAGCAGCAGCGCTTTCGATAGTTTTCTTTTCTGATTTATTAATGGTTGATGAAATTGTTCAGATGATCCATAGATGATCTTTATAGTCTAGGTAGGACAGAGACACTTTTACATAGACAAAACATTTGCCTAAAACATTTTCTAAGACGGCACGAAATTGATGTTTCGGATGGGAAGTACAAATGGTGGGAAATTGCATTCACTTTGTTCAAATGGAAGGATACATGGCGGGAAATGGCAAATGGAAGATATTGGAGGAGTTTTGGAGGGGATTTGTTGTTTTTCTCAATATGCAATTCAATGCTTACAAATTGTCTATCCGTCCAGGTTTTTATGAAATTCTTTGTGCCCGGCAAACCAAAATGCTATGAAAAAGATATATATAGATGGATATACATATATATTGCAAAACGAAAGAAACCAAAAACAAATCAAATGTCAATTAAATGCGATATGTCGGATGTGGGGTGGTCTTGGGATATAAAAATGAAAACGATATGGGGGCCGGGAGGGACACATTGAGTAGATTATCTCTATCCCTCCATTTAATAATCTCTAGCTTAAGTATTTCCCACTCTAGCAAATCATATGGGGGGAAGAAGAAAAACTGGCAAATATTTAAGGATAAAATCAACTAAAATCATCTTTAATTTCTATCAAACTGAAACCGAAATCATCTTAACAGATTGATTGATGGAAACTTCCAGCATGTCATGCATAGTTTTTGGAATATGTAAATATGCAATCATAAAGTGTGCATAAAAGCTTTCAATAATTTAGCTATGCTTCGATATACAATATAGATAATACATGTTTGTAAAACGTTTCATAACTGAAATGTTTTTATTGTTGTTGTTATTGTTGTGGGTGTGGTGGGAGGGTTCTCTGTAGAGTGGAGTGGTTCTTGGAGTTTGACTTTGACTTTCACTTACATCTTCGTTCTTACAGACTTGACTTTTCAGATTGTGTATGGGATAGACGCCCATCGCGATAGCTCTATGACCGGGCGACTTTTCGCCCTATATATATATATATGATAAATGGAATATATATATATGCGTGTGTGTGTGTGTGCACCCAAAATCAAGGCAACCCGCAAAAGTTTTTTTTTCCATCGATATCGAAAATATGAATGAATATACATTGATTAAAGCGTACGCAAATGTTATCAGATTTTGATTTTGATTTGGTTTTTATTTTTTTTTTGATTCATTCATTCGTTTGCCAAGGCAGCAAAAAAAGGGTACAAGAAAGAATAGAAATGACATTTTTATAAAGATTTTTCATATAAAGGAGCAGATATACATGTCGTATGTACTGCAGGATATTATATTGGTTTTTTTGGATTATGTATATTTCTGTTTTTGTGAGTATATTGTTTTTTGGAATATATATTTTGTTTAATAGAAAAGCTATATGTCTATGTATAGAAAGCTGCATGTTGTATGGATGTGTTGTATGGTATGTGCATGTGTTTGGTATTATAATCATGATTTGTTTTTTGGTTGTATGTTTTTTGGCAGTGCTTTAGCTTTGATTTGATAAGTAAAACAGAACGAAACGAAACGGAATGAAAGCTTCACAAAAATGTAGTTCATTCGGCAAAAACAAAATGGAAATAAAACAACAAAATAGCAAAAGTCAAGTGGCAGCAGAACGAACACAAAACTCGAGTCGAATTTGTCAGTGGAGGGAACGTTCCCAGAAAGATATGATGCCTTCGGCATTGATAAGTCGGGGAAGACTTTGGCTTTGAGATTAAACCGATTTAAGCTCCCTAAAATATTGTATAATGATTTCTTTCCTTATAATATATGCAGTAGACGTCGGTTACACGCTAATGCTATAATGGTACTCATCTAGATGTACGCAGCAATCGGTTTTGATCGATATACGTTTAATCCATAATCGAAAATTGAAAAAATGCAAATTAATTTCTATTGAATTGTTTAAAGCTAATGTAGTATTTACTACCTAAATTGTTTCTTAAGTAGAAGTGGTTCCGATAATACGTCGATAGATTGTTTCATTTGTTATCACAAAATCGATTTTACATTTATCGACGAAAGCTAAATAAATCGCTAGTTGAGGAATCTGATACGGTTGGACCTAATACGAGATATGTCCGTGAGGACCTCAGGAACATATATTGTAATCTTTGAAGATTTTAAAGCAGAAGACTATATAATTTTCTATTGCATGAGCATCTGCTTTTATGCAATTTCCACTTTGAAACTACTTTGTTTCGCCTTGGAAATACGACAAATGTTATCTATATGCCTCTCAAAATAAAACATTTATTAGCACATAACCGATATCCAGTATCTTCGTATCCCTCATCTAAGCTGCATGCACCCAAAAAACTTTGCCATCGACTCGAAGAACACAAGCAATTTCGGAGCGAACAAATGAACTCAATTGAAACTCATTCAATAAACATTATCATACAATATATGAAAACGAATAACAACCGAACAGAACAAGCAGAATCAATCCAACATTAAAGTCAGCATTATATCATTATCATTATCAGTATGAGTATTTGTATAATTTGGATTAATTTGTTTCTAGCCTCATACCAAGTTGCGACAGCTCTCGGAGTGCAGCTTCTGGTTTATGGATTTACATAAATATTTGTTTGTTTGTTTGTTTGGTTGGTTGGGGAGTGCGATCAAGTTGTTTCACAAACATAACCGAAGAAAAAAAATAGATATATATGTAAAAAAAACAGATGGAAATAAGAGTTTACCATTAGAGAAAAGTGTTTCGTATTTGTGCTGTGTAGAGAGAGTTTTCAGGGGATTCCAGGGATCTGGCTATAGTTTCTCTTTGTATTTTGTGTATTCTGGTGTGATGGCGGGGTTTGGGGTCGGTTGTGGAGGGGGAAGGTTAGATTAGATTAAGGATTACATACCTCGCGGATGGTCAATGTGTGCGACATCATCTGAATGTTCACCTGCGACTGACTAGTGGGCAGATTATCACTTGAACGCGATTTGATTAATTGCTTCGAACCGCTATTGAGCACGGAACGGCTTTTTAGTAGCATTTCAGTCTTGATAAATATTCTAGAAATATACTGGGTACTGCGAAATGGATAAAGAAATCGCCATTAGGATCCATTAAAACGAGTAATGGTATTTAGTATTTGCCATACCTCAGTCCCCTAATACTAAACGCGGCATGGAGAAGTTTCGCCGGCGACACTGGTATCTTCTTGCAGAACTTGATCAGGGCGTTGCCAATGTCGTTTTTAATATTATCCGGACTCCACTCGTTGTTCGACTGGCACTCCTTGTGGAACAGATTGAGCACGACCAGGGCCACACGGTAGAGGACCTTGATGCCCTCGTGGAAATAACAGTCCATGATCCGCACCAGATGCTGGAAGGGTAGACCGGCTAATATCCACCAGCACCAGTCCATGAATACGCGCTCCAGCTTCAGGCCCGGACAAATACGTTGGAAATACGAAATTGCACTTTTCTATTGGAATGAAAATGAAAATGATTTGATTAGTGACTGATCGATTGATTGATTGCTGATTGAAGTGTGCGCTTACCGTGTGCTTTTTGGCTATCTGCATCACCGTCTTCCAGGTGACCTCATGCTGTAGTTTGGTTTGATTGATGAATACCTTCTCCTTGCTGCCCACCAGACCGGCGAGGCACATGTAGGCTTCCTCCTCTGTAAAGAAAAGTCAAGGGTTTCGAGAATGTTAGAAAAGCTATTCAATCTGTGGAAGATCAACCCCTTTACCATATATATTAATTGAGCACTCCTAAGGCTTACAATTAGTTAGAGTGATCTTTTAATAAAGTTCTGTTAACAATTATCTGTATAGCCCCTTCTGTAGGTTCGTATGGAAATGATAGATGATTGTTGACTACCAAGTTTATATTAGAAATAGTTGTATTCAAACACATTCAATCACTTGTTATGGCTATAAATATATTCCTGTAATGAGTCAGTTTTTATATTCAATAAACCGTGTCAACTGGTCAAGTCCTAATCAGCGTACTTCTGTTTAGAAATTATAAATAAATAATTACAATCTCAGCAACTAAACTACTCTCCAGATCATTAAGGATATTTTACACTGTGTTTTGGGAAAGTGTCACATCAAGAACTTAAAACTAGTAGAGATGGACTCCTGTAGATTCTTTAAATGGAGCAGTAAACATCGTAAACATATCACTTGTCAATCTCCTGCCCTATGAAGACATAGATCTTAACATCTGATTGCATCGCTCCCACATTACGCGCAACATTGATGACCCGAGCATTGCAAAAACAGCATACATTGCATGTGCATGATACGGAACAATGATGCTCGACCTGAGTCTCGCTGATATGCGGTTTTTCTTGTTGGACTGTTCTATATAAGCTGATAATTCTGATCGCCATCTTAAGTGTAATACCCCTTGTATTAGAAGCCATAGAAGTTACTAAGCCGGAGACCAATTGAAGATAATTTGAAAGGCTAAAAGGTTTCCCTAGAGTCTACAGAAGTTTAAAAATCTTGTAGAACTTTTTATTGATTGTGTGCCCAGGATCCACCCATTGTAATCACCTCGTAAAAGTGTTTTAAAATCATCACAAATTCTGTTTAAATATTAAATATGATCTGATCTAAAATGGTTTATCAAATGTAACCAAATTATCTCGTTGCATATGTAATAGATGGTAAACAATATGCCCTGGCAGTCAGTCTATCGATGTGATCAAATTGCAGTTTTTCCTAACAATTATCAACCTTATGACAGGCCTAACCTCAACCACAAATTATATCCACAAATTATATCCGAGCAACCTCTATAGCACCCCAGCCCCTCCATAAAACACTCTACAATAAACACGTATACGGCAGAGCAGGTTCTAATTTAATTGTGGAACTACTGCAGCAGCAGCAGCTCAAAGCTCAGGCCGATTGTGGATCCATCGCCCCCAAGTGTTGATTGGATGAGAGGGAGGTGGTGTTATATATGGGGTATATGGCTTGTGGCTCTGTCGCTGAATCGAGCAAATGCATTACCGCAATGGCGCAGAGGAAAATTGAATTGAGAGCTTGCCGACTCTGTCTGGTGGTCTGGGATGCACTTTGACCAGCACATCACAAATGCCATTTTCCATCTCCATTTTCCCTCCTCTTCAATTGCAATAAAAAAAAAAACAAACCATAATTAGCAGGCAGGCAATTTGTATTCTATATAGACTCGTGTATGGTATGTGGTCCCTGATTATTTGATTGCAAAATTAGATCAAATTATGCAATGTCGAGTGCTAAAAATAATGCCCATTCTGCAGAAGAGTTCATGAGGGATTCATTAGCTATTATCTGATGTGTGTGAACAGAGCTCTGATTACAAATCGCGAATGTGTAAATGTGTAAACTATTCAAACAAATTTAGCCAGCAATTAGCAATCAGTCAGCAATTAGGGGACGACGATTAGGGGACTTTAAATTCAATTTAGATACTGAACCGAATTGAACCGTTGTTTTTGTGGAGTGTGACGATAAGGAGGAGGCGCCTCCATATTGATTTGTGCTGCCCAACTTCAACTTCTGCTCCTGCCTTTGCTTTTGCTTTGTATTTCAAAGTTTAATTGCTTTCAAACGCTCGAGTAAACAAAAGTCGATCTGCTGTCGTTGTCGTTATCAGTGGATTGTGCCGGGCTGGTACTTATCAGTGGATTACACTAGCCTAAGGCGGTTTGGCTTAGTTTCTGAGATTGCTCATAATTATAATTGGTTTTTCCCAAGCGGAGAGAGGAGAGTGGTGAGCGGAGGTCGGAGAGCAGCGTCCGACCAAGCGCCCATTGAACTTTATCTGTTGCGGAAAGCCTCCAACCGAGTGGGCAAACATTTGATAAGTTTATTAAATATCTTACAGGCATGACGCAGTGACTGTATTCGGAATTGGCATTGCAATTGCCATGGCAATGTGGCATTAATCTGCAAACATTTGCATTCAACTGGCGACAGCTCAAATTTTAATGGCCCATCATTATCAATAAGAGCAAACGACGACAGAGAGCGGCAGGAACAGGCAAAAGCTAACAATTTCGAATTGGAATACGAATTTGGAATACATATGTAGTTACATCACAGAAGAACTTTGAGTTCCTATAGTTCTCTTAATCTCTAGGAACCACTGACGAAACTACATATAGCTATCAATTCTTTGGCCTGTCACATCCACTCCCACAGCCACAGTATACCCCAAGAATAGGCCCCAACTACCGTGCATAAAAAGTAAACAATTTTGAATGGAAATTAATCAACAAACTGTCTCGCACACCAATGAGCCTCTAATTAGGCAATTAAGCTCTAGAAAAAATAATCATAATAAAACGCTAAACTATAAATCGTTAGGCTCTCCATATGTATGGTATTGTATGTCCGATAAGGTTTTGAGCTAAATTTAAGTGGGTGAACAAAATACAATGGCTACATACAACGGTTGCACTGCAATCGGACAATGGAAAAAGAGAAAAGGATACAGAAAGAGAGAGGGCGAGGGCGAGGGCGAGGGAGAATAAAAGTCTGAAAAAGTGCCACTAATTTGACGTCAGAGGGGAGCACGTGCCGAGGTATTTATGAGGCAGTAGGTGAAAGGCCAAAAGATATGCTCGTAAACCGGACTAAAAATAGTATCTCATCTAAACAGCCTCAACTTAAGATAGAAGACAGAAAACAGGAATCATCCGCTGCCTCCGACTTAAATTAGCTCAACAAACAGAAACAGAAACATAAACAATGAAAATATTTCCAAGACTGAAAGGCAGACAAACAAACGGGCCGCAGAAACACATGATAAATTTAAATAAAAGCGAAAATAACATTTTTCAATTGCTAATTGGGGGATAGACGGCAGACTTTAGACAGAAGTCAGAAATGAGGACCATTGAATGCCCTGCAAAAGCATACAATACAAGAGCTTTAGCACACATACAGGAGAATGAGAGAGAGCTTTCCATCATTTAGTGCGTAGCAATGCAAAGCTCACTAATACATCAACAGATGGTCATTTGATTGTATGGTTTGCACGTTTATTTGTTTAGTTAGGTCATGGATGAATGGGGAAACGGTTATAGTTGATATTACTGTGAAAGTTCTCTTAGATATAAGATCTGAAATGGGGAAAATTGAATCCCGTCGTCCCAAGTGGATCCTTTCACTGTACACCATTCACTTTTCTTGCCACTGCCCACCTGCCTCAAGGCTGACGTCAAAAAATAGCAAACCATAAAAATAAAAGTACATATTCTTACTGCTCGTATATAGAATATGCCATATATTTTAATCTGAATTGTGCGTGCCTCGAATGGCCGAATACTACTCGTATGTACATGTATGTATGTATGTATGTATGTAGATTTGGTGATGAGTCGCACAGCACAGCCACACTCCGCCATATAAGAGCCGTGCAAAATAAATATGCATGAGGCGAGAATGTTTTGGTAGGGCACACACACACCCGCCACGCCACGCCACAAAACAGTGGGGCAGGGAGAACGACATGGAATGAGATAAACATTAGGAACAATGGAGGAATGGAATAGGCAAACATTGCCATAAGGGAAAGAATACAAATATGCGAGCATTTGTTTTGTTTCCATTTTGTTTTTAGTCTAGGTTTTATGCGAATTTTATGCTCACGTGTAGCCGTCATTAGCGAATTCAAAGCGGAGCAGAGGAAAACCGAAACAATAGAGAAGAGCAAAAGTAAAGCAGAACCAGAGAAAAAACAAAATCCTTAAAAAGATCGTGTAATAGAGAAATATGCCACAGTCCCGACAAAACCTCTTCCCTTCTCTCTGTCTCTATTCTGAAAGCTCTTCCCTATGCGAAAGTTTATGATCTCTCTCCATCTATTCTGATAGTTCTGCTGCCGAGAACACAATAACAAATTTTACAAAATATAATTCTAGATATTTCTTGATCAGGGAAATTACATTTTTAAATTCATATACATATCCTAAAGCCCAACGAAACAAATAATAAATTTAAAAAGTGAAAATATGTGAAGGGTGCGGTTTATTTTTTAATTTTTTAAATCTGGCATTTTTCTTGAATGTTTCTTTTTTTAAGTTTTTTTTAATTGCAGCAAGAAGACACTTTTCTATTTTCAAAATACACTTTTCACCTATTTTGCTTTTTTTTTTTTAAGTTTATTATATGTTTCTTCGAACCATCTGACTGCCTGTCTTTAAATCTTGGAAGTTTTTGGACATTGAGTTTTAAAAATTAAAAAATAAAACACATCTTGAAAAAAAAACAATAATTCATTAAACAAAAATGACCCAAATCTATCAAAAAAAGTCGGAAAAAATGTAAATATTGTTGCCTAGTGTTATCAGGCACCTAAGAAAAGTGTGTCAGTAAACTACGAATCGAAAGGGACTCAAGAGAGAGAGAAAGAGAGAGGCAGAGAGAGCGAAGCTGAGTGGGGAAAAGCCTTGAGAATTTACCACCTCCTCCTCCTTCTGCTGCAACGTTTGCCTCTGTTTACTTTAAGTGGGTAAAGGCGAATCGAAATTCGCAAATTGCAGAAAGAGCTCCCCCCAATCGAAACGAATCGAGTTGTACATATGGCAATGACGTCAGAGGCAGCAGAATGCAAACAGACAGAGATACACAGATACAGATACAGATACACAGATACGTATGCATATGGTACTACTATCTATATCACTTTAAACATTTGCTTATGTGCCGGCGGCGGGAGACTCTTGAACTTGAAAATGCACACAAATGAAAACAACACCAAAGAAGAAGGAGAGCAATATTCAATATGGAAATGCGTTGATTGAACATGCAGCTCATCGCCTCTGCCTCTGCCACTGCCACTGCCATCCCATGCCATGCCCTGTCAGTTTTTCCATTCATTTCGATTCGTTTGATTTCGATTTCGAGTGTCCTTCATTTGGACACTTTATGGAGATTTTTATTTTTCGCAGCTGGCCATTCCGTTTCTGTTACTTTTGATTCTGTTTATTCCAAAAAGTTCCATAGCATTTCGGATTTTTGTGGAATCATGTAAACAATTTATGGATGGCAAAAATGGAATATTTAAAGTTTTGGAATACTTTTTAGAGATCAATATCTAGATATCCATATGTTGGTAAGATATTTTCAAATATCCATGTGACGGCCTGGCGCTTGTGTCAAAGAATCTTTGAAAATATATTTTTCTGAATGGTGTTTTAAATTTAAAGAATTAACCTTAAAAACTTCGACAAGAATAATAAAGTACCCAATTAAATACTAAAATACACAGAAATAATAAAATAATAAATTATTTTTATTTGAAGAATTGTTTAAACCATTAAATGCTTTTTATCCCTATCCTTTTGAAGCACAGATTCTTGAAATTGAATTGAATTAGATTTCTATAGCGTGAATGATATTCATGAATGTGTTCCACAGCATTCTCATACATTCAGGAAACTTTGTACTGTGTACCACTAGAGGAGAACAAAATACGAAATCATAATAGACGGAGAGACAATACCCTGCCTTGAGATCTCAACCGGAATTGAATTTTAATGTCTGCCCCAGACAGACAGATAGACAGACAGATAGGCAAAGGGGGAGCAACAAAATTTCGCTCAGTGCATAGTAAACAAACCTTCAGAATGACAGGCGAACGCCGCCGGGTCTGACCTCTCCCCCAATCGGCTTATCAGCAGAGGGCCTCCCTCCCACCGAAAGTAAGGCGCATAAGCCTCCTGCCTCCTACCTCCCGTATATGAACATTAACACTATATATAGACCCTAGGAAATCGAGATAATTGGGAATAAATATGAGATAATATTGATAATGAGAGAAGAGGAGAGGAGAGGAGCGATACTTACGAGTAGAAACTTGAACGTTTGCTCTTGTCTTGTTGTTCTATGAATGGGGTCTGAAGTGATCTGATCTTAGGGTTCAATAGCTGCGATCGAATAGATTATACGTAGATGCTATACGATGCAGTATCGCTGAGGGTTCGGAGGTTATCATCGCTTATAGGCACATGACCAGCTGTCTGTTTAATCTGTATTTTAAGCCTGGGAATCGCTTAAACAAAAGCTTCCGAAATGCATAGATCTCTGAAGGTTAAAGATGATTAGCTTTCACTCCTCCTCCACCTCCTCCTCCTCCTCACTCTCCACTGTTTTGTTATTTGGAAATTTCCACTAAATTCCCAAACAATTGACTGGAACTTGCCAGCTTTGTACACACTTATGTCCACACCTGACTGGATTTAACCAATTTTGTTCAAATATTGTACGGTACTGTACTGTATATTATATAGATTAAGCTGCAAAGAGTGTGCGCCCCCGACAATGATGAGGAGCTGATAATAAAGTAATACAAACAATTACAAAAACAACAACAACAACAAAACAGCAACCAAATGCGGAAACTACGCGTAAGGCAGACTGTTAGACGTTGATCATTTGACTACGGTCAAGAACGAGGTTCACAGCGGCAGACAAAATAAAAAAAAGGGAAAATTTACTGTGCGTTTCATGATTGTATGACAGACAAGCAGATGAATCTTCTTCCTTTTGACAACAACGGTATTTCTTGACTATTAAGAATCACAATTACTTGGAATGATTCGAAAAAAGTTGTACCATTCGATTAGTGGATTCGACTTATACGATCTATTTCGATTATTATCGAACGATAACAAAGCTAACAGAGTTTATGGTTAAATTTCAGAAACCTTTTGACTCCCAGCTAAAACCTGGGTTTCCCTATTTATTTCATTAATAAACTAAACTCAAAAAAAAACATATATATGTATATATATTTTCTGAAAATATTTTATAAGTAATATAATTAAAAAAAAACTTTGGTATTATGTCCATTTAAAAGTTCTTAAGCTGCCCTAATGCCATGAACTAAACTGTACTGTCAAAAGCTGTACACACGCGAGATAGAAAAAAAGCCGAAATTTACATTTGAAATTACGCATATTTGATGGCCCGGCTCATTGCATATTAGCCAAATCAATTAGCCACTAAATCACGATACATCAATTTGCAATGAGCTGCGATACTCGCACAGAGAGTCTCCCCCTGTATACATATATTCCTGGAAATTAAGCGAGAGAGAGATGTACAGCTCAGTAGAGTGAGAGAAGGGTGGCAGCCCGAGCTGCCTTACAATTGTGCCACTTATTTGTGTATTTTGTAGAGGCGATAAAAATGACTTGAACAAATATTGACACTTAACGTGTGTGGAGTGGATTGGAGTGGAGTGGAGTGGAGTGGAGTACTCCCCTATAGATAGAACAACCAGAAAAACACAGAGAGATTAGAGGGGAAGGGAAACAGGTAATAATATTTTACTCATTACAAATATAAGACTTCGCAATGAAAAATAATAAGTTTGTCATGGACGGATAGAAAAGCGGGAGCAGAATAAAGAAAAAAAAAAATGTTTAATAAATTATAATAAAATTAATGTAAGCAATTAAAAATAAAAAAAAAATTAAAAACTGTGATTTTAAAATTTAAACTCATAATGGACCAATCAAGATATGAATAAATGCTTAAAAATTATCCATATATAAAATATTTAAATTTGTATAGGGATATTAGACCAGACAAATAATTAGTTACAGAAATCCATTCACTTTATTCACTCCAATAACTGTTACTATTTCTGTTATTGCTCCCCAATAATTAACGATCGTTACAATCCGATCCGATAACTTACCCGACATGAAATGCAAAAGTATCGATGTAATGGGATACAATACTGGACTGTAGGTAATATCGGGGCAGTCATAGCCCAACACGTTAACAATGCGATCGGCAACGGCACGGCCCGTGCTGGTCAGATGATAGGGCAAACAGTGTGTGGCATCCACAAAGGCGGGCAGCATAATCGGCTTCTCCGACAGCTCTGTGGTGCCAAAGACCTTGAGATGACAAGAAAATATACCGAACAAGAATTAGAACATTGAATGTTTAGTTTGGGGGATCTCCCTATTACCTGATGGACCATCTCCCAGTAGAACCCATCGAGCATTTGCTGCTTGGTCAGGTGCTGGCCGCATAGCATCGGCCATAGCTGGGCGCGTATGGGCGAGTTGATCGGCCAGGAGTTCTCTCTGAGTATGTTCTTTACGTCACGTTTCTTGCCCTGCTGCAGCAGCTGTTGGATTTCCGTGTAGGAGCGCAGTGCCGGCTCTTTGCCTGTAAATATAGATCGATTATGTGAATGCGATTAGCAGGGGTTTGATTACGTATTAAATATAGCACATTTCAATTGATTAAACTACAAACTAATCCCACTTAGGTTAGGTCATTAACTGCGGGCTCTGACGATCAGGCCATGGCCGAAAGCAATGTTTGAGGCTGCCGTTTCGGCTACCACTTGAGGGGCACCGCACCTAATCATATGACATGATTGTTATTGTTATTTGTTTTAGGAGGGGCTCTTGAGTGCACAGAAACCTTTTTTCCACTATCATCAAAGTCGCAACTTGCACACAGGCCACTGCTCAAGATATAAATACTCGTGTTTTCGCACCGATAAGTAGTTAAATTTCTTCTGTAAGAGCGGCGTATACGTAATGTTCAAAATTACTCATACGACAAGTGGTCAAAATAAAATACTTGAGAAAATGCATCTGATAAGTTTTGAAATTGATAGAAAACAATGGAAAAAAAAACAAAATATATACCATGAAAATGTCGTTTAGACATCCACTGAAGTTCTACTACTGTTGGGAGTTACTTGGGGAAATGTTTATCAGAAAAAGAGTTTATAAGTTTATCTATCCTCAGCTGTAGAAAAGTACACGAAACAATCATAAAATAATCACTTGATATTGATAGGGTTATTTTCATCGATGCAAGTTCAACTTTTGTGAAATATTTTATGCAGAAATATATTTTGAGTCTTGCATTCAGTTTGAGAAATAAGAATACAACTGCGGCGATGGAAATAAATGAATGCTAGAATACTATTTCCTTATCGATCATCCATTATTTACTTATCGATTCAATAGTCAAACGCTAGTTGACATATATATCGAGTCCGATTAACTCTATTTAGCTAAATATTTGTAACAGTAAATCAAATCTAGAGGGGGTTAAGCTATAAGATGAAATATCGAATTATAGATCGATAAATACAACAATTGTTACAAACAATTGTTAATTAATATTAAAATTTGCTTTTGTGAGCCATTCGAAATAATTCCTTCAGCTTGCAGTCAGATAAAATCATCAATAATATTCATTTATAGAAGAATGCATGTTATCGAATACCAAAGATCGATTCAAATGTAATTATCTCCCATTCCTGACAGCCATTGTACCCACTCCAAAACGAAATATCAACCATATGACAACCGTGGATCGATGTTTGGGATTTGTTTCTCTATCGCTCTGGTCAGCTGGTCAACAGCCGTATGTAGGACAACAGTCCCGCTATTCCCTCGATTACCCTTGAACTACGAGTACCCCACCAATGCCACATTGAATAGCATTGAGGGGGGACTGTAGCTGTGGCTGGCTGCCATATTGATTAGCTATCTGGACGGGGTAATTGATTGCAGCGCGCGGACAACTCTCATTACAGCAAACGACAGACAGCTGATCGATTTTTGCATGACGTTCCCCACGGAATACCCCTGCCTCTATCAGCTATCTATCACCTGGTCTTATCTCCCGCTACTGATAAGCAAAGAACGGTAAACGCAGCGCCGGCCAGCGCCATATCAATATCAGTCATCAGAAAATCAGAGAAATAGCTGGAAACCCTTTGATTTATTTACTCTTTCGCGCTCTGTAATTTCTGGTTATGTTTATAGTGCCATTCTCGTTAAAAACTGTATAAAATGTCATAAGAAATCATTTAAGCGAAATGCATTTAGAAATGACAGAAGAACGAACGATAAGATAGAAGATATGGAGGGAGGGAGTGTTCATTTCTGTTTGAAATGCAATAACAATAAAAACTGGTATAATTGAATGGGCCTTCCACTCATTCTCTCTCTCTCTCTTTCTTTCTAAGGTCTTGTGTGGGTAATTAATCCCCTCCCCATTTATACAGCATCCACTGCGATCCATTTGCATTTTCAAGCAACAAATATGGAAATACTGGAGCTGGAGACTGGGGTCTGGAGGGGAACTGCATGCATGTGTCTATCTTATACAACATTCCACTCACAACAGATGCGGTAATTTTCCTATCAGCGCAATCTAATTCATTTGTTTTGCGGCAAAAATAAAAACAAAACAAAAAACACAACCACACAAAATGCATCATAATTGGATGCATTATGATGTTATACAGATCCAAGTGGGGTCTAATCGATGTAGGTATTATTCACATGTTTAAAGTCGCAACGAAATGCTGCAATCTTTAATCAGACGTAAAATGATTGGTCATTAAATTTAGCAATTATTGAGAGTGGAACACACAGCAGATCCAATCTGTACTAAATAGTTTTATTTCTTTCTCCTTTTGTTCAAACAAAATGCTCGCGTTTCCTTCATTGTTTTTGCATTTGATTTGGTAAAACATTTTACACAATCATTCGATTGATTTTAATTTTTTGTTTAAATGCTTCTCCTTCTTTTTGTTACCTTTTTATTTTATTTTTTCTTTTCCATGAATTTATGGCAGCGTTAATTTTTTCCATTTGTGTTAAACATATTAAAAATTTGGTTTGTTTTGTATACATTTTATGATTGTTTCAGCTGTTGATGGATTGGGAACAATGATCGGATCGGGATGGGCGTAAAGAGATTTATGAATGTATACATTACAGAAATTTAGATCACCTCTCCCATAGTTCTTCTGACATACATCTGTATCCTTGGGATCACAGAGCCATTTTTGTGTGTGTTTGTTGTCTTTTGAACTTTTGTTATCGTCGAATGTAAAAATTCCGATCATATTCATCGATCTCCTTTCTCTAATTTCATAATCATCTCATTTTTTCAAGCACCATTACCATTAATTTCGGTTATTTCTCTAGAATCGCTTAATTTTGGCTCATAAGCCATTTATTCTCTTGGTATTTCGTTTATCTTTCTGGATCCTTTTTTTAAACCTTTGAATCTTTATTTTTGAATACTTCTTCCCGATCTTAAGCTTTGCAATTCTCCCGCCTCGGTCTGTATTTATTTATATTTTGTTTAAATTTCAGTTTCCGTTTTAACAATTCACAGAATGACAGTGAATCATGGATACAAAATGCAAAATAAAAACCGCATTTATAGCGTTCATAATTAAATTAATATTGAAATATAACCTAATTAGCATTTACGTTTTTTATAAATTAATTGCAAATTTATTCTAAATGAATTTGAATTGTATTTCAGATTTGTAAATGAATGTAATTTAACAGATTCCCTATATGCAATCGTCTTGATCATTGGTAATCATGTGAAATTCTTAAAAGTTATTTTCAGTACAATCAAACCTTATGGATTCTTTTTCACATACCCCTACTTTTCCTGCAGGCATATAATTGTATATATAATCGTATCTAAGTTGAAAATGTCCGAGTTTTATCGAGTTTAACTCTTTCGCTTGCCGTCTTACTGAATGGATCATTAATGGGATTTATACATACATGGATCTAGCTCTATATGATTTCTTCTGGTTCTAATTTATCTAATTTCTACGACTAATTGATCTCATACCTCTGCAATCTGTGCTAAATTTCATTCTAGGTGTTACTTCAATTAAATTAAATTATTAAATTAATTTAAATATTAATATTTCCTGTTTTTTTTCTTTTGCAACTGTTTAGTTTTTGTTTGGAGTGTTTTTTATGATCTTAACTCTCGGATGGATGATCGTCTGTTTGGTGGCGGGATTTAATATTACCTGGACTGAGCTGCCAGCACTGGCATTTGGTTGTGATATCATTCGAGCTGGCAGCTATGAAGAGCGGCAGCTCAAAGAACTTGTCGCACTCGGGATCGACGTAGACGCTGCTCCGACGGCTGCTGAACTGCTCCAAGTCTTTCAGGCCCAAGACTTTGCCAACCATCTTATTATTTTGTAACGTTTGATGTTTCTTTTCTGTTTCCTTTCCGTTTATTCTCTGTGTCTTTTCCGTTTCTGTTTCTGTATTTCTGTTCGGTTGTACGATTTACAGTCTTGTTTTTTTGATCACTTGATTTTTTGGCATCGAGAACTTTTCGCGCACAACAACACCAGCAACAACAACGACAGCAGCGACCACCACATTTATGTAGATTTTTGCGAGTCTCCTTCTCCTCAGCGTTCTCCTTCTTTCGTCTCTTCTCGACTGCCTTTTATTGTTTTAATTTATTGCGATCTGCAATTTGCTTTTGTCGTTGTCATTCGTCGTGCCAGAAGCAGCACTTGAATTTAATTTGCAACACATTTAAATTTTCAATTCACATTGTTTTTTTCTTATTTTTGGGGTATTTTGAAATTAATTTCAATATTTTTACACATTTATCGACTGCGGGGAGGGAGGGTTGAAAGATATCGTTAAAAAGCGAAAGGTGCGAGCGAGACAGTCGCGTCTCGTCTCCCTCTGTTGCCCTTTGGAAAGCAACAACAAAAATATACGGGTTAGGCCTACGTGCGGAGCGTTCGAATGCGTTCAATGTTCTCATGGGGCGCACCGGCGGACAGGCCGGTTTCATGCTGCTTTCTGAATGAAACCAAAAAGCTTAAATGGGGTGGTGCAGAGAATGAGAGAAAGAGAGAAAAAGAGAGCGGTAGCGAGCGCGTAAAGCTCCTGGCGCATGGGGGGAAATAGTGGGAGTGGGAGATGGAGTGAGTGAGAGTGCAATAAATCGAGCGCGTAAATCAAAGCTTCACGCGCATCGTGTGGGCTTGGGAGAGTGAGAGAGCGGTACAATCAGAAAGAGAGTGCATGGGGAGGGCTACACTGAAAGACAAGAGCGAACGAAATGAGGATGCTGGCAGATTGATCTTTTTATGGCCGCTTTTAAATTGATACTTTCTGTGGCGTTCGATTAAAATATTCTCAGACTTGTAAGGCAACCCAAACCCATGGATATCAAGATTATTTCATTCGTTTCCTAATGTGCACTGCAAGTGTCCCAAAGAAATGCAAGAGATGGAATGTGGGAGTGTTAGTGTGCAAACAAGTGTGAGTGCAAGCAAATAAGCTTTTCACATCAAAGAGAGCGCTCTGTTACAGATCACAACCTGATGGCGCGTGCAAGTTTTGTGTGAGCTTTTTACTGTTTATTCGTCTCTCTCTCTCTCTCTCTTTGCTTTATTATATTTTCTGCCAACTTTTATGGTTTTTGTTCTTCTTTTGCGAGTGTGTTTTGTTTGTTTCTGATTCTCGGCAGCAGCATCAGAGCGCTTGTCGGCGCCATAGAGCAAACAGCTGTTTTCTGTTGTGCTTTTCTGATCTGATCTTATCGGCTCTCCCTCTCTCTCTCTTGTCTATTTGTCTTCACATCTCTACTTTGCCACCGGACAGAGGGGAGAGAGGGGGTTACGGTTTACCCAAATCCTAGTGTAAATAATTTTATAAATAGCCCTTTGTGGGAAATTTCGTAAGCACATTCTCTGCTTGGAAAATCCCAGGAAATATTTCTTTGCTGTAACCATTTACGCTGGCATTCTTTTCGTATACGTAACGTGCGCCTAGGGCTGTGCTGCCATCTTCTTTATGGGGGGAAAGTACATACAAACATATAATTTATGAGCATTTTTCACATTCACCAGTTCTTTGGTTTTGTTGTAAAAATTGTAAAAATATTTTTGTGCCACGGCATGGAAAATTTCTACACTCCTCTACAGCACACCACTTAGCCCCCTCTGAAAGAAAATGTATGGGAAGACCCATACAGTTGCGAGGAATTTTCTTTTTTGAACAGGTGCTTGGGTGCAGAAGAGTTGCGTGTGAAAAGTGGGATTTTTCGGTTATTCCGTAAAGCCGGAAAGCCGGAAAGCAGAAGAGATCCAAATTCAATTAGAATATTTTTTGCAAGATTCTAAAGGATTTCCTTGTGTATCTTTTTATTAGCAAAGTTGTAAAGTTTAATAATAATAAAGAAATTAAAATCGATCATAAATAAATAATAATGTTCGAAGGTTTTTAATATTCTACACAAAGAAAAATAAAAAATAAACGAATAAAAAACACGAAATAAAATAAAAGTAATGACTATAAGTTTTGATTGTGCTCAAATGTCTGTATATACTGAATATACTGAAAGTTCTGAATATATTGAATATATTGAAAAAGTACTGAAACTAATAAACATATCATATTTAAATATCTTTCAATAAAGTGGCATTTAAATTCCAATACAAAACTAAAATAAAAAAAGAATAATAATAATAAAAACATAAAACGAAATAACAATATAGAGAAGCCCCAAACCCTAAAGTAACACCCTATATTTCCCTCCCTCCACCACCCTTCTCCATCACATCTTTTCAAGTGTAAATTGTGTGTACATTTTTAATATTTTCCATTGATCTAGAGACCTATAGACCTCGTTTTGCGGTTGGAGATGTTGTGCGCATTAGGAAACCCAAAACTCAATTAACCACATTTCCAAACAACCTCTCACGTGAGAAGGTTCCTTCCTGCCTGCCCTCTATACACTACTGGCATCTCCAGACCCCGCCATCTCAAACGCATTTCAACACACAATTTCCGTTTCGTTTGTTTATTTATATTTTTTCCTACACTGATCTGTTGATCTTTTTTAGCGTATACGAAAATTGATTTTTCACATGTTTCGTCAGGCGAAATCAAATTAAGTCAAAGATAACGCGATTTTTGGCCATTTTGTACGGAACAGAAATGTTGAAAACAAACAACGCGTGCCCAATGTGCCGGTGGTGATGGTGCCGATGCCAGAGGAAAAGCGGTTTTCCCGTGGCAGGGCCAAAAGATTAATTAACCGAAATGTTTTGAAAGGAAAACCCAAGAACAAAACAAAAGCTGATGACAATTATGGCTACAACATGGCTATATCGGATTCTGTTTTATTTTCACCTTTTTTTTGGGAAGGGAAATTTATGAGAGCTTGGAGATTGCCAAGAATTCTGGCGACACTTAATGTTGCCCCATCACACAGCAACACCTCCGAAAGCTGATTTAAAAGATCTATATATATAGAGCAATCTGCGTTCTGTGAGTCCCCAAATTAGTCAATCATATATGATGTATGACGGTACAAGTCTGGGGAAAATCAAGGAGCCCATAAAGATTCTACCAAAATACGCCTTTAGAGCACCTAATTGCACTCTAATTGGTATCAATGAAGTGGTCGTAAAACAATTATAGATAAAGATTTCCCAGCCGGTATCTTTACGATCCTTGGCTGACAGTCATAGAGCTCAGGAGAAGAAGAATTCAAATACATTTACATAAGAGTCCAGGAGCTCTCAATTGATTCTTTGATTAATTTGAATAGTAATTGACGTAGTTTACTAATCAACTCGTGAGTTTCTTCTAATGCGATCAGCACGAATAGCTTTAATAATCGTTAATTGCGGAATCTTGAACATTTTGGACCCTATTATTAAACACGAATTGATTGGAAAACCAATGAAATGGCGCTGTAACGATTCTCCCCAGAGATTTTGGCAAACAAATCTGTAGGTATAT
This sequence comes from Drosophila helvetica, assembly GCA_963969585.1. Lineage (NCBI taxonomy): Eukaryota > Metazoa > Arthropoda > Insecta > Diptera > Drosophilidae > Drosophila > Drosophila helvetica. Next base: position 11,708,699 of record OZ018402.1, on the reverse strand, counting down.
AAAACAGAATCAAATTATTGTGACATGATCTAATGTGCAATTTTTAGTTGGCGGAAACAATAAAATTAAGCAGAATCGAAACGAATACGAATCGTACGTAGAAGGGGCAGCGGACGGAAAGGTTAGCGACAGACAACAACACATTCTGGGCATGCAAATTGCAAATGCAATTTATTAGATTTGGTTCCCCTCTCTGACGACATTTGTCACCGAATCGGGTGCCAACAATAGCAACCAAATGAGCAGAAGGCTCTCCTCAGGGGTCGAAGCTTTTAATACCCCTGCCAGATCGATCGTTTCTCATTTGGCTACATATAAAATATAGATCAGATCACATCCTCTCACGTGACGCTCGAGTCGTGACGCACAAGAGAATGCCCAAGAATAGTAGTACAAAAACAACATACATTGCGTGTGAATGACGAAACATATTGATGCTCGACTCAACACTGGGACTCGACTTTTTTGTATTTATTATTTATTTTTATTTTTTTAGATAGACATCCGATTTGGCTGAGATCTTCCAGATAGCTTAAATATTGAAGCACAGGTTTGTATAGTAATCTGATTTGATCTTAATTTCAAACATCTACTCAAATTGGAGTACCCCTCAATAGGGTACAACAATTGCCGGCTGAAGCTAAATATAATTTGACAAAAGTTCCCCCAAGGGAGAGGAAACCCACAAAACAAGCTACGTTCAACCGATTTTCCTTTTGGCAAACTGTGCAGATTAATGTTGTTATTGCCGAGTGTTTGTTTGTTGTCTCTTGTTTTGATTTCCAAATTGTAGACGTATTTTTCAGCTTAATTGCATCAAACGGCCACAGCAGGCGTCATTGGATGTAGGGGTGTCAAGGGATTTTCAAAAGGAACTGTTGGAATTTATCTAGGGGGAAAGACCTTCAAAAGACGTCGAGGAAGCGTACAGAATAATTTGGTCCAATTAATGCATTAATTGTGAAACAAGATGAATCAGAAAAGGCAAACATTATTCCTAAGAATTATTCGCAGGCAGAAAAATGTACAAGTTTTTCTATTAGAGTCTGTCTTCAACGGAAAACGATTTAGAAAACGATTTATGTATCGATGTACCAAAGATTGGACAATGTCCGATGACCTCATCCCTTTTTTCATTAATTTTGATATAAAAATAAAATATTTCTTTATGGTTTCAAAAAGAATCTTTTAACTTTGAAGGGAGTGTAATATTATTTATAAATGCTGTTCTTGAGACTTGCAAATTAATTCGTTTATCGTTGAGTAATTTTGTAAAACAAATTTAAATATTTATCCAATTTATTTGTATAAATTTTGATTTACTTCAGATACAGATACGATATGTGATATATAGTATTCACATCAATTTAGCTCTGGCTTGAGGCAGGCATCAGATAACTGAGAACAGGGGAATGGTCAACGAGCCTGCTGCCGCTGCTGCTGCCGCGGCTTTGGGGGCTGTCAGATTGTTCAGATTGTTTAGCGAGTGCTATAAATATCTTTGACCGATCGTGAGTTTCCTATTTGTCAATTAGCAGCGTATTCGCTTCATATTTTCGTTGTATTTTGGACTATATTACGAGTATATCTCTCAGCTGGTTCGCAGTGGGAGTGCTGTCGAGGGGTGGGTCTCTTCGTGGGTTGAATATTCGCAAATGAATATTAATTGAGATTCGATGGGGATCGTATAAAGTCCGCTTTAAGTGGGCGATTGAGGGTGGTTCCTTTTGGTTCTCCGATTCGGCACGGATCCACGAGCGGCCCACACCATATTGGAAATTAATCAACTTATTGCCGTGCTAAGTGCATTGATTAGATGCCTCTGATTGGCGCCTTTTTGAGCCTGGCACAGAGTGTTGTGTTTTTTTTTAAGATTTTCATTTGAGATGATGATTTTTTGCAGTCGCCTGCATTTGTTGAACAAAAAACTGGTTTCATCGTTCAGCTTCTGTTATTGCACTTGACTGAATTGATTTCGGAATTATATATTCAATTGACTCGATTCTCTTTATGCGCGTAGTATATGGTTTCTTCTGCTCGCTCTCTCTCTCTCTCTCTCTTTGTCTCTGTCTCTCTACAACACGTTTTTTTTTATTATGGGCATAATTTTGCATTCAATTATTGTTTAAGGCACACAAAAAACCCCTATTCAATTCATACAGTTTCCATTGTTGCGGCTATATTTTGCTCTAGAAAATTTGTATGAAGGAAATTGTCTTTAAATAACAGATGTTCGCACAGGAAAAGGTATAAACCCATATGGATCTAGTTGGTTCTCGAGATGTATAGATGCTAGAAAAACTGTAGTGACTAAAATTCGTAAGATATTGAGCTGATATTCAATATATTTATAGACTGTGCTCTTATCTACCAATCAACCAAAAATCATCTTGATTTGATAAGTAGCAGAGCCTGCAAACAGGAAAATGTACTCAGTATATTTTGATGTTTTCCAGAACAAAAAAAAATCAACCAAAACTTGCAGTATATTTTCTGTGTATTTATAGATCCTGCAAACAGGAAAATGTACTTGGGATTTGTTTAGTATTTTTCTAGAAAATTATCCAAAACTTTCTTAAGATATATAGTAGTAATATAAGAATTGAACTCTGTTAGAGGGCGACAACACCCGAGGCGCACACATGGCGTATGCGTAATCGAAAGCAACGCGCATTCATCAAGCATACGAGTACATATATTGTAGCATTGACTGACTGCTCGATTGACTGACTGACCATTGAACGCAACGCACGAGACTATTTGCACACATCTAAAAATTGTGTATACTATATAATCGTACAATCGTATTTTTGTTGCTGTTTATCGCACTCGGTATTTTCTTGTTTATCTTAGAGTTTGGCAGCTAGGCGTGATAATTAACGAGCCGTGATTTAAAAGTCGATTCGCTTTTAATGTGCATTTCAGATTGCAGTTTTTGGAGGCTCCCCATACACCCATACACACACACACACTCGCACACTGGCACGCACAAGTATACATACACTCCAACACACACAGTGGCCTGTATTTGTATAGGCACACGCACTATATAAACATGTAAAGTAATTACGTTGACACGCGACTTGTTTCGAAAACTATTTCAATTGATCCGCCTGTCTGTTTTCTCGATTTTCCTTTTCCACTCTATCCACTTTTATGTGTTGCCTTCTTTCTTTCGTGATTTGACAGTTGACAACTTTTTGGGGCTTGGGGGCACACGGCGGCTAGTGAGAGCGAGTAGTGCAGGAGTGCGACAGATAGCGACCGCAACGACCGAGGGTTGAACTGAGACTGTGACTGAGGCTGAGGCAGAGGCAAAGGCAGAGGTTGAGCGAGCGATCATTGCCGCGTGTGTTTGGGAGAGAGAGAAAATACAGGTGAACGATGCAGCCGCGCGACACACTTTTGTGAGTGATCTATCTGCAAAGCTCTGGCAAAAGCTCGCTAATTAAAAGCTCTTTACATGCTTCAACTGAAGTTTTTATTTGTTTCACTCTCCAAAAGTTCATTCAACTTCGTTCGGGGCTGGATATTTGGGGGCGCGTCTCAGCCGGAGTCTGAGAAAAATACGGGGCGCCCCGTGTTTTTGGGTACTAATTACTACGATCTTCTTTGAGGAGTAGTTCACGGCAGCAAAGCTAGATGTTGCCCTAGATCATATCGTATAAAACTACAAGTTCCGGAGGTTGGTTTAGCAATAGTATTCAAGCTTTTGGATTAGTTATGGGAACACTTTCGGTGGAGAGTAGCTCTGCCATTGCACAACAGCTGCCGGAACTGTTGTAAAAATTCTTTGCAATTAGCCTTCGAGGGGGGGCGTGTGCAATGCAAATGCCATACGTACTCAAATCAAATAATTCATTCGATTTATTGGCTGTTTATTCAAATCGAAAATGATCATATTAATCGATTGAGAGTGAAATCATTTACTACGATTTTAATTGCTATTGAAATGAACCTCATACTGCAACTTTTATTGTGAACTATAATTGATCTTCGCTTGTATTTCTCTGTGAGTTGTGTCATCATGTGATCTTAGGTGGGGTTGGATCAGGTGAGAGACCTGAGACCGATCAACAATTACATGAACAGGAATAGGAATTACCCAAATGAAGACTGTTTGATAGAAATAGCTTATACATTTACACAGTAGAAGTTTTTTTTGATTGCAGGACCCTAGGTTGGACATCAATCATCTTTTAAGAGCTCAAAAATATTTACAAGTTTTTATTTTTTTACTCAGACAATAATAAAAATTAGAGCAACATTTTCAAAATACATTTTTAATAATATAAAAATATAAGCAATTCGAAATCTCTAATTTTAAATTAAATTAAATCCAACAGTGTACATTTCATTTCCAACAATATTATTTACCCGACAGTGTGTCACACTCGTGTCCCGAAATTACCATGCCACCGCCACGAGTACTTAGGAAATTTAAAGCATACTTTTGGGATGTTAGTTAAAATACTGCTAACAGCCAGGTGAAAAAGCAATTATTATGCGAAAATCGTGCTTAAAACGAATGCAAAATGAATGAAGTGGGCGGAGATTGGGGGGCAGATGGCAGTGCAAATAAATATAAAGTTTTATGAACCAAAATTAAAAGCAAATGTGTGTTCAAAACTGACTAATTGCAGGGGAGCACTGCAGGAAAAAAAATTGAAATGGATAAATGGGAGGGTGCTGTGCTGTGCTGCCCCAACAAATGTTGCCCTGTTATCTAAACAGTGCGCAACACAAACACTGTTATCGGGCGGGCCTCAGAAGAGAAAAGGAGAGAGAGAGAGGGATACAAAGAAAAAGACAGAGAGGAAACGCTAAAGAGTAGAGAGGCCAAATGCGAGAAAACAATCCGCCGGTAGATAGATCTCTTTCTCTTTGCATTGATTTATGCTTTAATTTTAAGACTTTTACTGTGAAAATAAAAACAATAAGAACATTTCCAGTACCCTTTTTTAAAAGTTACAATGCATTTTCCTATTTTAATTAAAGTTAATTTTTAATCTTTTTCATTTTTTTTTAACTTTCCCATATTTTTGTTATATATTATTTAATTATTAATTTTTTTTTTTTTATTATTATTATTTTTTTTTTTTTTGTAATTTAATATTTACTTTTTAATTATTTTATATTTTTTATACATGAACTTTTATATTTTAATTTTGTACTACTTTTATGCAAGATAAATTCATAAATATGTACATATGTATTTTTGTATAATTTTTTACTTATTACAGGGAGAAGAAATCAGAAAAAAGAGTATCCTGTAACCTAAATATTGCCAATCGCATTCCTATGTATTTCGCCTTTTTTTTTGTTTCTTGTTTCGGCTTTTATCAGCGCAGAGAAATTTGAAAATCAAAGAGCAAGTAAACAAACACCAAAAGATTACCTAGTGCGTGACGTTCAGCTGCTAGTGACCTCAAAGATATACGACATATGTATATGTGCCGTACAAAGTCGTACAAATAAATGTACATATGTATGTATATATACTCGTAGTATCTGTACGTACTATATCTAATTAGAGGCGCCGCTGTTGACAGGAGGGGGCCAAAAGAGCTAAAGAAAAGAACATTAGAAAATCGTACAAGAAATTGCATTTGAGGGACACATTTGAATCGATAGTTTGATGGATTTGCTCATTATTTCTATCGATTGTTTAATAGATTTAAAAACATTTCCATAGATTGAGGAATGTGTGCGTGACGTGCAGCAAATTCCAACAGATGTTCAAATATTTATTGATAGCTTTCAATTGGATTTTATAGGTGTCTATTTTAATGGAAAGTAAACCATTTTTCGCGTCTATCTCCGTCAAATAAATGTGTCAATCAAGTTGGGATTCCCATCCCATGATTTCTTTGATAACTTATATAAAAAAAAAAATAAAGGAAAACGAAAAGACCTTCCGCTTGGCCCTATTTAGGAACAAGAACAAACTGAGATCCGTCGACACGCAAGGGGTCGTGCTCGGGGGCGCACGACCACAAAAACACATACGAACATACGACAGACCCCTCTCATTCATAATATATCCACTGCCCACCCTATCACTTGGCCCCTCAAACCACCGTCCCCCACTCCCACCATCCATCCACCTTCATCAACTTCCAACAGAGCAAAGCCGTCGTTGATTGTTTTATGCGACCCAAAGATCAAAAGAGACCAAACGACATGTGGGCGTGGGATCTGTTGCTTTTTCGACAACGGATGAGATCCGATGGATTGGATTGGGGTGAAGAGTGCTATGGGATTGGGCGTGCGCATCTGAATTATTGCGGATTTGATCTCTGAACTCACACAATATAAAAACATATAAAAATACGATAGAATGGAAGGAAACTTTAAGAATCGCTCATTAGATATTTGGAAAAACCTATGACAGTTTCAACATATTGGCAAATAATTTGAACAAAAATTTGCAAATATTTTTTGTTTTTTTTTTGTTAATATTTGTTAACTTGGTCGTTGAAATGACAGCATAATGATTGATGATATAGTGATCCGATGTTGCAAAAACTGTATTTACGTTAATTTATCGCGGCAAATAGTGTTTTGAAACTGGTTTCAGATTCAGACTTTTCCAATTAGTGTACAAAAGTGCAAACAGATCTTGCAAAACTCGGAAAATATTCAGCATAAAATCTACAGATGTTTCCTCTGACAGATATTTACATGATGTTCCCTCGCATGTGTTTTTCTGCTAATCATACATTTTCCTTTTATTTAAAAAAATATTTGTTACAAAAAATACACATAGAAAATATTCCTTCAAGTATAATATTTCCTAATTGTGCTAATTCAATCAAACACGAGCCAACTCTAAAATAAAAGCCAACCAACATGAACGCAAATTCAGTTAGCAACTCCCTCAAAAGACTGTCAGGGGGTTCCGTTCTGTGTATTTACTTGATTTTTACTTTCATTCTGGTTCAGCGGTCAAATCGGTCAAAAGATTCGCCAAGAATGAATCAACAACACCAGCAACAAAAACGAAAATTCCAATGAATTATATATCAAAAATGTATAGCCCAACAAAAAAAAAAAAAAGCCAAGTGACTTACATATAAAACAAATTTTAAAAAAATTACCGAAGCATTCTCTTGAAAATGAATAAAAACAGAAATTAACTAAAAATAAAGACAAAACCAAAACAGAGAAGGAAAGAAAGAAAAAACGAATCGAAACATAAATAAACAAAACCAGACAGAAAAGCTAGCTTTAGGGGAGTCGAAGCTGCAGATACCCTTCGTGATCGGGCGTTCCTGAAATATTTTGTTGCAAAAATTGGTCCTTTATTTGTTCATTCATACCTACTGGGGTATATATTGTTTCTATGATCGTTCTTTCATACAGTCGATCGTTACACAAGAACACTTCTCTTACAGAGACTTGAAAGATCGGTCATATGTACATATATCACTTAGTTATGATATAGCGATTTGATCTTTATAGTTCGTGAAGCAATGAGATAGTCTTGTGCACTTTCATTAAGATATGTTTAGAACTAAGAAGCTGGCGGGAATATGTTAATTTTTAGAAGACACTTTTCTGTATTGCTAATATATATCTGCCAAAATCCGTAGTACCCTCTGAAAGCGTATAAATGCTGAAAGAAATTCGCGAAAACCAGTTTGAGCCGGTTACAGAATGCTGAGAAAAATCTTTCGAGGCACACTTTTCGCATATTTTCAGATGCAGAGGCACCAGCACGTGCTTTCTGGTCAGGCAGATGAGGCAAGGTGTCAGAGAGGAGCGCCAAGAAGGGGCGCGTGTGCCACAAATTTTCAATTCATTATTGGGACTATCGGAAATTTCTCCTACACATACAAAATACATGCACTAATATATACATACGTGTGTAGGTATATTTAGAAGATCGCCTGATTGCCAGTGGAAAATTTTCCATCCGAAATACAAATATTTCTTTGATTATTTTTTGGAAAAAAACATTTTCCAATCGCACAAGTGGATCATAAAAAATTCCTTTAAATTTAAATTTATGCCTCTAGTTTTTGTGTTCTATTTTTTTTGCCTAAAACATAATTTTATTTGGCATTAAATAGCAAAACCAAAACGTATTTTCCTATTGGGTTCGCAGGTTGCACACGTCAGTAGGGGAAGAATTGGGGGAATATATTCTGTTTCCATTTCGCTTGCGTAAGCAAAAATGTTATTATTGCTAACAAACAACAAATAAATTCTCGATTTTAAGCCATCAAAATCATTATTTCTTTTTTTTAAATTGTTGCTGCCGATGGCACGTGGCCTGTGCGACACAGAAAATACCACCAAAATATATGTACATATAGATATTTAAAATTGGCTAAGGATGTACGACTATAGATAGATAGATTCTATATATATTCCGCAGATGCGATTGATCATACTAACTGACAGCTATCGAGTCTTTCAATGGGTTTTTCTTTTGCGGAATTCTGTTGTATTTCATCTGTAAAATGTTCTGTTTTGTTCCAATGTAGCATTAAGGTAATTATTGAACATTTTAGCATTCAAATTACGATTATAATGCGCAGGGCTATAGAGGGATTTTTTGTTTATTTCAACAAATTTGTGTATCTTTTGATTTTTTTTTATTTTTAAGATTTATTTATGTTTTATTTATTTTTGCACTTATTTTTTTTTGTATTTTTTAATTTTTTTTTTTTTTCAAATTCTGTTAAATATTGTTTTTCCATTATAGTTTACCTAATAATTCATCATTAATACCAATCTCAAATTATTTTCAGTTTGGATATAAAAATAACATCTATGAATTTACGATTTAAAACGGAATGAGGGTTTCCATTCCCCAAAAGATTATCTTTTAAGTTTAATTCATTTTATAATGTCAAGCATCCCTCAAAATATATGCATATTTTAACACATTGCAACGCATATTCTTATTTTTCAATTTAAGAAAAGATAAATACAAAATGTTGCCCCCATAATTCTCCTGTGGAATAACATATTTTATATCAATATCCCATTCCCAGTCACATGCTCAGCAGCTGATTTAAATTGGGGAAAAAACTTGTATCAAAAAGCAAGAAACATAAGCAGAAAACCACAACAGGAGGAAAAAGTGATGATGAAAATTGCATTTATTTATAAACAAATTAATTGGATGCTGGCCAACGTGAATATTTTTATTTGTTTGCCCACTCACAGCGGTCCCCGAGAGAGAATCATCTGTGGAATCTCGGTGTCTGTGTGCATAAAATATTAAATCTTATTTATGAAATATAGATAATATCGGAAAAGTATAGTCCCAATAGAAACTCTAATCAACCTACGCAGTGCCTGAAAGGCCCGTGGCGTGATTTTATTCGAATAATCAATTTTCAATGGTTCGAATCGCAAAGAACAAATTTCTTCCATAAATATACATGTAAGTGGGTTTTATCCATTTATCCATTTGCATATACTCGTAATGGCTCTGTGTGTGCACAAGGCTTATTATTTTGTAAATCAAAATCAAGGCCAATGTCGATGTCGATGTCGACAGCCGTCGCGAGGGAGGAATGTTGGCGTTGGGGATACGGGAATATGGGAATACGTGGAGGGAGATGGTAGAGTGCCCCACTAATGGTTCGATTGGCTGGGATCGCCTGATTGCATTTGGAATCGAAATTGCATTTAGTGGCTTTTGCCATTTGGCATTCTGACAAGCGCGTTAGCCCACAGCGAGGGTGGTACGAGCAGTTACAAATGAAATGCAGATAACTCTTCCGAGAAAGTTTTCTTGGGCAGATACATAATTTCGGTATTTTTATCCGCTTAAAAGAAATTTCCCTATATTTTTTTTTTCTTAAGCGATGTTTTTAGAATATGTATTTTCAGTATATTTCCGATCAAAAATTTTAGTGTAGTATTTAGAATAAGTACATGCAGTATTTTCATTTAGTTAATTCAGAATATTACTTAGCAGATTTAGTATTTTTATATATGTAGTAATGTGTTTTATTTAGTATTTCAGTATTTTAGTTACCATTTTCAGTATTCTATTCGCTCAAGCTTTTTTTTCGTATACTTTCAGTATTTGTATCCGGTTAAATCTCTTAAATATATTGAGTAGATTCAGGTTTAATTAGTATTTAATTGGAATTTAATAGGAAGCTTTAGATGCCTTCAAAATAGAGAATGTTCTAGTAAGGATATATAAGTATAATCTTCGGTATCATTAAATAAATTCATGATCCCATAGTTTTCTTTATATTGTTCGGATTCCAAGTAGGATAAAGTATCCCCCATAGCCTTCTTCATTCTGCAATAAAACTTCCCTAACCAAAGAACCCTTCTTTCGCCTCTCTTTCGAACCAATACTAAATCAAATCATACGGGAACGAATATATTCAATATCCATATTCATTCGCTCCACCGTAGCCCATAATCGAATGCAGCGTAAACAGAATTTTTGTAAAGCTGTTAAACGCAATTGGCTTTGATGGCATAACTCGTATGGAAATAAATCGAACTTGCAATTTTTTCTGGCAACCATAAGACGCAATTATATATCACTTTTGCTTTGGTTTTCCCTCTATACGAGCATGTACATATTCATAAACCCGTGTACGTATCCATAAATGCATCTATTCGTCAATATTATTGTTTGTACAATTTGGGTCAACACTTTTTGGTTTCCAGTTTCCTTTTGGAATCGAAATTGATAATCTTTGATTGTTTTTTCGATTGTTCGATGGGAAAATTCTCGGGCCCTGTTTACTGTATAAATAATGTTCGAGCAAGGGCAAAAATTTCGTTGTAAAAATCATAACATTGCAATTTGCATTTTTAAACAAAAATAAACAAAAAGAATTCTATTTTCCGAAAAAAAATCGGAATGAAAATCGTAAACAAATAGGGCAGGCACAGAGCAAATCTCTATAAAGATAGAGGGATTTCGGTGTGATTTTGATGAATTTTGAAATATAGGAGTCATCAATGCGCCAGATTCTGGGCATTAAAAAAACAGATTTCCATTCTGAACTGTAACTGTCCGGCTTATGGTAACATACATTAGTGATAGACATTTATTTATTAGATCAGGCTCAGACATAGTTTATACCGGGTTGTTGTCTGGCTAAAAATTCTGATTGTAAGCTGTTTCTACGTGATTTCTATCCACTTTATGGAATATTTATTTCAACACTTGTCCGGCTTATTCCCGGATGGCCAATTCCTAGCCGGCATATTCGATTGATACCTCCGGTTCTCAAACAATTTACAATCATTTTAATATCCGGCTCATAAATAAATTGAAAATGGTTCAAATAAAGTCTAAAGAAGGCTGCTGTGCTCATAAACCTAAACTGCTTTTCTCCTCCGTTTTTGAGGCTGTTCAAACCGTTCATAGCCGTTTCATACCCACTGGAGTCTCAGTTCATAATCCTTTTTGGTAACAGATTATGTGCAGCTAAATGAAAAACATTTCTTGCGATAAGAACAGGATACTGATTGAGAAATTATAAGAGAGCTATTCCTGGCATTTTTTTCCGTACAACCCATTACGAAAGGCAAATTTTCTGTTGCCGTCGTTTACTTGAATTTTTCGTTTACTGTACGACTCTGTATTTAAATTCAATATTTTGCTGCGCTGGGCGATGTTTACACAGAGCACAGAGCGGATTGCATTAATTTGACAGGCGGTTGCCGTCGGGTTTTTCATAAATAAATATAAATATTTTTATTTTATTTCATTTTACGCTTGCGTGCTGTAATAGCCACAAAAAAGTGCAAAAAACTGCTGGTCCGAGAGATCTCTCCAGTTGGGTCTCAGCGCGAGATAAACCCGTTGGGGTTTCTGCTTTGGGGGCAGGAGACTACAGAGTGGAAATATTATTGCCTTTGATTATTTTTGCAAATGCCTATAATCAATTTATATCTGTATTTGTTTGCTTTTTTCGCTGGTCTTCTGATTAATGTACTCGGATTTTGCACGAAACGCAATTAAAAAAGAAAACAAATATTCCTTTCTGGAAAGATATAAATTACAATTTGCTCACTCAAAATAAAATAACACGTGCCTGAGGATCGTCTGTAGATCATAAGATACGTACTCGTATAATTCTTTTGCGTGGGCACCACCTGGGTATCTGAAGAATCGGTAAAATCTACGACCCCTTCAGGCGATTTTCTTTTTTTTTGCTCTGAAATTCCGAAAATAATCATTTAATTTTAATCACCAATTGTTTTTTGGCGTTAATTTTGTATATTTTTTGCTGGGATTTATATTTTGTTTATTTGAATCAATTCTCATTTCTATCATTTGGATTTATAAACAGCAAAAGATATAAATTTGATGAGAGGAAATGAAAGGGCAATCATAATTTCCATGATTCTGAAATTGTTTTTCCTTATTGATATCTATAGAAATTTGTTCTCGATATAAACGAAAACATTTGGCAAGCCTAAAATCTAAAAAATATAATAATTTTTCAGTCATTCGCTAAGTCCTCACAAATATTTATATTATATAAAAAAATGGTGACTACTTACCGGATGGCTTGGGCAGATTGTAAAAGTCAAGGGTTTTGATTTCCGAGGTCTCGACATGCGGTGCAAACCCCTCATACAGATCGCTCTCCTCCACAATGCCGCTCAATTTGTCGGCCTGTGCCGAGGCGTCTCCACTCCGATGGTATGGCATCTTTTTGGCCAGTTTTGCAGTCGTGGTCCCCTCCTTTGGGTCACTTTCCGGCGCTGTCAACTTTTTGATTCGGGTTTTGGCTCAGAGACCACTCCACGACCTCACTTCAGGTTTCCGTTTCTGTTTCTGGTTCTGTTTTGGGGGAGCGGGCGGGCAGTTGATGGGTAAATCTCCTTCGTTGTTTCTTTTATTGTTTGACTAGAAAACTTTTAGATATTTATACAATTTTGGTGTTCCTTTTGATTTGTTGAATTTGTTGTTCCTTATTTGATTGGTAGAATTTGATGTTGCTTTATTTTTGATTTAGTGGAATCTTTTCCTCCCAGTATCGAATATTTGATGTGTTTCCTAGCAAACTTATGGAGACAGAAATACTCCAATACGATGATGCCGCGCAGAATTCATTATAATGAACGATTTAGGACAAATACAGCGGGAGCATAGCTGCGATATATAGTACAATCGAATCGAAGGTGTGGGCGCTTCCAAGTCTGCAAATAAACGAAAAAGAGAGGCGGAAATTTGTTTATTATTTCATTCCGATTGTTTTCCAATTGCATAAACAATCAACTCTCGTAGTCAATCAACATCAATCAATCGCACAAGATATCATTTGTGCAAGGAAATCCTTGCCATTCCGAATACCGAATGGCTATCCAAAATCGTAATCGGTTCAATGACATGACCCATCCACATATGTTAATTGTAGATAATGCTAAAGGCGCCATTGGCCCATAAAATACTTGGCCCGGCATTAATTGCGGGGCCAGCCATAACAAAAAAAAAAAAGCCAACTGGTCAGATTTATAATATATATACACTCGTACATTGTATGAGGTGGCTCTGATTTTGCTGAGGGTGGCCGCTGACAGCAGCAGCAGCCGGTTTGATTTCTAATTAAACCAAACAAAAATCTGAGCATGAGAATGAGAATGAGAAAAACCGGCACAAATATTTCATTTTGCCATAAACATTCGCCTCACTTATAATATACTACGAATTGGTAAGCAATTCATTTAAAAAAACAATTTCAGTTGATTTTTTATTATATATTTTAGTAAATTTCGTTGAGATAAATCAGATAAGGATTGAGAGAAACAGCTTCAAATAAAGACGATGACATACTGAATAAAAGATACTTGGATGAAATAAGATTCCGAATAAAATGCTACAAACCCCAGAGAAAATTTCAGAAAATACAAAAAATTACCATTAAATACTTAGAATTGTACAAATTAAATTACAGATAGTATTATAAATGTAATATACAAATTAGCAGTATAAAATAATACAAGAAATACCATAAAATACTAGAAATACCAAAAAAAAAACGGCAAACTTCAGAAAATACTATAAATAACAGAAAAAATTCATAAATCCCATATAAATCATATATTAATGAATACTAAATACAAATAATTCTACTAGTTCTACCAGAAATTACAAGAAGTTTTAGAATAAAATCGCTTGAAGCAAATGGTATGGGACCTATGAGAAATTCCCTGAGAATATAAGGCTTAGGAAGCATCAAAGTCTATGCCTTCAATCTCCTTGAATAAATTGCAAATTAACTTTACATACTTTTTAAATTACCGTAAAAAAATGGTTTAATACTAAATTAAAATAAATGAATGAATTAGAATAATATACCCATCTATTCCCACTGCGAAAAACGTTGCGTATACTTAATATCACACAAGATTATGCTCCAATTTGCTTCAAGAAGTTGTTAACGCGTCCACCTGGTGCCAGGTGCCTGCTGCCCCAGGCTATTTATCATAAAGTATTTCTGTGATGGTCTCAATTACCTCCCACCCCCCATCGCACTCGACGCACGGCAACTACGCGGAAATGTTTTGCTGTTTGTATCACAATTCGCATGCAGAAAACGAACGCCAACGAAAATGGAAAATTGAATTGCAAAAATTTCTAATGAAATGCTGAGTGGATTCGCATTGAAAAATAAACAACAGAAAAGTAAGCCCAAGAAAAGTAAAGTAAAAATAAACAACACCAGCAAAACTTATATTTGTTTTCGTGTTTGTTTTTCCTTTTTTTTTTTTTTTTAATTTTCATTTGACACTCTTAATGATTTTCCTCCGTCAACTGCAGGCTACTCGTAAAAAAGCTAGAACCACATTTCACTTTGGGGCGCTTTGACGAAAGACAAGGGGGTGATGGGGGCATGGGGGGCCTGGGGAGACAGACATGTCTGATAGATCGCTGCGTTTGCTTGATTTCTGATGTCCGATAGAAGGTGTCGGACGGAAGGCGGACGACGGCTGCCGTCACTTTAGTTTTGAGGCTAGACGACAGGTAGATTGTGTCTGTGTGTGTGCGTGTGTGTGTGTGTGTGTGTGTGTGTGTGTATCTAAGGCGGTTCAAGAGTGTACTTTGCTATGCTAAGTAGATAAGAATATGTGTAGTGCGAGTACTCGTATTCATATGACTGAAATTACTTCCAATTAATATGCAACGTTTCTTGATGATGTCCGATGTCAAAGTCAATATAAAACTTACTAAACAAAGTGGGTTACATTTTGTTTGAGTTTAAATTACATGCGAATCCTAGAAATATATTTTTTTCTTCGAATTTTCAATGGAAATGTGAACAATGATGGTTCTGACGAACACGTTTGATACTTGCAATCACCATTTTGTGTGTAAAGTTATTTAATTTAATGTCATTAAAATATAAATACAAATGAAACCGTTTGTTGGGGTCACCCTTTCATGCAGAAGAAATTTTTTGTGGTTACCATTCTAGGATACATTTTGTTAGGGTCACCATTCCATAATATTAAAATGCATCCCCTGAACTTTTCTCTACTTTGCAAAGTTATTTCGGATCGGGGTCACCAAAGTGCCTCTTCGATTACAACCTATCTTATCCAATAATTAAATAATTGAACGGAGCGCAAAGCGAACTGTTTGTACGCCATGGTCATTCCATATCTGAATCACATAATAAGCCTGCAAATAGAGAGCTCCACTGCGACTCTTCCTCGAAAGAAATATCAAACCACTTAAGCCTCATTAATTGCCTAAACAGTTTCCATTTTGTATTACATCAAATCTCAACTCAATTGAGAACTCGATTCGTTTCGCTTCGTTTCGATTCGTTTCGATTGGTGTTGATGTGCAATTTTCATATGTATGTCAATATTATGCTACGAGTATGTCTAGTTTTCTCAAGGTGCCGTGCCGCATGTACACACAGAAATAAAGTCAACAAGTATATACTGTAAGTATAAGTACATACTGTACATACAATATAAACACGTATATATATAGAGTTATTAACAGTCTGAGAATGAGTATTAGCCCCTGGACTTGAGTGGACTTATCTAAATGTTATAATACACCCAATTTAAGCTAATGAAATCAAACGGAGCGCAACTCAATTGAATTCAATTGGACAGTTTACAATGACTAACTTAACTAGGCTCAAAATCGACACAAAACTAAGCACCGACTGTGGGCTGGACAACGACGGAACGAAAACAGAACAGAAATGTTGCGCCATGAATCGATTAACTCTCTCGGGTCCAGCGGCTGCTAATTAAAACGTTTATGCTAATGGCCTGACACGATGTCATGTCGCAGTGTCGCCAGATGTCATCCTCCTGAAGCTGAGAAAAGCGGCGAATGTCACAGAAACGTTGACATCCCGGAGGTCAAATGAGCCAAAAAGTGACTACACCACATGCCATGTGCTTCCCCCACACAATACATTGCCAAAATATATATTGCCGATAAATACGACAGCGAGTAAGTGAGATAATGAATTTAATAACTCAATTATTCTTATAGCTTTTAATATTCAATTTCATGACTAAAGATTTTCCAACTTTTGCCGATTCTAGGGCAGATGCAAACGATTATTTTTGGCTAATAAAATGGAACTTAATTCCATTTACAATTTCTCTGTCTCTCCATTCCTCTTTTCTCTTGTTTACCTACTCTATTTTCTTTATATTGGACTTTAGCGCAGATTAAACATGGCGTCTGCCGCGGGGCAAATGTCAGTCGAAATCCGTTGGCGAAACATGGCAGACATAAACAACTCAATTAGAGGCCCGAAATAGCTCGTTTTACGCTGAATAAGCATTTAAATCATGCCAAACAGGTGTTAAGCATTTTCGGTGCTAATCATTGGACACAATGGGTTAATCGTTTCGACAATTGACAGACCCCGAAAGACATGCCACAAAATGTTGTACTAAAATATCTGTGTGTGTGGGTGGCGTGGCGTGGCGTGGAGTGACGCAAGTGCAACAGAAACAGCGATTCGACTCGAGTCGACTCTCGCGGACACACACGTAATGTTTGATGCAATTTACGTCAGTTAGCAAAGAGGGGAAAACTTTTGAGGTTTCCAAGTAATTTTCCACTACACCAAAGGTTCCACCAGCACCACCCAAGCTATAAGCTTCAACGGGGACTCGGAGACCCGCAGACTCGGGGAAAACGGTCACAGGGTTGTGAAGTAGGAGGAACACAAAAGTTAGTCCCCCGTTCGATAAGCAAGGGATCATGATAGATTATAATAGAATCAAGTGTGGGCTGTGGGGAGAAAAGTAATCCTCATGAAAGGAACTTGAGATAACGAAGTTGTGCAACTAATTAAGTTTTAGTCGGGCTCTGCTTTCAGCATCAAGAGTTGCTAGTGACACTCGGCACTCAGTTATAAATTCATTTAATATTTAACAAGCATTGAAATTTATGGATAGATTTTAAACAGTTTAATAAAATTTAAATATACGAGCATTCTGGATCTTACAGATTTTCCAACATCAAAAACCCTTTGAATGGATACATTTTAATGTAACTTAAAATCAATCAAATTTAGTGCACAATTTTAATTTGGATGAGCTTTGAAAAATATTGCATCGATCACTTTTCGATAACTTTGATCAATTATCGAGATATCATTGGATATATAAATGCTCGACAAATATCGCAATCGATAACGTCAATAAATTATCGATGGCATCGATGAACTGCCGATTACTCCTATAAATTATCGCTAAGATCTATAAGTGATCGATATCTATACATTTGAAATAAAACCGATACATATTCGATATCTTTTCCATATTTCATCGTAAAATCATTCCAAATAAATGTGTTCAATGTTTCAACGTTCCATTAAGGATATATATAATTTCTCTTATAAAATTTAATTCCTAGTAGTAAAATCTCAACTTAAATTCCACAACAATGTACAAAAAATCCCCACTAAAGAAACCCCTTGAAGCGATGTTTGCATAATAAAGTTCTTTCTACGAGTATTACACAGGACCAACCTCAACATCAAATAGTTATGAAAGTCAAAGTTATCAAGGAGAATGTCCTTAAGAAGTAATTACAGTCTCAAAACAAGTGATATTTGTGAAATAAGTGGGTCACCTGTTGGGGGTGGGGGGTGGAGTAAAGGTACACGAGCTCCCTTGAGGGTTCCGCCTTCTATTTGCATATGATATGAGTGGGTGGAAATCGGTTCAGGCCACGCCTCGAGTGCGATTCAAAACGAACTTTGAAACGTTTTACATGGAAAACTGGGCCAAGCAGCTGTTGGCTTTCTGCACGGAAAAGTCCTTCTCCTTGAGAGCGACGAGTACAATGACTTTGTCCAGCACAGTACTCCTTCTGCTTAGATTCTATTCCTTAGAATTCCGCTTTCCATTCATTCTGAAAACTGTGTCAAATCGGTTCGGTGGTGGAGGGGGGACCTGGGGAAAGTATGCCATTGCCTGGTATCTTGGTGAACCCTTAAAGTAAAGGACGGCATCGACATCACAAAATGTAGGACAACATAAAATCCATTGTGTGTGTGCGTGTGCGTGTGGGTGTGTGTATGGGTGTGGGTAGATGTCTCCCTACTACGCAAGTGAATGAATGTTTGAGTGAATGTTTGCCAGTCTGTGAGTGGGTGTGACAGGACATTTTGCGTCAGCAACAGACTTAAAAAAAAAACAAGATAATTATATCTTTGAGTGTCGAAGCATGGAATACCCTAAGAGAAGAAGTGGTTTTAAGACTCTGAGAGAGCGAGACGAGCATTATTGTGTATTTTGTTGTTGGATATTTGTAAAAATCAATCAAAGAGTGTGCCCAAAGTTTCAGCGTTTTAAACATCGTAATACCCTGTGTAAAGGGTATGCGAGAACACACACAAACATGGAATTGCGTTGTGGAAACTGGTGTCCGGGGTGGATGCGGTTCCAGTGGGCAGACTGAGATGGGTCCTAAATCAATGAATGAATGAATAAAGTAACGCGTCTGTCACACGCATGTGCAAAGGAGATGGTGACAGACAAGGGGCAGGGAATCGCGAGATAGTAGCAGCGGGACACAGAGGGCAAGCAGAGGACATGGAGAAGCAGCCGATGGAAGAGGAGGCGGCCTGGAGCCAAGAGTGCGAATTGATTGGCAAGGAAATCAACTTCCAGTTCGGGCGCAAGGACAGCCACTTCTCTGACACTTGCCACACAGAGAATTAGTCAGGGCAGGCGGCAACAGGCAACAATTAAAACAGGGCCCGAAGCTGTTGACCTGATTTTCAGTATCTCCCCTTTCCACACACCCCCCACCCCTCCCACCCCTTCTTTCACACAGTTTTAATGTATTGTTGTTGCTGCTGGCATTTTGGCGGCAGACTTCGTGACGGCTGAAAATGCCAGCCGCAGCAGCGACTCGACTCCGAGGCACAGCTCATGGACACGCAAGGCTTTTATATGGGCCTTATTTTGTGTGGTGTACCCTATGGACACAGACGGGGTATTACCATTTTTCTAGCCAAAAAGCAAGCATTTCTACGACTTGGCCAAGACTTGGTTGGTTGTGTGAAAAATTCATGGGAGTGTATCTCAAGCGTTGCTACAATCAAAATTCATTTTCCATGCAGTTTCTTCTCTGTGTGTATCGTTTTTTTGGCAACACAAGGAAAAACCTGTACAATGCACTTGCCACAAAACACAATCGCAGCAGCTCTCATGCTCGACTTGGGGGTCATTGAACCCATAGGAAAAAATAAGAAGAAACGAAAAATTGCAAACTGCTGCAGCAGCAGCAACGGCAACAGCAACAGCAGCATTTTTATTTCATAATCATTACATATAAGAGCTGTGGCAGCAGCAGCAGCAGCAGCAGCAAAATCACGTGAAACGAGGGCCCTGAGCCGGAGGCAGGCATACAGATATACCAGATATTTATATGGCCATTTGGCCACGTCTCTTAGCCTCCTCGTTGCCTTGGATTGTGTCTCTTATGGTCCCGGTCCCTGGCCTAGACACAAGGAAAACCAACTGCCGCCAAATGACAAAGAAATAAAAGAGGCAGGAACGAGATGAAACTCAAAAATATATGCACAAACCAAGAGATCACAGCGATTGGTTACGAAAAGGGTCTATAAAGAGGGCTTACAATGGGGCTATAGATGGTGTTGAAAGATTAAAAGTTGTTTACAAGGACTAGGCTGGAGGGAAGAGAACAAACCGTATATAAATAGGATAAAATGGCATCCAAAAGGAATCTAACTATCAAGGAATTTCATATTTATATTTTTTTTAAATAAATCAGATCTTGAAACTCTGTTCGAAGGAGACATTCTTCGAGAAAAAGCTGACCAAGCTGATAGAAATGGCAGTCGAACTAAAGAAAATACCTGGGATAAGACCTAAATCGATCTATAACATGACAACTATTGAAATTATATAGAAAGAAGAACAGAAAGTTCGTTAAGAGAGTCGTTTCGAAACAATCTCGCTCAAATTTATTAAATAGGGGAGTCAAAACGGATCAACAGACCCTGAAAATGGTTGTAGATCAGCGGTGAAGCATGCTTGTATTTTGTTTTTGCACTCTCGCGCTTTCCCTTTTAAACGCCTGTGCGACTGCTTGTCCAAGAATAAATCTGCATACAGCGTGCCTTTGTTAATGGAATAGAAAAATGATATTCATCTCTTAAGATTTGTAAACGATAAAAATATTGATTCCGTCCCTCTATTTGATTACCGTACAGACAACCCTCGCTCATGACGAGGCGTCACTCAACCACAGGGAAACAAAGGCAACGACGTAACCGGGAGCCACTTGGCCTCCAGACCCCCTCCATCCAAGCCAAACTCCCCAAACGGGGACGGGCGGGCCCCCAAACTTCGACCAAATGTGTGTTATGTAAGCGCGCATTTTCAACATATTTCTTGCTTCTTTTTTTTCGCACAGTTTTCGCCTCTGCGCTTCGCTGGCACAAAAGTTCACAATGCAGCCCAGAAAATTGCAACCTAAAATAAACGAAAAAAAATCCAACAACGAGGAAAAATGTGTGGAGAAAAGTGCAGCGTTTGGGCATTTGCTGGAGCAGAGAAAATTTGCTGCGCGTTTGCCGGTGAACTGGAGCAAAAAGTGAATCATCAGAATTTTTTATTTGGGCACTACAATGTTTACTTTATCGTTTCGGCCGCCATACGGATGGATGGCAATAGATTGGTACATTCAAAGGGGGTCTTTATGAGTCGTATTTGATGAGCAATACATATTTCGACGTTACTCATATGATCAGAAAAACCGTCTAGAAATGCCACGCCCTGCGTTTAAGCTGCAGTGAAATGATACGTTTTTCACAGGCGATCATTTTTGGTATTCCCACTATTCTGTTCTTTTTCTTTACACAGAAAACCAAATATACTAGATAATACTTCAACAATACAAAATACTAACAAAAAATTATAAATAAGCCTAAAAAATATACTTCAAAAATTACTAAAAACAAATTAAAGAATACTAAAAAATAAATAAAATAATAAAAATAATACCAAAAATAGTGAATAATAGCAGCAAAATTTACAATACCCGAAAATAATTAGAACCATCAAAAAATACTGAAAACTATTCAAAAAACCACTCAAAAATACTCATCAGAATTTTCAAAATACTAACCAAGAAATACTAAAAATACTAAATACTATTTTCCACAATGGAAGAACAAATCGAAGAATAAAATCTTCAGATTTCCATTTGACTTTGATTAATTTCCGAAAAAACGTTTGTGGAAAAAGTATCGTGTAACAACACCAGCTTTAGACTTAGGTTTAACTTTAACCTCTCAAATAACCATAAACCCCAAAATAATTACCTAATTGCCGGCGACATTCGATGCTCGCCATATGTCCAGAAGGCAATATTTCACCAAAAATACTAAAATTGTATACATTTTGTGGGTAATTTGCCACTATTCGACGGCACTTAATGTGCACGGAAAATGTGTTCTCTTTGGAGATTGCCATCAGGGAAGGCAAAGTACAGAGCCATACGAGGGGCCTGGTCAATGAAACTTTTATTGAGACATTCAGCTTTGAGAAGCAGCAGCAGTTGCACTCAAATTATGGCTAATTACATGGACAATTTAATAGACATTTCCCCCATATGGTTGCTTCCAACAAGAGACAAAAACAAAACACAAACTCTACGGCTGTGTTATATAATGCAAAAGTAGTGTACAAAAAAAAAGTCTGGCGCCAGGGTCTGCTGTTGCTGTCAATCCCTTTGGGGCAGGGCCACAGAAAACACAGCGGGAGGTGTTGACCAAAACATCGGGGTTATGTAAAAAGCTTTCTGGTTGCAACACCCAGAGAGGCCAGGCCACATTTTGAGTAAACAAATGTGTTTATCCATAAACTTTTATACTATAAATACTCTCTAAATATGAATAGCAGAGTATTCCATTATTTTATTTGGGCTTTAAAGTTGATAATACAATCGTTAATCTAAGTAACTAATCCTTGAAGCGTGGAAATGATAAGCTGATGTATGTATTAGTTTCTAAGAAATTTGATATTCTCCAAGATTGGCAACCTTACTCTTTTCCAGATGTTAGAAATCTACCCCGGATAAAATGGAATAACTAATAACTATTGGAAGCTTAAGAGTAACGTCTGTTTATAGCTATGGTATAAGACTATATTTTCTTATCTCCGTATAAAAGTGCTTACTATTTTCTAGGATTATGGGCTATCTTTCTGGCATATGGATAGCTTATCCGAAAGATTTTATGTGATTTTCGGAATGCATTGGATAATACTTGTTCGGCTTATCCGCTTTCTTTTGGCACAGAAAATTGAGTATATTTCTTAGAAAGCAGATTACAACATTTAACCTTTATAGATCATGAACCCTGATCTTTTATATGCATCTCTTGCGCATGTAGTTGCAATATTTCTCATATTTTGTATGTTTTATTTCCCATTGAAATCACACAACCTGCAACCGTGAACGATAAAAATCGTGTCAATTTTTTAGCCGTGCGACATAAATTGTGAGTTTGGAACACGCGTAGATGGCATAAAATATGCATAACACAATATACACACAATATTTATGCTGATAAGATACGAGGAGTAGCATTAAAAGGAATACGAAATTGCTGATAACGCGCCGCCGTACGATGTATTTTGATTTTGAACGAAGGAGAGAACTTGAAGCTTTGAGTATTTTTTGGCAGGCATTTTTTTTTTTGATAACATTCGATGGATGGTAGAGAGAGGGCGGGCGGCACTGTGTCACGAGCCGGAGGAGGCCATAACCATAGCGAGAGTGCTACTACTATCAGTCGTAGCGACTAAAAATACACACGAGTAGTTGCCTGACATTGGTGGGGGCTGTAAATCTCAGCGGCAATGGCAGGCCTCTATGGGAATGGGAATGGGAATTAGAGATTACGAGAGAACTCCATCTCTGACTGAATGATTGCCAGCCTGATGACTGCGTGAGCTTCCATCAATACCAGCTTTTATGCATTCTCGAATTTACTCTCAATATTTCAAGCGGCCGGTTCGATGCCATCATCATTGGCATCATAATGTATTTGTTATTTTTTATATGGCAATATTTTCGCAAAACTCTGCCATAGGCCGCGTGACTCAGACTCAGACAGAGAGTCGCGGGTCTCGAAAAATGCTTTGGTGGATTGCGATTGTCTGTACACTTGTTTTGGGCATTCCAGTGAACCCCTCCGCATGATATTGGATATACCCAACCGATCGGTAGCAGCCAGCTGAGAGCGCGGCTCGAATCGGGTTTCGGGTCTCGGCTTTCGGCTTTTGGTATTCAGCGTCACGTGCTTGCTTTTCGAGTTCGATTCGCATTATCGGCGCTTTTTTCGCTTACATTTTCTTCGTTTTGTTGTAAACAATAGGGAGGGATGGAGGGAGGCTTGTTTCTAAATATTTATAGCATGTTCATTTGCGTGCAATGCAAGTGGCTCTGGGGCTCTGGGGGCTCTCTGCTCTGTGTAATTCGGTATCTCTCGCCGCTTATTATACAATACCATTTTGGGCTATCCACGAGTTTTATTTACTTTTTTTCAGAGTTCATTTCGCGCTCTTCGGCTTAGGGGAGGGGTGGGAGGGGTTTGTGGGTGTGCTTTGTGTTTTTTGTTTCTTTTTCTTTTACTCATTTAACTGCTTAATACCGCCCTCTTATTGTGCGATCACGTTCACCATGTGAGTGCGTGGGTCGACAGACTCTTGCTAATTTCATAGACATGCAAAAATAAAGCCAAGACGCCGACTCTTTGTTCGACTTTTGCGTCAATTGCGAGAATGAAAAAACACCCAGTAATGGAATATTTGCCAAAGTAAATTATTTTTCTTTGGCCTCAACCCTTATCCGATATGGCCATAGCAAGCGGATATGCACGGATAAGAGCGGATAAGATTTTTCATTTTAAATATGTTTTGCCTTTTTTTAACAGATTTTTTACCACTATCCGGACATCCAAAAAACAGCGTACAAATGGAAAAACATTTAATGAAATATTTTACGTATACAAAATATTATTTTTCTTTGAATGTAACATTTATCCTCTGATTAGGTGGTTAATAACTTTTGCATATTAAATGTACATCCAAAGTTCAACGGATAAATACTAATAAGTTATCCATGCTTATTTGAGTAATAAATAACTAACGGATAAACCCTTAATCAAAGAAAATTCACCCATGAGAGCCCAAAACCATTATCCCAATATTTTAAAGGCCCACCACAGGGAGGTGGAATCAAGCGTTAAGCTAGAACAAATTGAAAGCAGTAAAACTGTTTTCATGGCCCCATAAATATCCCATCAAATTGGCTGAGGCTGCCCACTGGCCCCGTGGGGCAATTGCATAGAATTCTGCAATAGAAACGAAAGCAAACTAAAGCAAAGCAAAGCAGAAGCTTGAATAATTAGTGACCATGAGTGACACTTCCGCAGGCACCGGAATTTGCATCAACAGCAGCCACCCCCTAAGAGCCGCTAGCGAATTACGAAAAATATTAATTAAAACAAATCTGTGCCGGCCTCTGCCCACGCAGCATTAAATTGAATTATACTCCCAGCGGCAGTACGGCCGTACGGCAGTACGGCAGTTCAGCCGTACAACAGCAGAACTGTAGGGCACAAAAAAAGGCGAATAATTGAATCACTCGACAATCGAAAGCGCTTCAAATCAGTCCCCAGGAAAATAAACAACGGGCATAAAATATGCAAGCGACAAAAAAAAAAAAGGAACCAGCGAAAAAAGAATCAAAGACAAAAGACAAGAGACAAGAGAAGAGCGCTATAGTTCCGGTGTGGAATCCACAGTGCGAGTACCCATTAATTCAGGGAGCTCTTGATAGCGACAAAAGGTTAAAGTGCTTATAGGGGAAGATGGGAAATGGGCTAGAGGTCGATATGTACGTTAAACCAGCCTTATTTCTGCAGTCTCACTGGGAAAGCGGATAGTTGAGCTTTAACCTTGCCTGGGAAATTGTCTTTGTCATTTCGGCTGTAGAAAATATCCAATGGTTACTGATCTCTAAGGCCTGTTTCTTTCTGACTGTCCCAGGAATATACCCCACTCTATGCACTCTACGATTGCCAGGTAATAAACAAAAAGACTGAGAGGCGGCGGCGAAGGCGGCGGCGGAGGCGGAGGTGAAGCCCAAGAATTTTTTTTCGCAAATCGTACAACTTGAATTCCGTTGATGGCTTCTACTGGAATATTTTCGTTCCGTTTCGTTCGGGATTCGCTTCGGTTGGGGGTTCAGTTTTCAATTCAATTAAACTTTGAGTTGCCGTACGGTAGGAGGAGCAATTCTGAACCTGGCGGGCGTCTGGACCTTTTTTGTTATTGCTTCGATGTCTGTGTAGGTAATTCACTTTATTCAAATATGTAGTATAATAAAATAAATGCCTGGGCCTGTATGCAAAATACACCAATAAGCAAAACAAGTAAACTACGGGGCTCGCTGGCTGCCTGCATGCCTGGGCCATTGTCGAGCCAAAAGCTGGTTGCTCTGCCGTTCGCTGGTTTGCCTCGAACCTCGCGACTCGCATCTCGCGGATACCGATACAAAGGCTAAGGCTGGAGCTGAAGCTGAAGCTTGAGCCTGAGGCAGGGGCAGGCTGGGTCTTTGTGCTGTGCGCCGGATGTTTTTCTCCAACCAAGTCCCCAACTACAACAGCATTATGCGAATTGAACTTATCTTCAATGAAGAGTGACAACGGCGGCAACAGCAACGAGAGTCCAGGGGGTTGAGAGAGTGAGAGGCTCTCGAGACTGCGGCTGGGGGTGTCGCAATGGATAAATGACGGGACAGTGCATTCTGGAGGCAGCCTCTGGTGGCTATCAGTCCACTAAAGTGTACGCCCACATAACAGCGCATAACAGCAGATAAGAGTCATTTAAAATAGATTCTCAAGGGATCTGAAGCTGGGCTTTGCATTATTGCACTCAAATGAAGTGCTCGGATAACAGCGGATAAGGCAAAAGAGCATCAATTATGCATCTAGTGTGATTTTCATAGAATATTTCAATTATCCGGCTCAATTAAAGGTCAGGGATAAGCTATAAATAACATTAAATTAATTAAGGGCTTGACTTTTAGTTATCTAAGGCATTAAATATCTCTCGGATAATAAATTATAGTATCACATGTGCTGGGATAACAGCAGATAAGGAAAAAAAAGTAAGGGATAAGCTATAAAAAAAATATATAATTGTTAAGCAGCAAGATTATGAGTTGTCCCAGGCTTTAGCAAGCTCTCGGATAAGAACGGAACCATAGTTTCAGGATCAACTATCAATTAGATCCGATTCTCATTATCCGTTTCAATAGAAGATCTGGCATAAGACAACAGGTCAAAAGTTAAGCTACTAAAAGCCTTAAAAATATTTAAAAAAGCATATTGTATTATCCTAGCCCTCGGATAACAAAGGATAAGGACACAGAATGCTGTAAGATATCAAATAATTAAATTGTAAAGTATTTTCCATTATCCGTGTTGATTGGAAGGCAGGAATAAACCTTAAAATCAGCTCGGAGAATACGTAAAATATTAAACAACACATAAAAAATGTTCAAAAAATTCTAGCTTTTTTCGATAATTTCCCTTAGAAACCCATAATTAGGGTATAATCCCACCCCCATCAATATGCTTTACATACATTTACAACACTTCCTACCGAATAAATGACACTGATAACGATTTAACCAGATCTGGTCTTTGATTTATAACTTATCCGGCTTACGAATCCAAGCACGGATAACGTTTACAACACAGCGGCAGGCAGGTGGGCAGGCACACATCAAGGTTATTTAATCAAGGGGAAATGTAAAAATATTTACCCCTGCTCGCGCTCTCAGTTATTAGATTTTATTCATTAACGAAATGATATAGCTATAGATATACCACGATATATAACGACAGACACATACATACATACTCGTGCGTATATTTAATATTTTGTTTTTGTTTGTTGCAGCTGTTAGGTAAAGCCCAAGCCCCCCGAATGAAATTACTTGCACAAATTAATGCCGCAGAGCGAACAGACACACAAATTGATTGTTTGATATCTCGCCGGGGCATATGCTGTGTAGCTCTGGCTGTGTCTGTATCTGTATCTGCTCTCTATATAGAGTATTTCTATATAGTGGAGAACGCATGCATTCATATCGCTCAAATTGCTGTCAGTCGCTTCGGTTTATTTTAGTCTTTATTTTTTATGCTTGTTGGTGGGCGTTTGTTGTGTTGTTTCGCTTCTCTGTTCTGTTCTGTTCTGTCATTAACACACATCGCTCGGATAGGTACTTGATTTAATAAATTTGATTAGGATTTACGACTCGGTCAAGTGTGTGTGGGTTTTGAATTTCAACCTGCAATAAAGGCGAACCGAAAGCCAGCGAGAGGCCAAATGTGTGAAGCTTTTCCTGGTATCTGGGTATAATTCCATCATGTGATCGTCTCCAATAAACGGATACGGGGAATACCTATAGTGGACTTATCCATAACGTAATAGGAGATCAGGCAGTACATTGGAAAACTTGAAGATCAATGATTCAATGTTACTTATGTGTTACTTATTTTTATTATATTACAGAGTAGGAAAAATTTTGGAAAACTCTTTAAGATCTTTTACACATCTTACTGAAGACTTTATACAGATTTATCGTTCACCAAGAATAATTCATCCAGTCTTAGGTCTCAGATTCCTTAAAGTGTAGTCCCTAAAATCCATGAACTGCTGAACAGTACCTTAGGATCTGTAGCAGCGTCTTCCCATCCCCATCAGACACATTGTACTTGAATCTACCTTGCAAGATTATAGAAAAACGGATAAATATTTGGTATTTTATTTTCAAATAACTAAAAAATCGGGGGTTTGTTTAGCTTTTCACCAAGGAAACTGGAGAGCAGTTTATACTATAGGTTTTTATGTATCTTACAGTTATAAAGTAGATCTAGATCTTTTAAGTTTAAGAGTTAAGCCAGAGAATAAATATATTCGCTTTCCCCTACATACATTCAGACAGCAACAGACCCACAAACAAGTCTAGATACTCGTATACTCATAGTTTTCCCATATAAATATCATTTTTCGACGGATAATACAAACCAAAAGTTAAAGCAATTACAAGTACGAGTACACATCCGCTAGAAAACATTTCAAGCCAACCGCAGTTGCAGAAAGCAATTAATTTTGTGGTTATTTAACATAAGCCCAGTTGCATGACAACCAAAATAAATGCAGAGTTTTTGTGCAACATTGTGGTGGCCACAAAGCGTGGCAAAGCCATAAATATAAACAGAAACATTAATGAACCGAAAATTATTGATTTTCCTGAAAAAAAAACAAAAATGGGGCTACCAGGCGGCGATGGTGGATTGTGGATCCTGTGAATAAGGTGGGTCAGACCTTACCATAAGTTGAATGAACCCCCCCCTGGACTTTGACAGCCTCAGACATTGAGCTGTTTGTTGAATTTGCATTTGTATCCATCCATAATCCATAGTCGCAAGTGAATCATTGAATAAATCACGTTGTCATAGCCCAGGCAGGCACGTACGAGTACGAATCAGAATCTCTGAATATTCGATATGGATAAATATACTCGTAGATGGATTGAATGTGTTACTGAGAGGCACTGAGTGCCAGGCGACACGTTGACTCGATTGAAATCGATTGATTCCGATTCTCGGTACATTTCTGCTTTTTCTGCTTTTTCTGCTTTTATTTCTGCCGGATCTGTCTGTAATTGCAAAATTTTGTTTGTGCTGCACGACCGAGTGTTTTTATTTCTACTTGTATTTTGAAAGCATAACCAATTTGAAAAGTCGTTTTGCATAACTTCTCGACTGGCGATTGACTCACGTGAGCGAACGATTTGTTAGGTCCCTGGTGACAGACAGACAGACAGACATATACAATTTGTCCATTGGCAATCGTCAAATATTTTAATGATAAAAACGTATATTCGTACGAGTTTTCAAACCCGATATCCGTTTATTTAATTGGGTCGTTTGCTGGGAAATCAGAGATAAGATAAAACCAAAGCAGAAATTGAATTTTTTTTTTGTTTGGCAAATATTTGTGGCTTAATCCGAAGGGAAGTTCGAATTTATAGAACCTTATTTCCCAAGAATTTTAATGTTTGTAAATAAATTAATTAAAATTGTCAAATCATAATGATCGGGTACAAATGTTTGGTTTAATTGTGACTCATCAAACACGAAGGTTTCACCAACATCAGAGCTGATTGAACGCAATGCCAACAAAACCCCAAGTTGTATCTAAAAATGCGTCATAGAAACCCGGCAAAACGTCAATAAAATATATGTATATCTATAGAATCTTAAAAAACCACTCTAGTAAAATCTTTATCTAACGTAGAATTCTTTAAAGATTATAAAATATGAACAACATGAAATAAATAAAACATTTGACAAAAATGCAAGAGCTTTCCACAAATAACTCGTGATATCAAAGCAAAGAGACATTTCCCAATTTAGAATTTATCAAAAACAAATCTCATAAATAACGAAACATCTTCGCTTTAATCAAGGGTTAACCCCCAGACTAACCAAAACCCTTCATTCCACTGCCATTATCTGCCCAGAAAACATCGTTTTAGGGCCGTCATAAATTGTGCAAGGTTGCGGAGCGGAACATACTAAAAGTATTCTATCTAATCAGCTACGTTATGTATGACAAAAACGGAAAAACCTAAAAAGAAAACCAAAGAGACATCAACCAAAAAGGTTACAAAAGAAAAGGTTCAAAAGAAATTATGTCTAGAACTGTGACTCATTTAATATATTCATCGTTTTAGCTGCTTGAACCTTTAACCCAATGATTGGCACAAAATGTATTATCAAAGAAATGATAGGGTTAACATGGGGAACAAGTGAATCATGGAAGAAGCACAGCACTGGAAGATAAGAAAATAACCCAAAACGAAACTGACACAGAAGAGAGAGACTATCAAGGGTTATCGAAGATATTGATACCCGTATAATTCTTTAAAGCTTAGGGATATATAAACAGAAAGACAGACAATGTTGCTGGTCCAGAAAAATCCTTTCAAGCATCTAGGCAAAGTCCTCGTACTTGGCTCCCTACATAGGGTATACCAGAAATGCAACGAAATATCAATTTCAGGCAAAGCGAAAAGGAAAGGGAAAGAGGTGGAACAACAGAGTGTGAGAGGGAGGGAGATAGAACCATATCGAGTGGGTGATGGTTAGATATGGAGAGAGAGTGAGGCTGAAAATAAGAGACTTTTGGTGTTGTTTCCCCTACCTGTCAATTTTCGTTGTTGTTTTTTTGTATTTTTTGTTGTTCTCCTTGTTTTCGCCTGAGGGCTGCCTTCTTGTCCCTTCGTTCGTTGATTATTTTTATCTTTTTTTTATTCTCTCTTGTGTTGTGCTGCTCCTTCTTTTTATTTTTACACACACACGCGGGTTTTTTGTTTTGCTTGCCTCGTTCGTTTGTTTCGTTCTTCGTGCAGTCACGTTTTCACTTTCACAGTTAAATTCTAAAGGAAAAGGGAAAAGCAAAAGAATTTATGCTCAAGTGTTGCCGCGGGCGGGGCGGGGTACACCTTGCTGGGGCTGTGGTGGGGGCGATTTTTGCACTGACTCTTGACTGCTCTTTGGCCTTTTGCACAAGTGTGGGTGTACGAGAGAGTGGAGTGTGACGTGACGTTAGTTGGGAGAGTGTTCGTACGGAACCACCAGTGCTGAGTGCTGCGACGACGGACCACCTTACACTGCCGAGCGTTGAAATTCGAATGAGCGCCAGCGATGGATGACGTTGGGGCCAGAGCGCGTGATACCGTTACCAGAGCGTGGGGACAGACAGCTAGAGAGAGCGCGAGCGCCAAGCAAGAGTGTGCGCAAGTGTCTCTGAGTTGGAGCAAGGGAGCCAGAGATGCGACAAATGGTTCACTAAAGCAGTTCACGAAATTTGGAATTTAAAAAAAATTATCTGTTATTCTGTAATTGGATGCAATAAAGGGACACAACTAATACGACAATAATTAAATTTGTAATCAATTTTTGACAAATCGTTTACGTCACAATCAATAGCTTTAACAAGAGGATGGAAGACTTCAGACTTTCAAGTTAAAATATATAACTTATTTTATCATTCATCAATAACACAGGTAAATCGGTCACGTAATTTGATTGCGGAACCAGTTTCGGTTCAGTGAGAACGGGAGAGCAAACTGATCAGCAATCAATCGCTCTCTTCTCTTCGCACTATTTCTGGCCCTACTCTCCACATCTGCATATGTATGTGTGCGGGTGCGATATTGATAAAATACAAATGCTAATTTTGCCGGCTAATTTATGTTAAAAAGCGATATTTTTAACATTTGTCGAATTTTTACGAGCAAACGCTTGTTCGCTGCACAAGAGCAGCTGCATTTTAGATATCAATATTTTGGTACGAAAATTGCAGAACACTTCCTCCACACGTGGTTTTTCTCCTTCTTTAAGGCAACAACAAATCGTAGGATTTTTCTCACTTGCTCTCTTTCCCACACTCTCCTCTCCCAATTGTAAACCCAATCGTACATTTGTGTGTGTTTGTGTGAGTGCCGAAAAAGGAAAGAAAAATTACCACGAAAAAGATTCAATTGTTATATGGTTTAACACTTCATTTGGGCTTTTAGTTAGCGCATTTTTATAGTTCTTCACACAAACAATTTAAGCCATAAGCACTCGTCAAATATATGTTTATATTCGTGTTCACAGCGCGACAAATCATCTACATTTATCTATGCATTGGTATTTCTGTGTCTGTGTGAGGGCGCCCACAAGTGTGTTCGTGTGTGTTGAGACGGGCCTCCGAGAAGAAGGCGACATTGTTGGCCTAATTTCATGCGGATGTTCCCGAAAACTGCATTTAATCCTCTGCTTACGTTTGAAACCACTCTTACTTTTATTGATGAAATTGCCAATATTATTTATGAAATTTCTTCTTTTTGTTTTTTGTGTGCACTATTTGCCGCGTTCGTAAATATGCCGATGAAAAAAGCGAGATTAGCCCACTTAAGCCCCCTCAATTTAAACAGTTGAACAACTTGAATTAAACAGCGGTAAAGAATATTGTTTATAAATTCTTCATGTAGATGCAGCCTTCTCCTAACTTAAATGAACAATTACCACGATATCTTTCCTAATACTCGTTTGTGTATTTTAATACCCACTTGTCGACAGCGGGTTAATCTTTCTCTGTCCATGGCAGGAAATCATATTCCTCGATTTTGATATTCGATTTGATATTACTAGCTGGCAAGGACCCTCAGCCCAGAACACATAATTTTTGCCGGTTGAAGAATACATTTTCTACAAGATTGGCTAATTTTAAGGACTCCTTTTTTTGACTGTGTCTAAAATAAGGTTTAAACAAAAAAAGTCAAACCATAAAATGTTATGAAATGTACTTTGAACACTTGTTGCTTGTCAGCCGGTAGTGAGGACATTTGTACCCTATTTTCTTTAATTAATAGTAAAATTCCGGTTTCGAAGCTGATTTTGAAACATTACCCGACACCTATTCTCGCGTGTGTAAGAATATGGTCTTCTTACTACTGCAAAATTGCTTTGATATTGCTTTAAAACATTTAAAATTCATTGGAGCTAAGGGTATTCATATTTCGATAGTTGGAAAAATAAATATCGGTATTTTTGTGCGATAGGCTGTGTAACTTTTAACAACACTAAAATATAATTGAATTCAAATTCATTAAATTCAAAATTAATTTTAAATAAAAACACATTTTGGCATAGAAAATTATATTGTCTTTGTTCTTAGATGTTTACAACTATATCGAGTCTTAATCTCTGCGCTTTTTACATAGCATTTCAGTTAAATTGATAAAAGTTCGGGAAGCAATCTCTCAAATCTCATTTTGTTACTGGGTTTTAAATTCTACTAATCGGTGAATATCAGGTTGCACATCTCATTGTTCTTCTGATTGAGGGCAAAGGTGCAGCCGGGCGTCCGATGGTTGATTGTGGAATGGACATGTTTGGCATAAGGCCGCCCCACTTCCTGCAGGAACACCGAACGAGTGCTGGTTTGTCTGGCAAAAAGAGGGATTACATTTAAAATGAAGGTAATTTCGAGTATTTTCCAGTGTAAAACTCACTTGAGTAGCTGTTCGGGACGTTGCAGTTGCATGCACAGCTTGATGCCGCTGTAAAAGTCCAAATCCGCCTGCAGACTCAGTTTCGGTTCGTGCCTTAAAGTGAAATCCTGCACAAGTTTTGCGTAAGTGAAGCCCACAGCCAAATGTCCCAGGACAGCGCTGCCCGTGCTGAAAAGGAGTGAGAATCACACAAAATTATGATAATTCTTAAATACTCTTTCCATGTCGCTGCACTCACTTTTGTTGTATCTCCGTCTGGGCATTGCGATTCCACAAGCTGAATCCCACCTTTCCGTTGAGATCCACACTGCGGGCACCGAGTACCCGCCAATGGAGGCTGGCACCCGATGCCAGGACAATGTAGTGCTCATGATCCTGGGCCAAAGTGGTGGCCTGGTACGCGGGCGTCGATTCCGAAGCAGTTCCGCCCCACACATGACCCATCAGCTCTGTTTGGCCGCTGAAAAAGATCAGTGGACGCAGCTGAGAGCCCTGCACACTGATCTCCATGCCAGCGGTGACGCTCTCCCCGCTCTCCAGCTCATCATCGGCTGGTATGGGATCGCTCTCATCGATAGCGTCGCCATCGCCCACAACGGCACCCAGGCCGGCGGTGTAGATGCCCAGCTTGAAGCTGCTGGCCTGGGCATGGCCTGCCTGCAGCAGAAACTCGACTGAACCGCGCTTTAGGATGCCCTGCTGGACCTCCTGAGTGCTAAGCAGAGATTCGTTGAAGGCGGGCGACTGGGAGAGCTGTCGCCTGAGGACAGTGGTGAGGCCTGAAATGAAAATTTTCTTTAGCTTCTGGTCTCTGGATTTTCTTTCGTTTCCGTACCCTTTTGTCCCATTACGTGGTAGTTGTTGACCTTCGACCGCTTGGCCAGCTCCTGCCTGAGGAGTCCCCTAAAACGTGGACACATCTCGGCCAGCATGCGTAGCTTCTGCAGCACATACGTTTTAATCTCAAACTGTCTGTCTGTCGAGGATAAGTAGTCGAGGATGTGCCCCAGCTGCTCGGCCGAGGGTCGCAGGGCTAGCAGCACATCCAAGGCCAAGGTGCGGGCAGAGCTATCGAAGCGTCGTCGTCGCTGGTAGAAGATGCTCTCGAACTGCTGGCGATGCGAGCCATTAAAACTTCTCGCGGGGAAGGATTTTAGGGCCTGCAAAGCGGCCACCGCGAGATTGGGCTCCTGTCGTGTCTGAGCCTGTTCCAGCAGGGCCTCAATGGTGGCCACATCCTGGAGATTCTGCAGGGCGCGTATGTACAAAATGGGTTGCTTGGATCCAAGTCCCTCCAGCAGGAAAGCCCGCACCTGCTGCAGCAGCAGGTCGTTGCCATCGAAGCCGCTCTGTCGCGTCAACGTGGCCAGCGTTTGGATGATGGTTTCCCTCAGCGCTGGCTGCTTGTTGGTGGCATCCACTTTCAGTAGGCCATACAAATGCTCAATGATTTGCCGCTCTGGGTGCGTGGCCACTGCCAGCGATTGCAGATACTTCTCCAGCAGCTCCAATTGCTCTGTGGTTGTCGCTGCATCGCTGTACAAATGACTGAAGGTGGCATTGTGGGCATCGAAGGTCTGCACTGCTCCTAGCAGATCCACCAATTGGGGCAGGAGTTTGGTGTGCTTCTGGAGCAGCTGTTCGAACTGAGGCTGCTTGGTGAGGCGGGCCAGAGGCAGAAGCTGGACGTATAGCAGGGCCAGCGAGGATTTGCCCACATTGTCGGCTTGCAGTTGATCCTCCGATTGGGCCAGCAGTTTTTCAAGCTGGAAATGGACAAAAAGTAGACATTACCAAATGCTCCTTTGAAGGATTAACCCTTGTGCTTACATTTTTCTGCTTTAGCTCACTAATGCTGCTGTCCACATCCGCCTCCAGCTGGAACACCCGATACCACTCCAACAGGCTCTCAATGGCCGCCTCCAGGCTGGGCTCGGCCAGCTGCTGCACTTGCTCCGGGCCCTGGAATGCATGCTGGAGCAGAAGGTTGCTCTGCACAGTGCTGGCAACATCTGGCTTGGCGGCCAGCGTCAGGCGGTGCGTCTCCACAGACTCGGCCCGCAGCAGGGCTCCCTCTGCGGACAGCTCGTAGCTGATTTGCTCTTGGGACAGCTGTGATACGCCCAGAGCCTCTTCCGGATGGTAGTTAACGCGCAGGTCCCAGAGAGCGCACTGCTGCTTGGTTTTCTCCACGCGCGTCGAGGATTTGACGTTGTACGCGACCCGACAGTGGCCAGAGACATCGAGTTCCTCGCTGCCCTCGAAGCGTAGCTGAAGCAGAGAGGCGATGCCACGCTCCAGATTCAGCAGGGACTGATCCCGACCCGTGTGGGCCATCACTTGATGCGGCTGCCCCTGGACCAGGCTGATGTAGAAGGGTCTGTCGGGTATCTGGCTAATCGCACGCTCCACCTGGTGGTCCAGGCCGGGCGCACTCACGCGACTCCCACTGAAGGACACCTCCAGCAGCTGATCCTCCCCCTGGCTCCATACCGAATTGATCTTCAGTTCGGTCTCAAAGGTGTAGCGGGTCTCCTCGGTGCCACTCAGTTCCTGGAGGCTCACAGTATTCTGCAGCTTGAAGATTTGCTGGCTGTTTGGAGGCACCAGAGCCGCTTGTGCCACACCTGCGGGCGACAGAGAGGGGATCGTATGAAAAGAAAGAAAGAGAACACGTCATTAATGATAGAATTTGTATAACTTTCACCCGAGCAGAAGAAGAATACGCTGATCAGAAATTTCGATTCCGATTCAACATGTGGCCGACGGCTGAGGTTATCATGAGCAAGTGGCCCCCTCCGCCGTACAGTGGGTGGCATTAGCGACTTTTTTGAATACATAAACTCCGAAGAATTCCGGAAAGAGATAAGCAAGGAATGGGATGACCTGATAGGGACCAAAGGTCGTACAAATAACAGAAAGGGATCGAAAGATAGTAAATATTTATAGAATCACTTTTTCCTAATCATGAAAATGCATTTATACATATTTAAGATAAGCTGCTGGAGAGCCAAGGTCGTTCTTTGGGACTTTTATTATATTTGTTAAGCAAACAAATTGTAGAAGATAAGCCACAAGCTAAAATAAATATCTCACAGGAAGATAAACTACTTATTTAACATTTTTAAGACAAAGAGAAGAGGAAATTGTGCTCTTCAAGCCACATGATTGAAACTGTGTTTCTGAATTTATAATAGATATTACTCTAGTCTTTATAGATTTTTTAAAAATGAATCCAAGAATTTTCCGATTGCAATCTTATAAATCTTATAAAAACAATTTTCATTGTCTTTTCCGTTTTGGCCCACTGTGCAGAAACAGCTGCTCCAATTGAGAACTGTGTCAGATAAACGGTCTTCGTCTTGGCTTTGAATGTGTGAGTGGATAAATCTCTGCGGGAGGGCAATGTCAAATGTTGTTGCTTCCTCTCTCTCTCTCTCTCTCTGTGCCACTAGTGAGTGGGTGAGAGAGTTATTTGAGTAAAAACCGATACAAACAAAAAATAAAGTTCATTCAACTTAAAGCTAAGAACTTTCTACGTGCTTTGCATATGCCAAAAACCCATTTAATAACCAAATATTTGCTTTATGA
Source organism: Drosophila helvetica (assembly GCA_963969585.1). Classification (NCBI taxonomy): domain Eukaryota; kingdom Metazoa; phylum Arthropoda; class Insecta; order Diptera; family Drosophilidae; genus Drosophila; species Drosophila helvetica. The sequence goes on along the minus strand of OZ018402.1, from coordinate 11,671,483 downwards.
ACCTTACCCAAACAGCAGACAGCGACGAGAAGCAGAGATCGAAGCTCTGGATAGTTCGTTTTGGTTTTGAATTTCTGCATACTTGTTGCTTTTATGTATTGGAACTTGAGTATTTTTAGGTGTTAAATCATTGATAAGACTAGTCTTAAGCCGACCTCGGCACTTCAAATCGGCGACCGACTTTTACAGAAAATGAAAGAGAAATGTAGGCGCGAGAGGGAGTGTACCAGTACCGGTAGGATTGTTGATATTAACTCAATATATCGATATGGGCGATATTTTTTATTTTTAATACGATAGTGTCTGTGCAACTACACGGTAATTACACATTTTCTACATATCAGGAACATTTACGAAGTAAGGACATTTGTATCCCCTATTGCTGAATTAATGCTAAAATACTGTTTTCCAAGCTGTTTTAAATCATAAATAATGATGACTTCTCTCGTTTTGCATGTTTTTGACCCATTCATGCATTTAATTAGATTCCCGTATATATATATATATACATTTCGATCCCGATACATATTTTTGTCCATTATAAGCTGCGAAATTTCGTAGAGATAGCTCAAAAACTTGGAGAATTTTTTGCATGCCTACTATACACAAAAAACGTTCCTAAAATCGGTTATTGCATTCTTTGGACAAACATTTGATCAATTTCCTTATACCCTTTTGTAGAAGGACCTACCATGGCGAAACATTGTTGTCATTGATATTCGTACGATGTTTTTGAAAAACAGGCATACGGTTGTATGAACGAATGACCTGTGCGCATCTCGAGTGTCATTAGAAAACCATAGTAGAAATACGCACAAGACACTTTCGTTCAAACAGCCGCAGCACGAAAAACAGGCATACGGTTGTATGAACGAATGTCCTGTGTGCATCTCGAGTGTCATTAAAAAACAACAGTAGTCATGCGCACAGGGCACTTTCAAACAACCGCAGCATAAACGTAAGTGATCATTAAATGAGCCAGCTGGATCGGTGGGTGGCATGGATAGTTTTGACAAGGTCGAAGAGGATGATGACGAGATCACCGAAGAGGATGAAGAGGAAGACAATGAGGAGGAGGAGCTGGAGGAAGATGAGGCGGAAATGGATGAAGAGGATCAGGAGCAAGAGCAGGACCAGGACCATGACAGTGGCGATGAGGAGAAGGTGATGACCATTTCGACGAATGAAATGGGAGAGAACTAGCATTGGGAGTCGCTGTTCATGGAACAGTTCATGTTTGATCATTTCCCATAGCACAGGCAGCCTCCGCAGATTCTCCTCCTTTGGACCCATTGGTAAATTAGCATTTAAATGTCCTCTGGTCTCGAGTTAAGTTAAACATAGAGATCGGAGAGATTCCCCGATAATTGTATTGCTATTTGAGGTTTTTTAATAGTTTTTCTCAATAACTTCTTAGAGTCTAGATTTTGATTTTTTTACACACACAACTACAACAGGCCCAACAACAAATAAACAATTCTTTTTCGCAAATGCCGATTCATAGCTAATTCTCCTGCCTGGATGCGGCCGCCACTTGAGTACCGAACACTTTGTAATCCTCACTGTCTTCTGTATGCCCTGGCTGCGACTGCGACTGTGAGCTGATAACCTCTCCCAAGGACATGCTCTTTGAGTTGATCTGCAATCCCATCTGCATCCAACTTTGATCTTTCATATCGTCAAACGATGGGGACTCGTTTGACTTGGGCTCGTTTGGCTGCGTTTCTGGTGGCTCACCCTCAGATCCTGCAATGCCCCACATTCCTGAATCTTCATCAGCCACAACTAAAGATGATTTCGAGTACTGCTGCGTTTCTGGCTCGTTATAAGGGAGAGAGAGATAGAGATTCAACTTTGGAATCCTCACAGTCTATTGATTACAATAGACTATGAGGATTCCAAAGTTGAATCTCTATGGTAACACCATATACAGAAAAACACATTTCAGAATACAATATCGTTGCCAGAAGGGAACTTAAAAATGAAAATAACATTCGACTGGCTCGTTATAAGGGAGAGAGAGATAGAGATTCAACTTTGGAATCCTCACAGTCTATTAATTACAATTGTAATCAATAGAATGTGAGGATTCCAAAGTTGAATCTCTATCTCTCTGTCCCTTATTACGGGCCAGTCGAATGTTATTTTATTTTTTAAGTTCCCTTCTGGCAACGATATTGTATTCTGAAACGTCTTTTTCTGTGTATGGTGTAACCATTTTCTTAGCTACTGCCTTGACGAAACGATCCGTTTTTCCGGCCAGACAACCCTTCTTCTCAAGCCGGCGTTTGGCGTCCCAAACGCAATTAAAGCGCGTCATATCTACTCGTACCTTCGTACGCAGGCACTGTCTGACGTCCTCCGGACTGTACTCCCGCTGCAGAGCTTCAGCAGTGACCTGCAAAATTAGATTCCCGGATTACATGTGGATTGTCTGCTAGGTTGTGGTGAAATTTTTACTTACGCGCTGCGGAAAGAATTCCTTGTCGAGCTCGCACTCGAGATTGCTCCAAATCAACTTCTCCCAGCTTTCTTCGTATTTACGGAGGTATTCCGGTAGTTCTGAGTCTGACATGGCGTTAAAGTTTGAACTATACAATAATATAATGGACGACAAAAACTAAAACAATTTTCTAGGCACGACCACGCGCTTTCAGTGTGAATCAGAAGTGAAACCGATCAACCATCTGATTAGAGATTAGATGGTTTCAGATGGTTGATCGATATCGGTTTCACCTCTTATTTGATGAGCGCGAACAATTGCCATTTAAAAAAAAACATTTGGGCAAGTAAAAACAAAGGTAATTAATTGAATTGAATTTCATGAAATGTTCTGTAGACACTTTCGTTCAAACAACCGCAGCATTAAACGTATGTGAGTATTGTCACGTCATTGAACACTTGATGCTTGTCAACCGGTGGTATGGACATTTGGATACCCTTTTTCCTTTAATTGATATTAAAATTGTCTTTTTAAAGCTGCTTTAAAATGTAATTAATAATGTCTTTTCACAGATTGATATTTTTTTATCTTTTTATACATATGTTTTTTTTCCTGTACATACAGTGGTGCTCATAGACTTAAGTCACAAGACTTCAACCAAGAATTTAAACGAAAATTAAGAAAATTTTTTATTTCACAGCTCCAATTTTTTGTGTCACATTAGTTCTATATATAAGTATTCTAATAACGAAAAACCAAGTTATAAAAATGTATATTCAACGAAAAACTTAAAAAATCTGAGACTATCTCCAAAATTGCGATCCCGATCTCGATATAGTACTTTTATGGTTAGCTCTCTGTAAGAGGATCATTAACTACAATATTTCGTTGAGATATTTTCTGCATTCATGGGAGCGATGACAAACATTTCCTTAATTCTATCATAACTTTTTCCAAGGGGTATGCAGAATGTTGCTCATTCCGTGTCCATGTTGCTCCATGTTGCGGGACATTGTCGCTCATTTCGCGGCACATGTTGAGGGCCCATACAAATTAATGCTGCCAACGGTAAAAAACGTAAGAAAACGTATGTGAGCTTAAAGTGCGCCGTAAGTGAGCTTAAAGTGTAAGGGACCAAAGGGACATTGTTGGGATGATGTTGCCACGATTTGGTCCCTCATCAAAATCCCAGAAAAAAGGTGGGACTCAAAAATATTCGTTAATTTTGATATTCCGTCTAATATTACTAGCTAACTGGGACCCTATCCACTGACCACATAATTTTATCTGATAAACTAATCAATTTTTAACAAAAATAATTCTCTTCGGCAGAACATATACTAAAATTGGAACGATACAGAGAAGATTAGCAAACACACATTTTCCCATTGAATCAATTTTGCTACATGGCAAATACACAGAGGTGTAATGTGTATTGTAATCGTGTAAAAGTACATACAATTTGCGCAGCAATTTTCACCCAGCAAAACCCTTTTTTAAATGTTGCGATGGTTTTTTGGTTTTAATCAATCGGGAATTCCAAACGCCATTTCTACATGATTTTTACATGCTATAGACCCGAAAAATGTTTGCAAAGCGAAAATTTTTATATAAAAATACTAGCGACCAAGTGTGACCAGGTGTGCATGCCCTGCGGTAGCACTGTGTACAAATAAAATCAGTTAAGAATTCAAATTTTGTATAAACGCAAGCAGGAATGTATTATTTGTGAGCGCTGAAGGACGTCAATGCACCGATAAAGCACCCAAATATTGGATAAATCAATTTTTGCGTAACAGAAATGGAATCAAATATTTTGTAAACCCTTTTTATCCCCTAAATTTCATAACAATTCCCTCTGCTCTAGAGCCATTATTAATTTCATTATTCATTCTTTATTCATTATGTCGTCGTTGCAATGTTTGCATGACCGCTTGTTTAGTTTTTTCACCTAAATAGCATTGCGTTCGTATCTTACTCACACATATGCACGCACACAACCTCAGTTTTGAATAAAAATCATGTTTTGTTTGTCGATCTGAGTACTGCCTGCGGAATTTCGCTGAGCAAAACATTTTCTAAGAAAAATGATTTTATCGGTTTCATACGAATATCAGCCCTGATTTTTTCGATAGCACTTTTTTCGGATACGTAAAATAAACCAAATTCTCATACACTGTTGTGGGTATTCGCAAAGAGTTGGCAGTCTTTTTCTTTTGGCTTTGCAACTCGGCGAGTGGCAGATAAAAATTTCGCAAAATTTGCAATTTGCACATTGGGCCAAATTACTGGCCCACCGCAAAGATGGCTAACAAAATTTACAATGCTATTCCCGCCGGCTACGAATCCGACGAAGATGAACTGGAGCACTATATGGCGGATTTGAAAATAAAGCGCTTGGAGAACATCACAACAGGTGCTGGAATTAATGGAAAAAACTTTGATGCCACCTTGGACGCTGAGGCTCAGGAGTTCTTCACGGAGTTTCGCGAAAAGTGGAACATGTACAGCAAGAACAAATCGCCCCACTTGGGCAGGGACCTAGGCAAAGCACTGAAAAAGCACAAAGAGCCGCTGCTTCTGGCCCTCAAGATCTTCGCCAATTGTCCCGACTGCAGCAACATAAAGCCGAAAAGCCTGTCGCACTTTGTGCTGGACACAGTGTGCAAGCTGCACGTGGACTATCCGCAGCTCGATTGTGATCAGAACACCAGTATGATAGCGTTTAATTTTGTCAAGACCTCGGGCGTGCTCTCACTCAACAATGCCATAATCGAGGCGTACCGCCTGCATCAGATACGCAATCTGCTGCTGCCGAAGCTGCGCGAGATGCTGGACGATGGGCAGTACAAAGAGGTGGCCCAGTGGGCCATCAGCCTGAAGGTGGCACAAGAATTTGATATGCTGGAGCTAGCGTTTCCACTGATTGCACAGGAGAAGCTGCCACTGGTCGAAGAGTACCTGGAACAGGCGACAACACAACGCCTGCCGCTTGTTAAGTTTCTCGACTCGCTGCTGCACAAAGATAAGTCGGTCTTTGAGCTCTGCGAACCCGTTCTGAAGTGCGTAATCATGTCCTACCCTACCCCCTACCCTACGCCCCCTTAAAACACTCGAGTAATCTGAATTTCTCTTACAGCCGCTACAAGAACGTGAAGACCTCGCATAATGTCCTGAGCTATCGCCCCATGTCGAAGATGGTGGCTCGTCTGGCCAAGAAGTACGGCTTCGACGACAGCGTCACGCCCAACTACAAGTTCACAAAAACCTGCGGCTACTTGCATTATCTGTTCCGCGAGTACGAGAAGTCGCGCATTAATCAGGCCAGCTTTCGGGAGATGGTTAGCGTGCATGCCTCCGATCATGCCCTCCAGGTGGACTTTGTCAAGTATTTGGCGGGGGCACAGGATTCGCGCAACGAAGCTGCATACTGGTGCAGAGAGTTTAAGCTGAAACCCAAGGACTGTCCGCAGGACATTCTATCGCAGATCTCACGCGGCATCCACGAAGAAGAAGCGGCCCAAGCCCCTGCTGATAATGGGGCCACATCTTCGGGCACTGGCTGGGATATGTACCTGACCATGGATCTGCCAGACGATTGCCTCATCACCGTGGACAAGGCCCCGCAGTTCGAGCGTATGCTTGACCATCTGCAGCGCGAAAATGCCATCTACATGGACTCGGAGTGGGTGCAGAGTGTGTGCGGGGAGAGCCAGCTCTGTCTGCTGCAGATTGCCACCGAGCGCAATGTCTACCTGATCGATTGCCTGGCCAAGAGCATCACAGCGGATCACTGGCGTGCCCTCGGAGGGGATGTATTCAACAACATGAACATCCTGAAGGTGGGCTTCTCCATGTACACCGACTTGATGGTGTTGCAGCGTTCGCTTCCGCTGCAATTGCGCTTGCAGTTGTCGCATCATTATCTAGATCTGCGCTCCCTTTGGCTGGAGCTGAAGAAGCAACGCTTTGGCTTTGAGCTGCCCTATGGCAATGTGAATCGTGCTGGGGATGCCCTGTCGGATCTGTCGCTGGTGTGCCTGGGCAAGAAGTTGAACAAGTCGAATCAATGCTCCAATTGGGCCAATCGTCCGCTACGTCGCGAGCAGATATTGTATGCAGGTGAGTCTTATAGAAGCAGTATTGCATTACAAAATACTCATGAATCTCCCTTGGCAGCCATCGATGCACGTTGTCTGATGCTCATATACAACACTTTGCTGAATCGCGTGCCCAACATCGATAGGGCAATAGACAAGAGTATTGGCAGCAACAATTTCCTGAAACGCGGCGGCAATGCCAATTTCAAGTGATGCGATGCCGATACGGATGCGGATGCGGATACCTCTCAGCCTTGTCTGGTGATTCTCCTTGAAGCAATCTAATGCACAAAGGCATATGTTTGTTTCCCCTTAACCTCTTAATCATAAGTTCTATGTTAAAGTTGAAGAGTATTTGAATTAAGTTTAGTAGCAGCCCATTATTAAGCATAGTCTTAACGAAAAATCTGAAAATCAAAAGCAACAGCACCCCCGAAGGACGGAATATTATTAACATTATTTTTCTGTTTCTGTAAATACTTTGTATTTTCAATTTACAAAGCATTCTTTTGTTTTTTTTTTTTTTATTTTAATATTTTCTATATTTTCCTGTTATGCGAAAACGAATTTTTTTTTATTTTATTTCACATCAAAATATAATCAAAAAAGAGAATAATGGTAAAAGAAAATTGAATAAAACTGAATAATAAGCAGAGGTTTCTAGTTTCCTGGTTTCCTGATTTCAGCAAGCTTCAGCAAATAACAATCTATTCCAACTCATGGGCATATGGACTGTTCCAATCCCTCTGAAAGACATTCCTTAGATCACTGCGCAGCGTCTGGGTGTGCTCCGTTTCGTGGGTTTCCTTGAGCACCAGGCCAATGCCGGCGGTGTCAGTGAAGTAGTCGCCGGACCAGTTGGAGGTGCCTATGTAGGCCACTCTGTCGGTGACCATGTACTTGTTGTGATTCACCCGACCATAGGGTATCTTCTCTTGACCCGCTTCCGTGGGCACAATGAAACGTCGCTGGAATAAATAATAAAAATAAAATTTATTTTTAATATCTGTAAATCTCATTATTTTTCACTTACAATTTGTATATCAATTTTATCCTTTTTGGAGTTGAGGTCCTGCAGTGATTTGAGATATTTATCCTCACTGGGATTGGAATGCTTCCACCAGGAGATGAGCAGCTTAACGGCCACACCCCGCTCCACGGCCGCCCGGCGCAGGGCATCGTCGATGTACGGCCAATACTTGGGATGCTGGCCGTAAATGATCAGCGGATAGTAGTCCATCACAGCAATGTTCACATATGTAATGGCCGAATCGATGGTGCTTAGGATGGCCTCCAGGTCGTTGGTGCGACCAGTGGCAGAGAGCGGAGGCGGGGAACTGGACAAAAATCCCTCCATCGTTGTATTCTGGTTCACATTTAGGATCATGGGCGATTGGAGGTTGTAGTTCGTGGAATAATCCCAGCCCCAGGGGGGGATTTTCGACTCCGTACTCTTTCCCAAATACCAATAGGCCTTGAATATCTTAGCCACATCTCGGGTGAGCTGTGGACAGTTCTGCGCCAGAATGCCCATCTCCTTGACCTGCGTCAGTGCCCGCCAGTCCATGTTGGCGCTACCCAGATAGAAATGCTGTCCATCCACGATCCAAAGTTTCGTGTGCAAGACCCCGCCGCCAAAATACTTGGGAAATGAGAGGGTGACCACTTCGGCAGCTCCATTGCTGGCCAGCAGCTTGGTGTCTTCGTTGGGCGACACACTGGACGGCTCACTTTGTGCTATGCGAATGTTCAGCCTGGGCGTGTTATTGCCGCCGTTTCCGTTGGCCAGGAAGCGCTTGAAGATCTCCTCGCCCGGCTGAGTGCTGGTGTCGTTCACGCCCGGCGTGTCCTGGGCACGCAGGGTCCAGTAGAAGGAGGCAATGTCCAGGGACTCTTTGGCGCTGTCCAGCAGCTGCTGCCAGGCCTCAAAGGTGCTCAAAAACTGTGGACTGCCCTTGGAGTAGTTGAGTCCGATAGGTATCGACTCCACCAGCTGGATATTGCAGGGATACTTGTTTGAATCATACTTACTGCCGCCGCCATTCGGGTGCTGCAGTCGGGGTCGTGGCTGGAAGAAGGACGAGCCAAAGAAGAGCAGCATGAACAGGGACACCATTAGCAATTGCACTGCCGGAGGATTGGAAGCCTCCTCTTGTTGTTGTTGTTGTCTGTTGCCTCCTGTTGTGGTGGTTGCGCTGGCGGCGTTCTTTTCCACATCTTCCTCGTTATGCAGCGGCTTATATTGCGGCGGCATTTTGGGAACGGAACGGATCGGTGGTCAAATGAATTCTAAATGATCGCCGATTAGTAATAGCCGCACTACTTCACACTTGCTTCGTTATCTATATCGCTAATAAGCAGGCGAATCTGCTTCTTTCTCTTTCTGGCATTGCAGAATGATAAAGAAAATAAAAACCAACTGAAATCACAAATCACAAAGCCTTAAGTCACGGAGAGAGAGAGAGAGAGAGAGAGAAAGAGAGGGAGGTGATTAAGAGAGCACAAAATCAGCTGTTTAACTTGTTATTTTTTGTTCTTTCAACAAAAAATGTTGCGAAATTCCATTTTTCCAAACAGGTAAATATGTTAATAATGCTATTAACTTAATGTTTCTTTCTAATTTACTATTCCACTTGTGCCTCACAGCCACTTGCGGCAGACGCTGTACAATGTTTTCGCCAGATGCAACAGCAGCAGCAGCGGTGGTGGCGGCGGCGACGGCGGTGCAACACTCGATGCCGACACCAAACGCGAGGTGCAGCACCACGAGAATCAGGCCACAGATTGGTGGAACCAGAACGGGACAATGGGAGCCCTGCACGCCCTAAATGAGATACGGTATGTGGTGACAATTTCCTGAATTTTCTGCCGAGTACAAAGTTCTCATTTCCGCACAGTGTTCCCTTCATACGCGATGGCATCGTTGCGCGCGGCAATGTGAAGCCTCATTACGTAAATACCACAAAGGTGTTGAAGGGACAGCAGCTGCTGGAAGTCGGCTGTGGTGGGGGCCTGCTGACAGAGCAGCTAGCGCGCCTGGGGGCCGATGTAACGGGCATAGATTTGGCCGAGAAGCTCATTACCGCTGCCCGAGATCATTTGACGGAACTTAGTCCGGAGCTGTGCAGCAATGTGAAGTACGCAATGGAGCCGGTCGATCAGCATGCCAAAGCAAACTGCGAGCGCTACGATGCCGTCATAGTGTCCGAGGTACTGGAGCACGTGGACGACAAGGTGGCGTTGCTGGAAGCGTGTGTGCGTAGCCTCAGACCAGGCGGATCCATATTTATCACCACGTTAAACAAAACCCTACCCATGTGGGTGGCCGGAGTGGTCTTGAGCGAGTACGTACTGAACCTGGTGCCCAAGGGCACGCATCATTGGGAAAAGATGATTTCCCCACTGGATGTTCAGCGCATTCTGGATACGAGTAAGTAGCAATAATTAGCTTCAAGGCAACACTTGCACATTTTCATGTCCTGTCTTGACCGTCCCCTAGTGAACTGTCAGACCGTGCTGGTGAATGGCAGCACCTACGACTTCTGGAGCAACACTTGGCGCTGGATAAACACTACCCAAATGTGCTACGCCCTGCAGGCTGTGAAGGAATCGCATTGAAATCATAATATATTTTAGATAACTAGAATTAAGTCACTATGTAACAACTAAGAAGGTTAAAGCAATGATTAAACTATGGCTGCGCTCAATCTTCGTCTTCGTCGCGAGGTCTCTTGAACTGTGGCTTCTGTTGCCTTTGGTTGTTGTTCCCTTGCTTCCGCTTGAGGTCGTTCTTCGTGCTAAACTTCTTGGACATGTTATTGGCAACACTGGGCGCCTTGTTGGTGTAGTACGCCTTGGCCATTTCCTGGTCGGAGACCTCCTTGGGCTGTTCGGGCTTGACTTTAGCCATCTTTTGGGCCAGCTCCTGTTCCATTAGCAGCTCAAGGTCCGGATTCATGCCGCGAAAACTGAGACGACCGTCAATGAGGCCAGCGCAAATGGTATAGCTGGGCTCGATGATAAAGTTGGAATTGGAGTTCAACATTTTCTCGTTGATCTCGTTCGAGTACAGTGCCCGACTCTGCTGGTCGTCATCTTCCTTGTCCACCTTCACTTTGGTGCGCTGCATGAATTTCATGTCCAGGACACCACGCGAGAGTCTCGGCTTAATTTTCGACGGCATTTTATCAATTAAAATGTGAAATTCTATTAGCTTTCAACCTTAAATCCAAAATATAATGTTTCGTGCACGTTGTTCCACGGGGCAGGCGAATGTAAGAACAAAACAAACAGAGATAGCCCCTGCTAGTGTTGTGAAACTTCTGTCAGAAATGAGAAAACGTGGCGGGCCTGACATTCAAACTGTTTTGAGAGTCACCAAATTCAATCATTGTTTTGGCTCTCACTCGAAATCATAAATTATAATACTATAATATGCCTTTTCCCCCCAAGCGATACCCCCATAGACAACGTGCTCCAAGCCAAAATATTGACCGCGTACAGTATTTGGAAAATATATTTGCTCACAAGGGAAATCTTATAACCATGATACGCTTCTACGCCGGACACGAGTGTCTGTGGAACAAACGGCATGCGGAATACTCTAACCTAAGCAAAAGACATCAGCTTTGGAGTTGGATAGCGAAACAGTTCGGTCCGGACGTGTCGGGACCTGAAGTTGAATGTGTAATCAAGAATTTGGGTAGAGAAGCCTTGGACGAGTTTAGACGGATTCAAGCATGTCAAAAGAGGGGTGGTCTGTGTGGCAAGCCTTCTTTCGACCTTCTGGGTGAGTTCCAGTTCTTGCTGCCACAATTGGAAGTTGAAAGTCAGGCTCCTGCAAAAACTCCTGCATATGACATGCAGCCCAGTCGCCCGGTACTCGCAGTGGAGGACTCTAAAAGCCTCCAAAAGAACAGTTTTGATGAAGTCAGCAGCAGCACCGATGTGGATAATTTCAGCGTAGTTCGAAGCTCTGCCTCTGGCGAAGACACCGATGACGATTTGGATGAGTTCTGCCATGAACTAAGGCAAGAACTGGGTCAGCTACCTCCAGATGCCTGCTTGAAAGCACAAAAGAAGATACTCTTTATAGTGCACGAGTGCCGAGTAAAGCGTGAACCTACTAAACCCAAACGCACTTGTATGTTAAAGAAATTCGTTCATTGGAATTTGCCCTAGATTAAAACGACAGGTACAGATACAGTTTCAAAATTATTTTTGTGGAAATATGTCATGTCAAACTTCAGCTTCATTGAATTAATCAAAAAGAATTATCACAGCCTTATTAATATATTCTCGAAAAGTGGCTCCTGCGATACGGACGCACCGTCGAAGCCTCGGCGTCTGAATGCGTTCAATGTGACATTCAGTCGAAGAGCCAAATTCCACACATTGCTGTCGCAAAAGGAAACGGTGACGAAGCTGATAAATCTATATCGTCAGAATGAATGCCTCTGGAATCCAAGTTGTCCCGATTACAAGTGTGCCGAGTACCAGGAGAAGGTGTGGAAGGATATTGCCTCGGCAATAGATACGAATATGCCGGTTGTTCCCGTCAAACGAAAGGTGCATGTTCTCCGCGATAAATGGGAGGCAGCCGGAAGAAGGGACTTGTCTATGGCCAAGCAACTCTTTGATTACCCAGACTTTAGCTTCCTCAGCCAGGCGGGGGCGGCGTCTGTTGTGGAACAGCCGAACATCCTGGTGGTCGAATCAGATCGCATAGACTCAGGTAGTGAAACTATACAGGCAGACTTTGCAGAACAAACAGTTTCCGTACTTCCATCAGAATATATTATATCGAATAAGGCCCAGCATATTGCCAATCTTTGCGAGGTGATAATTCTTAATTGCCAACTCTATTTTGATCTTAGAGAATTTTGTTTCCCGCAGGTAATTCGAATAGATTTGGAGCAAATCCACGATGAATTTTTTTTCGAGGCAAAGTGGAAAATCCTCGATGTACTGCGCGATGCGCAATTAAAACAGCTACAACGGCTGCAGGAGGGTGAAAAAAACAAATTAGATGATGCAGATTCAACAATTCTATAAATAATATATAATAATAAAATATACATAGAAAATGTAATATTTTTGTTTTCGTGTTTATCGTTTTTAAACTCGCGCTTAGTGTTGGGAAATACACCAAACGTCAGTGCTGTAAGCCAGCTGTACAGTCATGCCCATGCGTGTCATTTTACAGCACTATGCAAAAGTCAGAATAGAGTAGAATGAAAAAAGTGACATAAATGGCGGAAAATTTTGCTCAAGCGCCAACATTTGTATTTAATTGAGATTTTTCGTAATAGGCAATCATTAAGTTGTTTAAACGCGTGTCTAATCCAGTGCATCCACTTTTATAACTATCAAATACCAAACAAAGACTTCCATTTGAGCGCGTGCCATGTACAAGCGTAAATCTGCAAGTATTGTAATAAGGGACAGCGCGGGCCCGGGCTCTCCCCTCAAAATGAAGAACAACAGCGCCAAAAGTGCTTCTAGCAATGTGGACATGGATGAGTCGATGACGATAAAGGCGTATGAGAATGAGACCGTTCAAATGGACACGACCCAGGACCAGCACGAGCAACAGCCGCTAAAATCGCCCACCCAATCCCATCCAGTTCAGCAGCGCTCTGTGGGCTCGCTCGTCTTGTTAACCCAAAAATTTGTGCAGCTCATGAAGTCCAATGGTGGGTCCATTGATCTGAAAGAGGTGTGTGTCATCAGCTACATCTAGTCGACCCATTTGTTTATCGCTTTTGTTTAACTCTAGGCCACGAAAATCTTAGATGTACAGAAACGTCGTATATACGATATAACCAATGTGTTAGAGGGCATTGGCCTGATCGATAAAGGCAGACACTGTTCCCTAGTGCGCTGGCGGTAAGTGTTTCTCTCGTTGGTGGTTTCTATTTGTCTTATTTTGTATTTGGTTCGCCTCGTCAACAGCGGAGGAGGGTTCAGCAATGCCAAGGACCAAGAGGAGTACGACGTCGCACGTGAGCGCACCAATGAGCTGAAGAAGGAGGAGGAAGACTTGGACAAGCAGCTAGAGTATGCACAACGCAACTTGCGATATGTGATGCAAGATCCAACGAATCTCTCGTATGCCTATCTAACGCGGGACGATCTTCTTCAAATGTATGCTGATGACTCGGTCTTCACCATACCCAATTACGACGAAGAAGTGGAGATCCAGCGCAATGATGTAAGCCCCTTTTCAGAACGTAGTTAAAGAAAGTGGAAATGCTAGATCTATCCCCTCCCCTCCCAAAAACAGAACGAGCTCCGCGTTTCCCTGGATAATGGCAGCACCATTGATATACGGCTGGTCACAAACCAGGGAAAGAGCACAACAAATCCAAACGATGCTGATGATTTCTTTGACTATCGCCGCTTGGACACCCCTTCTCCATCGACCTCGTCCCGATCCAGCGAAGATGGCAACGGTCCCGCCAGCACTGGCAACGTCATCACGGACGAGCACACGTACTCATGCCATCCCGATCTCAAGGAGGAGATGAAGCTGCTGGAAAATGAACTCACTGCGAAAATAATCTTCCAAAATTACATGACTGGCCACTCGCTAAGAAGGTTCTATCCCGATGATCCCAATTTAGGTTGGTTGTTCATTTCTCATTGGATTGGCTGGTCCCAGACCGAATAATATGTTATGTTTTTTGTTTTCTTCCAGAAAATCCGCCACTTGTCCAACTGAATCCGCCACATGATGACTTCAACTTTGTCTTGAAAAGTGACGAAGGCATCTGTGAACTTTTTGACGTACAATGCTCTTAGCTGCGGAACGGACGGGACTTACAACGACATTGTAACGATTGTAATTGGCCGAGTGCGTTGTGCAAATATTTATGATTAGTACAATTTTGACCTTTTGATTTCTTTCATAGAAGTAGAAATTTTATCTAGCTTAATTCCATGTATTTTTGGCAGACTAACAACAAACCAATAAATTTGTAGACACACGCATACATTCATTCTTGAAAAGAATGTGTGGTGGTTTATACATACCTTTTATATGTACATATTACTATTCATTCATTATTCTCATTTATTAAAGCGGTCAATAGAGTTTTTATTTTTTACGGATTCCACCGATATTTTGTGTACCGTCATGTGGAAGTTTATGGGCTCGTACCTGTATCCTGTTAAAACCAAAGGCCATTCTAAATATTGTTCAAAATAATGAAAGATCTGGCGCTTAATTTTTAAATATTACAAATTTACTTTACGATTTTCGCTGTAGCTTGAGTTTAGTTTGGTTTAGCTAGCTCGAAGCCTCAGCACTAAACAATAAAATTTTTGGCGCAAAAAATGTATCGCTTAGGGAAAAGGTACAAATATATTCTAAACTAATTTTATCATTAAATAAGACATGTTTTCAATGGTTTTAATGGAAAATTGTATACTACTTATACTTATATTTTAATATCATTCTTTAGTATTTTCTAAAATTTTCTAGTATTTGGAAGTATTTTTCAACAAACGTTCACATTGAATTTCCTAGTCAAGTGAAGCTGTGGATAATTACATCAAATATGTTCTTTATATGTAGCAACTGTGTAGTTGCCATGTAAAAAATTTCATTTTTGTTGACCTACTTTGTTTATTTATTAACAACAGTAAAACAGTGAAAAAGGGTCTCTAAAGTCATCCAGTCTTAAAGGAAATTGATTCATAAATCGTATAAATATATGTGTTCAGCACTGAGGGTCCTAGCTAGCTAGTAATATTAAAACGAATATCAATATCGATGAATATGATTTCCGATCATGGCCATTGTGCGATTAACCCATTGTCGACCACACACGAATGTTATGAGAGTTCTTCAACTTCTTCAATTTTGGCACAGTTTAGGTGAAAGATATCGTGGAAATGTTGATTGTAAAGAAAGAGGCAGAATGGGATGAATCTACAAAAAGAATTACAGTTACTTTTTCGCAGTTTGATTCCAGTTGCACATCTGTTTAAATAAAATGTGGGTTAAGTGGGTATATTTCGTGTTTTCATCGATATATTTACGGTATATTTTGAAAATCAGACCACTAACCATACAATATATATTGACGAGACGGCATATTTCGGTATATTTCTGAGGGTCGGACGGTATTTTGCCTGTGTGAATGGCTATAAATGCATTCCTGAACATAACGGCACTTGCTCGGCGATAAAAAAAAAGCGACATTGATTTTCACGTGCGTTTAAAAAATAACAAAACTGAATGTAATAAGAGCTGTAACAAAAATGCAGGAAGAGAAGATGCCGAAACTATGGCGGCAAATCATGAACGACCTTGGTGCAGACAGATTATTGGAGAGAGAATGGAAGCAATTATACGAAAACTTCCGAAGGAGTTTTATCACACCAACAGTAAAGCCAAACAAAATACTATTTATTGAATTGCTGTTAATTTATGTCTCTCTTCAGCTTGATTTGTTATCTGAATATAAATTGACCGCAGCCGCTTTGCCGAAAGAACAGCAAGAGACGACAGCAACACCTGACGGATCTACGCCGGTTCCTCGAGAGCACGTTGGCCTTGAAAATGCAAGAAACATAACGAATACTAATAGAATAAATAATAACATATAACTTAAATCGTTCAGGGCTATCAATCGCGGCTATCAGCGCGTAGACGCAGCACGATAACTGAGAAAACTGGCTCATCAAACCGTAGACGCAGTTCGCTTCCTCTGGACTGCCATGAGCATGAAAAGGTGAGAAAGAAAATATATACTGATGGAATGATATTGACATATAATCTATTTCGTACAGGCAGACCAATCGCAATCATCAATGCCTAGCCACAGCGCGGTAAAAGTTCGACCAAAACCGGTAGCAACTCCTGTCGGACCTATTGCGCTTCCTCGGGAGCACACTGTCCTTGAAAATGTAAGAAATCTGATATCGGAACTCTGAAAAGCCAGTAACATAATTTTGATCGTACAGGCGGACCAATCGCGACTAGTGAATCGTAGATCCAGCTCCAAAGGCGAACCAAATCTGCCATCAACTCCTAAGGGACACTCTGAGCTTAAAGAAGTAAGAAAGATTATAGATACTGGCTGAATATGTATTAACACAGAATTTATATCGCACAGGGCGAACAATCGCGAGGAGGATCCAGCTCCAAAGGCGAACCAAATCTGGCATCAACTCCTAAGGGACACTCTGAGCTTGAACAAGTAAGAAGCATAATAGATGCTGATGGAATAGCTACTGACATATCATTTATATCGTACAGGCGGACCAATCGCGACTATTGAATCGTAGACCCAGTTCCAGAGGCAGACCAAAACTGACATCAACTCCGAAGGGACACTCTGAACTTGAACAAGTAAGAAGCATAATAGATACTGATGGAATAGCTACTGACATATCTTTTATATCGTACAGGGGGACCAAAAACGATCATCAAAGCCTAGCCGAAGCTCAGACCAAACTGAGGTGAAATCGCCAGTGACTTCTGACGACTCTATTCCCTTTACACGGGGGCACACTGGCTCATTACATCTTCTAGACCGCCGTGAAACTGAAATGGTAAGAAACAAAACAAATACTGATTTGATAGGTATACAAATATAATTTACCTTCTTCAGAAGGAAAAATCGCTGTCACCCAGTTCGTTTCTTTTGGACTTCCCTGGGTTTGAAGAGGTAGGAAACATAATAAATGCTGATTAAATAGATATTAATATAACATTTCTATCGATCAGGAGGATCAATCAGGATCATTAAAGCATACCCTTTCTTTTGGTAAAGAAGAGACAAACCCGCCGTCGACTCCTGACGGATCTATTCGGTCCATCCCTGAGCTTGGAAAGGTATGAAACACAATTTATTCTGATTTCAGAGCTCCATTTGTATATATTAAAATATACTTTTTATCGTTCCGTCGGACATAAAGCTTACAAATTTCGATAAACCGGGCACTGGCATCATAAAATGGCGTCGTGACACCCTGAAGCCTGACTGGCAATGTGAAGAACTCGGAAAATCGCTTGATGATTTGCCCTTATCTGAATTGCGGATGCAAATAATTAACCAAATTGGGTCTGAAACTGAGGGAAAAAAGCCTGAAACTATTGAACGCCATAGCACCTCCAAGTTTTCAGTTAAGCGTAAACCAAGAGAGCCCAAAGCAATGCCACGACAGCCAATCAAGAGAAGGAGACAAACGCATGTTCTAGTAAAAGTTTTACGCAGTATTGTGGAATATATACATCCTAACAGATTTATTTTGTTGCCACAGATTAGCCATCATCTGGAGAGTGTTCCTTTAATGCCTAAGATTGAAATGAGTCCTCTTCCTGCTTCCGTTTGCACTCCTACTCCGATCGATTTAAGCACTGGCATATTGGAGGAATCTGCAGAGATAGAGATCGCTGTGAAAAAGATCCAAGAGATCATCGATTTTGAAAAGGAAGCAGACATAGTCAACTGTGCTGCGGAGTTGGCCGAGAGTCCCATAACGACATCGACTGACAAACAGGTCGATTTAAGCAACGAGAACAATCTAGAGGACAATGAGACAATGGGTCTTTACGAATTGGATGATATCGGCGATCGTACACCGGACATAGATCGTTGCTTGAAGAGCTTTACTACTAAAACGCCAAGCGAAATTGTCGATCAACTGGCCGTCACATCGGAGTTCTTCGAACGGTTGCCAAATTCGTCTACAGTCGATTTAGAAAAGGCAGACCTCAATCTCACAGGCGTGGAGGAGGAGGTTCTAGACTATGAAGAGGACGGAGACGTAGACGATGATGTCTTATCGGTAACGGCCACATCTTGGGATGGCATGGATGAGGTGGAGAAAGAACCAGAGCCTCCCGTAACTTCAATTAGAAGTTATCGTATACCACGACTTAGCAAAGAAATGCTCAAGGCGCAGCCGAAAATAATGTGCTCGCTGTACACTAAAGAGGCACAGAACGAAAAGGAGCAAGAGGAACCACATAGGCTGACATCAAAGCAACGAAAATCATCAGGTCCAACTACATCTACAGCTACTGCTACATCTGCTTCACCGTTCGTGCTCACCCAAAGTGAAGTGCCTCCTTCAGCAGTGCCCTCTGCTCTACCTTTAGAGGCTACCCCAATAATCCAGCCGCTGTACGACCAGAGGCACAACGCGAATCCAGTGGCTCCCCCAGCTATAATTTTAGCGCCACCTCCAGCTACAGTACGCACTCCATTAATACACACACTTAACGAACAGGCACAGATGAAGATTTTAGGAAATTCTCTTGTGCCAACCCAATATTCGGTGCCTCCTTCAGCTCTATCTTCAGCGCCGCCTCGAACTTCAGTACGTTGTCCAATAATACACTCGACCAACAACCAGGAAGAGATAAATATTCAGGGGAATTTGCACGCACAAAACATATATGCAGCTTCAGTCGCACAAACGCTATTTACAGTACCTTCGCCAGCTTCAGTCGCACAAACGCTATATTCAGTGCCTCCTCCAACAGTAAGGCCCCTACAGGATAACCTCACATTGAAGATGCAGCAAGCTGCAACAGTAACGCCACCGATTGGCAATCCACGTGCCCAGGCGTTTGCTGCTCGACATGCAATCGTACCCGTACCGAAATTTGATGTGCCCCATCGTGCACCTGCTGCTGCTAAGATATCTCGGCTTATGCACGCGACGAAATGGTTTAGTTCGGAGTACTGGATGTTGAATTTGTTTGGAGTCAAGTGCTTGGCAAATCTAGACGATGAGTGCAACGCCCAAAGCTGTAATCATACATTCGCCGGCATCAGAGATTTGAGCCGCAAACTGATGAGACTGGATTTGGAGAATCTGTTATTCACATATCACCGAATGGTAATGCATAGTCAGCGTCTCTTCTTGACATTCGCTTCGGTTTATGTTGATATATTTGAAGCAAAAAATCTGCTGAACGACTTGCTGCACCTGCTGATGGATTGTCGATTGTATAAGTCCTTTTGTGCTTCCACTATTCATAAAGCCTTCATTGCCTTGAAAGACAAGGGCTTGGAAATGCAAGCCACGCGTTGCATTATGGAATACCTATGGATGCCCAGCAAAGCGCATGAGTTCCAGGAAATGATGTTAGCAATATTACAAATTCTTGCGTCCTCCAATTGGTATGACTATACTGATACAATAGTAGAAATGTGCAGGACACAAGGGTTCTATTTACCAACTGAGATATTGATAACCATCCTATCGTCGACCAGCGGCAGACAAGAATTGAAACAGGAGGCTGTAAAGCTCTTGTTGGTCATGCGAATTGGCTCTGGGGGATCGAACCCAGAGCTAACGGCAGCTATTAAGAAATTTGGGGAACAAAACACATGCCCTAGCTCTGGTTACCTTCCTTATACCATGGGCTGAAGTTTTCCAGGAGCCATATATCATCAAATTTCATGCTGTTGAACAGCAGAATCCAAACCAAATCAGGATGTATTTCGGTTTGGAATTATAGCGTCACATCGGACTTGGTATCATTACGGTAATGATATTAAAACTCAAATTTAGAAATGTACAGAAATGTTTGTATTACGAAAACTATGACAATTAAATAAAACGACATAAATTACTTAATTAGTGTGTACTTGTACTTGAAGCTTTCAGTTTTTCAGGTTTCTCTAGCCGAAAGTAAGTATTCGTAGTCGTACCGCTAACGTACGTGGGCTTCATGCTTGTTATTCAGAGATCAGCTATCAGTTATTCTCATGAGAGAATATGATAACAATGCTGAGAATGAGAAACAGATAGACTAGAACTGTTCAACGGCCTAGAAATCCTACAGATTCTTAAGGGAACTTGGAGCAGGGGTCTCAATTGATGTGTAAACCTAACTTCCATAGCACTTTGAATTGTTTTTTCCACCCCACTGTGCGACGGCACATTGCATTGCATTTATTCAATAAATTTCCAGACATTTTAATTGATTTATTTTGGTTTAACTGACGAAAGACTATTACCCCACTCCACCACGTGGACATAACAAAAGTCGTTTTAGTATATCGATATCCGATATATGATATCGCTGTAGCTGCCCGCTCTTTTCTTCTGGGAAACCACGCATCTACTTAAGTTTTGTCTTAAAATGTCATGGAAAATGTCAGAAAGCGAGATCGACGCACAATTGGGCCTGGTCGGTGTAGATGAATCCGACCTGGAGCTCGATGAGGATGCTGTGTTGTTGATGGATACATCTTGGCATGACGTGGATGATCTGGAGACCGGCCCGGAGGACCGCACGATGTCATCAAAAATTGATCAAAAACATAAAGAGCCGCTAAAGCCTTCGCCATACACAGAGAAACAGAACGAAGAGCAACAGAAGACCCCTCGAATGGGTCCACCATTATCGGTATCTGGTGGTGCACCACCGTTTGCGCCGTCACGAAATGTGGCACCTCCTGAAACATTGCATCGCCACCACGTGCTTAGCCCATATTCATGGGATCTTTCAGCTCTAGTTTCAGTACCGCCGCCAATGCTATGCTCTCTCAATGCTCAGGATGCCCAGGCACAGTGGACCGCGCAACATAGATTCTCAGTGCCTCCTCCAGCTCTACCTGTAGGACCCACCGAAACTCCAGTACGTCGCCCAATAATACAACACTCGCTTAGCACCCAGAACCAGTTCATGATGCAGGGGAATCCACACGCTCAAAATATGTATTCAGTGCCTCCTCAAGTTGTATCTGAAAAGCCTCTTCAGGCCGTAGTGCCACCGGACTATCGGCCACAGCGCAAGTGCCCAGTAAACCATAACCCCTCAATGATGTCATCGCCATCGCTTGGAAATCCGAATGTCCTGGAAATTGCAAATCAAGTGGATAATGTAATGGTGCCCAAACCTGATCCGCACTATGACCCTCGTCCTGCAAAGTTGATTTCTCCTAGTGTGGACGTTATGCAGTGGAATCACTCTATGCACTGGATGATGGACTTATTTGGTGTCAAGTGCGGAGCATTTCTTGACGGTGAATGTCGCGTACCGAATTGTAATCATACGCTCAGCGACACTGGACATGTGTCCAGGACACTGTTGAGCCTAGGTGCAGATAGCCTGGTAATCACATATGGTCTGCTTCTGCGTCATCAGATTCTCTTCCAGAATTTCGCTGAAGTATATGCCAATGCTTTCAACGAACGCAATCAACTGACCGACCTGTTGCACTTGCTGGTCGATTGTCGGCTGTATAAATCCCATAGTTCGCGCATTATTCGTCTAACCTTCGATCTCTTGAAAAACAAGGGCTTGCGAGTGCAGGCTACGCGTTGCATTATGGAATACCTATGGATGCCCAGCCAAGCGCATCAGTTCCAGGAAATGATCTTAACAATTTTACAAATTCCTGCATCCTCCAATTGGTATGACTATACTGATACAATAGTAGAAATGTGCAGGACACAAGGGTTCTATTTCCCAACTGAGATATTGATAACCATCCTCTCGTCGACCAACGGCAGACAAGAATTGAAACAGGAGGCTGTAAAGCTCTTGTTGGTCATGCGATTTGGCTCTGTGGGAAAAAATAAAACGGAGCTGATGGCAGCGCTTATCAAGTTTGGATACAACTAAATATACACATATACATATGTATGTATGTATGTACAACATTCTTAAAACCCTACTTGAAAAAATAAGAAGATTATATTGCTTACAAATAGTATGTTCTCTTGTATTCCGAATTGTATGCCAATTAAATAAAACAGGACTTAAATAAGTAAGAATTAATATATTATTATCGTTTTTGCTTTCCCTTGTTCCAATTTTTCTTGGCAAAGGGTTTCTTGCCATTACCCCCACCCCCATTGCCCATGGGCTTCATGCGCTTGCGCGCGCCCGCAAAGTGCTCCGAATCATCGTGATTGTCCCCCCCACGCTTGTGACCCCTGCCGCCCTTGGTGTCCTCAAGATCTTTCAGCTCCAGCTTGGCCGTACGCTGCGCCTCAGCCACACGTTCCTGCAGGGCCATCACCTCGTCCTCCTCACACTTGTAGAGCGGCAACTGTTTGCCCAACAGGTGCTCGATCCGCTGATACAGCTCGATATCATATTGGGTGACAATGGTGATGGCCCTGCCCGAGCGGCCCGCTCGAGCTGTGCGACCCACTCGATGAATATAGTCCTTGCTGTGGGTCGGTATGTCAAAGTTCACGACCACATCGACATGCGGAATGTCCAGGCCGCGAGAGGCCACGTCTGTGGAGATTAGAATGGAGCGATTCTTGGCCTTGAATTTGTTGAGGGCCGCCAGACGCTTGTTCTGCGACATTTGGCCATGCAGGGGAATGGCGGCCAGTCCCAGGGCTCGCAGCATGAGGGCGGTCTTCACAGTGTTGTTGCAGGTGCTGCAGAATATCATGAAACTATTGCCGGCCAGCTCGTTGAGTATGTGAACCAGATAGACATCCTTGTACTTGACGGGAATGAAGAGGTACGATTGCTGCAGCTGCTCCACGGTCTGATACTTGTTGGAGACCTCCACTTTGACGGGATCCTTCAATGAAGCCCTCTGCAGCTTCTTAACTTTCTTGGTCATTGTGGCACTGAACAGGAATGTGCGACGTTCTCGTGGCAACACCTTTAGTATTTTGTCGAGCTCCACCTCAAAATCCATGTTCAGTATTCGATCTGCCTCGTCCATGACCAAATATTTGATGGCCTTCAAATTGAAGCCCTTCATGTTCTCCAAGTGGTCCACCAGACGGCCCGGTGTGGCAATGATTATGTGCGGTTTCTTGGCCAACTGCAGGCCCTGGGCAACCATGTCCATGCCACCCACAACCACACAGCATTTAATGCCAATTCCGCTGCCTGAAAGATATAAAATCTTGCATGAGATATGATTTTATACAGGAGAATCGGATCCGTGCCTCTAGCCGGTTTGCTCAGAGGTAGTGACGAATAAATAAAATAATAATTTCATGGCTTCGTTTAACAACAAAATCAAAACTGGTTTAACATCATTGTGCAAAGGGAAATCAATCTATAATCTACCACTAGGCGACCACTTACCGAGCGCCTCGAACTGCTCGCCTATCTGGAAGGCCAATTCACGTGTGGGCGTTAGCACCAGCGCGAAATAGCGCTGCGGGTTCTCCAGTAGCGCATGCAAAATGGGCAGGGCAAAGGCTCCCGTCTTGCCAGAGCCGGTTTCGGCCAGGCCGATCACATCCTTGCCTTGAAGAGCCACTGGAATGGCCTCTCTTTGGATTTTTGATGGTGCCTTCCATTTCAGCTCATCGCATGCCTGGCACAGCGTGTCGTTCAGACCCTGTGGACCGATCAATGGTTAAATACAACCAATTCAAGACGCGTGCTTTACGGTAACATACAAGGTCCTTCCATGTCAACTTCTCATCCTCAGTTGGTACAGCAGCGTCAGACTCGGAGCCACTTGCTGCGGGCTTGTCCTCGTCCTCGTCCACGCTATCCTCTTCATTGACATCATTTTCGTTGTCCGACTCCTCATTCTGGTCTTCCTCCTCCTCTTCTCCACTGAGCTCTTCCTCGTCACTTGTCTGCAACTGCGCTTGCTCGTCTTCTGAAGTTTCCGACATTTTGTTACAAATTTTTCATGAATGGGGCTGTGCACCTCTCGGATATTACCAGTCCACGCACGTGGTCGCTTGAAAAGAGAAAGAATTGAAAATATATATTGATACATGTCATCGAAGCACAGGGCTGCTATAAAAAAAATATCGGTATTTTTGTGCGATAAGCGGCACTTTTACGCGACAAATGGGTGCGCTCACCAACACTGGTGATCTATATGTATGGACATATGTATACCCTATTTCCTTTAATCAGTGTCGTGTCAAAATTCTGATAGCCAAACGTAATTAATAATGACTTTTTCTTAGATTGACCTGTTTTTGACCTAGTCATGCATTTTATTAGTTTCCTATATACATATCTCAATACCCTTTTTTCCTAAGACTATCGATTAGCACATCACGCACGTTCGCATATTTCAAAGTTACAGTATGACTGTTATTTATTATAATCATAAATTGATATAAAACATCATTTGGCCACCTGCTGGGCATCGACGACCAACTCGTCCCCATGCGATGGCGGCCCGTCTCCCTCCCACAGCTCCTGCAGGGACCCGATGTACTCCTCAAATTCGTTGGCGTTGAAATTGTGGGTTGCAGAAACTCCCAGCACGTATTTGTGGTACGGGCACTTGTGATGATAGACGTACTTCCGAGCATTGGTTACTGGCAACCGATGCACTTTCATGTGATTCAAATAGCGTTTATAGTCGCCATTGAAAGAATCGGCCGTGGCGACGTAGGACATGGCGTCGGCAATGATCGTTTCTGTTGTGGGATCCGTGTTGAAGGCGAGCAGAATGGGGTCTGCCGAGAAAAGGTGAGCCTTGTCCGGGTGCGTAAAACCGTCGCGCAGGGTCCACAGGAAGACAATCGGCATGAGATTGAATCTTATGCAGTTCATTAGTCGGCCCAGATGCCTCACGCGCTCGTCACGCGCCAGGTTCATCCAGCGCAGGACCAGAAAGAAGACCTCTATTTCTGAGTTAACTCCGATAGTGTCACGCATGAGTAGGTCTTCCAGGTCGTCAACTGAGAGCTCGGTGAAATATTTGCTCCCCACAAGCGCTAGGAAGTAATTGCGAATCCTTCCAATCATCGCACTGCATAAATCACGAAGTTGCGGGTAGTCCTTCGCCTGCCGAAACACCATAAAGGCGGCCTTTTCGCGCAGACTATCTGAGGCCAGCACCTCCCAGCACTTGGGTTCGAGTAGGTCAATCTTCAGGTACTTGGCCACTTGAAGTGTATCCACCGCGTCAATGGTACTGGGCGACTTCTGAAGACGCATCCATTCGTAGGCGCACTCGAAACCCCTGGCAGGGACTTCTCTCGGCGAAAAGTTAAAGCTGGTGGCACGCCAGTCGCATCTCGCGAACCACACCGAATAGCACTTGACAAGGTTTGGTATGCAGTAGAACCGAATCTCCTCGATATTCACCTCCAATGTGGCCCCTGCGTTGTCTCTCACCTGTTCGGCGATTATTTCGGAGACCGGCTTCTTGTGTGGCAATGCTCCCACGTAAATAGGATTATCCTCCAGCGGCAAGAAGTCGAAGAGGGAGCGCAGAGGAACCGTCTGCTCTCCCAAGCCCGAGTACTCGTTGGGAGATATCAACCAGCAGTGAGCATTGGCTTTTGTCTTTTTGCTCGCTTTATCCATATTCTTGGCTCCCGCAGAAGGCTTCTGCTCCCGCTCCCCCAAGGCAGAACTGGTCGCATCCAACATCTGGTCGTTGTTGCTCTTAGTTTTAATTCCGTTATTTAATTCTGACATTTTTGTTTTGCTATGAACGTTCGACTTCAAATTGAAAGGGAGGAGAATATGACAAGTTAACAATTAATCAAATGAATATATTCTATGAATATACGTTTTTAGATATTGGGGATTTGAAAAAATGTAACTTAAGAAAATATCGGTGTTTTTGTGCGATATACGGCCCCTTTAGACGTATTTTGCAGCACTGCTTGATACATTTGATGGTCACACTGATTCCTACTATTGATTGAAACAAAAATTTACGCAAATATAACAGGAATTTTTTATTCCAATGAAAAGTAAGAAAGCCCTGTAAATTTTCATTGGGTGTGTGGTAGTGTCGGCAACTAATGAGAAATGCAAGTGCATCATTAATTCCGAGTAGCGGTTGCCTGTCGCTTTTCTGTGCAGTGAAAACGCCTACTAATGCGAAAATCTGAAAGCCCTTGCATTTACTTATCTCGGCCGCTGCCGCTGATCTAGTTTTGAACTGTTTTCGAGTGTATAGCCTACGTGTGTTTCTAACTTTAAGAATTGCATTTCAGGTAAAGCATAAAATCCATTGTGAAAAATTGTGGGGTGGTGGGAGCAAAGCAGTAGCAAACGGATACGATACTCAATAGGCCATAGTAAAGAGAGCGAAAGGCAAGAGCATGACATGTATTTGATGTGTACTCAGCAGCGGCCGAAGAGAGCGCACTAAGCACACGCACACAACTATACACACTTGTGTGGGAGTCGCAACACACACACTCACATACATACGGAAGGAAACTGGGATACAACACCGAAATAAAAGTAAAGGAAGGACGGACGGACGGAAGGAAGGAAGGAAGAACCTCTGCGAAAAGTAGAATAAATCGCGAATCGCAACGAAATGAATCCAGCGGTGGATGCGTGGGCGGTGACCCAGCGGGAGAAGCTCAAGTACCAGGAGCAGTTCAAAGGCCTCCAGCCCCAGGCGGGCTTCATCACGGGCGCCCAGGCGAAAGGATTCTTCCTGCAGTCGCAGCTACCGCCGCTGATCTTGGGCCAAATCTGGTGAGTGGAGCGGAGTGTAATGACTCACTGGCGCGTCGGCTATCAATCGCTTCGACAGCGACGCAGAGGCGTCCATGCCGATAAGAGGTATTGTGTTTACATATTTGATTTCCCGTTGGTTTCTTCGTTTCCTGTAGGGCGCTGGCCGACACGGATTCCGATGGCAAGATGAACATCAATGAGTTCAGCATAGCATGCAAGCTGATCAATCTGAAGCTGCGAGGCATGGAGGTGCCCAAAGCCCTGCCCCCCACGCTGCTAGCCTCGCTCACCGATGGCCAGAAAACGCCCACAATGACGCCACGTGGCTCCACGAGCTCTATGAGTCCTCTCGATCCGCTAAAGGGCATTGTGGCTGCCCCAGTTGCCCATCCTGTGGCCGCACCTGTCGCCGTGCCCGCTGTTCCGGTTGCTGTGGTGCCAGCAGCAGTAGCAGCGATTGTCTCGCCACCGGGACTACCGGCTGGGCCCACGCCGCCCTCCAGCAATCCACCTAGTCGCCATATGTCCATTTCGGAGCGGGCGCCATCCATCGAATCGTTGTAAGACCCAACAACGAACGTACGCCAACAGGGCTCCCAGTAATCTAAGCAACTTCTTTTCCGTCTCACAGTCAGGGGGAGTGGGCCGTGCAGGCTGCCCAGAAGCGCAAATACACGCAGGTATTCAATGCCAATGACCGCACCCGTTCTGGCTACTTGACGGGCGCCCAGGCGCGCAGTGTCCTGGTTCAGAGCAAACTGCCGCAGGTGACGCTGGCCCAGATCTGGACGCTCTCGGATGTTGATGGCGATGGACGACTTAGCTGCGAGGAGTTCATCCTAGCCATGTTCCTCTGCGAGAAAGCCATGGCCGGCGAAAAGATACCCGTAACGCTGCCCTTGGACTGGGTACCGCCCAACTTGCGCAAGATTAAATCGCGTCCGGGTTCGGTTTCGGGTGTGGTCTCGCGCCCAGGCTCACAGCCCGCCTCCCGGCATGCATCTGTGTCCTCTCAGGGCGGTGTGGCTGCAGGCGATGCAGATCCACTGGCCGGCTTGCCGCAAAGTAAGTCCCGTGAAGAAAGTCTCTGGGATTCGTGTTCAATAATTGCCTATCCATTTCCATTCTTAGCTTCGTTTGAGGACAAGCGCAAGGAGAACTATGTCAAAGGCCAGGCGGAGCTCGACCGCAGGCGAAAGGTCATTGAGGATCAGCAGCGCAATGAGCGGGAGGAACGCGAGCGTAAGGAACGCGAGGAGGCGGACAGACGCGAGAAGGCTCGCCTCGAGGCGGAGCGCAAGCAGCAGGAGGAATTGGAGCGCCAGCTACAGCGTCAGCGTGAAATCGAAATGGAAAAGGAGGACCAGCGCAAGCGAGAGCTGGAGGCCAAGGAAGCAGCCAGGAAGTAAGTTCTGTCCCACGTCTGGGTCCATTTTCATTTCACTGATATCTCTCTTTGGCTGACAGGGAGCTGGAAAAGCAGCGCCAGCAGGAATGGGAGCAAGCGCGAATTGCCGAAATGAACGCACAGAAGCAACGTGAACAAGAGCGTGTCCTCAAACAGAAGGCACACAACACGCAGCTTAATGTGGAGCTGAGTACGCTGAACGAAAAGGTTGTTGGGTTTGGAGTACATATGCATGCGAACAGAGTACTCATTTTCCTGTCTTACAGATTAAGGACTTGTCGCAGAGGATTTGCGACACTCGCGCAGGCGTCACCAATGTCAAGTCTGTCATCGATGGGATGCGCACGCAGCGGGACACTTCCATGAGCGAAATGGCCCAGCTAAAGACGCGCATCAAGGAGCAGAATGCCAAGCTGATGCAGCTAACCCAGGAGCGGGCCAAATGGGATGCCAAGAGCAAGTCCAGTGGCGCTGCCATGGGCGGTGAGGCGCAGCAAGAGCAGCTAAATGCTGCCTTTGCCCATAAGCAGGTGAGTTTTTGCATGGCGGCCCCCTCCGGCCCCCCACTCATTCATGTGCAATCAATAACATAAAATATGTATCCCTTGGATGAATAGCTGCTGATCAATCAGATCAAAGACAAGGTCGAAAATATTGGCAAGGAAATCGAGTCCAAGAAGGAGGACATCAACTCGAACGACCTGCAGATGACCGAGGTAAAGGACGAACTCTCCGCTCTGCTCGCCAAATGCGAGGAACTCTACAAGGAGTACGATGTGGAACGCACATCAGTGTTGGAATTGAAGTACAATCGCAAGAACGAGGTGACAGCCACTGCCGCTTGGGACACGGGCGCCTCTAGTGGAGGTTGGGGCGAGCCTGAAACAGCGGCCACCGCCGACCCGTATGGTGGCCTGACCAATGACACTGATGCCGTGGCCGCACCCGCTGTGGATCTGAGCGGACCTGCGCCCGAGGGTTTTGCCAAATATCGCGCCGTCTATGAGTTCAATGCCCGCAATGCCGAGGAGATAACATTCGTGCCGGGTGATCTGATCCTGGTTCCTCTGGAGCAGAATGCCGAGCCGGGCTGGCTGGCTGGAGAGATCAATGGCCACACCGGCTGGTTTCCCGAGTCCTATGTGGAAAAGCTGGAGGAAGAAGAAGGCGTCGTCGCTGTGGCTCCGGCCATCGAGCCAGCGGTGGTCGAAGAGGCAGCACCAGCAGAATCCGAGAATCCGTATTCGGCAGATACTTACAATGACAATATCAATGTGGCTCCCGCATTGGACGCTGACCTGGCCTCCGCTGGCTCCGACATCGAGTACTATATAGCCGCATATCCTTATGAATCAGCCGAGGACGGAGACCTGAGCTTTGGCGCCGGGGAAATGGTGATGGTTATCAAGAAAGAGGGCGAATGGTGGACGGGCACCATTGGAAATCGCACCGGCATGTTCCCCTCGAACTATGTGCAGAAGGCAGACGTGGGCACAGCGGCGAATGTTGCGGCGGTCGCAGCAGTGACTGACTCGGTCGATCAGGTGAGTGGAGTAGCTCGCACTCGTGTAGGTAGGATAGACACTACTGCAAAAAAAAAAAAACGGAAGCTGTGTGTACACCCCTCCAGAGTAGAGTCGTGTGTTAACCAATCATGTTCATCTACTAATCCAATGCTTTTCATGTGCTGTGCCCCTTTGCCACCGTCATATTTGTGCACTCGCTAACCAGGAGGCTACACTAAACGGCAACTCTGCCTACGCTGCTCAAGCTGAAACCTATGCGCTGCCACAGCAGGAGCAGCTGCAGGAAGAGTCACCAATACCACAGCAGCTGGAGCAGCAGCAGCCCGCAGTCCAGCTGGCAGAGCAGACCGCCGCGGCGGAGGAGGCGCACGAAGATCTAGACACTGAAGTTTCCCAGATCAATACACAGTCCAAGACACAAAGCAGCGAACCGGCCGAGAGCTATAGCCGACCCATGTCACGCACCTCTTCCATGACACCCGTAAATAGTTGACACAGCTTGTTGTTGCCTTCCTATTGCAGCGTCCGTAACTAATCTTACCTTCATCTTATCCTGCGATCTTCTAGGGCATGCGGGCCAAACGATCAGAGATTGCACAAGTGATTGCGCCGTACGAGGCAACTAGCACCGAACAGCTTTCGCTGACGCGCGGCCAGCTGATCATGATCCGCAAGAAGACCGACTCTGGCTGGTGGGAGGGCGAGCTGCAGGCCAAGGGCAGGCGCAGACAGATCGGCTGGTTCCCGGCCACCTACGTGAAGGTGCTGCAAGGCGGTCGCAACAGCGGACGCAACACTCCTGTCTCAGGCAGTCGCATTGAGATGACCGAACAGATCTTGGGTTGGTTTCAATAACATACATCTCACTGTGGATGCACGCATAACTCTCTCACGCTTACTCTCTTGCAGATAAGGTCATTGCTCTCTATCCGTACAAAGCACAAAACGACGATGAGCTCTCATTCGAGAAGGACGACATCATCAGTGTGTTGGGCCGCGACGAGCCGGAATGGTGGCGCGGCGAGTTGAACGGTCTGTCCGGCCTGTTTCCCAGCAACTATGTGGGTCCCTTTGTGACGTCCGGTAAGACAGCGAAAGTGAATGGCACCGCAAAGCAGTGAATGCAGTGAATCTCCCAACATGCTATGCTCTCTATGCTACACATTCCACACTCCACAGTCCACATATACATATATCTTATGATTTATTGATATCGAATAAGCAATGCCAATTTGTTCTCGTTATGCCTTCTTTCAAGAGAAACACCACACCTTCTTATTATGTTTAGTTATAATTTGTTGCAATATTTTCGACATGTATGTATATCTATTTGTTAATTGTGATTATTTAGTTTTTAGTGCTGATATTTATAAACAAGTTGAGCGATGGCTGCATCTCTCTCTCCCTTCTCTCTATCTATTGTTTAGCCAATCTATATGCCTAGTAGACCCTTTATTTGTGCATTTTGTATTTATTTAGTCTACATATTTATACTTTTATCCCCATTATGTGTACATATATACTACAAGCAAACTAATTAAATGCAATTCTGATTCCAATTATAATCCCCTCTCTTCATGCGGCAATCGAAACAGGAAACGTATAACGAGCCATCGGCTTTGGCCTCTAAGCGGCATAATGCATTCGCTTAAACACAAAAGAAACAAATCTACAAACACACACGATCCCTGCGGGGGGTCGACGATAATGTTAAGATCACCACAGATTATACATATTCATGACGGCTATCCTCCCATAAGACGTACATATTCACAAAGATCAGATCTAAAGGAAAATCTGTTTGTATTCGTTCGCTCTTTTGGGCATGTGTTTTGGATTTTCTTTAGATAGACGATCCTTCACTGAATCAAACATTGCAATTTGCTAAAATTCGCTAAAATTCAGCTCTCTCTTCTCCTATCATGTTCATAATCAATTAAACGAAAGATACAACCGAAATCAAGTAAGAAAACTCATTGTTAATGGATATACTTACACGTAACATAATCTGCATACGGGAATCCGAAATACATATTGATATCAAATCACAATTACAATTACAATTTCGTTGTACTAGGTGTGTGTGTTTATCAAAAAGAAAAAAAAACAAAAAAAAACGATATAATTAAAGAGTATTTTTCCCCAGCCCCCAAAAAGCTACAACACTCTTATGCATATACCCGTAGAACGTATATAACGATGGTTTTCTGTGTTTTCCAATAATATTCATATATAATTGTACATATATATTTGCTGTAAAAGTATGCGAGCGAAAGAGCAAACCAAAAGGTAATAACCAGCAAAAATAGGTGGAAAAATAATTATTGTTAACTAAATATTAAGCATTGATGACCGACCATTCATTCTCTTGTACTCGTACTCGTAACGTATCGGAAGGAAAACTATGGAAATATTAAAGATAATGAAGAAGAGGTTGGGGTAGGGGAAGGTAGGGAAAATCGAGTAGCCGAGGCTTACGGTCAACAGTATTGATAACATTAATGAGATATGATATGATATGTTTAAAGAAAGGCCTATCCTATGTTTATGTTTGATGTGTAATCTTAGCTGATTTTTATTTTCTAATTTAAGCGCTTCTATCAACTGCCATAATTGTATTTATTTACTGTCTATTGTCTAATTGATAAATGTTGAAATTGTTTGCCGCTAATGCTGGAAGTACGAGTATCTGGTAGTGTCGGATAGGGACCGTACCGTACCGGACCGGATCGGACCGGGCCGGTCCGGATGGGATGTATAAATTGAGTATGTACAAAAGCCTATATAGAGAAATTGAAACATACATACATACATATTACAACAAGCCAGTATATAGAGCTATGTTACGCTGTTCGAAATCTGTTTAATGCTAGTTACAATTAGTCTATATATCACACACACACACACACAAACCAAACATATATCTACGCTATCTCATACATACATGTACATGTGATGTTGATGATGAAGCACTGTCGAATGCCTTTCAAAATGATAACCAAAAATTCACCTTACATGGATTAATCTTAATCGTAACTTGTTATTGCATACAACAAAACTATTTATGCGCCTATAGCTCTATAAAAAACAAAACCAAAAATGAATGAAACAAACAAAAAAACGTTATCAAGCCCATAGACGGCCGATTAATATGCATCTAAGCGGTTCACTGATCGGCAGTTCTTTTGGGCGAAATTCTATTGCATACAAAAAACATAAACATAAAAAACATAAACGTATTTATGTAGCTAATGTTGGGTTGATTATTGATTCTACACTACAAAAACATATGTACGAGTACTAATAAATTAAATGAACCAAAAAACTAAGCATATACATTACATACATACTATATATACATACTATATAGAGCAAGTGCTAAAATTTCTTTAGAACGAAACTAACAAAATGATAAATGTTAATTGAGATACATACATACATGCATTCCCCTAAAATATGAGTCACACACACACACACACCATGGCATACATATAATGCTCATATAAAAGCGTATTTGTTTAATCGTTACGAGAGTTAATTAATGTGAGAACAAACAAAATAAGAATAATTATCAAGGCGTTGGAAAACCAAGCCCCCACACACACTGAGAACAAATTCTAGACGCATTTTGCACACTCACCTACCACTGAGAGACTCACTTTAAATGCGAAATGGTGACCATCGATAAATTTACCTATATATACAAACAAAACCAACCAAAATCTATATAACGGAAGTGTTTCCATCTTCAGCATATAGTGCATATACATACACACATACATATACATATATATATAAAGCGAATTCTGCAAGAAATGCAAAACTAACGAGCAAAAACCAATACCATAAAACATATTGAAATATATCAGTTTCGAAAAATAATTAGAAAAAACACAAAACAAAAAAAAAACATTACATTTAAATTATGGAAAAAAATAACAAAAATTCAACATATTTGGTGCAATAAATGTATAAACGGAACTTCAAAAAAAAATTAAAACTATTCTTTTATTTAAAACTACATCGAATGTTTCTGTCCCGCAGAGATCCAGAGATCAAGCTGCAGTCCCAGCGGAAGCCCAAAATGTCGGGGCTTGCAGCGGCTGTGGCGGTGGATCACAATCCACCTGTGCATGGGACCAAGTGCTCGGGTAAAGTGATAATCATCTGGTGGGGCTGATGGAGTAGCAGCTGCCCAAAAAAGGAGATAATGTTTGTACATAGATCCACTGATTGAATAAAAGGCTTTCTTTCTCAATGTTTTGTTCATTAGTTTTATTTTTATTTTTAGTAAAATTGTCTTATATCTTATTTAAAATCAGTTTAACAATTTACAATTCTGTTTTGTTTTCCGTTTCCGCAAAGGGTGTTGCTAAATTTTGAATTATTTATTTATTTAGTTTGTATCCATTTTGAAATATGCACAACTTAAGGCCTACAGTATGAAAATTGCAAACGTTTTTTCTTTTTTGGTATTACTCAATTTATTAATATGATTCTATCTCCTATGTATGCTCTGTTCTCAAGCAGTTAAGTAATTTATTTATGGGCCAGCGTCTTTTATACAAATTCTTAATGACACAATCCGCAAATAATTGATTTACTTTTTTGGTTAGCAGATTGCGAACAAGTCAAGTTTATATAGAAAACCTGGTCATAATGTAACACAGCTCTGATTTTGTTTTTTGTTTATTTGTTTTCTCTTTTTTTCATAATTTTTTTCCTTTTCAGATTCATTGAAATGACAATTTCCTGGAGTCAAGTAGTTTTTCTCCATGTAGCTGTTTATTGTCTTTCAGATCGAAATCAAAATGCACATAAAAACGAATATTACAATATCTATGCAGTAGACAGAAGTTGGAACTCAAGCAGATCTCTATCTATCTCGGTATCTCAATCTCAGTCAAGATACGATCTGATCTAGCGTGCATATTCAGAAGGCAATTTCTTGGATTGAAAAAAAATCAGAATACCAACTACTTATAGGGTAGGCAGACAATTAAATTATAGCTTGGTACAGGGCGCGTTGCACATGAATTACAAAATATATCGTACATGTATAGTATTTTATATTAGTAGGTAGGTTCCTTTTCATAGTTGCTACTCCCTTTAGGAGCTCCACCACAGATGTATACACACGAAAATATTTGGTTGGTAGGTAGGTTTCGTTCCCGATCCTGGTGATTGGCTGCTCTACTCGTATTTTTGTTTCTAGTTGGCTCTTTCTGATCAGATCTGTTCTGCTCTGGTGTCTGCGGCTTAGGTTATTCAACTATGTATTTCTTAGTGATTACTTTACTTGGGGTTCGAGCATCTAAATATCTTCGTCTTTCGCTTGCCCCAATAGTCATACATACACTCAGTGTCCACACTCTTAAAAATCGTTCACAAAACACTCTCGCGCTCCAAACACCTCTCGTACTTTTAGTTATCTTTATCATTATCGTTCGTAAATGTTTACAAAAATAATTTATAAATTACATAACTCTTGCCATTTAGTATTCCACACTTAGTTACTCGTTTTGTGTATATATTTATGTTGTATAGTTTTGGGCCAACAGATCTGCCACACTATCCCCAACGAAACGAAGTTACAAATGCACTAAACTTTATTCCCCAAGAGTAATTGTTTAATTTTTTTAAGTTCTTAGTATGGACTCTGCGGCTATACAGAAATAATGGGTTACACATAGAACTAAGGCTAAAATTGAACTAAACTCTGCGGATTCATTAATTTCATAACGAACTAAGTGCGCGCTTAAGTACGGATCTGTATCTGAATTTAGTTAATTGTAGTAGTAAATTTTTGGCTAAACTAAAACAACGAAATCAACGCTTGTCATAGGCTTACACAATGAACTTTGGCTACGATTTTCTTTAATTATTAGACAATTAATATGCTTGCTATTCGGAACACATCAGCTGTAATCACTAAAGTATATAGTATAAATATCGGTTCTATATATGTATGTACTATCCATGTTCACGGTACAATAATTATAACAATTGCTCGCGGACTAAACACTAAACACAATCTGGAAGTTTGCCCACCTTCGGGGATCTCTGAAGAATACAAAATCTTAAGAAGCGACTTAAACGAGAGGAAACAAGAATAAATCAATTTGTGGCTCAAATTTCGTTCTATATACATTCTAATTTCATCTTTATCTAATATTCTGTCTGATTTGTTGTTGTTAATAATTATAAAGCTTTTTGTTTTAAACCGTTTTCGGGGAAACTATTTTGCAACTTTTGTCAACTTTGTGCTTAAAACTAGTCCATATAAATGTATATCCCATCATTGTATCGTAGATTGCAGATTGCAGACCCCTAGTAGAACATCTCGTACTGGAACAGACTCCTCGAACGAGTACGACGCGGACAACGTGGTTCCTTTTCCACATCGCCTTCGGTGCTTGACACTCAAATGATGCTCTCGTCGTTGTTCCGTGTCAGTCGAATGCTCGTCGTCGTCGTGGTGGTGGTGGGCTCGGAACCGGAGCCAGGACTCGATGCTAGTCGTCGACCCATCTCGTGGTGCCGTGGCGTGGCGGGCGTTGTAAAGGTGGTGACCACAATATTCTCGTCGTCATACAAATCAAAATCCTCGTCCTCATCGTCATCCTCCTCCTCCTCATCGGAGTCCGTGTCGGTGTCCTCGTAGTCCAGCAATGCCGTGGTCACCTGGTTCTTTCTCCCAGGCACACCCACTGTCGAGCCACCAACCGCTCCCGCGTTCATACGTCGGATCTGGGCGCGAGGCGTTGCCCCAAGGCGCGGCAGAAGGGGCTCCCGACCACTGTGCATGAGGCGCTCGCTGTTGGCTCCGTTGGCGGCTGTCAGAGGAGCACCCTCCCAGTCGTCGGTGTCAGCGGGCTCGCAGAGGGACTTGGAGTGTCCGTGTTGGTACGTCGATTCCTCGGGTATTGTGTCTCTGTTGTGGTGGTTGTGTTGTGTGTGCGGTTTTGTTGTTGTTGTTGTTGTTGGTTGGTTGGTTGGTGTTGGAGGTGGTGACGGTCGATGGGTGGTGGATGATGTGAAGAGAAGGCGTAGAAAGTTAATGTCAAAGTTGTGATCAATTTTGGCTAATGAATTGATTTGGAGGTTTCAGGTTTTTGGGTCTTGATTTAGTAAATGTTGGGCATGAGGCTAAGTCTAAGTAAAGTACGAGTAGGGTTTTTAATAACTTCTAATAAAAAAGAAACTTAGGACTAAATTGAAAAGCACGGAATAATAAAAGGTAGTTTAATAAATACATACATATGTAGGTATATTTATTTTGAGCACTACAAAAAGCAAATTAAAATGGAACAAGAAATGGAAGTTCGGGTACAAAAGTAAGCGCTGAAGGAAGACGACGGTGTTTAAGGCACAGTATAACAGTTACGATAGAGGGGTATTCTACAATTTACATTTATCTAGGTTCTATCATAAATACAATACAATTTCTTAAGAGATTTCTGTACATCATGAGAGGAGAACCAGTCTGTTCGGCGTCTATTTATCGAAGTTTAAGAAATATCATTGTTAGGTATTAGCACAGTATATTAGATTGTATTTTTTTTAGTGGTTTTATTTAATTGTTTAGTTATTGTTGGAGTTAGTGGGTGTTATAACACATGCCCTTTACTTTTAGTACAACGATTAGAAGTTTTTGTCTAATACTTACACATAATTCGTGTGATTAAAGCCCATAAACAGATACACTTTGGTTTTAGGTGTTTTTTTTTTAATTTTTCTACGGAAGTTATCACAGGTGCTCGACTGTATAATAGTCTGGTGTCTGTGTGCATGGGCGTGTGTGTCTGTGTGTGCTATAGTACAGTATTTGGGTGGATTTAGTGGATGATTTAGCTAACGGAAAGTGCTCTGGCTCTGGCTCTACCTCTCTAGCTCTGTGCTCGGTTTCGGGTTTTGGGCTATTCGGACTCAATTGAGACGGCGCTAAAAATAATAATTTTTCATAAAATCGTTTACCAATTCATCGGCGTTCAATTATTTCTTATATTTCGACCTTAGTTTAGTTACTTGGTTTTATTTATTTATTTTTGGTTTTGGTTTTTTTTTTATTTATTTTTTTTTGTTGGGAATCATCACAAAACAAAGAAACACAGCACAGCAGACAATCGTGGGAACATTTAGTTAAAGTAATTTCCTTTTGTGTCTTTTTTCGTTTGGTTGTTTGTTAATGGTTAAGAAATTGCATTGCATTTAGTGGGGTTAGCTTTTCTTTTTTCTTGGGGGATGGGATTAAGGCAAGGATTAAGTGGAAAGCTGGACGGGAATTCGGATACACAAGTTGGTTGTAATTTATGTATATACAAATACGGTTAGATTCAAACACAGAAACATATAAAACATACAGAAGGAAAGCGTGCAAATGAAAATTTGACAATACGAAAGTAAAAGTCCAAAAATGGGATAAAAACTGTTCAAACTGGTATACATGGTGTATAAAAGTGGTGTCCAATAGATATACATCTGTTCATGACTGCTATAAGCACAGTTGTACGACTGTTGTATAACAGATATACAGCTGCGCCAGTTTGGGCACTGTTATACAGCTGGTATACAACTTTTTTAATGTTAAAACAATTTATCTGTTAAAAAGTAAAACTGCCTTGCAGCTGTCATATACAACGGGCATACAACTGTTATACAACGGTTATACAACGGTTATACAGCTGTTATATATCTTTTATACAACTGTTATACAGACTAAACCGAAACGAAAACAATAAATTTTGACTACCTCTGCAGCCCAGCATAATTTTTCGAATGCAGAAAGTGTATGGATACCAAAATAGATCGGATCCATTCAATGGAAACAATATCCTATGTATACATACAGACGATATACTATATACAGTGGGTAGAAATTGACGAGAAATTTGAGGGGCCAGCTTAGATCGGGCGGGGCGGGATGTATGTGTGCGAGTGCTGTGATTGAAGCTTCTGCCAATTGCAAAGGGAATGGGCAACCACAGAATCGATTAGATACAAGTTAACCAATTCCATTTGGGACTACATAGTTGAGATGAGAAAGAGATTGCTATCAAAGTTCAGGCCTACGGATAGAAGGGGGATAACTGACTGTTACTCTACAATGATATGCCTTGATCTGTGATCTTTGATCTGTGGACTTTATATATACAGTATATAAAGATAGTGTTTGTTAGTATATATGTATGTATATATTCACAGTAGTATATGCTAGTGTATGCGACAGTTAGACTGTGTCTCTCAAGGTTCACAGAGACTGGAAATTCGATTAATGGCCGGTTTGGTTTGCGCTCTAGACATTTTCGATATCATTACTATATTCATTACTTGGGATAGTAGTATGTGGCGCTACTCTCCGATGTGGTGGAGGTGGGCGTGGAGCTTGAGGCGCTCCCTGTTGTGCTTTCTGTTGGATTGTTGAAGGTGTTGTTCTTGTTCTTGGAGGTGGATGGAGTTATTGTTGTTGTTGTTGTTGATGGTGTTGTTGGAACTGTTGTTGTTGTTGTTGAAGTAGAAGGTCGAGTAGAAGTACAAGGAGGTGGAGGAGAAGGAGTTGCTGTGATCTTGCTTGATTCTAGTAAGGTAGCGGCTCCCGGACTAATATGCAAAATTCTACTGGGTCTGCGTCCAGTTACAATAAGTCTGTAAAATAATCATCAACGATAGATAGACACAGGACACAGTTGCTCAACAATACAACACATACGCACACACATACAAAAGGTTGTTTTGCTTGTTGTTGTTGGTGAGTGCGAAACATATTTTTGGAATATTTTAAAAGCAAATGTAATTAAAAAGTTTCAACCACTTTGCTATGCCTTCGCCGGGAAAACAGGGTGCAACAAAAGACCATGGCAGTGGAAACACTTATGGATGGAATACAAAATAATCATGATTTATTTTGGAAATCTTCTGGGATATTAAAAAAAATCCAATACAAATTGGTGTAACAAAAAAAAATTTCGAAATTTTGTGTTTTTTGTTCACCAATGGAAAAACTCAAACAAAAGTAATTCTTTGGTCTATAATTTAGATGGAATAAAAATAAACAATTCGAATAAACATTTCAATTCAGTAATCAATAAAAAGTTGGGGGGAAGTTGGGGATTTTCTTGAGGATTTGATACTTGGAATTGGAGCCATTTCTTCTATAAAATAAAAATAATAAATCTGTAAGGAAAATCTACAGGGGAAAGGTTGCGGGATTTTCTGTATTACAAGTTAAAAAGTTTACTGAATTCAAAACGTACTCTAAAAGTTCGTGATTTCTTGCTTTTAAGAATATTTAATAAGATAACTTTTTTGAGAAATTATTTGGGCTTAAAAAGTAGCAAAATTTTGAATTTAGAACAAATTTTGGCAATAATAGGAAATCCCTTTAAGCCAATGACTGAAATGGGCAGAAATATAGAGGATACTTTTCTTAATTTTATTAAGTTGGAATAGGGCTTAAAATTCATTTTTTAAATCAAAATAATTCAGCCTTAGGAAAGGGGAAAAAATTGTTTTGGTATCAATTTTGTTCGTTACAAAGAAGTTTAGAATATCAGGAATTCAGAACTTGATTACTCATGACAGGATATTAAGAAAGTCGCGCAGAAACAAAAATTACAACGCTGGAAAAAGACGACTTAATACGATTTTTAGGCGGAAATTTAAAAAAATTTCCTTGGGTTTTTTATTTAAAGTATTAGTTTTAAAGAAGTTTTGGTTTTAAAAAGCGTAAAACAAATTCCATTTGTTGGATTAGTTTATTCGTAGTGAAGAGGACTATCCACCGGAATTAAAAAGGTTTAAGACTTAAATTTAAAAAAATTGCAATGAAGCTACTACATGCTCAAAAACAATGCATTTTTGGTTCTGCATGTTTAAAAACACGAAAATATTTGTTTAGCTCACTCTTTTGATGTCTTATTTAATTATTTATTTGTATTTATAAGAAAATCTACACTTATCTAATTGAAGCATTGGAAAATAAAGAGAAGTAAGCTACGGATTGATGTCAAAATGTAAACAAAAATCAAATGTATTTCAGGTATTAGTAAAGAAAGAATATTAATAAGCTAAAAGAAGTATACAAGCGCCAAAGCAAAAAACAAAATCATATTGAAATGGGCCTCACAATAAGAGAAATAAATATAAACAATTAAAGAATTACTTTTCGTTGCCAATCAAAGCACATATGAGACCCATTTCAAACGATATCAGCCATGATATTGTACAATACGAAACATTTGATGAGTTATGTACATATCTACACAAAATCAATGGAACAACATAGACATATTCGTGTATATTTGGTGTGTGGCCAAAAAGGAGAATGGAACTTACCCGCTGAGCTCCAGCATGGAGCCGCGACGAACATTCCGCCGATGGCTGGCGGTGACTGGAAACGGGCCGGAGTGTCCGTCCGGACCCAGTTGATGGTGGGGGACCATGCCACCGCTGGCGCCGCCGCCCAGCGAACCCGATGATATCGACTGGGAGCGCTTGTCCAGGCGCGGATTGTGCATGGACGTGGAGGGGGCTGTGCTTAGGGCCACACCTGGGGGGCCCAGAATCATAGTTGAAGAAGGCACAACCATGGGATCACCGCTGGCAGTGGCGTCCACGGCATTGGAGCTGCCGATGCCAATGCTGCCGCCCTTGGAACTGGAACTCTCACGCCGGAAGAGACCTATGACGGACTTGGGCTGTTTAGGCTTGTTTATACCACCTTTTTGTTGGGTCAGTTCGGATCAGTTTTTGGATCGGTTTCGGATCAGTTTTACAACAAGTTTTTACATGGTGTGGTGGCGAGTGATGGTGTTTTTTATTATTTTTTGGTGGTATGGAGCGTGGAAGTGGGGCAACAGTTACCGAAGGAAAACAATGCGGGAAAAGAGAGAAAGAAAAACAAAGTTAAGAAAAAATCACAAGAAAAATCAACAAATACATTAAACACACAAAAACTAGGGTGGTGTAATGGATTTTTCTCTTCGATTTCATTTGAATTTTCGATGGTGCTTTTAAACGAAACAATTAAACCATATATATACACACATACTGATAGATAGGATCGATATATACAGATTTGATTCGAGGACTAACAGTCCCCCTCCAAATGCCAATTTACAATCAAATCAAATGAGAAGATAAGAAGGAAGACCCCTCAATAACCGTTTGAACGTTAGTTTTCAGATTTGTGTGTGTTTTCTCTCCCCCTTTGGGGGATTCCTGGAACCATCGTTTACAGCTCTAGTACTCTATACATTACCTAGGAATGTTGCGCTTGGGGAATTGTAGGCCAAGTACTCCTTGTTTGAGGCCCAGGCGGGAAACTCGTTCTGCTGCACTGCATCCGTGCATTCGTCTCCGCCGCGCTTCCACGGCAGCTGCGATTCAGTTGCCGTGGGCGTGGCCACACGTCGTTCTCCATCCGATTCGCGGGACAGATTCCGATCTTCCTCGGGTATGGGATTTTCGGCCACTAGATCACAAATGAAAAGGCATTGAAAAATACAAATATGTCTCAAAGTCGAAGAGATCTATTGGTAAGGCTTTGCTCGGGCATGCAGCATAGAGTTTGTACACTGCATCGATCGCATTTGGAGTAGGTTATTTTCTTTCTTTTTTTGGGTGGCTTGTGTAATTCGATCGGCATTTCGGATATATCGTTCAATGGAATAGAAACAAAAGCGCAGTTGATGGGCGGAGGAACACGAGTCAAATGGGTTTAAAAGACAAACAAAGTGCGCAAAACTTAGGTACAAGAATTAAATAATTATATATCGAATAAAAATATAAGATAATATTCCCTATAACAAACAGAGTTTCAAAATTACCACTAAAATATATGGAAGAATCTTCAATAGTATAAATTACAAAACTATCTCTAATTATATGCTTTTGAATGATTTTCTATACTTTCAAGTTTTGATTCAAATCAAGAAATGCTTACAAGAAATCAATTTAATCTTCCTTAATATTAATATATCTTTTTGAGCCTATCAATATCAATCAATAAAAATCCTCTAGGGCCTAGGCGGATATCATTTCCGATACCATAAAGTAACTTCGATACCCGAGTCGATATGGACATGTCTTTCTCCCCTTATATTCTCGCCTAGCTCTCAGCGGCTAGTTCAATGAGTCCAATGATATCACTCTGAATAAAGTGTATTTCAAAATACTGAAATCCAAAACTTTGAAGATACAATGAATCCTTATACGCAGAATCATAAATATCTTTTTGATTGCCTAAAAACGTTGCGATTGGATAATTTTTTGTTAGAATGAATAACTACAGCTAAGCAGATCAAGTTTCGATACATGAAAAATTGATTTGGAATCCAATCTCTAACAAAATCTACCTACACTGACCCCAAAGCAATATCCAAGCTTGGACCACCTTCATAAACCCTAATCACATTAAGGACCTGTTCACTCTACCCCTAAAAAGAACCTATCCTTTAAATTTGTACAGTAAACACGTGAAATATACTTTATACCTAACTCCATTTTAAAATAAAAATTAAATAAAAACTATAAATGTAAAAAATAAGCAAGAAATTGTCATGCACAAAAATGCCATGCTTTGCTTTAATGTTTCTTCTTTTTTCATTTTAAACGTGTTTTTTATAATTTCTTTATTTTTATATGGTACAATTTTGGACAAAAATGCAAGAAATTTTAGGCTTTTGGCCAAAGGCAACTTTCAATTTCATTCGTGGTCTAGATTCCACTACCAATCAATCAATCAATCAGCCAATCAATCAATCGAGTTTCAATCAATGGCAATTGCCGCTACAAGCAATTTGACAATTTTACGTTAACGATGGACGAAACACAATGGTAAATGACAGCTATTTTGAGATGGGTTTCTGGTCTACATCTAAG
Organism: Drosophila helvetica; assembly: GCA_963969585.1. Lineage (NCBI taxonomy): Eukaryota > Metazoa > Arthropoda > Insecta > Diptera > Drosophilidae > Drosophila > Drosophila helvetica. The sequence goes on along the minus strand of OZ018402.1, from coordinate 11,627,760 downwards.
TAACACTTAACATGGGTTACAATTTTCGAGAACAAATCAAAGGATTAGAACGAAAATAATACAGATTAGACACTAAATATAAATGGTCAAACTTAATCAAAAATAGTTATCAAATCGCGCAAAGTGCTGAGCACAAAATACGATTTATCGTACAGATGCAAAAGATGCCGTACTAAGCTCAAGGCACTCTATAAACGAGCTTGGATATATGACTGGCATTATACGAGTATTATAAGAATTATGAGTTCAAAGTACACATAATGTTGGTAATGTACGAATGTATTTTGTGGATGTATTTATGGTTAAATGGTAGCTACGCCTTGAATATATAGAAAACTTGTAAAAACTATTTCGGAAAAGGTTGGAAAGTTGTTCCTTAATTATGAAGAATATTCTAACAAAAATGGTACAACTTTAGTCATAATTGTTAAGGAATTACTGATATATTACATCAGGTAAGTGGCATACTTTCTTTTAAGAAGAAATTATATGAAATATATTTAAGAATGATTCCAGTTCTTAAGACCCACTATCTGGTTTAAGTCTATCTGATTCCTTTGGCTATAGGTTTATTATTTTATTTTTTTTTTTTAGTTTATTTTTATTGATTTATTATGAATTTTTTTTGTTTATAGAAGAGTAGCTTTTAAGCATATCAAGGGTATATTTTCATTGTATAAGGAAAGACGTGTATCCCTAAATGGAAGGAAGGCATTATTTTGGATTTGGGATCTCAAGGGTACAAAATATTGTACAAGCAGGAAAATGTACACTAAAATATCTATCTGTACAGGATCTTCCCTTACTTCCGTTCACTGCTGATTTATGAATGATCCACAAAGATACATAATTCTAATGTAGGATGTAACTATATATCTAAGCATGTTTGATGAGCGAGAGGAGTGCATGGCTTCTGCTGGCATTCAATGTTTAATCTTTTTGTTTCGTGTTTCGGTATGGATTGATGATGATCTTGGTTCTGAATCTGAATCTGGATGATAATCTTTTACCAATGCTCTGGTATGAACGATCCCGTCGCCAGGGCAATATCAATTCAGCCGCTGTGGGTCCAACTGGATCCGGCGAGTCTAACTCGGAGTCGGGATCATCGGCCTTCGGCGCATAATGCTGTACGACGATGCGCGCCTTGGAGGCATCAAAACCGGGCAGGTTTTGTATATGGGCTATCAGGGAATTGTTATTCGCGCGATCCGAGTCAGCTAATCGTGTGCACCGATTTACATATTGATATATATATATTTTTTTTTTTTCAATATTATTTTTGCGCCCAGCAACAGATTTTTGCAACAGGTTTGTGTGTTTTCGAAATAATTTGGGAAGGCATAAAACAAGAAAAAAAAAATATAGAAAGTTCGTTGTTATAGCTTTTATTAGGTGTTTCTCATTTAAAACTGTAGGAGGATAAAAAAAACATATGCACAATACAAAAAAAAAAAGGAACACAAGGAAAAAGTTAAATGAAATCATCAAAAGGGCTAGCAGAACTTTCTCCAAAGGGGAAACGAAACAAATTGCATTCATCTTTGGTTGAAATGAATGGTTTAATCAAACAATCAATCATATATATTTACCTACGTAAACCTTGTGCTACTTTACTCAAACTATTCGATTGGGTAGGTGTGTTTTTATCGTAGTTTCTTTTATGTACAATAACTGTTTAAAAACCTTTTGAAGATTTCTTTCATTTTTTCACAACCGAAAACAGAAAATATTATTTAAAATGATGGCATTTTTGCGTGAACAAAACAAAAAAACACAGGATCGAGTCGAACAAGGATCAGATGGTAAATATCAGATATCGCCATATGACTGCTGATAGAAAAAACAACTTTGGTTCACAAAAAGGAGAAAAGGTAGTGTCGAAACAGTGTCCATTTAGAGACAGAGGATATGTGGGACGGCGCCCCTCAACTCAAAGCATTAGTAACAAAATCAAAGTTAAGTATTTAATAAATATGGAATTATATATACGCTCATATACCTATATAGAGATCGTTTAAAATTACTTACGTGATGATTTGGCTGTGAAGGTCAGGCCGTCATCCCAATCGTCGCTGGGGCCAACAACATTGATCTCGTTCGGATTCTGTTGGCTCTCCTCGGCTGTTTCATTAAGCACATTGTTAATATAGTCTTTTGAATGTTTTCAGTTCGGGTTTAACAAAATGAATGAGGACACAGGCAGAGGCAGTAGTGTATGGAGTGTGTTGATACAGTTTTAGTTACAGATTTTTGTGGTTTTTATTCGGCCAATTGTGTGTGTAGGATTTGGTGTTGGCAGCATCGTTTTGGACGGGGGAATGCAGGGAGAAAGAGAATAATTTTTGGATGGGAAAATCAATTATTTGCCAATTTTTCAGAATATTATTTAAATATATGTCACATAAAATGAAAATGGTATGAGTATGGGTATGGCGGAGAGTTTGTAAGGTTATTTTTCTTTAATTTAAGCCAACAAAAATAACAACACCGCTGATTGAAACCTTAGAAACCCCCTTTTCATGCACAAATATTTAATTTAAAAAATAAATAATATAAATTTTTAGTAGGTTGTTTCAATACAAATGAAGGAACATGAGTTTCTAGATATGAACAGCGCTTGATTATTATTTAATTAATTACAAATATTTTTAGTTTCAAGGCTGTGTACAACTAAAGAAGATATCTACATTTTGAGAGATTTTTTCTACGAAAAACTTTTGATCTGGGAACATAGAAATCTGTTCCGATTTGATTAGAATTTGTTTGATTGCTGATTTGATAGCATTTCATTTACCTATTTCTAATCTACGATATTTGTTAAGTGAATTGTGAGAATGTCTTTTTCTGTACGATTTTTTTCGTGAATGGTTTGAACTCGAACTCGTACCATTGGAGAGCTGCTTGGTGGTGCCGTTCTGTTGGAAATCATGGAAGGACACATGATTCTGTTTCACATTCTCCTTGGGCTCCTGTGTGGTGCAAGAGAATATCCATTATTAAAGAATACATAATTTATACGAATTTACTAACCTTATTGTTGGCACCACGTTTGCTGCGCTTGTGATGTTTGCGATCATTGAACATCCTTCGGAAATTCATTTGCATTTTGTAATTGACCTGAAAGAGAGAGATGTTACCATGAGTTATCCGATCAAGTGATTCAGAAATTGTAAATGCAATATGATTTGTTGTATGTGTACTGATTGCTTTCTTGCGGACGAGACAACGACTCACCTGTGTGGACAAATCTCTGTCATCTACTGCGTGTCGGCTATAACTAAGACGACGGTGCTGTAAGAACATTGATGGAATGCAAATTAGGTTTCAAAATCATAAAAATGCCAGGCAAGAAGTGATGTAGTTAGACAAAGTTTTTCAGTTGCAATTAAGGACAATTGAATATAGTATAGTAGATATAAAGTACGATTAAATTGTCTGGATAACTAGCAGAAACATGAACGGAGCAAGTGTAAAACGACTTTCCATAACATTTGTACAGCTTATGAGTAGAGATTAACATAGATCAAGTGCTCGTGCCCAGTACGGACTAACATTTTTGTAGGACTCTTCGGTTAACCGAAGTCTAGTTTTTCTAGGATATATATTGTAAGTACTATAAGTATGTGAGAACACAACAATTATTAGACAGACAACATGTATATTGGTTGGTGTATAGTATAAATGTAGCTTTGGTTTGAGTAAAGTGTAAAAATAATTCAATGCAATTATAACAAATTAAAGTGCTTAGAAATGGGTATTTCTGAAGAGGGATATTGAAAAGAAAGCCGAGGAGGGAGTTAAGCATTAAGAAAGTAGGGAAAAAGCTACCAAATCATATCAATAAGTAATAATAATAGTAAATTAATATCAATTGTTATAAATATATTTCAGGAAAAATAAACTAAGATATAGGTTAAATATTCCAAAAGAAAGTTGAACTGCTTAAGGCAATTTGTGTTCAAGTATTTTTGTAAGTGTCAACATTAACTTTTACGATACGAAACATTTACAATAGATATTTTCAAAAAGATATTTTTCTTTTATATTGAAATATTTATATAATACTTTATTTAAAAAAATTGTTTTGTGTGATCTGTTATTCATTTCTACAGTTTCGGAAATATAATACAATTAAATTCTTCCCTTATTTATTGGAACTTTTGGGAGATGCTTTTGAATGCATATTGTGTGTTCACTTATAGAATGGTTCTAACTTTTAGGAACCTTTGACATTTGAGAGTGTCTTCAGTAAATAATTCGCAAAATAAGGAGGATTGTATTTTTGTGTATGGATGTTAGCAAATGTCTTATAACTTTTATTTAAATGTTGAATATCTTGTTTTGAATATCTAATTTTTCCCGAAGCTCGCACTTTCGCAGAGTATAGAATATATTCTTTACTTATATTTTATATAAGGCAAAAGTGTGGATTAGCTAGAAATAGAATATGTCAAGAATTGGGAGCTATCAATTTTAATGTGGAATATTTTAGGATATTCTTTAATTTATCTATATAATTTACACGACATGTATATTGTTTTTTAATTCGTGCGACCGAGCGTCGAACCCAGGTTTAAATCGAAATTAAATATGCCTCGTCATGCACACGACATGTATTTCCTTTTTCTAGGCCATTCTGTTTTTCACATTGGCCGTCCATGGCATAGATCTACGGCCTGTACTTCCTAATTAAATAATCACTCATATTCCCCTGTCTATTTGCTTTCCGGATAATGCATATTAATGGGCGGATTTAAGCATTGCCTTTCATTAATTAAATAATTAAATGAATAGTATAAGATCATATTAGAGAACACCAATTAGAGAACATTTAGAATAGTGGATTACGAGATTAAAGTTTTTGTTGGTTGCAATCAAAGAGATACAGAGACACACACAGCACAGAAGGATCGTGTAACATTTAACAAAGTTTTGAGTTTCATAGTTAATCCGAAACGAAGTTTATATCAAAAATCAATCAAGAAACAGATCAAATCAAATAGAACTAAAACCAGTTAACCAATTTATTCGTACCATTTGTATTGAGGCCTTTATCGAAAATATATATCGATAATAAATCGATAGTTTATCGAATTTTTATTATTATTTTTTTGTGGTTTTTTTAAAGCACACGAAAGCGGATTTTGTATTTTTTTTGCAACACGTTGTCGAGAAGTTGATGTTGAGTAATCGAAACAACGGGAGAGAAATTAAATAAATGATTAATCACAAATATATCTATAGATGTATATAATATATAGTATAGTATAGTCGGCGGATTGAGGCTATATAGAGCTAGAAAGCGTAGAGTGTCTCAAAAACTAAATGCCCAAAAGTACAAAGAACAGAAAAGCCAAAAGTGAAGAAGTTACAGTAGAACTCTTGGCATAAATATAGGTTCTTCAGTGAATTACTAAGTAGAGATACAGGTAGGCACAGACAGAGAGAGAGAGAGATAGAGCGAAGAAGTGGTGACAGATAGATTGACGGATATAGTCAAAAACTCTTTGGGCTGGTGGTGTGCTAAACTTGTACGCTATATAGAAAATCCAACCAAAAGAAAAGTGACTGCAAAATTGCAGAACGAAACTGAAACGAATGGATAGTGTAGTGGATTCCTTTTTCGAATGATACATACCCTTCTATAAGGCTTCAGCTCTTCGGCCAACAGATGATGGATCTTGGCATCAGTCAGATCCTTCTTGGATGGATTGTAGTCCAGCTCAGCCATGTCCAGATTCCGACATGTATTGTCTAGATTTGTCAGACTGGGACTGCAAAATCACATCATGATATTATTATATGCTTATCAATGAAAGAACAGCACAAGCTAGAGAGATCAGTTCTAATAGTTTCAAAGAGAGTAAATCATACAAGTGGTTAAACGAATTTCAGATCAACAGATCTTTATAGAGACGTGTAGGTTGGTTAGTGGCCAGATTAAATTGAACTAAAGTTTTGTGCAGAGTTTCATGCTAATTCTACAAGAGACAGATTTGAGTGTTTCTGTTCGTACTGCATGCAGATCGATCGGTCGATCGATTGGTGTGAGTACAGGCATATCATATTGAGAGCATCGGTTTATCGTGCCGGATTCAATCCAAAATTCGTTTACCATGTGGTATATATGGTTGGCGGTGCCCACCTGACACCAATATAGTTATTGGTATAGTTCCTAAACAAGGCGCTCATCGATTCGGTGCCAGTCATCTGGCCAATTGTCGAGGGATTTCGACGCATCACCTCCATGGCATCGCGCATTGTTAGCTTCGAGTACGTCTCAATGATCTTCGGTTCGGCTCCCTGAAGGTACAGGTACAAGTGAAAAGGATGGATATATTTTATATATTTTCAATTCCTCAAAAGGGTACAAAAAACAAAATTGCTTAACACTAATCCTCTGCACCGCCTTCGTAAAAGCGTCGGCGCGGAACGGTTTTCGTCTTTCGTTCTGCAGGCTTTGCGGTATTTCTATTCAAATGCTTCTCATAGTTTTGCATGGGTATATGATCCAATAAATGCAATTCATTCACTTCCTGTGTGGCAGGATTTAGGAGGTGTGTTTTGTTTTATCCTCTACAAACAATCCTTTCCTACAAATAACAAAATCTCACCTTCAGATCCCTTATAATGAGTGGGCGAATAAAGCGATTGTCGAAACGCTTGAATTTATCACGCACATTATAGTTGCCCGTCTTGCCTACAATATCCTCAATGCCAGCCATCAAATGATCCATAAACTGGAAGTCATAAGCCATAAATCACAAAATATCTATTACGGCTATAAAGAACCATTACCCTCTCGTGTATACGCTCATTCATGGAGGGTTTACGCTTATTCGCACGCTTCACATTCAGTATGCTGACCAGCGGCTTGATGGTGATGCCTTGTAGGAAGACGGTAAAGTAGATCACAGCTATGGTGGTGGTCACAAACATATTCTTCTGCTTGACCACATTCTCATCGACCAGCAGGACCAGGGCAAAGGCCACAGCGCCACGCAGGCCGCCATATGACATCACAAACTGATCCACACGCGACAGCTTGTGCAGACGGAAGCGATTGGCAATGGCCGTTAAAAGGATGACACCTAAAAATAGCAGAGTTTAATATGCAATTGATGTACAAATCAATCATAGATATACCCACCTAACACCCGAAAGACAGAGCAAAAGGTAATGGTTAGGACCACAAACCATGTATTCCATACATGCATATTGTTGACCGTGGCTACGCCTAGGAACATAAAGATAATGGTCTCCGCCGAACTGGATAACATCTTTAAAGCATATTTCACGGTTGTATGCGACTTTTGGGATATATTCGACTCAACATAGTTCTTCATTGTAATTCCACAGAAGGTAATCCTTTAGAAATAAAAGATATTTGAATGTATTGCTGTATCACACATTTCTTGCTATATTCTATACTCACGCCAATATACCACTCATGTGAAAGATTTCCGCATTCAGATATGCCAGATAGGCCATCACAAAGATGAATATGGGTTCAATTACACGCACATGATCGGTGAAACGTGTCACCAGCCCTGTAAGGAAGCCCCAAATGACGCCAATGGCTGTGCCACCTAGGGCCACAATGAAGAAGGAACCGCAACCGCTAAATATATCCTGGGGTATCACATTGTCCAAGCCAATGGTCGTGTAGCCCTCCATCATGTGATACATGACAACCTGTGCGGGAGGAGAAGAAAGGGAAAGTTAGCCCTATTGCATCCATTAAGTATGTCAAGCGGCTCTTGACTTAATTGTTCCGACATCCGTGGACCATCCATCTATCCATCAATCAATAACGTTGTTTGCTTACCGTAACGGCATCGTTCAGCAGGGACTCGCCAAAGACAACAATATACAGGATCTCATTGACGTGTATCTCCTCGAATACAGCCAGCACAGCCACCGGATCTACGGCGGATATCAGCGAGGTAAACAGGAAGATATCCATCAGTCCGGGCGTCTGGTCCTCCCCATAGATTCCCGTCAATCCGCAGGCATACAGTGCACCGCCTGCATAGAGAGAAATCAGAAAAAGATGAGGATGAGTGGATGCATTCACGTAATTTATATTCCAACCCATCAATTCCTGGTACTTAATTAGAGATTGTCCCCACACATTGCCGGGCCAATCGATTGCAGTTTGTGTGTGGCATTGACATTGAACTACTACTCGTACGAGTAGTATAGTATGTCGAAGATACTCAAGTCAATTGATACACGAGCTCTTCTGTCAGTAATTGAATTTGTAACTACGCAAAATGATTGTTTGCCATGGCTATTTGTTCAAGGTTCTTAAGTGGACAGATACGGATACCCGAGAAGGTGATAAACAATGGTAGCTACTATATTTGAGCTCTTTCAAAGGTGCTTAGTTGAGGTTTTTTCTAAGAATTCGATGAATGGAAAGCTACAGAGACGAGCTACAGTCGTGGTCACCCATTTGAAGGGTGCTAACGGGGTCACCAATAGGCATTTTTATTTTAGAAAAATATGTAATTTGTTTATTTGAGTATAAGTACTCCAAATCTATTGATTAAATTGAATTCCTACCAGGTTTTCCTTACTAGGATGGCCAAAATACCGACGGAGAGGAACATCTGTATGTTACGTCAAAGGTGTTTACTGTTAGTTTTTTTATCTTTCGGTTCATAGACTCTTGATTTCTAGGTCCAATTCCATTTAGAGATATTGGAAATTCTTTATGAAATCAGTCTCCTCTTCTACGGTACTGTGGGTTTATGTTCAACTTTACAATAATTCAGGATGTCCAGTGTTCGAGTCTTACTCATTTATTCTGGGCTTAAAATATGTACTAAACAAATACCTGAGCTTTTTCCTTATTTATCAACTAAAATACTCATTTATCCCCTGTAATACTTCCTGCATTAAAAGCTTACTTTTATAGAGAACATCAAACTCTTCAGAAGCCACAAAACAATCTAGTTTTTCCCAGATACGATAAAGTAGTTGGAATATAAGAATGAAGCTTAAGTTCCCAACTAAATAAATGACTAATGAAATGGGAATTTTCCAAATGAATGGCGATAGACACTTGTACTCGTACTCGTACTCGTTCGCGTATATCTACTGTGATGTTCTCGCTCGCATTCGTATGTAATCCAATTTGCTAAACATAAGTAATTGCCATCTGGGGATGGGTATGGGGATCGGGTTGTTGAATGGTATTGTTTGAGGCAACTCAAGCGTGTATCCCCCGGCATCCGTTTTGGCGGTGTCGGTCGTTCATCTAACTTGGCGTCTGTCCACTCCCCCTTTGTATCACTTGGAACATTGTTTGCTATGCACATCAATCGCATGTTTTGTTACACTTTGTGTAAATCACTTCGAAAGCGCTCTTCTCGTTACAAACTATAACCAATGCCGCGCCTCCTTCCCTGACCGTCATATGTCTGTCTGGCGATGTCTGTTCGCGTGCCACAAAATTTATACAGGGCGGAAAAACGAATCATTCATACATTGTCTCGTCGCAGCTTTGTTTCAATGGAGATGATTCATATGATTCAAGCTTTACTTTGCTCATCTGTATGAGGGGTCTAATTGGTGGCTGCGGCTGTAGCTGGGGTGTTACCTGCCACCTTTTTTGTCACATTTTTTTGGCTAATTGGCCAGCATGTTGACAAAAACGGTTTTCTTGCTTGTGTTTCTAATTGACGGCTGGATTTTTTTGATTATTTTTGTCATTTGAGAGGTGCTTAAAAAGTGGACAATTCATTGGACATTCGGTTTGAGGGATGCTCAAGAGACGCGTATAGCCGTTTCACTAACTGAATAGTGGAAGCGGGGTCACCAAGTTGAGTTTCGGCTTCCCTTCTATGATTTTTAACATTTTACTTTTTATATCAGTTCAACTTAGATCTACTCACTAGTTTAGCCTTTCTTACATTTACATTGTCTTTACATCTTTCTTACATCTTTCTTACATCTTCCTTACGTCTTCCTTTCGAGGTCACCAAATCGATTTTTGGCTACGTTGCTTCCTTTTTAGGATACTTGAGCATTTTGGCGATACATTTTCTATCATATTTAAACTACTTTGGTGATTCATTCAATCTAAATTAAAATATATTGTAGGGTCACCAAGTCAGGCAATATAGAAACTGGGTCACCGAGTTGAATGTTGGCGTTCTTCGTTTTTATGATAAATACTGTAACACTTTGGAACTACAGTTTTCGACTTACAAAACCTTCCAGATACTTTGGTCTTTCTTCCATCAAAAAAACTCATTATATGAGTCACCATAAATTGGGTAAAGAAATCTGGGTCACCAAAGCATCAATTCGCATTTTAATCCCAGTCATAATCTGAACAAAAATAATCTGAATATCCCATTTATTGATTGTTTTGTGGGAGTTAACTAACCAGCCCAACCCCTCGATGACCACACTTTCTACAACCTAAACAAACACGACATTAAACCCACAAATTAAATACATCCATTGACCAATAGTGCCAGTAGTTGATGGACATAGATGGATGGGATTACAGAGAAAATGGAAGACAGCCATAGCCATCTGCCCACCACCTTTATTTATCAAGCCATCAACTAAAGGACAAAGAAAGAACTCTCACTGGATATCAGGTTCTAAGTTTAGTCCTACACCCCACTCACCGATTGTGGCTATATTAAAGATGGTTCCGACAACGGCCATCAGCAGGATGGTTCCGAGGTTGTCGAAGAACAATCGATTGGGCATAAAGTACCCCGCATCCAGGATAATCGGTGGCAGCATATAGAAGAAGAACGTGTTGGGGGTCAATGGGGAGACGGCTACATCGGTGCAGAAATACAGGACTACTCCGATGACCACGCCCACAACAATCAGTAGACATGATTCCGGAAATATTAGATGCAATTTGGGCGTCATATGGAAACCTGAAAGTAAGAAAAAAAAACATAAGAAAATATGAAAATTATAACCAAAACATAAACAGGCAATTTTGCAACGCAATTGATGATGGATATATATACTTTCTAAATAGGTATATATATCTATATATTTCTATATGGAGCAGTCGGGTGGGCAAAAATATTTCCCTTAATTACGAAACGCTAAAGTTTTCTATCTGCTGTGTGTGTGGCGGTGGCTATAAAAGCCGAACAAAATTTCCATTTCAATGATGGCAAATTTGCATGCAATTTGTAGCAGAACGCTTTTCTTTATCCTGTGGGCTATGTTAACCTTTAACCTATTTGGGAGTAGACATTCTTTATTGCTGTTACAAGTTCGGTTTTAATGTTTTATTCCTTACATTTTGAGTTAAAGGACAAATAAGAAAGGGAGCGAACCAATGAACTGAATCATCGTTCCTATGGAATGGTTCTTTATGACGTATGTACGTACTAGTATATACATGTACGATAAGATATGTCGAAACAGTGAAAGTCTCACTGGGATAGAGTGGATAGGGTGGAAAGAAATTCCTACAGAGGCGCTGCCATTTACTTTGAGAAATTAGTTCCTATTAAACAGCAATAGATAATGATGGGTTCACCTTAACCTTAAAACCGTTGAAATAAACGATTTTTACGTAAAATTTCCATAAAATTTGTATTCGAATTTAATCTTTAAATTTTGTTTTGTTTTTTTCAACAAAATATCGCTCGTAAAAATGTATACAATGTTGCTTATAGTCTGCAGTAAAGAGAACATACCAAATAAAGTTTTTAATAACTGAACTTTTTCATAGTTCCAAGGCTATTTCGATTCCCACTCTTAATGATATTCAGGAGTACTCGTACATATAAATATTCTATGGGGCAAGAAATGCTTTCTTCTTTTGCAAAAGTGGAATACACAAATATGTTGATATCGTTTTAAAAATAGGACAATCGGAAGTAGAACGCATGATATATTGGCGGGAGATGTTTTATTTATAAAAACTAATCAGACTTTGTAGGCGGATCGATCTGGAAATGGCCCGTCTATCCGTTCGTCTGTATGTCTGTCTGTTCGTTTGAAGGTTGTTCTACATTCTCGTAGTTCTCGCAGACCATCACAGCTTAGGCTACCATATTTGCTATGGAGGCTATTAAATTACTCAAACAAATCTAGTTTATATTGGATTTCTGCATAGAAAGAGTTCTGGTTCCATTAACAGGAAGTAAACGCAGATAGTCATCTGCTATAAATGTGTTATGTCTCGTATTACCATTTATTTTTGGTCTCCGGAGGGTCCTTGACCACTTATTCAATTTCAGAAGCAGAGGCAAAAGTGATTTCCCACTTGAAAATAGAAATTGAAATGGTAACACGCCCAAAACGGACAAACGTCCTTGACGGCGGAAATGGATTTTCGACAAGTGCTAGGGCCAGGGCCAGGGCTAGAACCACCGACAAAGATATAAACGCTTATGTCCAGAGCCTGACATTGAATGCATTTCGAGCAGAACAAAAAGGCCTCCAAAAATATGTGCAAGTCTCAGGAGAGTTCCGGCCGAATGATTTGAATGATTAATGTAACCTCTGGGCCAGTTGTTGCTCTGGGGCAGGGCCAAGGTCAAGGCTCCGCTTGTGGCACAACAAATGTGTGGGCTACCGCCTGATGATGGCTGGACGCCATCAGCTTATGCAATGTCCTTCAGCCAGGACACAGACACGCGCAGCCCGACTTGTTGTAAATCTGCATGAAGGAAGGCAGGTTGCTGGGAATTACATAAACCATATTGATTTTATTCTGGCAGCAGCAGCAGCATCAGCAGGAAAGGAAAATCACGCCCACACTTGAGCAGGAAAAAGGCTTACGGCAGCTGGAAAAACGTACATCTCCATGATAATGGATTGTCTGCTAATCCAATGGGGGATTTTCCTCTTAATTGGCACGCAATTCAAATGATGTTCAAGACCACACTTTCAAGACTTTCAATTATTTTTTAGAGCTTGTATCCTAATCTTTTCGGTTGGGTGTATAGTATCTTTATCTTTATCTTTACAATGTATTCCCATGAAAACAAAAGTTGCTTTTCACTGGAAACATTGCCTCATGTGCGTCATGGGATGCATAAAAATATTATAAATAATTGCAAATATTTGCTACTGCGTCTGGCAGTTGAAGACCATCTCTCGTTGGGATTAACACGGTTCTGATCCCTGACACCGTTTGTTGTCGCCACACTTTTCCCTTGGATTGCATTTGTGATCTTGAGATGATTTCATTCTGGCCAGGGTTTACATGCGCACATGATAGGGGTGATGTCTCACTGGGAGAGAGCTGATGGTGGAAATAGCGATCCAGAGGCTGTGGCACTTTATATTCCATCTCTTTCTCTCTCTCTCTTAGTGAAGTGCGATACCACCTCTCTATATCTCCTTATAGAAAGATTTATCCCAGTGAGACTCGCTTTTTAATTAGTTTATTTCATTAAGAAAACTATATAAATAGAAAAAGGGAATATAGGATTTAGGCAACACAGCTGAATGATGCGAAAGTCGTTGGTTTGCTGTAAAAATTTCTTATAAGCGAAAGGACACTTGCTACGAATAACACGAACCAAGCCCTTTCGCCACGAGGGTCTCAGCATATCTTACGATAAGATACCCAAAATATAAAATATCATAAAATAAAATAAAAAAAAATATTAAAAAAAAAAATAATAATATAAAAAACATCCACTGCTTGAATGCATAGTTGCATTTTAGAAAATTATTTAAAAAAATATTTTTTTAATTACGAAAATTTTAAAGTTTTTGATCATATCTATTTTCAATATTATAGGAATATTTTTAATAAATTTGAAATGATATAATAAATATAATAATATACTATAATACAAATATGAAAAAATTGTTCATTGTTAGAAGGGATCTATAAGCTAGAGGCTACCACAAATCACAGCGTAACAGTTTTGTTACCCATAAAGAATAGAATTTCAAATGGAATTCTAAGATAAAACCGAAAATAAGAATCGAATATACATAGTGTGTGTTGTGTAACCCTCTACCGTGCTCGTGTAATCGTATGTTAAAAATGTTGATTGTGAAAATCCCTTTTACTTACCGATTTTGGCTATACTAGCCGACAGTATCCACACTCCAATGATGAACGGGGTCTTGACATGACCAAAGTCCACCTGGGTGAGCGGATACCGCTCTATCTCATGATGGCCTCCACCTCCATGTCCATCATCTCCATGTCCACCATCTCCATCTCCACCATCTCCACCATCTCCACCATCTCCAGCATCTCCACCATCTTCTCCATCTGCTTTCATCTCCAAGGCAGTTGCCTTCTCCAGGGATTGCGCCCGTGGCGCTTTCAGAGGCGGCGCTGTGGCATCATAGTCTCCTGCTGCCGCTGCTGTCTCTGGCAGCTGTGGATGCAAAAGATTCAGATATTGGGGGGAGTTTATAATTGGCCAACAAAAACCAACATCAAATATTTGACAGGGCATTTAATGTGAGGTGAGGAAAATCATGTCCAGAATAAACAGAAATCAAATGAGGGTTAACCGTGGGGAGCACACAGCACAGCACTCCCCCTTTAGCCATGGGTTTGGATAACGATTAGTAGCACGCCAACGGAAAATTACAATCATTTTCATTAATGGCTCGAATGGAACTCTGAATTTTCGTGAATGAATGGAACCGAAACCTAATGTCTATGCATAAATTATAGCATTCAGACCGCTGAAAATGTTGATCTAGGTCAGTGAGTGAGTGAGTCTCAACAAGAAGGCTAGACATCTATGGAATCTATGGATATATGTCACACAGATTCAATGAATATCGTACGTCGTACGAGTGTATACAGAATTAAGGTTAATGAAAGTCGTTTTTAGAGATACACAGATATGCGAGTATCTCTTCGACTTGAATGCGTAGATGACGTCAAAGAACTTTGCTAATTAATGGTTGGCTTCTCACAATGTGGTTTATGGGGTTTCAACAAATCAAATTTCATTGTCAATATCTATTTATAGAGCCATAAGGGTGGTAATAAGGAAATTTGTGCCACTTCGTTAGAGCCAGACAGAGATACACATAGATCCGAAGGCTCACTGAAATATAGCTAGACAGACAGACAGACTCTAAATCAAAGTCTAGCAAGTGTCGTCAATCAATCAGAGCCGGGATTATGATAAGGTATTTGTTAGATATCTCCCAGTCATGTGAGCTCTTGAAAGCTGTCATGTTCTCAAAGACAAGCGCAAAAATACTTTGGAGATTTATCACTCAACAAACAATTGATGGAAAACCTACAAAACCCATCAAAATAAATTTTCCATGAATCGTATTATCTTTTTTTTTCTATTTCTGTATTGAAGTATTTATATAGACACATCGCACAATTTTCTCTCCCTCTTCCACTCCTCACAATTGACATGTTTATTAGCTAATTTAACAGACGGAAAGCGACATGAAACGAGTATTGTGTAAATATTTTGTCAGTTTTTGTAGACTCAAATGCACTTCAATGATAACCAATGGAAAGGGATCATCAACTGCAATTGCAATTGCATTCCGAGTGGAATTTCTCATCTCTAGATCTGTTCGAATTGTCATCAAAAATATTTTCCCATCATCAAAACATTGCGGCGTCTTTCATTCGTATAAAACTAATTGGCTTTATTACGGTGATTAATTTATGATATTTGGGATGGAGTGCTAACTGTTTTCAGATTACACTCACAGACGCACCACTCCACTTTCTTTTGTAAATGAAAACTCTGTGGAAAATAGTCTTAGAGACAGACTCCATTCCGGACTTTTAGCAGAATTATTCAAAAAGAACATATCTACTTGATTGCAGAATAACTTTGCTATCGGAAGATTATTTTAGCCCGAATGAATATAATAAGTAGAGGCGCAACTATCGTTTGGCTCTTTGAATACCTGGCACTATCGGACACTATCAATGCCAGAGCAATGTGGTTTGAAGCCCAGATCGAGATTCGATATATAGGAACTAAGATCTGCTAGAGTCCTAGTGGCACGTGATTTATTATTATTATTTGATTTATTTTTTTTAGTAGCTCAAGTTCAAAAATGTGAATTTGAACAGCTTTAAATTAGTATTTTTAAATTTTACAACTAAAAGAATTCCTTATGTTTCTATAGCCTTATAACTTTGTTTCTTTCCACACTCTATAGTGTTTTATTACTCTATTTTTATCGTCCATATGGAAATTTAAATTTAATTTGAAAATCAATATTTACCCCTTTATATAGGATTCTAGATTTGAGACAAATATAAATATAAGTTTCCTATTCCTAACTATATGTTCTTCCTAATGCTAAATATAACCACTAAAACCCTGTAGTTTAAATAGTTTTTGCTTTCCTACATCGACTAAACGTTGCCCTCCCCCAACCAAACTTTGATTTCGTTTCGGAATTTCGGTGTGAAATTTTGTACTCACATTTACTTGGGTGACAGCTTCTCCATCCGCTGCAGAGGCCACGCCCACACTGGCACTGGTATTGGGGCGTGCCAGAGTGGTGCCCGCCAGCAGACAGAAAATGGCGCAAAGGACAAGCATCCTTCGGTCTAAAAAGCCACTAACAGCACCACCACCGCAGTGTGGCATCCGTCTCCGCCTCTGACTGCTACAGGCTGTTCTCGTCGGTGGTTGTTCATTAATTTTTGTATCAACTAAATCTATTCTGTGCCTGTGACTGGCTGTGGTTCCATCTCTAATCTCTATAGCACCATTCGAAGGACATTCCTTTCTGCTGCTCCAGCAGGCGCGTCTGGCCAGATTCATTTGCTGTTGCAGTGCCGGCGTGGCACTGTCGTAGTCCTGTTCCGTAAGGCGGGTCATTGTGTTGCCACCTTAAGGATATCCTGTGGGTTATTGGGGGTTTGCTTTCTGGCTGATTCGGACTACTCCATAGGCATAGGTTCGGGGTTACTCCTTAAAGCCTCCTTCTTGATTCTTTAGTTGCTGCAAGGAAAGAGTTAACAAATATTGAATTAATTTTTTGTCTTAATTTTTGTTATCACTCCCTTACACACGCGATTAGGCCCATCGACCGACCTTCCACAATAACCAATTGAAACTGGTTCAAACCCACCCATTTCACTAACCATGAAGACTGGTGCATCAGCTACATCGTCTATAGATCGATTGCCATATTTCATGCCATAATTCACACTTTAATCGATCGACTTTTGACTCTCTTTTCTTTTCAGTTAAAGCTCTCTTGTTGGCTTTTTGAAGCAGGTGCAAATACAAATGTGCTAAAATCTAGAGCTGAAATACCAATCCAATCTGTTGCTGCGGCACGTGATTTTCCACAATTTCCGAACCCACACCCACACTCACAATCCACCAGCCACAATCTACCAGATACGAGTATGTGTATAATTTATGGCGCGGGATCAATCATTCACACTTGATAATGATGGAATCGTTTACATACATTGCTCCGAAGGTCAATGTAATAAATATTTTGGGTTTGTTTTCGTTTTCGAGTTGTTATCGATTTTGTTTTATGAATCAGAAATACTATACGTTTGAAGGGAAATATTTGAAATAATTCTCAGTTGATTATGTTTTACTAGGGATTAGTTTTGTATAAAGTTTCTAGAGTACAAATTCGAATTGAGGGGATTTCAGAGTGGATTAAGATTACCGCTTCAAATGGATCAGATTTATAAAATATGCTAGATCGCCAATTGGTTCGTTCATTAGGTTCATAGGGAATCAGAATTATCAGAAATTCTGGACGTACGAAATCTGGACCGTAAGCCAAGACTTTGAATCGTCATCAAAGCGACTAAATAATACAAATCATTAGAGATAGTTTTGGAACCGAAACCGCAATAGGTTTTAATCGGTTACATGTGTAAACAAGGAGTAAAAGTAGTAGGAGAGGAGTACCAAAAAATATACGAATCTTCACGACTTTAACCGAAAGCGAATTTAATCAAATTTGAAATATTTTTGTATTCACCATTTGGAACAAGGTATGGAAACGGGTTTTAATCAGTTTTAGTTTAAAAACGGTTTTTGAAATATACATATCAACAACTTTCGAGAGATACTTACATATATTTCGGAATACAAAAATTTCTTTTGAAATAGTTAATAACTGCCTCTGAAACCATTTTACGACTTAAAGATGCATCTGATAAAAATTCTTGCATAAGAGGCACTAAATTTTTCATAAAAATAATCCCATTGTTAGTCTCTAGAATATTCCTCTAAATAAATCTGGAATTTTCCCAAATATTTTGTAAATGATTTTGAAACACAAGTTTGGCTGAAGCTTGTAATCATTCGATCAAAGTTAAATACTAATAAATAGCTCTTACTTATTTCCAATGTTAATTTGTAAACAGTTTGATATTAAACGCAGTGGCTATTGTTAGCCCTTCTGATTAACATAATTCACGTAGAAAATTAGCAAAGATTTGGGCGTACAGATGATAAGTCTGCTCTACAGACAATATTTGTTTTTCGAACTGGATAGATCCAGTGCACTTAGCGCCATGCGAAATTAGTCTCTTGGTTAATAACCGGAGTAAATATGGCCAGCAATAAACCAGAAGCAGAAGCAAACAGAAGCCAAACAGTCCGACATTCAGGTGCCAGAGTGGGCATGTGGCGGATTTTAGATTGCGCCTCCAAACGCTTCGGCCAAACGCGATAAGAACTGATTTTAATTACTATTTGCAAAAATTATATGATCCGGCAATCAACCTTATCTATCAAGTGCGTGCTCCTCGACTGTGGCTGCGACTGCGACAACCAGATAAAGTCTCGGTCCACAAATGAAATTAAATAATTGTGCTATACACATGTTGCAATTAAGTGGTTGATGGATATCCTTATCCCAACGCTATCATCTGGCATATTATTCCGAGGTCGGTGTGGAGATACGTACACTCCTGCTCCCATTGCTCCGAGAGATATTCTTTGACAATCGACGTCACCCAGTTAGATAGTGCAAAAGAGAATGCCAAAGAATCCATAAACAAAATGCATGTCGTGTGCATGACGAGGCACAAATTGATGCTTACAAATTCGAAAAGCTGCACCAGAAGTTTTCTTCCTGTTATGGTATGTTTTCAGTGCTTTTTGAAGACCTTTCGAATGAATTTGGCTGGCACCCGAGTGTAAATTAAATGAAAGATTGTTGATAATCGTAATACACTCTGATAATGATTAATGAAGGCTTAATGTGCTGCTAATGAAACTGTGGTACAACCAAACAAACAATTTTCACATATGTATACATATGTATTATATATTGTTTCATATAAAAGCCAAAAAGTGATGCCCGCCCTGCTACCTCATAATAGGAATCATATTTCCTCCTATCAAATTGATCTTGACATTCGTTTGAGTCTGTTCTTCCGGTCCTTCCTTTCGTCCTACCCCAAGGCACCCCAACGAGTATTACTCAACTTCAAAAATTGATTCGAACCACTAGCCCAATTTGTTACAAACTGATGATTAGATTAGCAGCAGACACAAACCACAAAGACAGCACATTTTCAGGTTCAGTAACTCTGATTAAAGACTGGCATTAAACAACAAACTGGTATTAACTGCCGCAATGGCTGTAATCGAAGAAGCGTTAACAGTTTGCTTTAATTAATAGCTTGAGCGAGCTCTAATAAAGCAGAGAAGTGGATGGAATTGGGTATTCAAGTGGTCACAATTAGGGATAGATTAGGAATTTAATTGGTGATCTTTTGAAAGAAGGAACACTTGATCTCACAAACCTTTTAGAAGAATATGAGTCCAATGTTTCTGGTACCAGAAAATCCCTCAAAATATCTTTGAAGATCTCGCACTATTCTATCCACTGTATGTATAAAATAATTTCACCTCGCGAGTCGCACATCGCACGGCCCGAGGAAAGCCTTGGAAATAAAGCAGCAAGTGCGCCACCATTTAATTGATTTCTTCGCACATCGCCTCCATGCCCCGGAAAATGTGTTAATATTTAATTTGAGTTTACTTTATGGTCGGAACCCTTGAACCCCCTTACCTCTTTGGTGCTTGGGGCAGACGTGAATTGAGGATTGATTCCTCTCTCTTTCTCTATCACCTCTCTGTTTACTTTTGCCCACCCAAAAGAGTGCGACTAAATATTTGAGGTAAGGATTTTCCGCCAGCAGCAGAGTTCAAGTTTAGCCAGCGGAAAATATTGCATAATTTCAAAGGTCAGACGAATATATGTGTATCTAGTATATATTCATGAAAATAACCAATTGGGCAGCAATGTGAATATAATGGATATGGCACGATATATATTTTGGCCAGGGACCAAATTTGTCTGTTTGTTTGTCTGTTTGTCTGACGCTCACGTAAAGACTGTTTTGCAAATGAAACAGAAAATATTGAATTATGGCAAACAAAAAATATGTATATATTTTTGGGGGTTGCATTTTGAAGAGACTGTACCTGGAGCGGTGGAAAAAAACGGTGCATTTCATGCTTCTTTGTGAAGACTGTACCAGGAAGAAATGGGAGCTGTATTTGCTAGGACTTTTCCTTAGACTTTACCAAGAAGAGATATAATTAATTCGTGGAACTGTACCTATTAACCTATAAATAGTGGAATTTTTAGAAAAAGTGACAGCTTTTCTTGAGAATGTACCCTGAAGTTGTTTCTTGGAGATATAATCTATTTTAAGTCAATTTGATGAGATTTTACCTGAACAAATTTACGTTTCAGGAGTTTAATTTGAGAAAAGCATAAGCTTCTGTTGAGACTTTACCAGGAAGAAATGGGAGCTGTATTTAATGGGACTGGACCCGTACGAAGACTGGTAAGACTTTACCAAGAAGAGACATAATTAATTCGTGGAACTGTACCTATTAACCTATAAATAGTGGAATTTTTAGAAAAAAATACACTTTTTTTGAGACTGTACCCTGAAGTTGTTTCTTGTTTAAGTAAATTTAATGAGATTTCACCCGAAACAATTTACGTTTCACAAAAGTAATTTGATCAAAGCATAGTAGCTTGTGTTGAGTCTTTACCAGTAAGACCCTTTTTTGAAAGTCAAAATCAAAGATTCTTTTACTGAAACTGTAAAAAAAAGCACCGAAATTCCATTACAATCGATCCGAATTGGTGAGCGGTTGAAGCACGAAATGGAAATGATTCTTTCGCCGCCCGCCATTCACCGACTGAAAACTCCATTTGTTTTGTCCAAGTTGTTTTTGTTTTTTTTTGGGTTGAACTTTGCCCTAATGCTTCCGACGTTTGTCGTTACGCTTTCTGCATCACCTAATCGATAGAAAAGTGCCCCAGACACAAACACACAAAAAAATGCCACCGTTGTTGGCAGGGAAAAGCACACACATTATTTATAAACAATTCAAATGCTCAATTGATATATGAAAAATGCAGCCGGTAAGAACCCACTCTTACCGGTTCCAAGCGATTATCCAGCGACCAGAGAGAGAGAAGATAGAAAAACGCCACAGAACGGGAAAACACATTAATACTTCAGGAACTTGGTCGGAAAACTGAACGAGTGCATGCGGCCAGCAGTAGAATTTAAGTTGAGAAAATATAGTAAAACGATTTCCACATGCGAAAAGGCCTTCCTCATAGGATATACACAGATGTGCATGGGCAGTACGAGTACTCGGATATAGTATGTACATTTCCCCGTCGATGCCAACTTGAATAATGACTGTTTACGACTGAACAAAAGTTCCATTGTCTGGGTTCCATCGCGCTTCTGGTTCCCTGAGGCGTGTTCCGGCAAAAATAGTTTTTCAAATAACATTTTATTCAGTTATTTGTTTTCTTACTGAACGAATAAGTGAATGCCAAAGCATGTCCTATCCGGCGCAAGTGGTTTATTTGATGATTATTATCACCCGAACTGCTTGAACAGGTGATGAAAGTCTTTTGTAAATTTACATTCCGTAGAGCTAATAAATATTTACGAGTATTTCTCTTTTTCTCTTTGCAGTGTAGTGTTTAAAAGGAGATTTGTGATATGAATTAATTTATTACGAGGCAGGTAGCACGAATTTAGACATCTGAATCTATAGAAAATCGAAATATTCAAGAGAATCGACCTGACAGAGTGACATTTTGATGGGACTGTATCTGGAATGAGTTGTAACATAGTTACATCTATGCAAAATTATCACATACATGGGGTTTTTTGAATGAAATTGAGTCTTAAGAGATATAAAATCTCAAATGTTGGGAAATACGGAAACGTACCCTATACTATTTAATAGAAAATAGAGAAGTATTTTTTTTATTATAAACATTTTTAAAATTATTAAAATTTTTTATTATTTCTTTATAATATTTCATCTCTCAAGGTATGGGATTACGCTTTTTTCTGTGATTTATTATTTATTTATTATTTTATTCTTTTATTTAATTTATTATTTAATTTTTTTGTTCTTTAAATTCGAAAATGTAATAAATGTAATCTTCTCTTGTTAATCACCGTACTGTATTAAAATTTATTGTTTTATTTATTATAATTTTACTCCGATATAAAAAAAAACTAGGAGAAATTCTAAATATTTTCATTCATGAAGCCTTTAACATTTCTTGTACCGTTATCCCACCGGATCCTTATGTCTTTTGACATATTAAGCAATTACATAAGTCAATGCCACTCGTCATCATAAAAAAAACATTACACATGAAATCCTTAACCCTGCTCTTAGCAACATCATCTCCAGACCTGTGCAGGAAATATTCAGAGAGAGAGAGAGACAATAAGTATTCAGAGAGAAAGCAGAAGTATTCTGTCATTGGCAGACCTTTCAAATAATAAATGTTCATCAGCATAAAGCCAAGAGCATAAAAAAGAGTTGCCAAAAAGAAAATTTACATACATATACGTATTGTGGATGGAAGACGAAGCAAAAGAGAAAACTCAACATAAATGAGAAGCAGAGAACCCAAATGAGAAACCAGAATCAAGGCAAAGCGAAGCAGAGATAGAAGTCGATATGCTTTTCAGTGTACGGACGTTTTCGATACCCTTTCGGAACCAAAACGTTTATCAGATTATTGAAATTTAAGGGTACTATAAAGAGAAAAAATACTTTTATATTAATATTATTTATTTATATTTTATATTTTTAGGAGTAATCTCTTTGAAATATATTTTTAAAATTTTAGCCAAGGGAAAGCTTCTGTGAAATATTTCACATAATTATTAAAATATTAGCTTTTATAGCATCACTCCCATTCCAGACGATCCAGTTTCCAGACGATAAAAGTTCTGTTAGCAGAATAGTAGCATCCCACGTGAACAGGTACTGTTAAACATTTTCTGTTTCAAGCAGTACATTTTCTTATATTTTTGACATTTCAGAACGATATTCATTTAAAACCCAAAAACTAAAATATTGCTCTTTCATCGTAAAAGAATGGCTTGTAGCTAATGGTCTTTCGGTCGAGACATTCGCAACGAATGTGTATCCGTTCCCTTATGGGTAAATTTAAACAGCGAAACAATTTCGTTCCGAATGTGAAACAGAATCTACAACAGTTTGCGAAATTTATAGAATGTCCGAAACTGAAAACTGAAGAACTCATAGAAACAGATTGATCTAAATGGTTTCGACATATGTTGATCAGAACTAAGACCCTACTCTTTATCCACTCCAAACATCTCTTAAATTTTTCATACCCTCTCTGCTAGGGTATCTACAAATCATTTTGCGGTTCTTTGCGACAAATTTGCGTCTGGGACGTGGTTTGAGTGACTGTCTGACAGGCGCTGGATGGGAGGGCGGCCCATCCAAATAAAAAAAAGCTTGTATCAGAAATGGCATTGAAATTGTCACAGTTGTTGGGGTTCCATTCACTCTTTGTTGTATTTCTATAGGAATATATATATGTATATATGTATACATATCAATTGCCGAGAGGGGTAGGCGCCATGGCAGCAGACGATAAGGCATTAGAATTCCCCTAACTGGGATTTCAGAGGAAATATTGATTCGAGAAAGAACATTAGAAAAAGAATTCTATTTCCGTCTACGTTTTAATGTTCTTAAATTGAGTATTAATGGCTTTCACAATCGTTATAATCACACCGCTCAATGGTAACTTTTGTTTTTATCTAAAAAAAAGAAGATAAAATCAAAGTTCAAAGAAGTTTTCTAATATTAAGAATTCATTCTGATAAAAATAATGAATCCATTCCATTCCGGTCAGCCACAACAAACTGGACCGTAATTAAAAGCTTTAAAATCGATTTGGCATGAACATTTTTCTACGTTGTTCGATTTTTCCCCAAACTGGATTTTTAGCTAAAAGCCTTTTTGGGGCTGGTGTCTACTACACTTGAGATATTGCTCAACTGATTACAAGGAATAAATAATAATTGGGAATAGAAATGGCCGCCCACGAAAAGTCATTACAATGATTGTGGTCAAGGCCTTCCCTTCCCCCTCGATGATGTCAACACTCTCTATCATAAATCAAAATTAGTTTGTTTTGTTGCAAATTGGAAGCCTGTCAAATATTATCAGGTGGAAAAGGTCGTAAATTTCCTAAAGTTTCTTTGTTAAAGTACGGGCATTTTACTGGTATCGAAAAGGTTCGCCAACTCTGAGGAAACTCTGTATATATCCATCATTAATACCGAAAATTGAATTTGTTTTTTGGAAATCAATCTGCCACACATTATCAGGTGGAAAAGATTTGATGTTGAAATAAGGAACATGGAAAAAAGTGGAGAGCTTGAACGTGGCTTCGATTTTTAGATATTTTCTTCTTGAAATGGGACGAGCAATGGAATCACCATTAACTTAGGCCCAAGACACACCAATTTGCGCCAATTAGAGAAAAGTACTTTAGTTCTACGGTTACAGAAAAAGAACACTCGGAGTAATCTCTGTGTCACCTCTGAAAATATCATTCCTGAACTTAGTGAATCGAGTATTATAGATATCACCTTTACAACAATGCCACTGACCATCAGAACCTCCCATACTCGTAACTACATATGTACTATAAATGGTCTTAAATAACGAGAAACCACATTCGATAACGAAATGAACAGAGTTTCCATAAGAGTTTCATTTGGAAACAACATTTGTTTATTGCTTGATCGATGTGGCGGTATCTGTGTGGTTTACTCCTATCTTAATTTATTGGCAAATTGATAATAAAATCAAATTGATTGACGATTTAATTCCGATAATAAATATTTTGACATGCTTCTCTCTCTCTCTCCCGATTTCGCAGTGGTAGTACGAGTATATGTATATCTATATCTATTACATATGTATTGTATTTTTAATTTATATATGTACATATGTATAAGCATACGTGCCTATAAATATTTATTCATGTGCACCGCTGCTGTTGGCAGAGAGGGGGGGTCTCCAGACCGAGATAAACTTGTTTTGTGACAATATTAAAGCGAAGGCTTTTTGCCGATAGTCGGATACTGGAGATTGAGTCATGAAAATTCTCATTAAATATACTATTACAAGATGAACCATACATTTGATTTAATCAGGCTGCTTTAAAAGTTTTAAGAATATTCTTTAAAAAGAATATATAAAATGTTTTTTTAGTCTGAGGAACCTTTTCTGCAATAAAAACTATGGAATCAAAATGAAAATAATCTTAACTGATATACCCAAAATAAATCCAACACAGATTAGGGAATATATTATTTCAAGTCTTAATTGAAGATTAAACATCATTCAAGAATGAAAACGTTTTAAAAATATAGTCACTATTAAAAATAGAGACAATGGTCCCAATATCCTCGGTCCTATTAAACATTCGTTTTTATATCGAGTCTATAAAACCATCTTTCAAAGTTTACTTTTATGCTAAACTAGTCCCTCAGTTTAATATAGTTTCATAAAGTACTATTGAAGTAGAAACTACCAACCACTGATGATCGATATCAGTTGTACATGTACTTTCTTTATGCATGATTCAGTCGAAAGATATATCAGATAACTATATTCTACCCCTAATAGAGTGCTGATCGTTGCAAAATATACTTCAAATTCATCATAACCATTTTAGAGAGTGTACAGCAAACAACAGAAAATAAAAGAGAGAAAACCCAGATTAGAATAGTCTCGCTCTCGGATTTCAGCGGATCTTCGGCTCTAGGGGAAATGATGCTGGAGAGATGACTCAGCAGTCAAACATTGAATTACCAAACGAGCCACATGGTAGAGTGGAGTAGAGAAGAGAGAAGAGAGAAGAGAAGAGAAGGCGTATGCATACGTGTTGGTTTCTACGAAAATGTCATGTTGTCATGCGTTTTCTGCTTGGCAACAACAGTGGTAACAGCATTAGGCAGAATAACCGAAACAAGCGGAACAGAACCGAAGCATTCTATACCCTATACAGATCGATCGGTACCATGGTATCTATATATTCGATTCCAATAACTAAAGAAAAACATTGCGATCGTGGGTGGTCGTTTGGCCTTAGGGGACCTTCACTGTAGGCTAACATTGTAGGAAATGCTTGCTACTCGTTAAACATGTAGGCCATCGATTGGTATACCCTCGCAAAAAGGGTATAAAAACAGCGAAAATTATGCACAGTGGCGAAAAAAAGTCTATGAACACCCAAAATATATGTCATCGGTAGTAAAAGTTTTTGAATACAACGAAAGATTGATTTTCAACTCTGGCGATGGTACAAACGGAGGTCGTACATAGACTTTTGTCAGCCACTGTACCGTACATATTTCGGAATGCGAAACGGGAACAGCAACAACAACAACGCTAGACAGAAGTAACAACAAAAGTAGAGCAAATCGGAGAGCGGGCGGAGAAGATGGAGAAGAGAAAACAAGCGGGAAAAGCAGAGCAGAACAGAGCGGCAGACAGCAGCAGCCGGCAACAGACTCAAAATAAACTCAAGTGCACTTTTGGTAAGAAAATTTCAACACGAAAAAACCTAGAAAAAACGCTTTGCTTGGAAAAAGCAAAATGATAAAAGATGGCTAAAAATACGCAGATATATCTACAAATTTCCTCAACACGTCCGCTGCTTGACTTCCACTTTTTCTAGGCACGTTTTTTTTCCCTGTGTGATTTCCTTTACTTTACCGCTAGGTTTCCAAATCGACAACGAAAACAGCAACAAAAACACCACAACAAATCAGCCGGCAGCTGTTCTATCTTTTCTGTTATTTTTCTTGCACCCCCTCTCCCACCAATAGAACACAAGCACTCTCTTTTTGGCTAGACCAAAGAAAGGTATATTGAATTGAAGGTATGGCATGGCAGCCAATATCACACATTCCATATCCTGATAATTTGTTGTTTGTTTTTTTTTGTGGATGAGATAACACCAAAATAAGACCACATAGCATCTAGAAACTGACCAGAAACTACCATATAGAGGATGCTTTCACGCATTGCCTTACCTTATAAATAATATTCTTTGGGTCAGGCTCTCCCTTGAATTTGTTTTGATTTTTGATTCAGCTTAAATATTGCGATAAACGTTATTAAATTGTTAAATTTCTTCCCGACAGCAATGTTTTATTAATACAACAAAAAAACACTGCCTTTTCAGGGCGGCGGGTGGAAAGGGCGCGCACAATTTATACACAAACAACACACACAAACGAACGAGCGTACTGTAAAACACACAACACACAGGCTGCTTCTCTCATTTACATATGTATACACATCACGTACAGGTATGTAAGTGTATTTTATACATTTTCGAATATTTTTCAAATAAATTGAGTACCAAACGGGTATTGGCAAGCAAAGACAGAATCGGACCGCTGCTTGCTTTGCCGGCCGAGCGCCGGGGTCTTTGGGGTCGAGCGCCAAAAGAGCAGAGGAAAGTTTAAATAATTTCCCGCTGGGAAATTGCTGGGCAAGTGAAGAAAAAGAGCGGGTTTGGACAACAGGAAAAACGGCCCAGGAAATTTAAGGCTGCAAGGTAAAACCCACCCCTCTGCTTAACATGACGTGAGGACAGGCCTGTCCTCACGGTATATCGTCGAAAAATTTCGGTTAGGTGAGGTTCGTACGAGATTTGGAATTTCCCTCTCCCATTTTTACATGTTGACCATACCTTTTCATAGCCCAGCGGTTCGATGGTTCGATCAAACCAAAGAGAGGCTCGATCGGCTCTCTAATCGACTCAATTACGATCTTTCGCTCATTTTTGCGTGAAAAGTATGAGCTCATACTCATACTGTTGTGCTCCAACAACCGCAGCACGTAAGTGAGAGTCGAATGTCACGTCATTTGAACACTTGTTGCCTGTCAACCGGTGGTGTGGACATTTGGATACCCTTTTTTCTTTAATTGATATTAAAATTGTGTTTTTAAAGCTGCTTTAAAACGTAATTAATAATGTCTTTTCACAGATCAACATTTTTTTTATCTGTTCATTCAATTGATTTTTTTCCTGTATATATATCGCGATCCCGATCTCGATATAGTACTTTTATGGTTAGCTCTCTGTAAGAGGATCATTAACTACAATATTTCGTTGAGAATTTTCTGCATTCATGGGAGCGATGACAAACATTTCCTTAGTTCTATCATAACTTTTTCCAAGGGGTATGCAGAATGTTGCTCATTCCGTGTTCATGTTGCTCCATGTTGCGGAACATTGTCGCTCATTTCGCGGATCATGTTGCTGGCCCATACAAATTAATGCTGCCAACGGTAAAATACGTAAGTGAGAGTCGAGCGCGACGTAAGTGAGTGTCGATGTTATTGCGATGATGCTGCGAATGTTGCAATGATGTTGCGAACATAACATAGAAATACATCGCAAAAACATCGAAAACCTAACATATTCGTCAATTTTGATATTCTGCCTAAAATTACTAGCTAACCAAGACCCCACCCACTGACCACATAATTTTATCTGATAAACTAATCAATTTTTAACAAGAATTGCACAATTTTAAGGAGAGCACGTATGGTGAATACGTCACCTTTCACCATGGCCTCATGAATCTAAAAACAAATTCGAAAAATCCACTGCTACAGCGCCATTTCCAGCTGTTAGGAGAGCCTAACAGAGCGCGGGTCTGTTAAGCCAGATAACAGAGGCAAGCACAGCCGGCGACCAAAGTGTATTAGAACAAGGTGCGGCATTGCTAGAGAGCGCTCTCACGGATGTAGTTTCTGTGTGTCGCAGTATTTTAACATGCATCTGTAAAATTTATTTATGGGTTTCAAAAGCATGTCAAGTGTAGGAAGATTTTTCCCGTTCCCGAGTTAAAGAACTTCGTTTAGATTTCTTATAACTTTTTATTTTTATAAATTTCTGAATTTTCATTCCCTGCTGCTTTGCTTTTAACAGAGAGCTGTTATAGGTCTGGCTCTGTTAATAAAGGTAACCAAAGTGTATTAAATCGGGGTAACAAATTTCCAGAGAGCTCTCTTTTACACGTTTCATGGTTTTGTAACATTTATTGCTGAATTTCAATAAAACATAACCAAATTCATATTTCACAAAGTCTACAATCGAGTTTACTATTAGGTATCTCTGGCAAATAGATATCCGGTCATGGGAGGTGGAGTAGCGACACATATTTTTAATTGGTTCTGGGATATGAAAGAAAATTTCAGAATTCCCATTCCATTCTCTTTGTAATTCCTTTCCAATTTTGTCGTGTTAATGAAAATGTCTGTGGTGTAATTGAGCAAACAGGCGAACCGAACCGCAAGGGACAAAAGAGTTTTCTGCAGTTTAAATTGATTTTTTTTTTTGTGTGCATAACAAGGCCCCGGCGTGGGCATGGGCTGAGTCCTTTGGCAAGGATAGCAACACGTTCGCCATTCCCTTGTAATTGCAAGCCTGTGTGCGGCTGCTGCTGCACTTGGTTGGCAAACATTTCAATACAGTAGTAGGGTTCGTGGCATTTCCATATCGATCGGTTGGCTACCGCCATTCACGTGGGTGCAGCCATCTATCTGGGCGGAGTACCTCCCTCCCACTCGTATTACGTAGCATCCAGCAGTGTACACACAGTGCTCTGGTGGATCCATTATCCTTGTACTTGAACGATTTGCAGGCTAAGTGCACATAATTGAATCCTAAGGACAGTCCGCTAGAGGTTCTCTTTTTACGACATTGCGTCGTCGTCCATCTTCGTCTGCCCTGATTGGTCGCTTCTAACGAGCTTTTTATGAATGAACAAAAAGGGAATGGCTACCATTATGGTGGGTATATAATTTTCCTAATGATTTCAAGCATTGACAATGTGAAAATAGTCCTGATTAGATTGCTTATTGGTGTGAGTATTCCTAGGGGAAATGTCTCGTTAATTTCTAGCATAGGGTCTCCCAGTTCTGACAGGTCTGACAGTTGAGATAGTAGGCCTTGATCAGCACTTCATTAGTGTGCTATTTATTTAGTATTATTGGAAAAGTCGAACAAGCAGCAACCTTTTCAAATCGAGTCTTCGGACTCCGTTGCGCTGCCTGCGCTCTGGGCAGTCATTGGTTTCAGTCAGTGAAAAATATAATTGCTTTGGGATACACTCGGTCCTTCAGATAGATAGACAGATTGAAGTCACATCTATAGTTACAGTTGGGATCTTCGTTTTGGTGAGTTGAAGCAATCAAAGCTCTGTTTTTGCTAAATTTTCTTAATTTCTTTATTCCTTCAACCTTCCAGTGTACTTTGATTTCGGCATCCATCGTATGATAGTGGTTTCTCGGTATCCAGCCGACAGTTGACACTATATCTTGATCGGCACTCGAAGAGGACTTCTACAAATGGTTTGGAATCGCCATGGTTTTTCTCACACACTTCATCCAGTCTCCCCTTACACTCATCGAAGAGCTTGTTTGACTGGGTCTCATTTTCAATACATAAAATAGGGACAATAACATAACTCAACATATTTTCAACACATAAGATACAGAAGACAAAAACAATGAAGAACATACACAAAAGAAGAAAGAAAAGCCTTAATTTACACTTTTACACACTCCTGGAATTGCCAAACAATTAATTATAAAGTATACATACATTTGTACATATATGATACAAAAAATACAATCTTATAATGTTTATAAACCATTCATTGTATTAACGTGCGTTCTCAAAGATCTTTCTTAGGCAGGAATTTACCATCATCAGGAGTCCTATCAGCTGGAACGCCCAAGCTCCCATCGAGCATCGCTCCTAATCTAAAAAGGAACATAAAAATGGTTTCTTATGGATATCTGAAGTATTTTCAGGGACATGGAATATTTTCCCCATAATTAAAGACTTTCTTATTATGAGCATATTTCCAACAAATATTTCTCATATTATCGTCAATTCACAAACAAAAACCATTTCTATTCAAATTTCACGAAAAAGTGGTGGAAATTTTCCTGTGCACAGGGAAAAACAATGGGAATTGCTGACACTTGGATAAAAGCATAAAGAGCCTCAAAGACAAACGAAAAGTGAAAGAAAAACCACCACAAAAACAACGAAAACATTGTAGGAAAAGTTTTGTCCTTCAAGAAGGCTCTCTCTCAAAGAGGAGCAAGTCCATACTTCAGGTTCATTAGACTTGAACGCAAAGTGTGCGTGCGGCTTAAACTTTCAGCTGAAAAACATCATGATAATAATAATGCCCCAAAAACCAAACCCCCAGCACTGTGGGTGGCACTGGTGCGGCGAGCTATTATGTAAGCGTCAGGCGTTGCTCAAGGACGCGCAAACACACACACAGCAGAACCGAAAATAGCAAAACGCCAGCTGGAGACGGACGTACAAATCAGGCGGCTTCGTCCCCTCTCAAGACCCACCATACACATATATCTATCAGACAGTAAGGGGACGGGAGCCACTCTCCCTAATAGCAAATGGAATACTACTACAACGATTTTATTACATATTACACTTTTGCAATGACCATGGAGGAAGGACAACAAATGGACATTGAAGGAGCACCACGCAGCAGCAGCAGAAGCAGCAGCAGCATTTGTAAATCAGGGGAAAAAAAGAAAACTTGTAGTATCGGACATTTGGGGCGTGACAGCAAGACAATAGTTATGGCTTTGCCGCAGTGGCAACAGAAACAGAACAGAATGACTGCCAAAAACTAATAATCCAAATGACAGTAAACTCCATTTGCCAAGGAAACAGGAAACTAACATTTCTAGATGGGGAAAGCTACTTGTGAAAGCTACAGTGAAAGATGTCTTTGGTGGACAGGGATCTTCCCCTAGGGGAAGATGTTGTTCTAAGAGTCCTAGATATTGCAGATAGCCAAATCGTTTCAACAAGGGGATGTTTTCGCACAAGAGAACTTTGACTGTTATTATTTATGAGTAATATTTTTCAATGTGCTTATTGTTTATGATGGATATTCCATCATTATGTTTATATGAAATATTTTTATGGTACTTTTTCCATTGCATTGCAATACACAACATTTTCTTCAGGATCTGCACATACCTTAAGTCCTTAACTTCTGGCACACAACCGTGGGGGAAAAGAAATGAAAAATCGTGCAACAAAGGTTTTACTAATGATTTAAGAACTGAAGGCTTTATCTTCTTCTGACTCACTGACTGCTTAATATGGATCAAAGGATTTCCCTAGTCAAGTTTGCCCCCTCCCCCTTGCATTTCAAGTTCATTTCGGTCGAAGGTCAGCCAGTAAATGTTTTTTTTTCGGGGCTTCGATGCCATTGTCCACATGACAAAACAAAGTTATTTACTTGGACAGGCGGCAGTTGGAAGGAACCACAACAATAACGGTACAAACATGGCGCCCTGCGGCTCATTTATCATTACATAAAATACACACACACAGGCACACAGGCACTGCACTGAACACGCGCACACACACTGCAAGCTCATACAAAAGCCAAAGCATACTTTTGAGCGTTGGATGCAGCTGCTGCGTCTGTGAGACGCCGTTATTATTGTTATTGCAGCAGCAGCGGCAGTGGCAGAGTCTGGACAAGAGTCAGAGACAGTAGCGGGCTGCAAAACCCGGGGCAGAGAGATGCAGAAGCAGCAGCAGCAGCAGCAGCAGCAGCAGTGGCAGAGACCGGGCGAAAGGCAGCAATGTGTGACGTAAAAACAACGTCGGCATTGGCGTCCGGCATTGTCAACTTGTTTTTGTTTAGCGTAGGTACCGTTACGAGTACTAGTGGGGTGTGTGGCGTGCTCCAGTCACATGCGCATTCGGTAGCAAAACATCTGTTTGCCGATTGGCGTGGGAGAGAGAAAAAGAGCGAGCCCCGCAGAACGAAAGAGAGTGTAAGTGTATATAAGGTAGGGTGAAGCTCTCTCCGCATTTGTTTGTGTGTGTAAGCCAGAGACACAATGGAAAACAAACAAAAGACCTTGCGAGGGCGTCAATGCCTCACCTTATATAAATATAGCTTGAGAGAGCACAATTTACAAGAAGGGAGAGTGAGACATCCTTCTTTTTACTACAGCCGATGACGGGATTTTTTTTTTCTTTTTGGTTACCATTTGATTCGGACCATTAAGATGTATGCCTTTGCAGGAGCTTATTAGATGCCGCAGTTGTAACTAGATTTATGGCCACCTATTATGCAATTAGGGACATGAGCACCTGTCTAGACCAAACAATTGTTTTTCTTATATAAGGATTAGAGCGAGGGAGAGAAAGCATGTAACTTACCGTTAGTATTTTAGATTTTCTCACAGACACGCCTAATATATATTAATTTAAATATTTCTAGATCTCTTAGGCCGGTAATTTATCAGCAATGTTCAGCGCTTGGATATCCTTGATTTATGGTTTTTCCTTAAACCCTACTTTTTACGGTCTTATATCAATTTGAATGGCACTATGTAATACACTTACACACACAGAAACACACACGCACAGCCCGATATTTGTTGTTGGATGAGGGAGGAGGGGAGTGGGGGAGACGGCAACGGGGCAACACGACAGGCAGGAGCGACAGTGGCGACAGTCCGGCAGAGCAGGGCGACGGCCTGCTCCTGCTTAAAGCGAACGCTTCAGCACATTAAAGATTTGCATTAGATTTGCCGTTTTCATATAAACAGCAACCAATTTGATGTGATTTTTGTGGAAATTTGTGTACTTGCTGAAGAAGAACTGGCGCGTGGACATTTTCATTGCCAATTCGATGGAGATGGAGCCACGGCGCACTGATGACTGAATTTTCTCTATCGTTATCCTTGTTGGCAACGGTAAAATAGTCTATTCCCACTGCCGCACGTTTGCTATCGATATCGGAATTGACGCAAGGACGCAGAATAGTCGTTCACACTGGCAGACGCAGAAGAATAATAGATGATTTTTGTGTTTTGGAAAATTTGCAAATCAAGTTCATATTTATTTAATAGTTTCAGGCATTTTTTTGTAGAGTTTGTGCGAGTTCTTTCTCACAAAATGAAAATCATCGATTTTCTCCTTCCATTTATCCAATCCATCAGTGTTTTTATGGCCTCACGAGTCCACAAAAATGTCTTGTAAAATGTAAAATTAGTTTAAACTTTAAAGTATTTGTTTTATTGATTAAATATATATTTGTACGTTTTCCCTCAGCCGTAGTTCTTACGCTCCGAAATTTGATTTGAATCAGCTCACCTCCTTTTTTTTGTGTCTGGTATGTGGCGGTATACAGACAGGATTGCAGCCAGGGATGATAAAACTACTCGATAGTTATCGGTTCGCTATTGGCGGTTCATGAACCCTTTTTGGTTGTTTTAAAAAAAATATATTTAAAATAAAACGACTTAATAAATAATTACCGAAGACAAAGTTCAAGGCCTCTAATGGCGCTTAATGTGTTAATTTATTTCAAAATTGCCTAGTATGTACATATATGAATACAATTTTATGTGCCTTCATATAAGGGTTTGCAAATAGTCCATGACTATCACACAAGTTAGTTTAATCAATAGAAGAAATTTAATGAAATGTTTTCATTTAGTACATTAATTTAAGAGTTGTAATTATGAAAGCTTTTCAACCATGAAATTCGAAATTGTATAAATTTCGTTGCAGTTGGGATAGATAACTCAAAGAGAAAACCCATCAGTGTGCGGTCAGTCTACAAACAATTTTAAAATGAGGGGAATCGTTGGCTATTGCGTACTCGTCACCGTTCTGGTCATAGCAGCCGATGTCCATGCGAACAGGAGTAAGTTCTTAGAGAAAAGGCAGTAAAATATTCAATATTCATTCAAATATTCCACAAATTCACCACATCTCGACACTACTATAACTGCAAAAATTGTAACAATAACAGCTACAATAATTACATTTACTATAAAAAAAAAAAAAAATAAAAATAGAAATTCTACACGATTCGCCCACCTGAACCAATACAAAATGTTATATTGTTGGTAAAAATATTAAATTCTATTCTTTTGATTCGTAGGTGTCCCACTGGAACGTAGAAAACGTGATGCCGACCAAGAGGGCGTTGGGTATGGAATGGGTGGTAGTGGAATGGGAAGAGGCAGTGGAAATGGGGGCGGTAAGAACGGTGGAAATGGAATAGGTGAACGTGGACAAAACGGTAACGGAATGGGTAATCAAATGGGTGGAGGAAACGGAATGAGTGGACCAAATAGAATGGGAGGACCAAATGGAATGGGCGGTGGATATAATAATGGTAACAAGGGTGGAGGAAATGGAATGAATGGAATGGGTGGACGAGGGGGAAATGGAAATGGTATGGGTAACAACGGAAAGGGAAACAACGGAATGGGAAACAACGGAATGGGAAACAACGGAATGGGAAACAACGGAATGGGACCGGGAGGAATGGGTGGGCCAAATAGAATGGGAGGACCAAATGGAATGGGTGGAAACGGAATGAATGGTATGGGTGGACGAGGAGGAAATGGAAATGGTATGGGTAATAATGGAATGGGAAACAACGGGATGGGAAAAAACGGAATGGGACCCGGAGGAATGGGTGGGCCAAATAGAATGGGAATGGGTGGTGGTAATAACGGTGGGGGGAATGGAATGAATGGAATGGGTGGACCAAATAGAATGGGAGGACCAATTGGAATGGGTGGTGGATATAATGGTGGAAATAACCAGAATGGCAATGGAATGGGTCCTGGTAACTGGCGTGGTAATAATAATGGTAATACCGGAATGGGCCCAAATGGAAGTGATGGACAAGGATATCGCCGAAGGGGAGAAAATTCAAACCAAGACTACACCTATACCAGCACACTATCAACTGCAGCTATCTAGAAAAAAAACAATGTATGTGGAAGCAGGCCGGCAAAAGGATATACCTATCCTATGTCATTTTAGGCCTATAAAAAATTTGTATGTTACTAAAAATAAATCAAGTGTTATGCATCACAATTATTATGATTTCTGATTTTATACCGGTACTCGAAAAATTTAGTGATATATTAGTTTTGTGGTGGATGTGGACGTAATACCCAGAAGGAAGCTTTTCCGAATTCATGAATTATATTATTGTAACAGATAACGAAGTAGGAGGCTTGGATCTGAAACGGCATACAAGGAGACCGACCTGTTTGGACAGTGCGATGATGATATCCATGAAAGCAACGTTGATTTCTAGTTCTCAAGGAACTTGATTCCAGAAAAATAAATACGTTAAATGATCAATGTCAATATTCAGGGGAGTTCAACGTTGGACGACATCGATGGGCAGGTGGAATTCCACCTCACACAGATGCTGAGCGGCCACGGAGGCACGAGAGACGTTTGCTGGAGGAGGCGTCAGCTGGCCAGTATCAGCGTCGAGGGCATCGTAGCACACATGGTAGCGGATACCGTTTAGTTCGAGAGCCGGCAAAAATAACAAACTAATTTAAGGCAATATCAACTATCGGGCTTGGAAGCTAAAACCCAACCAAAAAGGAACGCTGTAAATGATATTCCGATCATGAGTCCGGTAATCGGGGGCGGAAATGGGTAGTAACATGATAAAAAGAAACTGAAAAATGAACAACAATATTGCTTCATAACAAACAAGGTTGATTCTTTATTTCATTTCGATTCAAAAATTAAACAGTTCTTAAGCAAAACTGCCCCAAAAACCGCTTAGAATTTGTGCGCACATTTCTCCATAGAACAAAACCGACTAAAATGTAAATTCTTAAGATTGGAAGAATCGAGTTACAATATGTTTAAGTACATTGAGCCTGGAACGGCTGTAGTCAACGAAAGGAACACATATGTACGGACTTAGGATTATAGAGAGAGAAATTATATATGAGAGGAAGGATGAGGAGATCTGTGCGTCTTGTGGCAAATGCAAAGGCAAGAAAAGGAAAGGGGGAGGTGCAGTGGGAGTCTCTAGGGTATGCCTAACGTACGAACTAAACGATAAGTATACAATTAAGTCTTTTATCAAAATCACAAAAAGCAATAAATCAAACGGGCCGAGGCACTAAGATCGTTCCCATGGGGATCACAGCTTGCACAGGCAGAAAAGCAGCGGTATAAAGGCTCCGATGGCGATAAACACTGGAAGTAATATGGAAGAGTCGTCCATCGAATATGGATTGGGCTGACGTGGTCCGCTGAACGCGCGCTTCGAGTCGGGCGTCTGTGATTGGGATTGCTCTTGGCGTTGTTGCTGCTGCTGCTGTGGCTGCTGTGGTGGCTGTGTTTGATGATGATGCTGCTGCTGCTGGTGTTGTTGCTCTTTCTGCTGTTGTGCTGGTGTTGGTACATGCTGCTCGAACATGTCCTCCTCCTCCAGTTCATCCAGATCGTCTAGGTCCTCGTCATCCTCGTCTATGTCGTCTCGTTGAGTGCGCACCACACGCTCCTGCTGTCCCTGATTGGGCTTCTCGGGTCCAATCCTGGTGCTGGCCTCCGATGTGGGAATTTGACTAATGTCCCCTTTGAGCAGGGCAAAGGCATTGATCTTGGGATTGTCCAGGGCACCCTTGATGAAGTCCAGCCGCAGCTGTCCGTTCCGCACATCCGATACCTCGCCCAAGTAGTGCAGTCGCCCGTTGTTGATCTTGAAATAGACAATCTCATCGTGGGCAGAGCCACGACCCACCTGTTCGTAGATGTCCAGCTGCCTGATGACCGTGTGCTTGCGATTGAGCAGCACATCGAACACCTTGCGGCCGGGGGCATCGAAGTACACCTCGCAGAATTTCATTATCAGCGCATAATCACCGTCGCCGTCGGTGGGGAAGTCGTAGCCAAAGGTCGTCGTGTGGTAGCGCTCCGTGCGGTACAGCATTTCGTCATGCTCGTGCGTTCGTCCAATCATCAGCAGATGCTTGCCGTAGTCCGAGGCAATGCCCACATTCTTTAGCGGATCCGCCTCGTAGGTGATGCCATTGCGGTCCGTGTGCTCCTCTCCGCCGGCATTCACGGCGTACACAACCTTCAGGGGATCGGCGGAGGCCACGCCGAGGCAGCTGCAGCAGCAGCCGATGAGCAAAAGCAGCACCATCACCGGCTGCATGGGCTGCACTGCTCTGCATCCAGTGCTACTGCTACTTGCCCGCAAGTATTCGCCACCATTGCATGCTACGTTGCACATGTTCTCAGTCGTTCTTGTTGCTGCTAGCTTCAGTTTCTTCTTCATGTTGTTTTCTTGTGGCTGCCGCCGGTTCGGTTCGGTTCTTTTCTGGGGGCGTCCACTCGTTGCGTGCGACACGTGGCCGTTGAGTTTTTAGCTCCGATCCCTTAACTTCCCAGTGGATTTAATTGATCCATTAACAATATATTATATTTTGTAGTATTTTTATATATTTTGTTATATGCGTATTTCTAAAATGTGGAATTATTTTTGCGATACATCGTTGTCTTCGATATTTGTACGATGTTTTTGAAAACCAGGCATACTGTTGTATGAATGGAATGCCCTGTGCGCATCCCGAGTGTCATTAGAAAACCATAGTAGAAATACGCACAAGACACTTTCGTTTAAACAGCCGCAGCACGAAAAACAGGCATACGCTTGTATGCACCAAATGCCCTGTGCGCATCCCGAGTGTCATTAAAACCACAGTAGTCATACGCACAAGGTACTTCTTAAGCAACCGCAGCACGTAAGTGAGAGTCGAATGTCACGTCATTTGAACACTTGTTGCCTGCCAACCGGTGGTGTGGACATTTGGATACCCTTTTTTCTTTAATTGATATTGAAATTGTGCTTTTAAAGCTGCTTTAAACGTAATTAATAATGTCTTTTCACAGATCAAAATTTTTTGTATCTGTCCATTCAATTGATTTATTTTCCTGTATACATATTGCGATCCCGATCTCGATATAGTACTTTTATGGTTAGCTATTTGTAAGAGGATCATTAACTACAATATTTCGTTGAGATATTTTCTGCATTCGTGGGAGTGATGACAAACATTTCCTTAATTCTATCATAACTTTTTCCAAGGGGTATGCTGAATGTTGCTCATTCCGTGTCCATGTTGCGGGACATTGTCGCTCTTTCCTTGGCCATGTTGCGGGACAATTTCCAAAAGGAAATTGTTGGGATAATGCTGCGACCAAAAATCCCTCCACAAAATCTCACAAAAAGTCCCAATAAAGTATGACTGCCTGACCCAGAAATATACCACAAGTATACCTCAATTATAACATATTCCTGATATTCTGTTAATAGCTAGTAGCTGTTAACTAGCTAACTGGGACCGTACGCACTGATCACACAATTTTATCTGATAAACTAATCAATTTTTTACAAGAATGCGCGTTCAGCAGCACAACTTAATCAGCAATCAGTAATCTATGATCACATGCAGCATACAAATTAGGGACCGTAATCACTATAAGCTAGCTATACATATTTAAAATCACGCAATATTAATTCAATTTAAATTTTATAGTGATAATAATTATCCATAACAATTATTAATAATAATAATTCATAATGATTATTTTTGAGCAAAAAACAAATGAAAATGATTTCTATTTGCTATTTGGAATCGCCAGAGGATTTGCTTTTCCATTAACTTGCTGAATTAACTGTTTTCCTGCCAAAATAACATTAATTATTTATTTCACATAAATCTGATTTGTTTCTAAACTTAAAACAAATCTAACGAGTACCCCTACTGTTTCTATCGACACTATCGCATGTTCTAAAAACAACGGTAGCGTCGTCCTTAAAATCAATAAATTCTATTCAATTCAGTTTTTAAATAAGATATTGCTACGAAAGTATTCGAATTCGGAAGTATTTGGAAGAGAAAAATCACCACCATAATAACCTGAAACTCCACGTCGAAGCTGCTTCGAATAAAAACACACAAGCCTACATATATTGGTATTGGTAAGCGCTCCCAACAAATTGCGCTGCACTGAAACGAAAAGTAAACCCAACCCAATCTCAAATTACATGCAGTAGTGAAGGTGGAGCGCGAATGCGACTTGGCCTCAAACAATCAACCCGTGACTAGAGCTGC
This sequence comes from Drosophila helvetica, assembly GCA_963969585.1. Classification (NCBI taxonomy): domain Eukaryota; kingdom Metazoa; phylum Arthropoda; class Insecta; order Diptera; family Drosophilidae; genus Drosophila; species Drosophila helvetica. Next base: position 11,587,441 of record OZ018402.1, on the reverse strand, counting down.
TAACGATTACGCAGTTGGCCAGGACTTGCGAGAAACAGGCAGCTGGCGTTGTCAAATCCATCGTGCACAACAAACATCATTCATCGACGGTTCAGTTGATCGGCATTGATTTAAGGTAAGTAGAAGCCATATATTTAGTTGCATTTGTGACTAACAAATTCCTTTCCAGCGAGACCTTCCATCCATACATACAACAAAAAACAAATACGTACAAATTGTTATTTGCCGCAGAACAGAGTAACAAAGGAAGCGAAATGAGTGAACACGCTTCGTGTAGTAATTTGGCAAAAGCCGTTTTCGCAGCAAATGGAAAAAGAAAAGCTAATGGGGACAAAGCTTTTGGCATCTATGATTCACTAAATGCAGAGGAAGCCAAAAGGAGAAAGTCTCGTACAACGATTTTCGATTTAAACGAGGATTGCCTGAGAGCGGTAATGGATCATTTAGACGTAAAAGACCAGCTACGCCTCGCTGCCTCAAACGTGTACCTTGGCTCTATATTCGAGATATACGCGCGCCATCGGTACAAACGTATAAATGAATCACTCACGCGTAGAATTGGCGTCCAAGATCTGAAACAACTATTGCAGATCGTTGGCGAGCATCTGGTTACCTACGAGTCCAAATATTATCCCATTAAGAATTGCCAAGAGGAACTGTGGCTCTTGCGGAGACACTGTACGAATATCGAAAATTTGAGAATGAGCTTTCATCGGGACGGTGGCAGATGGGACGATCTATACAGCCTGAAAAAGCTCAAATCTTTGCACGCTCAACTGGTTTTTGGAAAAGATGACCAAATGTGTATGGATTTTGTTTGCGATCTCAAGCAATTCACGTGTCTAAGGAAACTGAAGTTTGAGAGCTACACCATATATAGCGGAAAAGGATTGTATATTCTTGATCAACTGGAGTATCTGGATGTGCTTGGAATCCATGGAGAGAGCTTGGCAGATTGCTGCAAAACGATGAACCAATTGCGATTTCTTAAAATTTTATTGGTACAAAACATGAGTAAGGACCATTTGGAAATTCTGGCGAGGAACTGCCAGCAGCTGGAACGTATGTCCTTTGACATACGAGGCCTCGACTCCACGGTACCCTATGAGCTGTTCTGCCAGTTGCCCAGGCTGCAACATTTGCAGATTTTTGTATACGGTTCTGTACGCACAGCGCTTTTCAAGGGATTGATCAACAAACGAAGCTTTCCTCTGGAAAGCCTTATCGTGAGGGGGGGTCAGTTGCCCGAGGAACAGGTTAAGCATATCTGCAATATTTCTGCACTCAAGGAACTCTATGTTTCCTGTAGGAGCGTCCCCTTGGAGGACTTATTCAAACTTGAGAACCTTCAATACCTCCACATATGCGAATCAAGCATTACGAATTCACTAGTTCTGGACCTACTGAAGGGTCTTCCTGGCTTAAAAGTTCTAAATATGAGATTTTGTTCTAAGATAGACCATGCGAACTTAGTAAATAGTGTTAGTACCTGGGTGAGTGAAGAGAGACAACAGCGCGGGAAGATCAAAATCAATCTCGAAAACGGACGTGGGAGCGATATTTTGTATGCTAATAATTTCCTCGAAATCAGAAGTGGTTCAATAGATGTCATATTAATGAAAAAACCACTTGGTGAACGAGATTCTGATCTCTAGAAATCTACCGTCATTTTGGAAACATGCCCTTATGGGATTCTAGTAAATTAATATACATATAATCCTTGAATATTTTTTACAATTTTCTAGACTTTTGAAAGAAAATTATATTAGCAGCTGGAACTCCTCTCATTGTGGTGAAATGTGTGAGCAATATGCAATTACACTCGTAATATTTTTAATGTGGTTTTTCAGTTTGCTTACTCAAATTGATAGTGAAGCGTTGATAGATCACGAGAGCGCTGTCTATAGACCTCAGCTTTAACTTTTAGGAGTTTATTTCTAGATTATTTCTGTTACTTGATCTAACAAAGAGTTTATGTAAATCCGACACAATTGTAAATTGTATAACATTTAAAATGCCAGTGTGCATGTGATTTATATAAAAATGCAAAATTATATAGAGCGCTTTAGGTATTGGGAGGCATTGCGTTAACTCTGGATCAGGCTAATTTCGAACATACACATCGGAATTGAATATATAAGCTTATTTGAGAAATTGGGGTCATGTCGCTTGAGATACGTGCTCAGCACGTAAGTAAATGGTTGGATAACAGATTGGAGAGGAGTAGATCAAACAATTGTTATATCCTTTAGGGTTTTTGTCTATTATTTAAGGTTGAATTGGGAAAAGTAAATCTCATTTTGAAATGATCGTCGAAGGATGCATCAAAATTTAAGCTAAACTAAGAGATTTATTCCACCTAAATGATTATTTTTAATTTGTGGAAAAAGGTTTGCAAAAGGGGCTAAAACTCAGTTACCCCTTGTATAAAATGCAGTCATAATAAAAATATATTTACTGGTAGTCCGACAACAGCCAACACACAAAATGGCAGAAAAACAAACAGCAAACTCAAGCTCGCAGCAGCAGGAAGCGAATATATTGGTGCGCCACTGGACTTGGCCGAAACACATCGATCAGCGTACCAGCCAGGACCACAGGACCAGATCGAGGCTTTGTTCCAGGCATGTGGCATCAAGCAGAACACACAGTCAAAGCTAAGTCCTCCGGAGACTGATCCAATGTACGTGGAGCGGGAAGTACCCTTAACCGAAGCAGATGGCAATTTCTTTAGGGTACTGGTCGAGTCATAGTTCCTTCACGGTCACAGTTTCTTCACGGTCACAGTTTCTTCAAGTATTTTGCTAAGAACTTCAGGAGCTGTAAAAGTTCCGTGTTGCAGATCCCCGTGACGAATGTGGACATGTGCATGCTCCGCAGGACCTACGACTGGATACTCGGAAATCAGCAGGCCATTCGGATCAGCAGAGAGCTGATACCCTTCTTCCAGGCAGTGAAGTTCCTGGGCATTGATGAGCTGGTCGAAGGATTGCCGTCTTTCGATTCCTATTTGATTTTTCCGCTAGCCGAGTAAACCGATAAAATACCATCGCCCTTTCACAAAGAAAAAACCAAAAATCAAAACAAAAATTTCCAGAAATTTGGACAAAAATTCGTACAATTTTACTACGTGGTAATAGATTATACAACCTTAAACTAAACTTTTAGCTTTGATTTCGAACCAACAAAATTGGTTCAAGTTACAACTCAGAGTTTCCTACGATGGAGTTTTTTTTTTTTTCAATTATATTATTTTGTATGGAAATTTTCTTTAATTTTTGTTTGTTAAAGATTGTGGGTAATAAATAATTCAAGGCCCTTGAAAGCCCATTGAATATTTAAGCTCTAATGTACCTTTGGAAACATAAAATTTACATTTACCGCGGAATGATCAATAATGATGAACAAGATCCTTGGGAAAAGAATATCCTAGAATTTAAGAATTTTTGTCAAAAGAGGCTCCAATAGTCAGTATCTATTTTAAAGCTATCTCAACGAAATATTGCTGTTTATGGTCTTATTGCAAAGACCAAAAATAGGTATCGGTAATCTGAGAAAAAGTCATAATTATTATATTATAATCAATTTCAAAGCAGATTGGAAAACAGAATTTTAATATTAGTTAAAGGAAATAGAGTATACAGATGTCCATACTCATGGCTTCTCCCGGTTGACCAGAACTTTGCCATTCCAATATCAAAAGTTTTGTTGTGGTTTTCATTCAAATAAATATATTGCTTATAATATATGTACATATGTAACTGATAGTTTTAATCGCTGAAAATTTAGTTTGAACTTTAATCATTTTATGAGCATTCAACTGATAACTCAAGACTACGCTGAGTTTGTCAGTCGAAGATTTGAACCACTATGGTAAATATGCACTTTACGGGAATCTTTTTGGTTTTGTCCGCCCTTTTTCTGGCTGGCACTGAGGCGGATTCAATGCAAGCGGTGTTTTCGGACCCAGAACATCCCGGCAAATGTGTGATTGATGGACTCATTCTGAGCGACGGACAGTGGATACGTCATCCGAAAATGTGTGCTCTCTTGTGGTGCGGAAGGAACAGCATAGGCGGGATACACACGTGAGTTTTGATATGGCATACATTTGATCTAACTGATAACTGAACATTGAATTAGATGTGGAAAGGTTGTACCACCGCCAGGCAATAGGTTTGGCGAATACACGGCCCCAAAAGCTGACTATCCCGCTTGCTGTCGTCGCGAAATTATAGAAGAATTTAACAAAAAGTGAATTTCCAAATAAAAGCAGATTGTACACACATTTACATCTACAATCGGAAACACTTTGTTGAACTATGACATCCTAACGAGTATATTGATTATTTCATTAGCATTCAAGCGATAATTGAGTGGATCCATAAACACCGTGCTCACTCCCAGATCTTGATCTGGTTTGGTTGGCTCAACCGGTTGCCCAGCCCCTTCAAAAGAGATCTGGCTAATTGAGTCTGAGACTACAGTCAGCTTGTTAGTCATAGTTCTGAATCGATGAAGTGAAGATGCAGCAGCTTACAGGAATCTTGTTGGTGATCGCAGCCATTCTGCTTGTCGGCACTGAGACCGAGGCAGCCGTCTCTCGGGGCATCTTTAAAGATCCTGGTCATCCAGGCAAATGTGTGGTCGATGGACTCGTTCTGAACGACGGCCAGTCGGCTCGTCATCCCAAAATGTGTGCCCGTGTGGTGTGCGGAAAGAATAGCGAGGGACAGATACAGACGTGAGTTCAAGAACTGAAAAAATTTGATATTCAACAGAGATAATAATTATGAATTATTTACTTATGTAGATGTGGAGTTGTTGGCCTACAGCCTGACCAAAAGTTTGGCAAGTACACTGCACCGAATGCTGACTACCCCGCATGCTGTGACCGTGAAATTCTCAAAGCCTAATGAAGAGATCTTCTTAAAATTAAATAAAGATTGTAAAGGACCCATAGAATAAATACATTCCTCTTGTAATAATATGTGTCGACAGTGGCGCAGCCCCACCGGTCGAAATTGTGAACCTGTTTCATCGCCAGGTGTCTCTGTTGAAAGCTCACCTTTGTGTAGATGCCATGTAGCAGAATTCATTTAAACGGAGGATACCATTTTGCTATACCCAAGGGCATATATTTTTATAAATAAAATTGGTTTGTTTTAAAAAAGTATTATTCAAGTTTGGGTATATATTATCGATCATTAACTGCAGAGTCCAGTGATGTTCGTCCAAAGTAGTCTCGTCTCTCCGTTTCAAAGAAAGCTCAATCGAAATCGTGCAGAGTGAAATTTGCGCCGGATTCGGAAACTTTGAATACGTATACGTTGAGGCTACGTGTTCGCGGAACGGACTCGAGGAGCCGTGCCATTTTCCGTAGGTCAGTTGTGATTCGACGAGCGACGGAACAACATACCGTGTGTTGTGCATGTTGTCGAGGCGCGTCTGTAAATATTTAAAAAATATATTCATAAGTTGTTTAAACTAAAAACATTCAGCGAATGCCAATATCCAAGTGATTCTTAGTGCGTGCTTCGAGTGTGGCCAGTGGTTATTCGAATAAGAAGGTTTTATTTGTGGCTACTGTTGAAGAATATATATTGTTAATCCTAACAAAAAAAAAAAGAAAATTTTAAAAATATATTGAAATTCAAAAAAATAACAAAAATTCAAAGTGCGAAGGTGAAAATTCCGCCCACACTCTTTCTCCCAGTCACAGCCTTGCTCTCCCACGCGCTCCACGCTCCACGCTCCGCTCTCTGCCTCCAGCTTTTGCTCTCTCCTGCTGCGGAAAACTAACGGTTTTAGAAAAGCTCGCTCACCTCGCTCGTGCGGATGTGTGTGTGTGTGCTGAGCCATTTGGCGTGTATGTGTGGGTTAGCATCCTGTGGCAAGTTCTTGACTCAAGGATAACAGTCGTAAAAGTACAACAATGTAATGAAAAATATCAGAAAATATCATCATCATCATCAGCATGATGATGAAGCGAAAATATTACAATTTTATGCTCGTGTTTGTGTCTCTTAAGGTTCTGTTTTTTTTTTCTGTTCTTCTCCTCCTGCACGAGTATTACGGAGTTGCCAGGCCACAAACTTTAATGTCCTTTCTTGTCGCTTCCTTTTTTATGCCAATACGTGGGGCATTTGCATGCAATTTACGATTCCTGTACGAGTAGCATGTCTCACTAGCCTCAAAGGTCGATGTGGGTTCTGAATCTGAGCTGAAACTGCGGCTTTTCTGCCACAGACACACACACACACACACATATGAGTACTCTCGTAGTGTTAGCCAAGGGCATGTAACAGGTAACACAACACAAATGACACCTGTCTCGCTCTGTCGTATCCTTGCTCTCTCCTCTCTTTCTCTCTCTCTCTCTCTTTTGTGGCAGGTAAGCTTCTGTAATACACGTTCTGTCAATAGCAGCAATACGAGTTGCAACAATGAGCCATCTCAATGCCATAAAATTATATTAAGTTGGCATTAAATACAATAACCAAAAAGGAGACTACCGAGAGCAAGATTTGTGATGCTTAATTTGAATTCTTCAATGCAGCTCTAGCTGCTATCAAGAGGCTTTTATCGATTGTTCGATCTGATTGATTATCGTTTGTTATCGGCATCTGGCAAAATCTTGGCATCTGAGATATAGTTGCCTAGAGGGGAATAAAGCATCAAATATCTTTCAGTGCTATTTGAAAGATTTCAGCTCTGTTGGTTGCCCCGAAAATATAATCAGAGAGACGGATTTTGGTTTTATAGAAAATATATGCATGTACATACATATGCATAGCTTATCATATATCATATATTTATAATTCAGGGCTGGTATTACTGGTAGATAGTTTTCTCATTTGTTGTCGATTTGTTTAAATCTCCTTTTTTGCATGTCCCAAAGTTAAATAGAGAAAATTAGTGGCACGGAGGCAGGGAGGTGGTGTGAGAGCAGATTTAAACAAAGTCTGAAACTTTTTCATTACTGTTGCACATCTGTTCTAAAGTTTGTCGTATGGCTGGATGACCTTAATGCAAAATAGGGTTTTGGCCAACTAATACCAACTACCAACTACCAACAGCTCCTCCTCTTCCATCTTCTGGCCCGTCCTGAGTCTCATCATGGCTGTGCATTATTAAGCGACAGCTTCTGTATTATTCAACACCCGTACAGACCGTACAGACCGTACAGACCGTGCACCCGGACCCGGAGGATGGCTGTGTTCGAGCTGTATAATAAATAAAATGCATTATTCATGCAAAGGCTTCACTGTGGTTAGACTGTTTTTTTTTTTGCTTGTTGGTTTTTTCGGTCCTTTATTGAAATGCCATTAGCGAATTTCATTGAATTTTCATTCTGGTCACGGCGCAGACGCGGCGTATACGCAATCTGGCATTGAGCATTGTTATCTATGAAGCGATAGAACAATACTAAGCAGTAATCATCATCATTCCGATTACAGCAGATAATTCCAGACAATTCCAGGCCATTCATGTGAAAGTTAAGCCTAATTAAAAGTGCTACAGAGGCAGAGACAGAGACAGAGAGAGAGCAGGCGAAACAAAGCCCAGGTGGTGATGCATGAATTTAGCTGAACAACAGACAATTGGCAACATTTCGGCCCGGATTAGTTTTCCGTTTTTACCGTGCAGCACGCGTGTGGTGGTGTTTACCTTGGACAAGAATAACTCGCAACGGCCCATAGACACCCCATCTCCCATCCGAGAAACACCATCCGCATCCATTCGCGTTCTGGTTTCTGGCTTTTTTCATCGTCCTCGTCCTCAGCCTTAGCCTCAGCGTCAACGTCAGCGTCAGCTTCAGCCGCTTTTTGCTCGGCCTCTCGTTTTGGAAAAAGCATCTTTTGTGAATCCTTTGGCGCAGCACAGCAGTTTCTAGTTGGTGGCCTGCTCTGAAGGTGAGTGCAAGCATTTCTTTCCATTCCTCAATGCCCATTCCTCACTCTATCCACCCATCAAATTCAATTGCTCAATCGATTATTCCCTAACCGAATTCTCTTGCAGCAACAGCAGCCGCAAACTCAAATAAGCCATAAAACCCCATAAAAAAAAGACAGATAAACAATTAATCGGCGGAAAGCATTCGCGTTTGCTTGAAAAATTACGCGCATAATTAAAATCTGAAATGAAAACGACCGCATCAATGAATTAAAGAGAAATACTCATACATTAAATACGAGTACACTACATATATACAGATATATATTTATTCATTTTGTTTGCCCAGTAAAAGTATTTATTTTCCCATACTAGTTTTCTTTTTTTTTTCAGAGCTTTTTACGAGATACGAGATTTTTAAAATTAAGCAGGAAATCTCCCATAATCAAATGGCACATATTAAAAAAATAATTTCCATTAAGTCATTCTTTAATAAAATACTTAATAGTCATCGATTTTTCGGTGAAATTAAAAGTCCCACAGGTGTCGAAAAATATTCAAAAATTGTGAGGGTATAACCGTATTCCATTCATGAGAGAATGCCCCAAACTGTTCCACAGACTTTTGAAATGCGAGAACTATTTTCGTTCGATATTTTGATTCAATCGTTTCGCATGTTTTCCATAAATTTGCTTGTTTTTCTCTGCGTGTTTATGCCGATGGACTTCATTGTGTGCTTTTGTAATTTCATTTTAATTTGTTTTTTGGTCTCCGTAGATATTTTCTTAGCAAATATTTCCTTTCCATGGTCAGGCCTCGTCACGAATGACGGCATGCATGTGCCACATAAAATCAGCGTTAAATGTCCATAAACTCTTTGATTTGTGGCAAGTTGTCAAGGGATTGTCATTAACGTGGCTCAGTTCCCTGGACAAATCACACCCCTGACTGTTCTTAATGGTCGTGTAATGGAAACTGTTTGTTAAAATTAGCCAACAGTGCCAGTGGCGGCCAATGGCCAACAAGTGTCTGGCCATGGCCATTAGCCCGAAACTGGTTAGTGTCTAATGGCATTAGTGTTTCCTACTTTTGTGCAAACTACAGGTGGGACAAGTGGGCGGATGGGTTGTCTGTTTGCACCGACCCGAGGGGTGACTACAGGAAAATGACAATTTTTCCTAATTGCTTTTCAATGCTTGATGGCTGATGGTCATTCCCTTAGAGTTTTACAGGGCTTCAATGGGTATTTGTGGATATAGAATGCTTTGTAGAAATTATATATAGCATTATTGGAGAAGAAAGCATCCAACTAGATCTATATTTAATCTTCTGTTCATCGCCTGGTTTGTCTTTGGGAGACTATATATAGCAACAAAGCATATTTATAGCCATTTACTTTTTCTCCCTTTAACCAAGTGCATATAATATTCCCCCAATGATATTTATACCCCTCTGATGCCACTCTCACGTCCAATTGGTTGCCTATAAATAATAGAATAGAATAGCAGATGGGTCGCAGGAAGATGTCTCTTTCATAATTCATGCAAAACTTCATGTTCCAACTACAACAAATCACGCGCTTCCTCCGTTCCGCTCCATACATTTTTATCGCAGCCATCTTTGGCAACAGCTCGTAAAACAAGAGCAACAGTCCCATAATTTATGTCATATAAAAGAAAAAGAACGAAACAGCAATACACATTTGGGCCGTACAACATTGTAAAGGAAACATACGATATACATATACAACATTTGGGTAAATACCCCCCAAAAAAAAGAAAATTCTCCTCAAACTACCTTTTTTATTGAAAAACCACTCGATGTCTAAAACTGTCTAAAATACTTCCAAAACTAGTTGATTTTCCAGCCAAAATAGAGATCGTAATAAATAAATGAAAATAAATAAAAGGCTGCCATTTGATGCCAAAAATTGATTGACATACAGTTTTGGCTGCCATTTATTGGCATCAATTCTCAGATTAATACGGAAATCTAGACGCAATGCTACACTTTGGGGTTGTGTTATTTCAATATAATCCAACAGTTCATAATTCAATATTAGTTGATGTCGTTGATGAGTGACACTGTTGAGCATTTATCCCTTCGGATGGCTATGGTTGGTTCTATTTGTATCCGTAAAACAGTTCGAGAATAAGGTAATCAAGAGCATAGTTTATGCATTCTATTATTTGCAATTTTCAGCATCTCTTCTTACTTCTACTTTTAATGTATTCTTGTGAATAGCTGGTGCATTTTTGAGTATCAATTTCTTCGTCATAGAGCGGCTATACCCTGGTCGGAGTATCGACTAAAGTTCCATTTGCGTTTTACGGCAGAGTGCGACCGGAGCACAGAAAACGCGTGAAACCCAATGAATAAATAAACTTTCGCAGTAGTTTGCCGATTTTTACACCAAAAAATGTACGTACAAGCCGAGGTATATAAGTGTAAATACACTGCAAAAAATAACGGATACGTTTTAATTGATATATGTACGTACTTTACAAATAAAAGAAAACAGAAATTACTTAAATTATAGCAACGAGAATCAATCAAACAATAAAAATTGTAATATTGCAGACCATACAAATAATATTTTGTTTTTTTTTTTGCCAGAAATTCTATTAATTTTCCCCTCGATGAGAGAGAAGCCGTGTTGCTCCTTTCTTTTAGTCCTTTCATTTTTCCCTGTGTTCATACTTAGGACCATGGGGATATTTGTTGTGTGTTTGCATATTTTAAGCAGCTCCTTTGCACCTTTTACATTTTATATGCCGTGTAGCGGGTAAATTTGAGTTTCAGTTTTTTTTTTGCATTCCTTCTCTTCAGTGAGTTTTTCGACCGTCTCTCGCTCTCTCTTTCTTCAGTGAGTATTCTCGTTTTTCCATTTTTTTTCTTGGCCGCCTTTTATTTCAGTTTCCGTTTATGTACACATTTGTAGCCTGGCCAGCAACCAGCAACCAGCAACCAACAACCAACATCACCTTCACCTTTGGCCCGCACGCAACATACACACCATATCTTCCACCGACAGTGGGAGTGGGGGAGTGCGGGCAGTCCCCACCCTATCCCCCTTTACAGCCAATTTATAAATGTTGTATGTACATGTGTTTTTACAACCACAAGCACACAGTGGCACACACACACACACACACACACAGAGTCTCGTGCTGCCTTTAAGTTTTGTGCAGCACAAAAAATTGTAATATTCACTTTCGTTTTTCTTTTTGTTGTTTTTTATGTGCTGAGGCTGGCAGTTTCTCTGGCTTGCGACTGAAAACTTACTGTGGTCACTGTATATGGTGTACGGGTTTTCCAAAAACTTTGGTCCAGCCCATGGTCAGGCTCTCGGTGGAGCCAAAAACAATGAATATCCTTGATTTGCACTTGCCAAAATAACTCCAATTTATGGCAGGGCTTGTACAGAACTTGGGAACGTCTTGGCGTTAACATAAATACATATATACTTATAGTGGAAATCATATATCAAGAGAGTCACAATCTTTTCTGAGATGAACAGAGAGTGTCAGTTAATTCATCGGATACACCGATTAGTATTTAAAGGCAAATGTGTACTGACAATATGTCTTAATTCATTCGAAATTGCATGTCCTTTACGTACTGCGATATGCAGTTAAATCCTCTGCTATATACACGTACATATGTTCGATGTACGGACTGCAAACATGCATTGCATGCAAATCATCTTCAACGACAGGGACCTTAATTAGTTTCAGTTAAGTGCACTTAACACGGTACCCAAATCCATTTCTGTTTTGCGGATTAACTCAAGTACATACCTGATTTGGGCGGGACGATGGGTGTGATGGTATTTGGAGATGCGGCAGAGAATAATAACCGCCTTTAAGTGAATTAATTGAAAGATGAAACACGGCTCAGGTTATACGAAAACTGCATCTCCGATTGGACTACTCATACGAGGGTAGAACTCTGGATCAATCCGTTGATTGAGATTAGACCTTCGCTATAGCTTTCACAGCTATTGGCTATAAATATAGCCGAAATATCCCTTAAATGCGAGAAAATAGCTATACCCCATTTGTGGAAAAGCGTATAAGGTCAGAATGCAATTGGCCGTAAACTGCAATGGCCAATGGGACATGGGACCGACTGGTCGCCTGGTCGAGGTCGAAACATTTGACCCGCAATGGAGCTTAATCCGCCTCGCCTTCATGCCCCCGCAGACGCATTCAAATGTCAATTAGTGCTGTTGCTGTTGTTGTTGTGGTTTCAATTTCTGCACGCCGCTCCGCTGTCCTGCCGTAGTTGTTGTTGTGGCCCTCTGGTTGATTTGGAACTATTCGCCATCCCCTGGGATGGCAAAGTATCCATCCATTGAAGGCCGGCGAAGGATGGCAAAAAATATACAGAGCTGAAGGGACAGAGCCTTGGCCGACAAATGTGCCACGGGAATAGCTGCCAAAGAAGCTCGTAAAACCCAATAGAAAGTCAAGGAAATTCTGGCCCACAAGCCAAAATTAGGCCTGTCCTTCCGGCACTAAAGCGAAGGGATTCTCTGCGACATTATAGTATTTAATTCTGGTAGGCAAATTTTGATTGAAATTTAACTATTAACAAAATGATGATTGCAGTCTTTAATCGCATATAACGCGACGCTTGCAACACTTTGGATAAAAGTCATTCGGATGTAATGACTCTGAGAAACGGCAATCATCTGGCGGTGCCTTGTTCTCACAGCTGTGGGAATAGCCTCTATATTAATTCCGGTTTAGAACTATCACTTGCCAGAATACTTACGTAAAGAGCATGCCCCAGCCATGGCTAATGCAGAATATTGTGGCACAGTCCATGTTCGGCAGCTTAAATGCCTGTCCCGCCTTGAGAGTAACAACTGAAGGCTGTATATCGATGACACACTGACCGGGATAGCCTGGAGACGTTAAATCTGATATAGAACCCCTACTGCCCATATATGTAAGATCTCACCTGGATCCTCGTAGCTGTTTATGGACATTTCAGCAGAAATCGGCACAATGCTAACGCCCAACAAGAGCTCGAAAACAATTGCCAATTTCAGAGAGAACAACATGTTGTATGGAGTAGATGAATATGAGGTCTAAATAAATACTTTAGAGAATATGACTTTTAATGATAGGCCTGTTTTTTTCAATATGTGAAGCCTCATTTTGGCCCATAAAATCCAAAAACAATATCTGCAAAATAATGGTATTTCTGTTTATTTTTTTTAAACAATCACTTTAAACAAATTTTCCCGACTATAAATTTTACGAACTTTTGTACAAATTTTAATCGCATATGATTTCACGCGTACAACATTCTGGAAAATCTTTGTTCAGATCCAGGAAATCTCCGTAACGGCATGATTTTGGCGGACTCGAATGGTCACATCTGTGGATAGACACTTGGAGTAGCCGAAATGTTACGGTTTTAGCCAAAGCTATATTTACTTGTAGAGCGCCCCATAGCCGTCGCCAATGCAAAGGAGTTGAACACAGGGCAGGTTGGGTAAATTGATAGCCTGTCCCAATTGGAGAGTGATTAATGAAGGTTCCATATCGACGACGCACCGACCGGGATAGGCTGAAATGAAACGAAAGAGTATTTCATTGGATCTGCTAGAACTCTGATTGATAATATGCTCACCTGGATGCACATAGCTGTTCAGAGCAAGCTCAACATTAAACGAATTCTCAGAAATGCCGGAGGCAAAAAGCAAACCGAATAAAATTACAACTTTCAGAGAGAACATTTTGTGTCTAGAGATTACTAAGAAATTAAAAAGAATATCATCTATGGATGACATCTATGGATCGGCCTTCCTTTCAGAGCAGAGCCGTTGCCGACTACAGCACTGTGGATATGGCAGCTCCGGATGGGTGTAGTTTCCAAAACGACACCTCCTCGGCAGGTCACTCACACCGCAGCTGTCGGGAGTCAATTAGTCGAGAGTACTCCCCAGTCCAGGCCCACCTCCTGCTCACCTTTGGAACAACGCCATGCCATCCGAACCGCAAACAATTTGACGGCATTCGTGCGTCGGGTCTTTGATACTCACTCCTCCGTTGAGCACCAGGTTGGGTTTGATGGTGCATTTGCCAGGAAAATCTGTGGAATGGGCGGGCATGCAACACACATCTGAATATACAAATACGGAAGGCGGTAGGCGGATAAGTACTCACTCGGATGGTGGTAGCGTATCTGCCACTCGGCCGTCTGGCTACTGATCAGAAGACTGGCCAGCACCATTAAAGACAGTAGGCTAAAGTGTTCTTTGGCCATTGTAGACTTTAATTTTGTGCTTAATTTATTTACAATTTTATGCTGACAAGTTTTGAATAATTCTTGGTTCTTACATTTTTTCTCGGCCTGCTAAAAATTGTATCCCTTGAAGATGCTAAGCATATGTCATGATGCCAGGGTAAAGCTGATCAAAAATAATTTCTGAACTCAAGGATTGAACATTTGAAAACCATTGTTCTTATGTGCGCAACAATAATAATTTGTTAGAACATTTTTCCTTTTCCAAAAACAAACAATAAATTTCAATTTCAAACACATTTAGACGGTAAGGCCACATCAATCTTGATCCCAATCAATATCGTTGCAGATAACATGCATTTCACAGCAGGCGGGATATGGGCCGTCGGGGGTTTTATATTCGGTATACTTGCAGTTGGCCGGCGGTGACTTGTGTGTGCATCTACATATAATGGAACACATAGGGATGCGCCATTTATTTTATGGGCACAACTAATAATAATCAAACACTTACTCGTACACCAGGGCCCAGCCATTTCGATGGCATTCGACCAGGGCACACCTGTTGGGATGTCTCTCCGACTTGCCACTGTCGATAATCAAACGACTACTTGCCCCATCAACCACACATTTGTCTGGATATGCTGTGGGGGAAATTATAGCCTTAACTTATATCCGTTTGCAATAACAAACCATTCACGTGCCTTGGTCGGTGAGAATCTGAAAATTGAACAAACCGTGAACGCAGTGCAGCATGACCATCAGAGAAAGGGCCGTGTAAACTGTGGAGTGCGGCATCATTGTTGTTTTCCTCACGCGCTCCAAGTTGAGTTGTTGTATCGGCTGGGATGCAGGAAATTTGACTGAAAGATTCGATTTTCTGAGCTGCCTGTCGGTGTGCTATGGCTATGGAATAAGTACTGCTACGAGGATGACAGCAAAGGGCAGGGCCTGCCCTGTTTCGTATGCGCATTTTAATTAAAACAGAGAGAGAGAGAGAGAGGGAGACGCAGAGACACGATGGAGGATATATATGCTGATGAAGTTATCGTATATATTAATCCAGTTATATGCCGTCGACTTGTGTCATTCGTTTGCTGCTCTGTTGCCTTGCATAATTCGATTATGTGACGCTGCCTTTCCCCGTCGTTCATGTGGTTTTGTGGTGCCAGTGCAAATATTGGTTTGCGTTCCCTGATTGTCCCGCCCAGAACTGAACCCATCTCCACCCCAAAGCCAAGCTGTCTGCAATTATTTAGGCACCCAAAATGTAGACAAATTAGTGGGGCCACATAATTGATGCATCTGTGTGTGCTCGTACTCGTACTCGTACTGGGGCTGTGGGATTTCCACCGTGTGTTTGCGAATCTATCTGGTGTTTTGTTCTGTTTTGATTATATCAGACCGTGCTCCCAATTAGCGAATGACCCTCCGTTGTTCCCCGGTTGAGATTAATTGAATTGAGAGTGGCCTCAGATGGGTCTGGTCTTGAAATATGCATTTCCATCAACTCATCTGAACGCGATGTGGCGGAGGGGGGATTCTTTGATGGAATGAGCAATCGCAAGAAGTTCAAGAACTAATAAATGTATTGAGAACAAGTACCAAAACAGGCACAGTCTTCTCCGATTATTACGAATAATAGTTTGATACTTGCGAACCGGAAAATGTTGCATTTTCACCAGAAAAAAACGTAGGTAAAGTTGACCTTTGGTGTTTCTCCTCTACAACCTGCTTAACATTCTCGTATAGACAACATTTTTTGCTTTGGCATAAATAGAAAACTTTCGATCGATACAGCAATAGAGCTATCTACTACATAGATACGCATACGGATGTGGTATTTGCATATATAAGGAATCAACACGTACATACGAGTATACGCAGCATAAATAACAAATTGCCCAGGTGAACAAATTGTGCCAGGACATGTTGGGGGGCCGGAAAGGTGTCTAAATAAGGGTCAAAAACTGAACCAACGGTCAGGGACCATCACTCTCTCTTTCACTCTCTTTCTCTCTGTATGTGTGTGTGTGTGTGTGCTTGTGTGTGGGGCTTCAGGTGACCAAGCGTTGAAAATTGGTCCCCTACGTGGAGGTGTCCTGAGGCTTGGGGCAAGAGATTGGGTCTCCGATTCGCTTTCTTTTCTCTTTTTCTTTTTATGATCGTACATAAAAATACACATCATTATAATTTCAATGATATTAAAGTCCATATCAAAGTGAATGAGATACAAGCGAAATGATTTATTTTTATTGCCATTTGTGTGGCTTTTACTTTTGCATTATACTTTCAGCGCTTTTAATTTTTCGGGACGCCTGCCCTCTATACAAACCGCATGCATAAATACATATACCTTTTCGTATATGTATGTATACCCGAAATACATTCAAAATTGCTTCCTGTCCCTGTCCTACCCCCGGGGAAATGGGAGAGACGTCTGCGTTAAAAGGCCAACGGCCATGTGTTTTATTCGGCATTTATTTACGTTTGCAAGAAACAAAAAACCAATACCAAAAAAAAGGCCGAGAAATGTGTATAAGAAATGCTTTTAAGCAAAGTCATTCATATAAAGTAGGTGTACATATATGTTCATATGTGTATAGCTTTGTATATTCGTAATTATAGCTTTCAACGGATATTTATAGTTGAGGAAACAGATACTCGTATGCGACAAGCTGTAGAACGTGTAACCTCAAGGTCGGTCGCGATTTTCGTATTGAAACTTTCTTTTTTGGGCAGTATGTAAACATTTTAAATTCTGGAAAATGTCCTACCCTTGAAATGCTTCAAGAAATTACGATGTTTAGGTTTCTATAACTAGAATATTTTCTCGGCTTATTGGTTATGCCATGGCTTTTATACGATGAGTAACGATTGAGAAAAGAAATGCCTTTTAATAGGAAAACTACAGCCGTGTGCCTACATTTTAACTGGTTGGCAATTTGCCAGTTACGTGTAAGCGTTGAATGATAAAAGGGCAACAAAATCTCTGGAAACCACGTTAAAGACCTCTATTAAAGATGACGTGTACAAAAATACAATTTTGAAAATTCTTATCCAAAAAATGCACTTCTAATGTACTATACTAATCGAATTGTTTACCCTGTAGAAACAAATTTCTAAATATAAAACCATTGCAAACAATCAATTTCCATTATCAAGTGAAAGCAATTTATTTCACATTACGTATACGTATACGCTGGGGTATTTCCATTCAAAATACAAAGATCTATACAATTACAATGTATTTTTGCTGAACATTAATTTTGTGGACTTACACCCTGCTGTAATAATATATTTTGCCATTCAAAATATGAAATATTCAACAGAGTTTTCGCTTCACTGAATAATGCATGAACCGAAAATAAACTGCTGGAAAACAACGAAAAATTTTCAACACAAAGTGCAGTAAACAAACAATTTTCTATTCGGGACTTTTATGTTGCTGCTGCATCCAGCAACAAAGGAAAGCGAAACGAGGAGGAAAAGCAGCAGCTGTGGCCCCACACAAAATCCCATTCAGTCCATCAAGCCGTTCGTCCGTCCGTCCGTCCGTCTGTTTGTGTGCTGTTCGTGTGCATCTTCCGTTGCTTTCGACTGCACCGAAAGTAAACCTATTAACTAGAAATAAAAGGACAAAGTAGGAAATACCCTTGCGAATATATAGTATATATATATATATATATATATATATATATATATATATATATATATATTTATATTTCACTTAAACAGACCATAGTCATGCCGTCTCTTGCATTGCAATCATCTAGGCAAACCGTATAATCGTATTACCCTTTCTAAGGGCATCAAAAACCACTGCCAGGGGACCTTGAAAATGCAAAATTGACTCAATTGTTGCTGGGGCTGTGCCAGCCCTGCCAGAGGTTTATTGTTGCTGTGGCTATGGCTGCTGTGTGGCTGCTGGAACCTCGGCCGCTATTGTTTATGACAGCGCCATAGCGAGTTATTAAAATTTGTTTTTCTGCAATTGCATTCTGTAAACCGCTTAGTAGTCTTTGTTTCACTTCGAAAAACGAAATACAGTCGAAAATGGATATCTGTTTTGTGTCTAGAAATAATTATAAACAATTGCAGAGAGATATGGGAGAAATGGGAGATCAAAAGGTGGTTTGAATGGCGAGGGAAACTACTGGAACAAAGAAGCCTTAAACCTCAAAGTCCACTAATAAACGAGCGGTAAGGTTGAAAGCTGCAGCAAGGGCCGCGGCTCTACTTTTTTACCCAAACTTGTGATTTATGCTACTTCTTAAATATATTGAAAAACTAATGTAAGACTTAATATCAAATTATTTCTCTGTATTTACAGGTGAGTCGTCAAGATCAATCTCATACGAGTATTTATGGGGCAAGTAATGGAACGTTTTTTAAAGTTATGATTTAAATTGCGAAACAGTATTTTAATTGCTTAGAACTTCTCTCTAATTTTCATTTTATGTACAAATAGCTTCATTTTCCATTAACTTTCTCAATAAAATGTGTGACGATATCCATTAATTAATGAAGTAATAAATTTCTTCCACGAATTGGGTTTCACTTTAACCTGTTTCTTCCCTTTGAGTGAATCCAAAGTGTATAGAGTTTTGCGCGATTACGAGCCTTGGTAATTATTTTAAGATATTATGTATTATCTCACATCAAAGCGATATCTGAACGGTGTAAGCCGAAGGATAATGGACTTGTGGCTATAAACATATATCCCTTCAATGGGTTGTGGTGTGGTGAGCAGCTTAACCCAGACACGGCCATTTATCCTTGGCATTTAACAATGCTTGGCCTGGCTCTCAGTTGTTGCTGTTGTTGTTGTTGTTGGAAACCGCGAAAACTGCGCTTCTTGAATTATTTAAGACACACAAGTGCGCACCACCCACTGACAGGACAGGCCTTACACCTGTACCCCTGTACAGCGGGGCGGCAGTGGGGCATCAAGCACAAGGATGCCAGACCAGGCAGGTGAAAGTGGGCGTATTGTAGCATACATTAGGGCGCCGAAGCCGACGCCCACGCCACTGAAGTCCTCTTTGGCAGCGGCAGCTTGATTATGTCTCAAGTCACTCCACAGTGCCCGCCGCCCGGCCACACAAAAAAGAAATTAATTAATTTTTAAGCGTAATTAAATGCAAAGCAGCACTCTGCCACACCCTCAGCCCCATAACTCTGCCTATCTTCCATCGTCTACACTGAGAAAAAAAACCCAAGATGGAAAACAGTTTCCGAAATTGGTTTTAAGAGTTTTGAAAACTCGACAAATATATCTTTAAATAAGGTTAAGTCCATGAGGCATCTTATTTCTTGATTTGCGATCTATGAGGTATTCTTGAATCCAAAATAAATACTGTTAAAAGAAGGAAGTTATTTGAAGATTTTTGGATTTTGTAATGCTACTTCAAATCTCAAGATCTTTTAATTAAGAGAATGTGAAATCTATCTTTCGAAGATTCAATTTATCTTAAGACTTAAATGTCTTTTGATGTGAAGTGGTTTTAATTTTACGAACAAGAATTTATTTTTGAAGATTTAAAGATTTGTCAGACACATTTCTTGAATAAATCCGTAAATAATATGTTCGTTTCTGAATAATTTCTTTCCCATCACCTCCATATTATTGTCGCTTTAAGCAACCCTTTGGTTTTTCTTCAGTGTGGGTCGAATCGGCTTTGTTTGCCTGTCCGTGAAGGCGGCGCAAGGCTGAAGCCCCAGTCGGGGCAAGGACACAAAAACACGAAGGATGCGCCCTGCTAGCACTCCCCATTGGCCACAATGAGCACGTAATAAGTTTGGCCCAAAACATTTCGTCTTGAAGGAGGTGATTTCTTTGAAATGAATTTGCCTCGCCTCGCCTCGCCTCCATTTCCCCCGATCCCGACCAGAGATATACGCATTTTTCTCTCGCAATTAAAAATTCCAATCGAAGCCACCCGAAAAAGGTTATCCACTCGAGCGCAGTTAATGGGGCTTCGAGTTCGGTTCCACGAGGATTTTTTATTTTATTTTATATTGTTTGCTTTGGCTCAAACCCTGCGAATGATTGCCCTGCCACACCAAAGTCGGTAAAGGCAGTAGTGCCCCAAGGTGGCCCGAAAAACTTTGTCTGCCATTGACTTTCGTCTGTTGGATGGGAAGGGGGAGGGGACCAAGCCAATCAACGCCCAAGAGGAGCAATACGAGCCCCAAGTGAAACCGAAGCTTAGTCACAAGATTCCCATTCAATTTTGATGGCTCGTTTCGTTCTGCTTTTGGTCAATTTCACTTTTATGTCTGTAGTCATCAGCTAAATGCTTTCCTTTTCCTCCTCTGGCTTTGCTTATACTCGAGCCCGTAGAAGGGGTATACATACTGGCCCATCTTGTACACATTATACATATATACAGATTTATATAGACTACATTTTCGTGTAGATTTGTGGGTTATTTTTAGGTGCTTGTACAACAAACAAAAATATGTTCAAATTAAGCAAAACAAAACAATTGCGCGCCTATGGCTCGCTCTCAAGAACTGTCAGTGCGAATGCCTAATGGACTCGAAAACCCAATCGATCTGAACGATTTCAGTGAACAAATTGCACAATGTTTTAAGCGAAATTTTATCTTGGAATAGTGGCTGGAAAAGCCAATGTTACCAATTGAATTTAATTGTTTTTTTTTTAATGAATTTAAATGTGAAAATGTTTTTTGTATTAGAAAGGAAAGAAAGTCATTCAAATACATACTGCAAATTCCTGACAGATCTAAAGGAAAACCTGAAACCTTACCTTAGGAAATACCATTATTCTTACTTTATATATATCATGGCGTAAATTATCACTGAAACTGTATTTTATTTAACATTTAACCATCGTTAATTCGAGGAAAATTAACAATAAATTAACGCAAATTGCAGTTTCCATTTGGATATATCTCAGCGGGAATATAGCGGGAAATACCCCTTGCCTGGTTGCTGCTTTCTGTGGGTGCTCCCGTGTCCATGTGCCCCAGTTCATTAATGGACGAGGCAGCGCCAGACACCTCCCCTTCTTGGCCACACAATTCAATTAAATTTATGCCAATGCCAATGTCCGTGTGCCGGCATGGGGGCAGCCAGTAGCACTTGTATCTGTGTGACTGCAACTGGATGTACGAGTTCGTTTTTATCTCTATCTATCTGTGCAGTCTTCGCTGGTCTGCGCTGGTCTGCGTGTGTGTGTGTTTGTTCAGCTACACATATGTCAATAGCTGTTTTAAGTTAATTAATCAAAGCTGAGCCAATTTTCGCCAAACGTTTTCCACATTTGCGGTCTGTAAAATGCTGCGGTTGGGGTCTTTGAATGCCCTACCCCAAAATGGGATGGTCCAATGTGTTTAATCTTAGGAAATCAAGTGGGTTTTATTGATTGTGGGAAGACTGTAAGTGATTCTGTAACTATTCCTCCCCCTTTTTAGTTGCACTAAGCTTTTCCCATCTATACCAGTAGAGATGTGTGTCCATCCCAATTACCATCCAATTTTCCGTTATACCCATGGAACTATTCAATCCATCTTCTGTTTGGACGCCTCCTTCTCATTTGTGCGGATTTTCTGGGTGATTTGCTTCTGTTCTGTGCAGCGTCTCCCCTTGGACATAAATCGAAATTTTGTAATTTAAACGCCATTACTTTTTCGAATTTCGTAAACAATTTGGCTTATTTTAACATTGTTTTGTTTGTTGTTTTGCCTGCCCCTACCCCTACCCCTCCTGTATCTAGATATGGATTTCGATGTGAGTTTTGTTTGGTTTTTGGGTCTGCGTTCAAGGAGGAACACCGGGGAACTCGTAAGTTAATTTCATTGTGGCTGTGGCTGTGGCACGTGGCCCAATCCTACTAATTGGCACTTGAAGGTGCAAATATGAAGGCCGACCTGAGGTCAAAGCTGCGTTGAGTCGAGCGAGAGTTGACTTGAATTTAGTCCGAAATAAATCATACAAAAAAGCTCACACATTTTCCAGAAAGAAATCTGGGCCAGGGGTGCGACATGTGGTGGCACTGGAGGGGACGGAGTGTTGGGGCCCGGCGACACACAATTGTCCTTGCAAGGACATACAGCTGCCACGTCAACGTCTTAGCCAAGGGCTCACTTCTCCTGTGCCTTCTGCTGTTGCTGTTGCTGTTGCTGCTGCTGCTTCAGCTCTTCTGCTTCTCCTGCTGCTGGAGAATATTGATCCAATTTAAAAAAAAAATGTTTCATCCTGGCCAGGTGAGGCGTGGCAGTTATGAATTGTGTTGCGACTTGGCGTTGGCTTTGCGGCCTGCGGCTGCGTCTCGGCACGTTGCGTATACGCCGTGTATATTGATTGTGTCTGAGGCGCGACGATAACGAATATTTTTGGGCATATCTTCAGGCCAGGCCTCAAAGAAGCCTTGCCCGGTTCAAGCTGATTGCCAGGGAACACTGAATTTCATTAAGAGTACGCCATGTATTCCAGTGAAAATATATGCAGAAATATGAGCAACACTTCGAGAACATTCTGAGCCTGATTTATGTATCATTTCATTGCGTTAAATCTTTTTAATAGTTTCCCTCGGATATCTCTATACCGAAATTTCGGGACACAATTTTCCCTTGAGATTCTGCAGATACTCATTTTGGGTAATAGTTGCTGCAGAAATGGAACTGTTTCCTGTTCTCAATGTCATCGACATTCGACACAATTATGGCAAATTTCCCGTACGGAAATTTTGCACGATTCCGGTGCCCTGCATGCCGGGGCATCCAAAGGTAAAAGTTCAATTTCGCATTCAATTTTCAATTTCCACATAGTTTGTCTATGTGTGGGTGCGTTTATCGCAAAACGACTTTGACTTTGGCGCCTGCGGGGACACGGCCTCAGCTATTTGTGTGTTGTCAGCTCTACATAGACACATATTTGTCTGCGTATGTCTGCGTATGAGTGGGCGTGTGTATGTTAGCCAAATGTATAGACAGGTAAACGATAACACTGACAGACAGCCACTGAAAGACGAAAGACAGACAGAAAAACCCTGCGCGCCGTTTCCATTGAATCGAAAATGCGCTGTGCATTCGCCGCGGCCACGGCCACGGGAAAAGGCACGTGAATTGCATTTGTAATGTTCTTAGGCCTGGCTTTAGCACTGTGGAAAAATTCCCGCCGGAACTTGCTATTTATTTTGTTAAGTCTATAAGTCAAAAAATATTCTTTAGTTTAGATTTATATTATTTTATTTTCGATAGGATTAAGTAACTTGAAATTTTTCAACGGATTACCCCAAATCCATTTCCAAATAGCACACGAACCTTAAGAGGTTTTTTTTAGAATGTAGATTAAAAAAACAGGAAAAACGAACTAAAAAAATTTCACTACACCCTAATATACATAGGTATATTCAAATGTATGTAGATTAATCAGAAGACTGAGTGTCGCGTCAGGCCAAGATAATTTTTATATTTCTTTAATTAAAAACATATTTAATCATTCATTGAATTTGGATAGATTTGGTCCTTCAACATATTTAACCATTAAATTATCCTTCACGAATATACATTTTATAGCCTTTTTGGCCTGATCATCATTTGAGTAAATTTAAGGGAGTTGTAGAATTCATCCTTGTTCCATCTAATGCCGTTGAAGATCCAACCTCTATTTTTTCTGTAATATATTCCATTAAGATTACTGTAATAAGAAAATCAATATTAAAAATTCGTCATAATCAATAGCGTTAGTTCTGCACAAAAGATGTGTACCTTGCTCCGCAACAGAAAACCACCAACCACTTTCAAAATATGCCCCGCAATGTTTTTTTTGACGAGAGTCATTATCCCGGTCTTTTGTGGAAAACTTCATGTTCAGGTGTTCTTTAGTTAGTGCATCTCCGGCTGTTCCTGAATATTTTCCCAGCGATTTTAGTTTGTAGTCATCCTCTTCACTCCCTAGCTCGAAATCATCGAAACGAGCAAATCTCGTTATTCCATCACCATTTCCAAGCTGGATGTACAACTCGTTGGGCTGATTTTGGGTCATTAGATGGATTTTTTCCAGTCCCAGGAAGAAGCTCTCCCGTAGGTTTCCGAACCCTTGTTTGTAGTCGGTCCAAGTGCGACTAAAGTTCTCATTGCCGTTGACTCGTCGCTGGATGACAGTCCAGCCCGATCCGGAAACACTGGAATTACAGGGCACATCGAACTGGTCTTTATCCTTAAACCTAATGGTATGGATATCAGTGAAATTGATGAATGGGAGACAACTGCCTGTTATCGTTTGTTTAAGGAAATTCACTTGATTCTCCATTTCTCTGATTGATTCATCCTTTGATTGCATTTTACTATCTCTAGCTTGAATTTGCATTACCATTTTAGAGAACTCGTCCTTCATTTCTTTGTCCATTTTCAAAATTTCTTTTGCCTTCAGAAGCAATTCAGTATCCTTGTTCTTCAGCTGTTGATCCCAGATCTGCTGCCTGGCTTCCGACTGTTCTTTGAGATCCTCCATCAGTTTATTTACCAGAATTTCCATTGACTTGGCTAGCTCCTGTTTGCTTTCCAATTTGGCGATGTAAAGATCTTTCTCTCGGATTTGGTCCTTGAGCAGGGGCTTAACAGTCGGGTAGCACATAGCGCCACGTTTCCGCTGGAAACGGAATACCCAACTAATTATTTTATTTCAATTGTAATTTCTCAATGCATTTAATTCTCACAGCACTATTTCCAAAGCTATTTTCCGTAGATATAGTAATATCCGCTTCTACTTGGAGGAAGAAAATCACCAGAATCCAATATATTTGCATGATTTTTAATTCAATGACTTTTCCCGTTGAAAGAATTAAATCAGACTGAATGTAGACGAAATATTCAAGTCGTCTTATATATTACTGCTTATCAGTCAATGCCATACATTTTGTTGCTTACGACCTGTTGTTTTCAAGAGAATATATGTTGCAAATACTAAGAAGTTTATACGAGTATTCTCGAAAATCAGAGTTCACTTTGAATGGCATTATGATGTGATTTTCCCAGGGACCGTAATCATTATGAGCTATATTTAAATATAATTTAAATAATTATTCGATTTTAGTTCTTTCGCCTACAAAAATGCAAAATAATCATTATTTTCGGTTTCTGAAATTTTCATATTCTGTTCAAGGTTATTGTTGATAGTAGAATATAATTATTTTATATAATTGATTTCTTTCCTTCTTCTCCTTGACTATTCCACTCATTTTTGTGATTTAAATTCAAGTTATACGAATATCATCCCTGATTTGGTCGATGGAAAATGTGGCTTAATCTAAATACTATTGTTTAAATGGGAGAGACTAGCATAATTTTCGATCGGAGGTAGAAATAAATAAAAATATATTCAAATGTAACGTCTCGCCATTGCATTATCCACCGAACTCTATTGCCCCGAGCCTGCCAATTTTTCTATTTTTAAGGGAATTTTTCTCGAATTCTCTCTTAGTCAGCTGATCTGTCAGTCAATCAGTGCCTCTTTCGAGTACATTCTATATACGAGTAGATAGAAATTTATTACCCCACTGTGCCATTCATTTGCATGGAATTTTCTTCTTCTGTATACGGATATACATGTACCCGTATTTCTTATTCGTTCTTGTGCTTCGTGGCCCGACCTGGGCCTGGTTGGGTCCACTGCCGTTGTGTACTTGTAATTACTCTGGTTCTTCTTGGATTCTCCACTGCCTGCTCCCCAGCTGTTTTTTCTGCCGCTCTGCATTATCCTTCTTTTGTGGGTCGAATTTCTGTTTGGCCAGTTCCTCAGGGGAATGGACCCATTTCGATGGCAAACTACGGCAAATTATCTCCGTGTAATGGCAGTGCGAACCAGCATAAGAACAAGAACAAGCACAAGCACAAGAACTGGAAAGGCACGTTCATTGACCGGAAGTGTGCATGCATGCATCGACCCGTACTCGTAAAGGGGATGGACACACGTGCCAGCGGCCAGCAGCAGCAGCAGCCAAATGGAAATACAGTTTCAATAATTTATGCAAAAGAAAGAAAAACACGAACGAAGAGCGAAGAGCCAAAATTTAAATGGCCTTCTGTGCGAGAAGCTTGAAAAGCATCTGTCATTTATTATGCATGCTTAATAGCCAAGGAAAATGTACAAAATGCCAGGAGCAGAAGCAACGGGAACAACAGTAACAACGGCGGCAGCAGTCAGTAATAGCTTCAAATGCTCCAGGTGAGGGAAGGCCACATTAAAAGTAAGACTCCAACTCACATCACGCATACGCCACGTGCAACGTGCGCCGTAGACGTGTGGTATGTCTGCTCTGCTCTGCTCCTCTCGGTTCCGTCTGACGTTTTTAATTAAAAAATGTTAATGTGGAAGCTGAAAACTTTGCATGCTCGTGGGCTCTGTATATGAAAGCAGCTTAAGTCGCGCCGAACAACAAGAAAATCAGCCAGAACGTAAGAGCAGAAAATTCAGGAATTGCTGAATTCAAGGCAGGAAATTCAATAAATAAATAAGTGTGCCTTATGCAATGTTCTTAAATGGTTCAAAAGGAAGAAGACTCACTTTTTGGGGACACACTTTTCAGAGCTCTTCAGGGATTATTTAAAGCTGTTTCTGTCTTCTGTTTTTACCCAATCATAATCCCATTTTTCTCATTGTTTGTTTACGCGGTTTAATGGCAAGAGAAAGGGATCTGCAACTTTTTATATATTAAATTAGGATTGCAGAAAGCTACTCGTGCTTTTCTGGAAACACTTTTTTGTTATTGTTAAATATGGAAAAATAAATGTGTCACCCAGAAATATAAAATCTTTAGTTAGATATTCTCAACAGAGATGTGTCTTGAACAGCGATTTCGTGATCCACATAAAATGAATGGATCGAAAAGAGAATTGTACGACCTTGCACAGAATTTTTGATTCGTGTCGATATGTATCGTGTATGGATATACCTGCAGCTATACCGATCCAAAGTTGTAGTTTTTAATGTTTCTTATACTCTGGCATTTCTTAACATTTTTTCTTTGTAAGTTATGGTTATATTTTTAAGCATCAAGTCTTTAGTGGCATCAATTCTCGAGAAAACTAGCTACTTATCATTAACATTGTCCAAAGAATGTCTAAGGTACGAATTATTTAGTAAATCAAATCCCTTGTATAATTGATGTACTACGAAATTCTTGTTTCTCCTATGCAAAACTACCTAAGACTAGAGATAGTCTAGTATTAGGCTTAATCTAGTCTAGTATCTGATTCTTTGTAAGCCCCCGAAATCAACAAGTCAGACAATGTTGTGCCTGGAAGCTCCTGGTAGTTTACACTTAAATATTCGACTGCATTAAATGGACTTGCGAGCCTTGTTTAGCCTTGGTGAATGTTCCCCTTAAGTGCAGCGATATTATATCCATATTTATTTATACATAAGACAGGGCATTTGTCTGCGAAACCCAAAACAAAAAGCAACCCCAAGAAACCCCACAAATATATAAGGAGAAGGCTCCCCAGAGAATGCAATGAGAAATTGCACCGAAAATTATTGCACAGAGAAATCAAAGGCAGCTCCAATCGAGCGGAAAGCCACAGAATAGACGATGAGAAGCTATGCATTGTGTGGGTGCAAGTGGCTGCAGCTAAGTGTGCACGTGTGTGTGTTTGTGTGTGTGTGCTTGTGTGCGTCTGTGGGTGTGGGTGAATGTCTGTGTGAGCAGCAAATCAAATTAAGTTATCAGATAACCGTGTAAACTCTGCCGAGCCGAGCAATTGCAGATGCGAGAGGGGGAGAGAGGCATATGCTTTTGCCTTGATATTTTTTGGCACACCGACACGGATACACACAAACAGACTCTGACGCATACTCACACACAAACACCCAGACATGTATCAATGAATGGCAACATGAAAAAAATTGCAGCAAAAAATAAAACGGACCAAAAAAGAACGACCTGCTAAAAAAAAATCAAGTGAAAGCTGCAAAGCAATCAGCCATAGTTGTTAGTCTGTGTGTGTGTGTGTGTTATCCAAGTGAGTGTGGGTGGGATGCCTGTGTGTTTGTGTCTGTGCGTCAGTACGTGTGTATGGCATAACTGAAATCCGCAAATCGATATAACTGCGTTAAGGCCCCCTCCACCAGATGCGGTTTATGGTATATTTTTTTGGTTCGTAGGACTTGTTTCCACTTATAAAAAATATCATAGAAACTAATGCTAATTTTCTATATTTTAGTAAAATTCTATTTTCATCTTCTCTAAATTGCAAAATTTAATTCTCTTTGAAATGCATTTTTTTTTAAATATGCTTCAAGCTACCATCAAACAACAGGACACGAGTACCCCCCTTACCTGAGCCCACTGACTCTGCTATATTCACTAGAAAAGAATTTTAAAAAATAAGGAAAAAGCCTTGCAACTTAAATAAAAATAAAAATGTTAAAAAATAAAGAAAATGCCTTGCAACTTAATTTGAAATTCTTTCTTCATGAGTGGACCAAAAATGTGCTTGAGCAAACAATCTCTAAGGACGAAGATTGTGTTAGTCGCAAAGCGAAAGTAAAATCATGTAACAACTTGTAATATTTATGTAGCTTGTTCACTTTGCAGCAGAAAGTTTTCCCAGTAGAATCAGTCCAGTGGAAAAAGGTGTAAACGTCCCCCCTCTATGCCCCATAATGCATTTATGCATGCCAATGCCTGTCTGAGTGCGCTTTTCCTCTTTTTTCTCTCTCACCTACGACAATGACACACCCGCACCCGCACCCACACTCACTGGCACAGGTGTCCGCTGCCTTGATTGCCAAAGTGTCAAAGGTTTTCCCTCCTCTATTTTTTTCATTTTTTTTTTTGAGTCATCGAAGGCCGCGGGAAATGCGTTTATCCGAAACGGGAAATGTCACCAAATGGTTGGCAAATGGAAAAAGTATGGCAGGATGTCAGTTTTGGGGGCCGAAGATTATAATACCCTTGCAGATTTATTTTCAATATGATGCGGTCATCTGAATTTTGTGCAAAGTTTGCTTTAAAACTGAATGACTAGTTTTGATGGAAATGGGGCTGCATAAACTTGACTTATGGGAACGCAGTTTCTTCCTTGCAAACATCTGCTCAATGCCATCGGAACCACTTCCAGGGTATAGAACATAGAACGGAAAATGGAGAGAATCAAGGTTGGGCCGTGCGGCAAATCGCCTGGAAGTGCACAACAACAGCTTCGAGGACCGAACAGGACAATGGCAAAAGGCGCACAGCTTAATGTCAACAGCAGCGTGCCCTGCTCAACTTAATGATACTCATCATTATCTTTGGGGAGAGAGGTGGCATGTAGATGGCGACTTCTTATCTTTGATTGTGTGTGCTACTCACACACATTCATTAAGGCACGCGCACGCACACGACACCATGCCCCATGCCACACACAAAGCGCTACTACAGGAAGATTACGTATACGTTTGCTGACTGGCTGACTGGCTGTCCTCAAGTGTTTGTGTCGTTGCGTGTCTTAATGTGGCAAGCGTCTTGGTTTCGCTTCGGACTCAGTGCCTTGGCTCAATGCTAAGTGACGAAAATATATCGCAATGAACGGCAACAGCCTTCACATTTTCCAGGCTGTGTATCCAGCTTGTATATCTGTGAGCTCGTGTATCTTAGCTGGTGTGTGTGTGTGTGTGCACTTAAATCTGGTCTTGTTTCAAGTATGCACGGAGCACATTTTCGCAACGTCTTCGGGTTCATTTTAAGTGACGCTTACACGACACGACATCCTTGCTGGGCGTGTCTCATGGTGTCCCTTCTTTTTAGAGCACAACTTGTTGCTTTAGTTTGTGCTCAACTTTGCTCTCAATGAATTTTATAGTTTCGCCCTCGCCCCGCCCTCGCCTTCGACATTTCGCCCAACGCCTGTCTGAAATTCTCAGCGTGCTTGTCCTTGCTTGTATAAAATCAGGACTCCTCTTCTATTCTCTGTTGTTGCCCGCTGCTATATAGCTGGATAGCAGCCTTTCCTGGTCTTCAGTTGTTTGCATTTCGGGCAGAGTCGAGTGGTCCTCTAAATATTTAACAAGCGCAATTATTGAGATCGCTATCCCAGCGCTTCCTTTCGTTTAATTCCGAAATGTCTAATATTATGCAAAATTCTCTTTCTCTTGCAAACAGTTGCAAACTTTTTTGTTGCAATTCAAGGTAAATGGCCGCCTCCCTTAAATACCCAGCCGATAGAAGTTGGTGCAAAACTTCGGACGAATTCTCAGCATTTTCCACCAGATGCAGAAAAAACGAGACAGCTTTTACTAATTCGAGTTAAATGCAGCGAGAAAATATATAATTTGTTTCCAGTTCTAGATAGAGCTACTATCTAAAAATGACGAAAGCATGTAAACTAAAATAAATATAAATATATATAAACCACCGCGGTGTTCCACCAAAATTCATGCTGAGGCCAGATATGAAACCTTCTGGGGAAAATCATGCAAAAAAAAGCTATTTATGCTCTGGTTTGAATTCGGTTATCGAATTATTGGCAGCGCTGCAACAGAGAGTCGACCCTAATTTAGTTTTGTGCTCAAACACCATAAGAGACTTATCTTAATTATTTTTACTTATATGTAAATCACTTTTGTTTTCCTTTTTGTGCATAGATGCACATTTTTACATGAATGAAAATATGTATATGTATGTCATGAAAAGTGGTTAATATTGTGTACGAATATGTTATATAAAATCGCTTATGATGGGTGAATATGCTATGGATCACATAATGCTTATAGCTGATGGTGTACTTCCTCTACTTGTTTTTTTAGGTATGTGAAAAGTTTCCCTTCAGCATATTAGACACTGTCTTGCAACATATCACGAGCAGGAAATCGATTTTCAAATAATAGGACCCGCGAATGAAATTATACAGTGTTTCTTGGATTATTTAAAAAAAATTCTTTTCCCACGCTGGGATGATGAATGTATTATCCAATAACTCTGCCTCTATATATATAGAAGCACCATTTCCGGAATGGTCGAATCAACATTGGGGATCAGAGAAAGATTCTTTAGCATATCGCCAATGGTTTTCATGCTCCTTGCGCTTTTCATGTCCGTAAGGAAGATTTCTCCAACGAACGATAGCAGTTTTACCTGAGTCATTGCATCATATTCTTCACATACAATCGAATTATAAAAAAGCAAGGCGATAGAAACCAGCAAGCAAATATGTTAGAAATACCTGTATGTACTATAAATAAGGGAGGAGTACCCAATAGAAGACTTTAGCTAGTGATTGATAGTGACTATCAATGATTTAACCTACTATCGACCTATCTATAATGCGAGTAGTCCTGGAACTACATATTGCTTACCATTTGTTTAATGTGAAGGTATTAGTTGCGATATTTATTTTTATATATTTTGAGCGTTAAATATTCGTAACCGTAGAGAAAAAACCGTGCTTCATTCTTCAGTACTTTCCAAGATCAGGGATTTCCAGTGAAAAGCGAATCGACGGATTCACTTTTGAAAATTGCATACAAAAATCTACATAATCGGGAAAACTTTACATATGTACATATGTACTAAGCACTAAGCCACAGGGTTTTTTCTCTTAATTATATTGTTTTCTATTTTGCCATATGACTGATGGAATGCGATCAAATATACATATATGTATATGCATAATGCAAAATTTTCAAAGGCTCAACACATTAATAGGAATCGTGTTCTAAAAAAAACTTAATTTTCCAGGTATATTCTCATATATGTATCTACAAAGCTTTCTTTATGATCAAAAACTAAAAATTCTTCGAAAGATTTTTTATGCCGATCAATAAGTAAACAAATGCAAAGACATGGCCCACGTTTCGAACAGACTTTCGAGGATACACACGTTTTACGTTCATATAATAAGTCATATATGTACAATGTACATATTATATAGGAATATGTATCCAATGAACACACCATTGAGCGATTAATGGACAGGCCTCATATCAAGCCGATTCACATACACTCAAATATACTCGAAGCACACACCCGTGGGTACGGGTACACCCAAGTGCTTTCACAGCTACTCAACACCGGCTGTTAAATATTTGCTGATGATATTTCGTATGGTTGCCATACGATTTTATGGGATTCGATAGCCGTAGTCTCGCCTTTGGGCCAATTGAAAATAGTTTACTGCACCATAGTGAATCCCTGTCAAAGTGGCTCGACCCCTGACTGACCCCTGAACCCAGAAAATCCTGCCCCGTAACCAGCGACATCAATTTTCACCCATGGTGTCAATCAGTCCAGTGCTGTCCCACTCCATCCAGTTTAGCTTCCGCGCGTAACCTCCAACAAACACGCCAAGCCAATCGAACCTGCCCCCTGCCTACAACGCCCACTTTTACTTCCCGCTTTCCCAGTTCCCCACTTTCTCTTCGCACACTTTGCCTCTCCTGCCCTGGAAAGCGCTGCTGTCAGCGAGGTTTGGGGCAGTGATTCTGTTTGCTGTGAGGTAACTTTTGCCCAGGGGTCGGTTGCCAGGGCCATGTTCTGCCAATGGATGCAAAAGTGTACCGCAAACTGCCAGGGTATTTGCTGGACATAGGGGCATATGGGGCAACCGACTTAAGAGGCAGCATATGCGGGAGGGGAATCTAGAATGTAATGTGTATTATACGAGCCATCCAACTCTAGTACAGATCTAGATATTCATCGGGTATTGCCATAGTCGAATAACTAAATCACAGTCGTCACCCATTCTTTTTTTGGTGGTTGCCATTTCCACGCACCAGCAACGTGCCAATTAATCATATTAATTTGTTGCCATTCGCTGGTAAGTTTCGGTATCGATTTTCGGTTGGCCCAATCTTTTATGGGTTTGGTATCAGGTGGAGGTGGTGGCCCCTGGAAATGTGCACCCACAAAATTTATGCAAATTTATGCTGGCTAGAACTGGACACGGCCTTGGCGCTGGGGCACAAAAAGGGGCCTGGATTGGGACCCGTGGCTCCGTGGCTCCGACTAAAGCAAACATAATTTCAACTATTTTATGGCCAGCTCGACAAAAATTATGTTAAGCGGCATTGGGGGCCAAATCGACAGTGAGGGCAACAGAACGGTAACAAGAATGGTAACAACATCATCATCATTGCCAGAAACAACAAGCACAATGAGAGCGTTTAAAAAAAAATCTAATTAGCTGCTTCAATGGCGAATTTTAATTAAATAAGTTTGTGCAACTGCCGTGCCCCTTGCTGCTGACGTTGATGCTGCAAAGTTAATTAAAAAAAATAAATGTTGACACTTGCACACACATGCACACACATTCTTACGTGGGTGGGTGCAAGGAAGTAAGTGAAGGATGAAATTGTGAAAACACCTTGGGGTGTGTCCTTTGAATGGGTTAAATAAGGGTTGATTGAATGGTTCTATAAGTATATTCATATTCAATCTCTAGATATATACAAGTATAAGCTCATATCATATCTTATCGTATCTTATCTGTTGTTGTGGCCACCTTTACTAGGTTTTAACTCGTTAATCAAACTTTATTGTCACAGTTAATCAAAGCAAAAGCCCTATATAAACCTTGCTATCAATAAGTGTGGTATATGTATAAATAGCTAACCATAAATTTTGGTTCGGTTCGGTAAAGTTTTTCCAGATAATTGGTTGGATTTTGTGGTTTAAAGTAAGCGAGGGAGAAAAATAACAGGGCAGTTTTCTTACCACGTGGAAAAATATTATTCTGTATGAATTTAGGCCAACCCATTTTCATTCTCTTCCATTTAATGTATATTTTTGATAATTTAATGTTTATTCAACCATTTCAGATTTATTTAAAATTTCTGATGATTTATTTATACAATAAATACAACAATTAAATTATTTCGTGTAATAATAGGAAATAATAATATTATCTTATTACTCCCCCCACGCCTATGATCCGTTCTAGTTTCCATTATCCTTAAATGATTTAAAATTTTCCAGCATCCTTAAACTTTTCACACTTCAAAGGGTCTGGCAGACTGGCAGCCGCTTCAAAGTGTAAGCCCATACATTTACATATGAGATGACAAACCGGAACTAACTAACTAGCTGCTTGCTCTTAACTTCATTTACTTAGTTCACCAGGCAAAGAGGAGCTTTGTGGATATGTTCTAGGGTCCTTGCTCATCCGCATTTTGTTGTCACGCTCTGTGGGTCCTGCTTCTCGCCCCGAACCCCACCCAACCGAACCGAACCGAGTACGCAGGCAACCCCTAGAACCTCGAACGTTGCGGATGTGGAAAGCTACTTGCGTTGTCCTTAAACGAATTAAGTAGAGCTTATGCTGGGTCCCAGCAGTGCGAGCAGTAACTGCTGCCAAGCAAAAAAGCAAAAAGAAAAACTTGGAAAGCAGCCATTAACTTGGGGGATTTTATGTGAGCTTTTCGTGTGAGTTTTGCATGATTTCTGCTCCTGTTCCAAGATGATTCCCAGTCTGTTCGCAGTCCATCTCTCTTCAGCACTGTACTTCTCCTGCTTACTTCTTAATGAGTACAGTCCCACATACCATGCCCAAGCACAGACACTCACACAGGGACAAACAAAGGCAGATTTCACTTCCCCATCCACTTCTTTTTCCCGCTCCAGAGCAGGGTACTCCAACATTTGCACATTGCGCCATTTGATGCTCCACGTGGAGCTGCGACGCCTACGCAGTTATCTGAGCGCCTGGCTGCCAATTTCGTGTGATTCCCACATACAAACATCAGCCACACACAGGATACACAAACACAAACACAAGCCCAAACACAGAGGGGCAGAGACATGCACGCACACGAGCACACAAACAGTCAGGCACAAACAGAGCCACAGAAAAAGGACGAAACGAGAAAGAAAAAACTTTTTGCGGCTGAAATTAAAAAAAAAACCAGAAAGGAAGGTCGAATCTCTGCAGGACGAATCTTTGGATACCCTAGCAGAGAGATCTATGCATTAGCTGTGGGATATATGTAGCATATAGTCAATCGATCAAGCTTATATGTTTTCTTAAAGCAATCATTCTGAAATTTCAGAATACTGCAACAATCCCATTTCCGACCTATCGTTTCTATCCTTATAACTTCCTTTTCTCTGTTCCAAAGCGCTGCTCAAAATCACCATGCCCTCTGCACACAAAGGTCATAGGAAGCACCAAGGGTAAAGCGAATCTCTCGCTTTTTATTTGGTTTCATGCCAGGTCCAGCCTCCTTTTTTCCCTCTCATTTTCCACTGAAATTTTCAAATGTGCAACTGTTGAGTATTTATTAGTGTGCGCTCCCTATGAGCCTGAATAGCGTTTTGTGTGTGTGTGTGTGTGTGTGTGGGTGGAGGTTGTGGGGTGTTGGGTTCCATCTGCTTGCGGATCTCCGACTCGTGCGGCTCCCTGGGGGATTCACGCTTGCATACAATTATAGCCGAATGTATTCAAGTGCTCCATGAAAAGTTTTGGGGCCAAACTAATCAAGAACCTATAAATAGTAGTTCCCTGGTTACCATTCATTCAGGTGTTTTCTCTGGTATTTCTGGTATAATATAAATGGAACTTGTTCTCCATCAGAGGGCAATGTATTTTCAGCTTTATGTGTCCGACAAATTACCGAGCAAATGAAATATTCAGAAGGGGAATGGATTTCATCTGTTTCATCTTTGAATGGATGGAAATGGAATAATGAAAGATTAATTTGGTGTATTTTAGTTAACGAATACTATGAACTGGTTACTTTGTCCTCATGACTAGAGCAAATAAACAGAAAGCACTCACAACTGTTATAATTATAGTAATTACTTCTCGTGTATAGTACATTTCAATCGGAGACTTGTGGTCTTTTTGTAGTATCCCAAGTTCAATTAATTTGCTTCTGTGAAAACAATTTGATAGACATTATATTCATTTCGTAATACAAACAAAAATATTTGTCTGACATCGATGCGGTTTTTGTTAATACAATTATACATATTTGTTTTTGTTTTGTTTGTTTCGGTTTCTTCTTCAACTAATGGCAACATTTTCAAACGAATGGCAGGCAGAATCCATTTCAATCAGCTTTTGGCATAGGAAAATTACAAATATTGACACATTTAGCTTTCTTTGGGATAATATTTCCGATTTTCAAATATATGACTTGGTGTTCTAGTGATCGTTTCTGCTCTCCTACGATATGATATTGTTTTCTGAAATACCATTCTTTATGATTTCCATTTGACTTTACTGTGTTCCAATCTTAAGCTATTTCTTTATTAGCTATCAGAAATGATTCCTTATAAAATATTCTTAAAAATCATTCGCACCACATAGTCCGAATTTACTGTACTGACATTTTAAGTTGTCTAAAGACCTGTTCAATGAATTCGATTTTCTTTAACTCTGCCCAAAAAAAAAACTTGTTGGGTGCGATCTACTCGTAACTGCAATTGCTGCAAACCCGTTTCAAAGTTGCAACGAAGCGGGTTTCTACATTGATCTAATCTCTTTCAAATGCGATGCAGTGTTGGCAGTACTGGTGCATTATACGAGTACAAAGTATGTGGAAAAGCAACAAAAACTAATTGAAAGAGATAAGCTAAACAGTAATTTAGAGAGGGAGAGAGAGATGGAGAGAAGCAAACAGAACAGAACCGAGCAGAACAGAACGAAGTGATGTAGCCTCGAGCGCATTAGTATTTAGTGGGGTATGTATTATTTTTAGGCACGCGAATAGCAACAACAAAAGCATTCATCGAGCACTCGATTGGTGCCTTAGGTTTGTGTGCCAGGCACTACGACTTATGTGGACTCCGTGGCGCAACGGTAGCGCGTCTGACTCCAGATCAGAAGGTTGCGTGTTCAAATCACGTCGGGGTCAACTTTGGAAACATTGTTTTTTTGCTTTTATTTTTGTTTTTTTGTTTTTTAGCTTATCTTAATTATTTGGATTCGGGATTAATTACGGGGAAGTAGCATAATTAGCTATGATATTTGTAGGGGCATTATACTCATGGAATACTTGATGAAATCATGGAAAACATTAGGCTAAACTCTACGATAACGTTTTGTATTTGTATTTAATTTAGAAACTCTAAACTTTAGAGTCTAAAGCTATTTGATTTTGTCGGAACACCATATAAGAACTGTATTAAATTGTAAGAAAATATATACATAGTTATTCGAAAGACAAATAATGAATGTAATTGAATTCTTTGAATATTCCTTGATATGTATATTCTTTAGGGCCTCTGAAATGGAACTACATATGTTTGTATTTCAGACCCATTAAAACAATTAATTAATTAATATATAAATCAATATCACTAATTA
Source organism: Drosophila helvetica (assembly GCA_963969585.1). Taxonomy (NCBI): domain Eukaryota; kingdom Metazoa; phylum Arthropoda; class Insecta; order Diptera; family Drosophilidae; genus Drosophila; species Drosophila helvetica. The sequence continues at coordinate 11,550,026 of OZ018402.1, read as the reverse complement.
CAGCTTCCATTTACACATGGACTAATCTGCCTTACGTTTCCGCTTCATCTGTGAGAGCCACTCGTATGGAGACCCTTTCAATTTGTTCTGCGACTCTGAATCTTTTCAAATCAGAGTCAAGTGACGCTTTTTGCTGGGAACGAGGCCAAGGGGGGGGATGCGGCCCTTGCTTAGAGTCGTTTTGTCAATTAACTAGCAAAAAGCCAAGAGCAAGAGAATCACTTAAAGTATTCAATTACAAAATGTAAAACAAGGCAAAAAGAAAAAGCAAAATAGAATTGTGTAGGGAATGGGAAATGGAAAAACGGGAGTAACAAAAACCAACAATGCGAATGGCTAAGTGAAATGAAATGAAATAAAATTGCGGGACAAAAAAGAATGAAAGAAAACACCGTGCCAGCTGACGGCAGTAACAGCAGCAAAAACAACAACAACTACAACGACAAGGACAAGGACAGTCGACAGAGGTCGGAAATATCGTGAAACAAGAAGAGAAGACTGAAATGGGGACCAAGGCATTTGATACCCTGGCGGAACGATCCTTACCATGACTAAAGCTGCTGAAAAGGAAGACTCACTGCAACTGAATACCGAAATCTATTCAAATCGGATAGAATTATTCGAGCCATTAAAAACACGCTTAAGAGCTCTTAAAGCTGTAGTAAACTGGAAAATTATACCTCGAGTTTTCTTTAGAAGATTACTTTTTATTGGGATCCTTGAGAAACAGATCTACGAGTGCCCATTGACTCGCTTGCCTCATTTCGTTGCATAAGGGTAGTGCAAAATCATCATACTATCTGAGGGGTTATAAAAAGTGCAACACCAACGCCAACAACAGGTGGCCCTGGCAGCACTGTCGCTGTTCCTTTCTCTACCTCTCTCTACTTTCTCTCCACCTCTTCCACTCCCTCTTTCTTTTCGCTTCTTACCTCTTCCTGCTCGTGACCTGCCCCTGTTCCTGGCATATGTTCCAGTGGCTGTCAACGTCCGCTAGCTGGCGCCTGTTGGCATTTTGCTCCTTCAATTTATTTCGCCTCTCTTTTTGTATTCCCTCTCATCTCTCTCTCGCTCTCTCTCTATGTGTCTCCTTCTGGCCTTAGAATAAATATACAGTATGCGCCCCAGCCACCCAGCCACCAGCCCCCGCTCAGCCTCCCGCATCCTTCCTCGCTCTACAAATAATTGTTTTTTTCGGCGAGTCAGCCGCGAAGCACGCTGCACGTTTTTTCCCATTCTTTTCTGTTGCAAATAAAGCCAAAGTTGTTGCCGCAGTTTAAACTTTTTTCGTCGTGATTTCAGCAGTTGCAGAAGAAGCATCTGTGCCATGAGCAAACAGGTCAGGTGAATAGACTACAATGGGAGAAATGGGAGTGCAAGGAACAAAAAATACTTGGCAGCAAATATCCTGGTATCCGGGAGAGCCGTTCTTCTATATTAACTAGATATTGCCCGGTGGCGGACAAGCCTCCAGCTTGAAGCTCAATTTCTACCTAAGAAAAAGTTCCTTTATATCAGAGAAAGAACACTTTGGGGTATGGAAATGTGTTACCAAGAAATATGACTTGCCACCCACTGTGCGGACAGGAAGAGGCAGTTGTTAACTCTGATTTAATGGCAATGTTGCAGCGAACTACCCGAAGCTGTGAGCGCGACCATACTTACCTGTCCTGCCGTAACTCCCATTCCCCATGCCATCCTTCTCCACTATCTACCATCCCATCTCATCTCATTCAAGCCCAGCCCCTCTGCCACCCTTGGCCTGTGGCCCTCTGTGTGTCTGTCGATCCGGCGGAACAGAAGTGGCTACGTGCTGTGTTTGCGGCTCTCAAGATCCGGATGCCTGCTGCCTGCTGGCTGCTGGCTGCTTGGATGCTGCTCCTGCATCTACGTGCTGCGGTCCTTGTTGTGGGCTTTTAATGGGTTAATGGAGGCAGCTGCTGCCCCATGCAACTGTTGCAAGCTGCAAGCTCGGTGGCAAGAGCCATTGGCATTATGATAAATACACATTTGGGCAGCAGCTCCAGCTCGGGCGAATGGATTTTTAAATTACTTGTCGGAGGCCTCTTCGGCTCCACTAAATGAAAGTTTTAGATGGGAAAATGGGTCCCTTTTGGCTATTGAATCAAAGCACATTTCCATTTCCGGACAGCAATTTGCTCAATTGTGGGCAAAAGTTTGCAGTCGCTTGCATAAAATGCTCATAAGTTGCAAGTTGTCTTTGCAGTGCCAAAGGCTTAGGGCGAGGAGGAGGAGGAGTAGGAGGACGAGGACCAGCAGCAGTGGCAGGACAGAAAAGTTGCAGGACCACAGAAAATGTGAGGTGTCTGATGCAGATGCAGACAATGTGCAATCTGTGTGCCAGGTACAGGCACATGTCACCAGCACACACTGCCACTGCCACTGGCACTGCCATTGGCATGCATAGAGACCCAAGGCGGCATGTCAGCGGCACTTGCCAGAGCAAGAGCAAGAGCAACAATGGGGCAAGACCATGGGAGAGGAAAAAAACTGTGAATGCAGCCCGCCCTCGCTAAACAATGGGTGGGTGTGGACGGAGGGCGGTACGTGCTACTGCTGGTGGGCGGGGCAGCACGGAACTTTAATGGTGTCAGTGTAATTGTTAACTCAAGCGACGTTTATTTCCTGCGTGTCTGCCTCTGTCCGTGCCTGTGTGTGTGTGCGTGTGTGTAGGTGGGTGCTTGGAAAAACCATTGCATACTTTGTGGCACTTTCATTATATCTTCTTTGCTTGGCACTTTAACGCCGCTGTAAAGGATACAGATGGCATATACTACTATATAATAAAACACAAGTCAAGTGTCGCCAGAACGGTAAAGAGAGAGCTAAAAGAGAGAGAGAGACACAGTATGGGTTGTGCTAAAGGAGAGCGACACTTAATGTCATCTGTTGTGGCGTTGAAGTAAATTACGTATACGCCATGCGTGTCAGCAATTCTTTATTATACCCCGACAGGAGGGTATTACGATTTTCAACATATTTCTGCAACGCAGAGAAGGAAGAATACTGTTGTCTTGATCAGTTTGAACGGAAAAAGTCTTTAAGAGCAAAACTCTTCAGTCTCAGAATGAGATATGTACATAATTCAGCTATCAGGAATATCAATCAGCTAACTATATCTTAAACCCACCATTGAAACGCTGCCTCTGCAAGGGTACCACAAATTTCGAGTCCCCAAGCCATGCTTTCTTTAATGTTTTATACTAGAAATAAACTTCATCGCTGAACAAAATTAACTGAAGTGAATTGCTGCTGGACTCCACCATTTAATTAACACTCGACAGCACGACTCCCCGTGACACACATGCCACAACAGCTGACCCCACAGGCCCCACACACCACACAACCATTTGTCAATCTTCGTGTCAAAATGAAATGTCCAAAACGGAATGTCCGGAATGCTGTTGTTGCTGTTGATGCCGATGTCCCATAAACAGGATAACAGAGTCGTTATAAATTTGTCTAGACTTCTTTGTCCAGTCCGTGACAGTGAACACAGGACACAGGACATCAACGCTTCTGGAGAGCCAGAGCCAGAGACAGACATTACGAGCAAAAGCTCTTCATTTGCTCGTGCGGGAATTTGCTAGAAATTGGGTGGCGAGCCATTTGTCTGTCTGCCACATAAAAATTGTTTTAAATTAGTTGTTAATTTAACTACTTCGCAGACCCCTGTGGCCAGGGCCTCAGAGCTGCTCGACCAGCGGTCTTTTTCACAGCATTTGGAATGGCAATAGCAAAAGCTTAATGGCTTTTTCTATAGAGCCATGAGGAAGTTTAGGTCGAAACCGAGATAATCATTAGCCGCTAAATGTGAATGCTATTTTATGGATGCTTCGGGCACTTAAGTCCATAGACTAAGGATGGGATGGGATGGGATATAAGTGAATCATCAAGTCATTTCGGGTATTTCTTTGTATTTCTGAAAGTTCAATCGTATTCTTTATAAAATTTAGAATTCCTCCGCCTGCAATTCTCTAATAGAACCCCTCTCATGGAATTTTTAAAATTATCTTCCTTTGTATTTACTTGAATTTTAATCATCTTTAATCCATCTTTAATATCCAAATTCTGTAGAGAATTAACTTTCTATTACACCTTTAATCCGTTTCATGCGGCTTTATTTACCTACTGGTAGTCCTGGCAGTTTTTAATCTGCCCTAAGCCCATTGTTTTGGAAATTAAATCCCACACAAAGCCTCACAGGTTTTGTTTGACTTTTGACTACAAATCGACTTCATTTGCCAAACCGAATGCTTTCCCATTTGATTTATAGGCAGGCCACAGACACAGATTCTCGTAAACACACGAATATATATACATGAACAGAACACCGCACAGACATTCGTCGAATATTATCTGGGGTCTTCCGAGTGATTAAGCAATAAATATACAAGTTGACAGTAAATTATTAACGTACAAAATGGAAAAAGAGAGATCCAGAGAGTCAGAGAGGAAAATGGTCCAGAAGTCACTCCAGCAGCAGCTCAGAGACATGGGAGCGTGGCCTTCGAGGCCATCTTCCAGTCAGTTATCGTTATATCCACAGAGCCGTGGCCATTTTTGCTGAGGCCAGGCACGTAGTCCTGGTAAATATTTGAGCAAATATTAAAAGTAGAACAAATTCAAGACGTGACACATTTAAGGGCAAGCAATCGAATTTTGTCCATGGCCAGGGCGGGATTGGTAATTCCTGATGCGTGGCTGTGTGTCAAAAAAAATTGACTTTAAGTGCATAATTTGTGCTCCAGTGAATGGCAATAACCTGAATGCAATTCAAAAGTCATTTCGGGTTTCCAGCCAACATTCGCAAGCGACAAATAAACGCTCGTGAAGGCGTGGCAGGGCCCGTGGGCGGGGTCACATGGATTCAGGCTCATGTCTGTGTCTGTATCGGGGTCTGAGTTGGGATCATAAACGTAAAACGCTTAGCACTAAAGACAAAAAGAACATATATATACTCTTATTTCTACAGAGGAGGCATAGGGGCCAGGCTCAAGGAAGAGGCAGCCACAATGCCTCCAAACGAAACAACAACAAGAAAGGACGACTATCTGCAAAGTCGAACCTTTTGATACCCTTAAAGATCGATCGTTCATTTTGTGGCTTCAGAAATATAAGAACTTTCCTAACAAATAATTGATATTCGATAGATCGGTGGCTATATTTTCCATCTCGATAAATATATTTTAAAGCCACAGCCAGCTAGGCCTCAAAGCAGCAAACATCTGATCCAAATCCTCATACCCTCCATCGAGCATACAAAAAGGGAGCAGCAGAAGGCTCAACAGACGGAGGAGGATTGGGAGTAGGCGGTGGGAGAGGGACAGGGAGAGAGAGAGGGAGAAAAAAACATGGCCGTAACAATAAAAGCACAACAATAAGCAGTAACAACGAGGACACCCATTGCCGTGCCGTGCCGTGCCGTGCCGTGCCGTGCCCCATACAGTGGAGACACAGACACTGGAGCGGATGTGGCAGGCAGCATCAGCCTCGTGGCCATGGCGCTGCCAAGTGTAGCAGATTAACGGAATGTTTGTTAAATGGCGCACGGGACGGGCCCAAGCTCTATGGCAAGACGGTTTGGTGGCAGTTGTTGTAGGTGTGGCTGGGCCAGGCCATAATGCTCATAATTTGGCTGGCTCTGTGCCATTGTGTCCCTGCCTCAAACCATAGACAAAGCAGACACTAATAAGCCTGGCAGACTCTTAAAATCCAGCTTCCCGGTAGCTCTGCTGTCTCTCTTTCGAGGCCCTTTAAAGTGCAGTTCCCTTGAAATTTTCAATGCTGCGGCTTAGTCAACATTTTAGCTAATTAAAAAAAACTTGAGACCAGAGAAGAAGCAGACGAAATATAAGTACAAAAAGTACAATAATCGAATAAGAAAAGGGCCTCAGATTTTTGCTGCTGAATATTTTCATTTGCCTAATGCTTCTATAAGCCGCTTAGGTGGTTATGTCTCAGTGTCTGTGTCTCTTTCCGTACTTTGTATCTGAATGCTTGAGATGCTTAGGGGGTGATGTGTGTGTGTGTGTGTGTTAGAGAGAGGACAATCCTGGCCAGTTAAATAGGGAATATGAGTTGTAAATATATTATTCGATTGTGATGTTATAAAAAGTACCAGTGATCAAAATAACATAATTATTATTTAATTAGCAAAACCCCAGGGCAAACCTTTGGCTTAATCCGCTCTAACATAAGTATATCCCATTAAGCACGAAGTTTCACTGCCCAAACTGGCAGTTCAAATTGATTTTCATGTGGCCTTGTTTCTATTCAAATCAGCAGCTGTGTATTTATTTCTGTACGCCTCAATCCACACGAATGGTTTCCTTTGTTGAGGCAAGGAGGCAGGGCAGGAGTCGCAGCTCAAAGCAAAACTCAATTTTATGTGGGGGCAAAATGTGCAACACACAGCCAGACAAAGACATTCTATATACATATGTACATAAGCATAATTTATATATAAAAGTACGGACATACACGTACAAGTATATTTATATACAATATCAATTGATTTGCCGTCAATTTCATTTTCCAAAGTTTGGTGAATATTCGCTCAAAGGCGAAAATATGACAGTAACAACAAATTCCAGATTCTCGTACAAATATATGTATGTAGGGCAGACATGCCGTGGGCATGATGAATTATTATACTCTCCATCCATCCATCCATCCATCCATATCTCATACACATTACGCATACGCACCGTGTACATGTATTCAACTCCAAGTCCAAGTCGAGTCGAGTCGAGGCCGCCTGTCAGCATGTTTGTCCGTCTGTCCGCTGTACATTGCCTAACCACCATCATTCATCATTCTCGTGCAGCAGAGAAACGCGCAACAAGCAACACATTGTACCCATTGTTGTTGTCTGGTTAGTTTGGTTACCCATTTTCCGCTCATTTTCCCCCAGTACGGGTATGTCTCCCTGTTCCGGCATCGATATGGCGTTCATCGCGCGGACATTGTTAATGTACTCTATGTATGTATAAGTCTATGTATGTATGTGTATTGCTTGCCCTTTTTTTCGGCAGATACATATCTATCTACATTGTATGCTCGTATGCTGAAAGCGACCCCCAGGCAATTATCCGTTCAGTTCGGTGCCTGGCTAAGCCCCAATCCCCAAATGTGCTAATCCATCAATACAGCTCAACTGTAGCTTCAACACTCTGTCTGTCTGTCTGTCTGTCTTTTTTTTCTTTTTTGGGGCATGTACATATGCGAGTTGTTGCCTCAATTTTTCGTACATCGAAGGCCAGTGAATGCTCAGCGGAAGCTGCAACTTATTGGAAGTATTCAATAACTTTGTTCCCTTGTGATGGGAAGCTTTGCTCCTTTCGTTTTGTTTTTTTTTTGCAATTTTTGAGATTAATTTCATTTATTTCTTGATGATTGGATATAAATTGAATATGTGGAAGCACGTGAAAGTAAATCTACGAACATATTGAATAATGCATATTTTTGTATGTTACATTTGTGATATATTCATAAAAGTATGTAAAATAAATGAAAAGTGAACCATTTTTATGGTAAAAACTGTCTTATCAAATGGTTTTGATTAAACCTTGAATAATGGCATTTTCTGAAACTTTTTCATCCACCATTTAGTGGAACAAAAGTAGACCAGACAAAATTTGCAGCCATTAGGAGAACTTGAATGTATAATTGCCAGGTAAAAGTATCCGGGCTGCCACTGTGGGACCATTAAAAATCACTTCAAACTGCTTAGACTGCAAATTTTATTTTACATTTTTTCTCATTATGTGCAAGGAAGTTGGACACGAATTATGGCCAATGTATACTAGCCATTAAAACTTTTTGCTGTTCGCCAGACAACGATGAACAGAGAAAGAGAGAGAGAGAGAGAGAGAAAAGTGAATGAAAAGAGATGGAAAAGCGGAATAAGCCAAGGTAGGAGCTTGAGGTGGAATGCGAGTGTTCGACCAAAACTTTTGCAATAATCATTTTGGCTCTGACTGACTGGACATGTCCTTGGCAGGACAAAGCATTCCCCGAACATGGTCCAAATGTATTACTATGTAAAACATTGCAAAAAAAGAAATGTGGAACGAGACCGAGAGATGGATAGAATTGTGTGGGAGAAAAGAACAACTGAGATAGAAAATTCATCAGAGCGAAGCTCCACAAATGCGCGACTTTCAATAAAAAAAGAACAATTATATGGTGGCCCGTGGAGAGGGTAAAAGGACAGCGGGGGAGGGTTTGGTCCTGGCTAACTAGCTGCCAATGACAATGGACAATGTACATATGTACATACATATGTATGTGCAACGGCAACAGGCTATTGTGGACCGTTCTGAAGTCGTTCTGAATTATTGAGCGTCCACCTTGTTGAAAATCCAAGGATATCGCTATACCTTATGCACCGTCGCCTCTTGGGGAAGAGTCGAAATAAAATAGAACACGAAGAATATATGTGAACGATTTGTGAAAGCAAAAAACCGACTGAATTCTCTTGGGAAAACCGTGCGAACAGTACGAATGGCAAAAGATAACCGACTTTTAAAAAGTTTTCGGTAGAAACTGACCGAAAGAAGCTCCGATGAGAGGATGAATGAAAGGTTGAAGAAAGGGAACAGGGAGAAAAAAGCGAGAAGTAGAAATGGAGAAAGGAGATGGTACTCTCCCCAAGCATTTTCATGTATGTATTGTATGTACCTTAATTTACTAATTTTCAGCGAAATGTTCAAAATGTACCAAGTTATTTCCCAAAGGGAATGCTGCATAGAGCGTGGAGCAAGAGGCAAATGGAAAGGTGCAAAAAAGAGGAGACGGCGACTGGGTAAACAAGGGGAGTTCCTGGGGTGGAGAGAAAAGCTGAAAACAATTAAAAACTTTGAGGCGCTGGGGAAGAATGCGCCAAGAAATGTGGATGAGTTTATGGCGTTTTAATTGCTGTGGGCGTGTAGGGCCGGAGTTCGTGACGAGAAACAAGAATGGGAGCTGGAAGACGGACGATGGGCGGAAATCGTTGGAGCATGGCATAGGAGGAGAAGTGAGAAGTGTTGGGGATTGCGAGAAATTATTGGTTCCTCCATGAAGGTCGTTGAAATATACTTCTATTGGTATTTTTATCATACATTCAAATCAATTTCTTTCATTCTAGAAACTATGTAATTATCGCTAAGTCTTTGTTAATGATTCAGGTTTAAATTCACTTAGATATGTTGCAAAAAATACTTTTTAATCGAATCTAATCTGAACCGCTAATAGCAGAAGAACTTCCATTCCTTTAAGTTCTTTAATCTAAGCATATTCATAGACTAAAGACCGGGTACAATGGGCTATAATGAATGGTAATTCTTAGAGCTTAAAGCTTAGATCTACAAGCTGTTATTCCATCAATGACACCGACGGGTACGGCCAATAGTACTACGTTTATTAAAGCTGCGAATATCCGTTCATTTCATTGGACAGCCTTGGATGGTTTACTTTGTTGTGAGCAGCTTTTTCAGAAGTAGTTGGTCATTTGTTAACTATTGTCGATACCTTTGCTTTTTCAACAGTTCATACATATAGGTATAATCCGTTATTTATTGTTAGTTTAATGAGAATTAATACTTCTTGTAAAATTTACTCAGTGCTTACTGATGGATGCACTGATGGCGTCGAATATTTCGTCCGGCTCGAACAAGCCAGATCGTCGATATTTGAGAGACGTACGAGCGAGATAACCGCCTTGATGTCCACGCTCGGACTGGCGACAACATTCGCGTACAGCTTCAAATATATTGATTTCGGGGACAGCGAAGGTGTCCCGTTGCAGGACTTCCTCAAGTGATTCCATGGACAGCATTTGGAAGGCATCATGTCTTAGTATATCGGACCCATTGCGGTCCATATACTTGAGGAGTGCACATGGCACTTGCAGAGATGTGCACATGGCCGCCTCGACCTTCTGCAACCCATACATATGGGCCAATTTGAGCATATGGAAAAAGGCATCCATGCCCAGTTTGGACAGGTGCAGCCTGCCCGAGTAAATGTACTCGAGGATCCCGAGGATACCGCCGTAGAGCATGGCGCGGAAGTACTCACTACGGGCCGCCAGAATGATGCGGTGGGCCACCAGCTGCTGATCCTCCACCAAAAACTTCACTTCCGAGTAGAGCTCGTTCATCTTCCTGGAGGATGTCTTCATTCTTATATTTTAGCTTCTATAAACTTTCTTTATTCTTATTTCTTTGACAATTTATGAGCCCCGCACGTTTGTCTTGTCAACTTTCAATAAAGTTGGCAGCGCTTATTTTCACTGATATCCATCTATCAATATCGGTGGATATTCTCAAAATGAGAGGAATTATTTGGAATTTTGGAAAAATATTAAACGTATTTTTAATAGTTTTACTTATTTAGATTTAATACAATTGATCGATTTACAAACAATCACTTATTCTTTTTTCGACTTTTTATCGATTGGCAGAAAATGTTTCAATAGAGATGGCAAAACTTTCACGACGTGCCTCGTCGTCTGCAGCAACGCCATCAACAGCAAAAACAGCAACAGACACTGCAACAGCACAACCCCCTCCTCATCCTAGTCATGCCACAGGCTTGCCTCAACGCATCACCCGCCGTGCCACCAGCAGCCATAACAACAACAACAACAACAACAGGCCCCAAGCGGCAGCACTCATTGATACCAGCGCCGATGTCCTACAGGAGACTTCATCGCCATCACCGACACCGGCGGCGCACAACAACAGCAACAACAACAACACTGCCACACGAAATGAGAGCACCGCTGCCCCTGCACCCGCCCACAATACGGCCACGCCCTACATGCCACTGCTGCCGCCGGGCGAGCGAAATCTGACCGATGCCGAGAATGCCGCTGAACGAGCAAGGATCCGGGAGGAGTTCTTTGCCACCTACGACGTGATGACCGGCGTCAGGATCGCGGCCACGCTGGGCGGTTTCTTCGGCCTAATGGTGTTCCTCATCGTGTGGAAGAGTCGGAGCAGCAGCAACGAGACCCTGAAAGTGCTGAAGGACCCCAAGATGGCGGCCGTGGCCTCCTTGTGCATGCAAGAGGAGGAGGAGCGCGAGATCCAGGAGGCCATTGTGGCCACGGGGATGTCCATATACCCAGATGAGTACGATGCCATGGTGTACCGCCGCCAGCGGATGCTCTCCCTGGGCAATGTGAGTGCCCCGCCATTGCTGAATCGAGGCTATCGTTGCGGATCAGTGGGTAGGTTCATGAAATGATTTCTTTGAATCTGCGAGTATGACTGCTTCTTCCTGTGCTTTTTCAGGTGGCGTGGGCGCTGGTGTGCCCGTGGGCTATAGCTATCTGCTGGAGCCCCCGCGACGCTTCTCCTACTCGGCCATGTCTGCCGGCGGAGGTCCCCCTGGTCGGATAGGACGTCGCAAGAGCGGTTCGGAGTCCTCGCGCATCTTCAGCAACTATCCCATGGGCGGCAGCTTTGGCACCGACGACTACTTTGTGGAGACCGAGGACGAGCTGGAGCACGAGGAGTACATGCAGAGGGATGCTCGCGACGAGCCGGAACACCTACATCATCAGCGCACGGATTCCACGCGCAGCAAGCAGGGTTTTCTGTCCGTACCCATGGCGGTGGGTAAACGACCCATTGAAACACATGTCCCTTACTAATATCCCTACCTTGCTCTCATCCTCAGGGTCACGACTCACGGCGCAGCAGTGCCATGACCTGCTGCAGCACGGACAGCTCCTATCTGGAGCGTCGCACCTCGGCCTATACGCTGGGCATGAGCAATCTGCCGCCGACGCTGCAGCGGAAGCTATCGACGGCCTCGCGCACCTCGAGCATCGAGAACTGGGACTACTACTACCCGGACATCCAGGTGATACAGCCCACGCCGAAGGCCTCGCCGTGTCCGTCGGAGCGCAGCTTTCACGACCCCCCGAGCATGGCTACATCGACAGCGACGCCGCCGCGGAGCTCGTGCCTGAGTGCGCCCAGCATTAAGCGAAAGCACAGCATTGTTTCCTACGATCCGGACAGTGCCCAGGCGGGACGCAAGCAGCAGATCCACTCGATCAGTGCGGATACCGTGGACGTCTATCCCTACAACCAGGCCGCGCTGGCGGAAACTGTGGATCTGGGTCTGGCGCTGCCGAAGCCCATTCAATCGGCCCCGCCCACCAGCGCCCATCAGGCCTTCCACTTCTGTGACTCGCCCTCGGAGGAGCTTCGCTTGGGAGTGAGGCGAAAGTTGACCCTCGTCGAGCTCCAGCGGAACGAGAGCAACAACAACAGTTTTCCGTATACGGCCAATGCAGCGGCCCCAGCGAGCACGGGCGGGGATGGGGGTGCGGGTGCGGGTACGGGTACGGGTGCGGTGGCCACCTCCAGCAGCATCAGCGTGGACAGTACTCCCGTGAGCTTGGACCGCCTGAATGGGAGTCTCAGCCTTGGGACCATTTCAGTCTCGGCCAAGGTGCCGTTGAATGCCAATGGAAATCCCGAAAAAAGAGCGCCACTCGCCTCACTAAGTTCCTTTAAGATCTCCTCGCTGGAGTGCCCCGACTCCGAGCTGCGCTCCCTGGAGGAGGACTCCGTGTTCGGGCTAGAGAGTCCCGCAGACACCGACGACGATATGCAGCAGCTGAGCAGCGACAGCGAGGAGCAGGCCGTGGCCATGGCGGTCATCGAAGCGGCTGCCGCGGCGGCAGCAAAATCGGCAGCGGCCCAGGGCCAGGGCACATCGGTGCAGGCCAGTGGCGACCTTAAGGCCAATCCCTTGCCCCAGGTCATTGCCTTGAAGCGGATGAGCCTGAGTGGCGTGACTACGGCGGCTGGTGGAGGGGCGGGCGCCCGGCCACGTCGACCGCTGCTCCAGCGGCATCGCACCATCAGTACCGCTTCCAGCGATCGTGTGTCCCTCATCGGGCCGCACAGCGGGCAGCCTTTGCCGCTGCAACAGTTCCAGAGCCATGTCCTGCCAGTGACTGCCGAGGCGGTGCCTCTTGAGACGCACTTTGGTGCCATTGTGTGCCACAGTCCGCCGCGCCGGGGCCCGCTGCTGCAGCAGTACAGCGATCCGCAGAGCTTGCCCACGACGACGACAACCACAACCACCACCACCACAGAGGATGACACTTGTTCCACACTCAACACGGAACTGGGACTCTTGGACGCAGTGGCCGGAGCTGGTGGTGGTGGAGCTGGAGCTGGAACTGGTGGCGGAGAGTCCAATACCCACACACAGTACAGCAGCATGAACACGGTGATTAGCGTGGGTCGCTCCACTCCCAGTCCCAGTCCCGGTCCTAGTCCCTGTGCTAGCGTCAGCGCCGCCACAAGTCCCCGGATGGACAATAACTATGCGTGTTCCCAGGCCCGCGAGGCTCCGGCACAGCAGCCAGCTCAACTGCCACTCAACTCTAGACTGGTGCACGATCACGATCCCTGCCCCTCCTCCAAGTCCGACTCGGTGATAGCCACACGCCCCCAGAGCATTTGTGTGCCCTCCTCCCTCAAGGATCTGATACTGCGTAAGGGCACTGCTACCGCAGCCATCAGCAAAAGCGCCACGAACCTAAGCCTGCCCAGCAATGAGGTGGGAGCCAGAGCCACCACCACTACAACAACGACTGCGACTGCGACGCCCGCCGTCATGCTAGAGCTTCCCCTGATCAGGCTGCCAAACGACGACGAGAACGAGAACGACAACGAGAATGTGGACGATGATGATGTGGAGACTGGCGAAGATAAACGCGATCCCAGCCTGCCCGGCACTTCCAGAAAATGGTCCAAGGAAACACTGTTCTAGCCCAGTTGGTTGCCGCTGCTAGTACGCATGCAGTTCCGTGGGCCGGGCCAGTATTTAAGAGCTTAGCAACCGACTTTTGTATGCATGGTGGTGGGCTACAGTGAAAACCCCCCAGTCAAGATTGATTCTACTATTGATACATTTTGTATTGCATTTTGGTCAAGCTTCGGATCCCTAACTAACGATATTTTCTTTTAAATAGTTTCCTCAGTATCCTCAAGGTTACTACTCAAAATCTCTTATTCTGTAAATACATTCATCCTTTAGCACAAGATGATCATTCGCTGATGATATTTTCTTCCAAAACTTTTATAAGAATCCCTATTATACTTCCTAAATCCAATCTTTTTGCCGTAAAGCATGCATGCCTATGATGATGGAGAGGTTTTCACTGTCGCATGGTAGTCGAATGGTCTGGCAGCCAATTTCCTGGTCTGCTCAAGACCAGCCACCATGAAACGCCAGTATTGAGGAGTACGAGATTTAGGCATATTAAGATTGGGAGAATTAGATTAAGGGCATTTAGTCACAGTATAAGTTAGTTTGGGTTACTCTGAGTCGGCACAGACTGACGGACGAGTGTGTATGCAGTTACCAGTAGCTATAGTACACGCCTACTATACCTATATTTATAGCTATATATTGAGAAGGAAGGTTAAGAACAGCAACAATGTATTCGTACTTAGAGACTGTTGTCTATTATTGTTAATAGCATTCGGTAAGTTAAGTAGTGATACTCGGATTTATTTTCCCATCTATCTAGCTACAGAAAGAAATGAGATGTGTACGAATATATATATTTGTATGCAGACATACGGAGTGGGGGTTAAAGTTTATATATATTTCTATAGATATATCGATCGCCAGCAGCCAGAATATATCATTCTCTCTATCTCTATCTATTTCTAACTCTGAAATGGAATGAAAACTCTTCTAGTGTCTTAAACAGCAGCCAAATACTTAAAGTATTGTAAATTAGAATATAGATTGCACGACAAGGACAAATTTTCAACGATCAATATCAAGTTATCCTTGCAACTGAAGTACTCTGACCGAAACAAGCCTAAAGACCTCGAAAGGGTCTACTCAAAAATGCCTAAATGTCTCTTACGTGCAGAATTTGTAGGAACATTTCCACATCTCCCTCCTCCTGCCTATTCGAACACAAATTGTTGGTATTATAATAGAGTTGTTGTCAGAACATAGTGTTACAAAAACGAATATAAATTTAAAAATGAAAACAAAAGTACATAGAAAAAGAATACATATATAAACAATTTCCTAACTCATCCCACCTACGCATCTCTATTTTTCTATGAAACTGCATTTGCTCCGAAAGTGAGGAAAGCTAAAGGAAATTAATGTGAAGTGGAATGCAAATCAAATAACTTGTATTACTCAAATCAAAATACACAGTTTGTTGGAAAATACAACAATTTATTGTATAATAGAACTGAATTTCGTCAAAACCCAAGCAACCGCTAGAAACGAAACTCTAGAGACTTTCTCTCACATGCCTGAGCCTCAGCCTGAGCCTAATTTGTACCTTTCCTATGCATAAGTACGAGTATACATGTGTATGTATATTTATATACAACCAATACGATGTAAAGAACGAGCCCTATTTGAATATTTTTAAAAACTAGTGGGTATTTTGTACGATGGGATCCGACTCAAATGGCGCCTAGGAAATGGTATTAGAAATTGGGAATTAAAACGGTACGAGTATATCAAAAATAAATAGAAGAAAAACAAATCATCTAATTGTTGGTTATACATATGCTGAAGATTGAAGATGCTAAGAGTAGGAGTAAGAGTAAATGGAGGTTCGAAAATATTGTAATTGTAGCGTTGATTTGTTTCAAATGAGCAAATATACATATAAACTAATAACGTAGCTAATTATACATAAGCATACATAATACATTTAACGAAAACAATGAGCAAACCTAACTTGTATAAGATAATGAGTAGCGGAACCAATTGTTAAATCTAAGCATAACGAATATATATTTAAAACTGAGCTGTTGTATTAAATGAACAATAAAAAAGAAATGAAGTGCAGACACGCATAATGAAGACAAAATGTTGGATGTCGTTTCGAAGCATTCAGTTAGCGAATTTCGAATATATATACACAGATTTAATAGCCTAGATATCTTTGATTCACTTTCGTTGCGACGTTTTCTTTTATACTTTTGTACTAACACCAACATCTCTGACTCAAGGCACAGTCCGACCTGATTTCCATATCCATATTACATATATAATTTCCATATTTAGACGAGTTCACGTATGTATGTAGCTCTGTTAAACTTGAAGAATAATTGGTCAAATTGGTAAATGAAAGCAATTGAAAATCGATACAAAACGAATATAAGTACTATTACAAAAACAGAATTATTAATGCAAAATATTACTTTAACGAAAGAATTAAAATTTTTTAAAAGTACCAGCTATTGAAAAACCAAAACTTAGTTAAATGTTATACATATATATACATATGAAAAAAAAGAAGAAAATTGATGTAAATGTTAGCGATATTAATGAGAATTGTGACAAGTGAAAAATAAACCAGAAGAAAATACATATACACAAAAGTCGTTGTTTCGTGCCACAGTCGTTTGTATTTGGGATCAATTTGTTAGGCCTAAAGACGATTTTCGAACATTAATCTAAGCTTCAATTGCCGCCCTCCACCTTAGTATCTGTACTTGGTGGAGTAGTCCTTTGGCGAAACGACGAGACCACGACCCTTTCGCGCTCCTCGATACACGGTCTCCACAATGTCAATCATCTCCTGCTTGTCCTCCAGTGGCCAGTTGATTTTGTTGTTGTTGCCGGTGCCCAAATCAATCATGATGTGCTTGTTCCGGAAGAAGAACATCACCGTGCAGGGGTCGTATAACTCGTACATTTTGTTGAAGTCCGGCACCTCGGTTATGTCCACCAGATAGATGACCGCAAAGTTCTTCACCTTTTCCGCAATGCTGTACATGACCTCGTCCATTTTCATACAAGCCGGGTCCCAATCGTGGCCGAAGCGTATTACCTGCGGAGAGCACAATGAGGAGGACGGTCGCCGAACTGAACAATTGGCGGCACATTTTGCCCGGGAACCACTTACCACAACACGATCTTCTTCGGAGAGAATGGCCTGGTCCACTTGCCAGCCATTGTGTAAATGTGGGAGCATGTACGACATCTTGGAGAGTTTTTTATTTCAAATTACTGCGAAAAAGGTAAAACGTAAACAAACTGTGTAGCTACTAGCTAGGGATGAGACTGGGATGGATGTCAAATATATTGTTAATATATATCGATATGATTTAATAAGGTAAGGCAAGGTAAGATATAAGGTAAGGTTTTGAAATTTTGTATATACTGTGTGGTTAGTGGTAGTAGGCTGAAGTCTTTTTACGAGTACCCCTACTGCTTCTATCGACACTATCGATGTTTTCGTCTACAAACTAGGACGATAACAGCAGCGGGGTCGCCTTTGAAATTTCATTCAATTCAGTATTTAGCTAACGTCTGAAATATTACATTTGAAACAGCAGAGAAGAAATCACATCAAAATTTAGAATGTCTGTATAATCGAGAGGAACAAATACAATTTTAACAAAATACAACTATTTTCACGAAAAATAAATGCTTTGTGAAATATGCAACAGAATATTGTACACATCCGATCGGTATGAACAAATAACACACAAGCCTACATATATTAATATTGGTAAGCGTTCACAACAAAGCGAAAATGAACAAAAATCAAACTCAGATTACATGCAGAGCTGAAGGTGGAGCGCGAATATGATTTGGCCTCAGACAACATCAATCCGTGACTGGAGCTGCTGAAGATTACGCAGTTGCCCAGGATTTGCGAGGAAGAGGCGCTGGCGTTGTTCAATCCATCGTGCACAACAAACTGCATTCATCGACGGTTCAGTTGATCGGAATCGATCTAACGTAAGTAATGGAAATGTATTTAATTGTGGTTGTGACTAACAAATTCCTTTCCAGCGAGACCTCCCAGCCATATAAACAACAAATACATACGTACAAGTTGTCAATTTATTCAGCAATGCTTTCAGTTCAATAGCTTTGATGAAAGTCTCCACGTTGCTTTTGGAGATTTTTACAGAAATAATCTAGAATAAATATATAATAAATATAATTAGGTAAAAATAATTCAATGTTCATTTATTAGTATCCCATGTTTGTAAATTATTCAAAAAGAGTCGGTAGATTGGCTAGCTCTGATCTCGTTCACCAAGTTCTTTGTTTATTAATATGGGATCGATATAAGCACTATTGATTTCAACCATAGGACTGGCATACAAAATATTCTCCATAAGTGAATGTCCGAGATAAATTTTGATCTTCCCGCGCGGTTGTCTCTGTTCGCTCACCCAAGTACGAAGACTATTTATTAAGCACACATTGTCTATATTAAAACAATATCTCAAATGTATTACTTTAAGGTGAGGAAGTTCCTTCAAGAGGTCCAGAAGTTGTGAATTCGTAATGTCTGACATGGATATGTGGAGGTACAGAAGGTTCTTTAGCCTGAGCAAGTGCGCCAAGGGGACGCGGGATACACCGAGTTCCTTGAGGGTAGAAATATTGCAAAGATGCTGAGCCTGTTCCTCGGACAACCCTGTGAACCTCTCAAGGATAAGACTTTCCAGAGGAAAGCCTCGTTTGTTGACCAATCCCTCGAAAATCAAGTCGCCTACAGCACCGTGATTCTCCACCTGCAAATGTTGCAGCCTGGGCAATTGGCAGATGAGCTCGAAGGCCGTAGAGTTGAGACCTCGTAAGTCGAAGTCCAGGCGTTCCAGCTGCTGGCAGTTCGTCAACAGGATTTCAAAATGGTTCTTATTCATGTTTTTAATATTGCCAAATTGAAGATGCCGCAATCGCTTCATCGTTTGGCAGCAATCCACCAATTTCTTGGCATCAAGGTCAGGGCTTAATAACAAACACAAAGATTCCAGTTCATCAAGGACTTGCAATCCTTCTCCGCTATATTTCGAAGTCTGCAACTGCAGTTTCCGTAGGCACGTGAATTGCTTAAGGTTGTAGACAAATTCCGTATACAACCTCTCCTCATCTCCAAAAAACAGACGAGCTTGCAAAGATTTTAGCCTTTTCAGGCTGTACAGATCGTCCCAACCACCACTGGTACGTTGAAAGATCATTTTTAAATTCTCGATGTTCTTACAGTGGCTCCGCAAGAGCCACAGTTGCTGATCGACCTTTGAACTGGGATAATATTTGGACTCGTAGCTAACCAGATGCTCGCCAACGGTCTGCAACAGTTGCTTCAGAGCTTCGCCGTCAATCCTACTCGTGAGATATATATCAATATTTTTGTACCGATGGCGTGCGTATCTCTTGAATATGTCTCCAATACGCACGTTCGAGGAAGCGAGGCGTAGCTGGTCTTCTACGTCTAAATGATCCAATACCACTCTCAGGCAATCCTCGTTTAAATCGAGAACAGTTGTACGAGACGTTCTCCCTTTGGATTCCTCTGCCTTGCGTGCGTCATGGATGTTAGGGTCTTTTTCCTTATCAGTGTTTCCCTTATTTTGCTCGGGAACAGCTTTTACCATACAACTTCCCATTTCGCTTCTTGCGTTATGTTCTGTTCTGCGAAAAGTATCAACTTTTACGTATGTATGTGTTGTATTTATGGATCGGAGGTCTCGCTGGAAAGTAATTTGTTAGTCACAAATTCATATACATATAGCTATAACTTACAACTAATCAATGCCGATAAAGTGAACTCTCGATGAATGCAGTTCGTGCGCTTTTTCGATAGGAACAGTGGGGGCACTCTTAAGATTTGTATTAAAATCAGAAAGACCTCAGATTTTTGGTTTAGACTAGGGTTTGAATAGTGGAAAATTTCTAATTAATGTTCACCTAAAAACCTAACAAACACTCCAAATATTTTATTAAATTAACACTGGAAAAATACCAGAAAATACTTAAAATAATACCAGAAAAGAGAGATGCAACTAAATAATAAGCAGAATAATAAAACAAAAATAATAATAACAAAAATTCCAGAATGATATAATAAATAATACCCTGAAAATTCTAAACAATTGTACCATAAAAATACCAAAAATAATATCCGAAAAATATTAGAAATAATATTTATGCCAAGTAGCAAACGATTAGCACCGATTAGCATCGAATGATCATCCTCTCTTTTCGTCTAAATGGAAACGACGGTATCTTTTCACTTATGGGTAAATGAATAGAGGGCATAAAATTCTCCAAGAAAAGAAATAGCACAAAAAACAATCATTTAGTTCTTTAACTTAATTTTCAAATAATATTAAAAAAAGTTAGTAAACTTCTAGTTGTTGGCTTATCAACGATTTATCAAAAGAGCTCTCGAACATGTTTTAGAAGATTTGATGTACTGTCTGTGAAATTTTAGTTTCCCAAATAGTAGCATAAAATCGATTCCATCCTCCGGTTTCTGGTTCTGATATTCTACGAGAATTTCGAAATGCAAATGCGGAAGATTCGAAATCATTGCCTCTCGGCCAGTACCGACTTCAGATCCAGGTCAAATCGCATATCATATCATATACATATCCTTCGCGGTTAAAATAAAAGTCAAATATGAGAAAGACTATTTGAAATTTGTTTTTAAATTAAATTATGTTTTATTAGCCGAAAAAGAATTTGTAGAGTCCCTTATCAGTTCAGGTATTTCTGCTTAAAGCTATCTATGTGTTCGAGCACCTTAACCGTCATGTTATTGATGTATTCATCACGGCCCTGCTCGGTGAAGTAGTCCGGCGCACTGCGCCGCGAAACGTAGTGGTTCGGCAGGTTCACCTTGTGCCGTCCAATGGACTTGATGATCAGCCACAGAATGTAGAAGCTGAACCACACCGTAAAGTACAGCGGGATGTACCAGAGCTTGCGGCCGATGTAAAAGTAACTGTACTTCTTGACACGCGGCTCTGGCGGCGGTGGCGGTGGTGGGGGCTCTGTTGGAGGTGGTGGTGGTGGAGGAGGAGGAGGCGGCGGTGGGTGGTGGACGTGATGGTGATGGTGCGGGTGATCGTCGTAGAGAACTTCGGGATAGGTGTCGTCTGGATAGGAGGCGAGTGGATAATCAAAGTGTCCCGGGTAATGACCGTGGGGGTGATCGGGAATGGGATCATGGTCTGGAATGTGGTCATGATCGTGGCCGTGATCTTCCGGCTTGGGTGCCGCCGATTCGGGGTGTGATTCTAGCCAACCAGGTGGGGGAGTTGCGTACTCCATGCTGGGATCGTACTTGTGATCATCGTTTCCATGCGATCCGTCATTGTGGAGGGCAGGAAGAGGTGCGTTGTCACCGTTATCTCCGCCAACATCTCCAGCATCAGGCGTATCCATATCGGCTCCACCGTTAGCATCCGCTCCGTCAGCATCCTTTCCATCCTGATCCTTTGTGGGCAGATTATCCATGGCACTGGCGGGCAATACGCCAATCACATCATCACTTCCTTGATCATCATCTGCTACCGGAGAAGCGCTGGGAGAGCTGGCGGCAGCATCCTTATCCCCATTACCTCCCACCAGAGGCCCAGGGTACTTGTAGCCAGTGGACGCAGGCATTGGCGGTCCCGGATAGGCATAGCCAGCGTTGCTCAGGCCACCAGATGCGGGAGGTAAATAGCTTGTTACGGTATCCGATGGCAAGGCCGCCTTTGGGTCCTGGGAGGGCGACGGATACTTTGTGTTCAGGGGCGGAAAGGAGTAAGCATCCCCTGGCGGGACATATGAAGGCACGGAATTGGTCCCAGAGGCAACCTTGCCATCCTGGCCATGGGAGTGATGGTTGTTTTTGTGCTGCCCCTTGAACAGACCAGCAGCAGTGCTCTCACCGGGAGTGAAGCGGTCGCTGATTCCTGTAAAATCCAAAGTTTTTTAAGGTTATTCTGCGACTGGAGTCAAAGGAGGATCTCTCCAAATACCTTTCTTATAATAGGGCTTCGCAGCCGGATAGCGACTCGGGTTCCGTGATGAGGAAGACGAGTAGTACGAGGGACTACCCTGCGGATAGATGCGAGTCTGCGCAGGTCGGGAGCTGTGTTGCTGGGCCTTTAGCAGTGGCGTTATCAGCTGACCAAAGGGATAGGCTGTCCGGTAATCGACGGCCCGTCCTGTGGAGGCACCTTCGATACTCGGCTCGGGTTGGAGCTCCTCAGGAGCAGCATTTGAATCCTTCTCTTCTGTCGCTCCCAAGGGAGTGACAAAAACGGGTGAACTGGTTGTCACCGCGCCCACAACCGACTCCGGTTGATGGTTGTAGGGAATAGGCGGAATCGTTGTTGTGGAGGTTGAAGTCGCCACTGGCGCCTCAGTGGTGGAGAATACATTCTCACTGGAGTTGAAGCTGTTCGCGTAGGAGGCGGGAGTCAGTCGGAGTCTCTTTCGGTTATCCTTTTGTCCAGGATTTACTTACGTTTTGGGGAATATCAGATCCGTATTAAGAGCCTTGAATATCCGTGGTCCCTGATCGCCACTGATCAACACTTGAGAGTATGCCCGAACCTGTTCACTGCCCAGCAAAAGGACCACACACGCCAACAGCACCCACCTAGCGCCTTCGACTCTCATACTTATGGTATCTGTATCTGTATTTCTTTGCACACTTCAGGACACGTATCATACGAGTAAATGGTTAATCTCAACACTTAGCCTCTAATATTAAGTAGTTCTCAGGGCTACACACTCATCATATCCACTGGGAGGAGCTCCGAAATGCTACCGTATCGCGCCGCGCGAAGTTCTCGAATACCACAAAGAACCACAGTTGGAATGGTTTTATTCGACTCCCTGGAGCTCGAGCTCGAGTTCGTGATTTCGTTTTTTCATGACCCAGATTCCCGGGCAAAAGGTGCTACTAGAATTGATCTATATACTGATGATCTATCCGTGCACAGCAGCAACGGCATAAGCAACAGCAGCAGCAGCAGCACTTTCATTTCGTCGACGTCGCAGGTGCTAATCAATTGTTACTCCACATTTCCGATCACATCTTCCGTTATACATGAGTCCCGGAGCACGGTTCTGCCACCAAATGAAGCTCTTCTCCATGTGCTTATGAGAAATGTAACTCCCATGTCTATCCCTATTGTTTTTGCCAGCCATTAGACTGGTTATCTGGCCAGGGCGTGTGCCAACAAATCTCGCACCTAATTAGTAACATTTTTGATCTCCACGAGTTGTTGCTCTTCGAGTATGTGGCCCTCTTCAGAAGAGAATGTAAGACAGTAAACATTTAAAATTTAATATGCACATGTATAAATATTTCTGCCTATCATATTCCTCCCAAAGATCGGTACACAATGTGTGTCAATTTCATACCAATTCATTTACAACCATATCATTTACGATTTCTAGTCTGAAATAAATACAAAAATATTTGTCAACTCCCAGGGCATGGGCATGGCATGGCTGATCCGCTGGATGTGGGTCAGAGACTCCGGCAATTGCTAGTGCAACGTGTCTCTCCCGATTAGCACCTGGTCGGGCGTGCTATATATTGTTGTCTCCGCTCGTTCACATCTCAATTTAATGCTAGCCGAAGAGAACCAGTTCTGAGTAAAATGCAGAATGCTTGCCACTTTCCCGGCGGACCATTCAAAATGCTCATTACTTTTACTTGTTTAAAGATTGGGTTTTCATTTTAACCAGATACACATACACATATACATATAGATATATATATATTTCATACAGTAATTGCAAGTCTTCTTAAATGTTAGTACAAAGAGGGGAACACGAAACAAACCGTTTTAGAAACAAGAACATAAAATGCGTTTCGATGGGGGTTTTTGGGTGTCACAGAACTAAAATAAACACAAACATGTGGAAGGCTATTCGGTAAAAATGGGTGAAAGTACGAGGCCGCAGCTAAAAACGAATCAAACAAATGCTGCTGCTGCACAACAGGCGAGAAATTAAGTATCCTAAAGGTTAGTTTGTAGCATTAAGTAATCAAGAAAAGCGTGTCCAACGTGGTTGTTATGTATATACAGCCTTGCCACTAAGTACATGTGTAACGCTGGCTGGCGCCTTTGGCTTTACTGGTATCGGTCTTGGTGTGGCCTAGAAGGGCGAATTCATGCCCAATTTGGTGCCGAAATCTAGCCGCGCACGACGCTGATAGCGCGCATTGACCCTGGAAATTAGAGGAGAAATATGTTTATTAAATATCAATTAAATCAATTAATTGTTCTTCTCACTTGTTCTCCTGGAACTTGGCCAGCTCGCTGACAATCCAGCTGAGCAGGCCACTGCCGTATAGGACCAGCATGGCCACCCAGAGGTTCGGCAGTTGTTTCTGCAGGAAGTCATCCAGTGCTAGTTGTAAGGCTAGGATGCCAGAATGGAACAGGACCAGCCCCAGACAGGTAAGGGCCCAAATGCGATTGGTAAACGGATTTCGCTGCCAGATCGCATGATCGCGATGCACAAATGTAATGGATATGCAGGCTGAAAGTTCAAAAGAAAACCTTAGACAAACAGTTGACAGAGTCGAGGGTAATTGTGTTACCAAAGTGTAGGAGTATGGCCAGCAAGGCACAGCTGCGGGCCAAGTATAGAAATTGATAGAAATTCGCATCATCGTCGTCCTCAACCTGAATCTGCTCTTCTGCACTGAGGAGGGGTCTGAGACTAGACTGCGATATGCACATCCAGTAGGTAACGAGCTGTTCGAAGAGAACAATAAACACTGTCCAGAGAAAATCGATTGAAAGACAACTCCACTTACCAGAGATATGATGGGAACGAGGAATTTGCAGCCATAGCACCACATTACAAATGCAAAAGCGCGCGAATCATAGTCGGTCTGCTTCTTGCTGGTCGCCCGATTCATAATCTTGGGATCCACATCGATATGGGCCAGCGAGATGGCAATCAACGGCACGGGCACAGACATCAGATAGATGGCCAGAAGGGGCGTGAGGATCGGCGGCAGCGAGAGGCACGCGCACAGCACATTTATAATGGATATGGTGCCCGCACAGCAGGCCCAGTACTGTATGCAGTTCCACAGGCCCAGCGAGAAGCGGCGTGACAGCTCAATTATGGCCACCAACGAAAGTGGGTCGTCGCGACAGACGGCTATGGAGCAGGGCAGGGAGTTGAGCAGTCGACTCAGATACAGAGGAGAGACGGTGTGAGCCGGTGACTGCATGGCACGTGCCCCGGCGCCGTGGAGGCCGCACTCCAGCAGCTGCTCATCGTCAGACGCCGAAGCCTTGCCCTTGTCTGCTTGGCGCTGCCAGAGCCACTTGTTGTGCTGGATGTTCGCCTCCGTGTAGGCGTCGACGTCTTGACAGACCTGCGGATAGAGAGGCTCCACAGCAATGCTGCAGTCCGCCTGCAGGAAGATATCGGCATTCGCGTTGCTAGCCGAGCTGCCCAAGCAGACCACGATTTCGCCGTAGGACTGCATGATGTCGAGCATTTGGCGCGTCGCCTCTGCAGAGCAGTCCGTGAAGAGCGACACCTGCAGCGGCACATTGTCCACCTGCTCCAGATGGGGCCGAATGTTTTCAATGCCGCGCGGCAGCTTGGCGCGGTTCGACATGTCAAAGTTGATGGGCGCACTCTGATCGGTGCTCTCGGTGAGGGTGCTCAGGGAGCGGCAGTTCTCGTCCATGGCCGAGTCCAGCGAGTGTCGCTGCTTGAGCCGATTGGGATCGGTTTCCTCCTCCACGTCCCCGTCGCCTGCCAACTCCATGTGCTGCAAGCTCTCCGAGTTCTCCCCACTGCCCGCATCGACTTCATCCCCTCCATTGGAGTCTTCAGACCTCAGAGCCGCATTCAATGGGTGGCACTCATCCGGATTGGAAATGGCGCCGGGGGCTGAGGAGCTGAGCGTTTTCGAGGACTCCAAGTTGTTGGGCGGCCCGAGCAGATAGCTGATATCCGGACCAGCAGCGGCGTCCACATGGTCACCTACAATATCAGTGGGTTTAGCAATGGACGAGGCTGTCGCCTCAACTGCGGGTGCGGATTCGGATGCAGGTGTGGGAGCAGGTGCGGGTGCGGGAGGCGATATGTACATGACTTTGGCACTTTGAGGATGAGTGTTATGGGCATGGGCATCGCCCACGCAATCAGCTGTGGTATCAGTGGTGGCAGGTTCTGAGGTGGCTTGATCTTTACCAGCGTTTTTTGGCGAAATGCCACGAGAGGTGGCTGCTGCAGTGGCAGTAGTCTTCTCCTTATCCTTATCCTTCTCACTCTCCGGCTCCGGTTCGCTGAGCAGCGAAATATGGCAATTCCAGCCGGACTCGAGGCCCATCTTCTCGGAGAAGACGCGAGAGCGCAACTCGTTCTCCTTGCTGAAGTGAACAAAGCGGATGCACGCCCGCTCCAGGCGCTCCACCAGCCGCACTATGTCGTTCTGGGCCTGGTACTGCATGGTCACCATGCCGATGAACACCTGGTGGCACTGCATCTCGAAGCAGCCCTCCACATCGTTGCAATCCTCGTCCTTGTTCTCCGAGAACAGCAGCGAGTCCGTGCTGATGCTGTGGCTGAGCTTGACGTGATGCCCGCCCTGGAAGTCGCAGTGCAACTTGTCTACGTGTTGCATGCGCAACTTGGACTCCGGCGGCAGCTCAAGGTACAAACAATCGCCGCCGCTCTGCTGCGGCCCGCTCAAGGCTCCATGGATTCCATGGCGCAGAGGTCGATAGGCAAAGGCTGTGCAGTAGGAAGTCAGCGCGCTGCGCTGGTAAAAGTCCAGGGCTCGCTTGCGGTCCTGCGGCGACAACGGGTGCAGGTCTTGGCCATCCCAGAAATCGTCACAACAGTCCAGAATAATGTCCGCCGTGCCCTGCGTGAAGAGTGACAGATAGCCGCCCGGATTCTCACGCATCACCACGGACAGGGAATGCGGAAATGGAACCTTCACCTTGGACGAAAGCTGCAGCTGTCGAGCAAAGCGTATGTCCCGACGCACCACATCTGGTTGCTGTGATACATGAGAAATTCCATTAGTTGTTGGCCGTAATTGGGTTGCTTTTGCTGTTGTCGCTTACCAAATGCCGATAGCTGGCCAACTGTCCCTCCAGGGCAAAGCGATCGGTGGCATGATCGGTGAAACCAATCTGCTTGGCCAGCTCGCAGAGGCAGCGTCTGGCAACGAATGGGAAGAGAACCGATTAGAACTGGTACCAACTACTCCTGTTGCTGGATGCAAGGTAGGCGCGTGAGCATGCAGGCAAGCGTATGGGTAGTTTGACGGGCGACTATTTATTTAAGCGTTCTCGAACATAATAGAATGTTTGTTACTTAAAATAGCATGCCAAATGGGATGGGGGCTAAGGAGTGGTGGGGTGCGGACGGGTCGCGATTTACAAATACAAATAAATGAAAATTAAAATAGAATTAGAATCAGTTCAAGTTCAAGTTCGATGTGTTATTATGTCAAGGTGCGAGGTTCGAGTGCGCAATGGAGGTAAAGGATAATCGGTTAATATTGTAGTAAGCATCTGCTGGAGTTACTGAAAACAAAAATACGAATACGTTTTTCTTACACGAGTAGTTTTTAAAGACTTTACCAATTGCTTGTATCTTGTACTGTTTTTTGGGGGGAAATACGTCCAATTGGAGTCAAAAATCAAAAAACGAAGAACCCAAAACAGAAACTAATTTCTGGGCTAATCGGGCTGGCGTTTGTGGTATGTGGCATACCGTTTTGGAGAAAATCATTAGACTATATACGAGTATATGGCAATATAATCGATTGTATCGTGTGGATTGTTTTGGTTAGGCAAAAACTAACGATGAGAATGGCAAGCAACTACGTACCCATGCAAAAAGCTTTTACTGGATTCAATGAGTGCATACGCATACCGATTTGTCACGGGCACCAAATCTTTGTCGAGCATCGCCACGGCGGTCACATGTCCGCAGAACTGTGCATAATGCTCATGGGTCAGCGGCGAACAGGTGTTCAGCAGTATGGCCAGACCTGCAATCACATTTCATTGTTAAAATGGGGAATATATGTATTGAGGACTTCCTCCAAGGACTGACTCACCCAACGGTTTCAGGGATTTGATGTGCGCCTTCCACTCATGGTCGTCGAACTCCAGTCGAAAGGGGCAGTGCTGGTCATGTGTGAGGTCCAACACCTCGGCCACAATGCCCCGCTGCTTGTGGTCCTCATCGACAATGGGTATGTCATCGCTTTCGCTTTGAGTGGAGGCCTGGCTGCGCGCCCCGTCATCGTTGGTCTCTTCATCGGTGTTGTGCAGGAAGAAGACCTTCTCGGCAGTGGGATTCGGCCACGACAGTATGCCCTTCTTGTCCACACAGCAGAGGGCCGAAATGGATCCCAGTACTTGCACCAAATTAGCCGAACGGGGCAGCAGCTCGCTGTCCCCTTTCCACAGTTGCATCCAGATGCGTAGCACATTGGAGCGCAGCATCGATATGTTCTCATAGTCATAGGAGGGCGTGTCGAGGTCCTCTTCAAACGACTTCGTGGGGCTCTTTTCGATGGCAGCTTGCGGGGTCTTTAGGAAACACTGCAGCCGGGCAATGCCCCAAAGATTCATCGATATCCACATGAGAGGGAAGATCAAAGGCAGCAAGGGAATTATGGCAGCAGCAGGCGACTCGATGAGCACAAAGCGCCAATTGTGCTTCTCGTCGGTGGGCAGCCCATAGCCATGCAAGCGCAGCAAGCCCGATATGAGAGTGATGATCAGGGCACTGATGAAGCCCCATTGTTGAATGTACTTGGTCACCAGCTAAAATCAACAACAAAAAAATACCAACGTTTTTAGAGGAGCAGAATTTTAAAACTATTTTGTTGAGCTATCCATACCAGATAGCGCTGCTGATTGTAGATTGTTGGCGGTCGCTTTAGGGAGGTCTTTAGGCAAATGCTTAAATTTTCCAGATACGGTGTGCTCTCCAAGCAGCAAACGAGATTTGGCAGGGGGGGACGCGCCATCGGCTTAACAGGGGGATCCCCCATGGGCGCCGCACCGTAGATTTCATTGGCATCGAAGAACTTGTTTGTTTCCAGCACATGACAAGGGCCGGGTGATATGTGACCAGGTCGCAGCACAATGCAGTCTCCGCGCACCAACAGCGCCCATGGAAGGTTGACAAGCATGCCATCGCGATAGGTCCATTGCAGAGATACGCAGGGCGACATGGGATTACTCAAGTGGGGATAGTTGGAAGGCTGCCAGTCGTCGCTGAAATGCTGCTCCGCCAATTGCAGCTCCGCAAGGGCGTAGCGCGTCTTGCGGAATATCTCCGTGCGCCGCAAATTGTTCTCTCTGATGACCACGAAGAAGTCCAGCGATAAGATAGCCAGCAAACAGATCGCGGGCCACAACATACCCGTGATAAGCAGCGCTCCGCTTGTCAGCAAACTGGTCCCAATCGATAGCCAGCCCAGAGGACTGTCATAGCGCTTCACAAATGCCGCCCGCAACTTCCGATAGCAGCTACAGAATTAGAGGAGTTACTATCTTTCTGGGGTGTCATTTGCAGGTTTAGCCACTCACCTCTCCGCGATGTATTGGTGCTCATGCTCCAGCAGCACCCTTTCAATCTCCTCATACAGTCGCCGAAGCGCTATCTTTGTGCTGAGACCGTGGTGCGGTTGCGGGTGTTCCGCCGCCTCGAAGGCGGTGCTGCATGCCGGGTCGATCGGCTGCGTCCGTTGCATTTTTTCCGTAACCTGCCGCTTGTGTTTTTTCGCATTCGAATGCACTTCAAGTAATCGCTGCCGTCTATACCATCGTTTGTACTCTTTTTTAATTTGTTTCGGATTTGGAGTTTTTGTTTTTTGTCGATCAGCTGTTAGCCACAGTGTGGCCTAACCGTGTTCGGAAAATATTGCCAAAAGAATGTTGCCATATCTGTCGGAGACAAATATGGCCACTTTTTAAAGAAATTACCAGGAAATATTTAAATATCACATACGTTATCCATATTGATACGGCCATAGATATGGTATATATCACCAGTAGATGCCAATGTCCTTCAAATTAGGTATTCTGCCGCGCGGTTTAAGCACGCCTTGATGCAGTCGTCGCCAAATAGATGAGAAACCAATCGGTGTACGCCAAACGAATCCCAGGGGCAAAGAAAAATGGAACAAGACAATGGAGCACACATTATAGTTCCGTAGATTTTCCTTTAGCTTATCCATCACTACTGTGTGGTTAGTGATGCTATAAACTGGGAATACACCTTTATTCCCTTTCGTAGAGTATTACGATTGTGACCAAAGGTTGGTAACTCACAGTAGGACTCATTGTAGTGCAGTAGATGCGAAAAGCCGCAATAAAGACTATAATCTTAGACTCTGGAATCATATAATCAAAAGCAAGCAGACTATACTCTATTATATTCTATTCTATTCTATAAAAGCAGGTAAACGTTGTCTGGCCGAACTGAAAGGGTATACAAATTTCGATGTGCAGAAATGAGATTTCTGTATTATTAATTTCCGCACTTCCGTTCCCATGCAGGCTGGAAAAGGAAACGAAAGCCGCATAGAAATGAATTGCAAGTCTTAAGTTCTGACCTTCTTACATTGTTAGCTCTTTATTAAGTCATACAGTCGTACAGATTTGTTTAACTCATACAGTTTTTTATTAGGTTAAATTAAATATTAAGCTCAATGTTTCAACTGATATGTTGGTTGTAAGATATAATCTCAAATATGTAGTGACAATTCAATAGGAACATTTCCAATGATAATTTCCGTTTTCATATGGCAAGATGATACGACCATAGATATAGCGAAGATGTCCTTCGCTTGCCCCCACCTTACAAATTGGGCATTGTAACACCTGGCGTAGGTAATCCCGGATGCACTTGTCGCCAAAGAGATGTCCACAGCCCAACGAAACCAATCGATGCACGCCATAAGAGTCCCAGGTGGTTAGGCAGAGGCCGCAAGTATTGATCTCCTCATAATTGTTTCGAAAATTTTGTTCCAGCCTATCCATTTTGAGCAAGTGTTGTTTGTCTTGGCGCTCTATGGCATCGAGCCTTTCCTTTTGCTCTTTATCCAATTCCGAAACTTCGCTTTGAAATTTGTTATTCATCTCCTCCATCGTTTTGATTTGCTCATCCAGTTTTTGAAGACTACTTGCATACTTGTCCTTCGCATCCTTTAACTGCAGTAGCAGACCATCACGTTCAATAGTTAGACGCTCCCTTTGCGAGTTATAAAGCTGAAGTTCACGTTTTTCTTTCTCAAACATTTTGACAAGAGAATTATTCTGGACCAAGAAGCAATGTTCAGAATTCAGCTCGTTTATTTGTTTCCTGTAGATCATTGACTGCTTCTTCACATCTTGCAAGTGCAACAACAGATTCGGGTGCTGAGCGTCGCAATTTTTGGCCTCATCGTCGCATTTTTCAGGGTTCAGCTTGTTCCACTGCAACAACCATTCGCGTTCCTCTGCCAAGAACGAATCTTCCAATTGATTATCCATTGGTATAATAATCTTTTCAGCCATTTCTTTGGAATAGTTGTCGATTGCAATGCTTTGAAAATTTAATTTCTTCACGTCGAGGTTGCAAAAAGTGTTGTCGCACTGCCAAAAGCGCAGAATATTAATTTAATGGGGTAACACTGGTGGTGTATTTGTTGTTTTGAATAAGTACGCCTCGCGACCTTAAAGCCAAGTACTCAGAATGGCTTATTTGACTATAACAGTCGTCAATGGTTAAAGCCTAGATCTAGATCAGATCAGCAAAATTTTCAATCGATTGAAAGGGTCATATTTTCCTCAACGACCAGTGTGACCAGGTGTATACGGTTACACTGTTATGTGATTGTTTACAATAAAAATCAGTTACAAATTCAAATTTTGTAAGAAAGAAATCCAGTGATTTCTCGATCAATACACGAAGAAAGCTCCGCAATATTAGAAAAATCCGTTCTTACGAAACATAAATGCAATCGACATGCTTTTTAACATCGTATTTATTAATAAATTGAGTACCGGGTGTAAAATACCCTAATATAATCGGCTTTCATTCGACTGCCTTAATTAAATTAAATTTGTCTTCATCATTGCATTTTTTGCGGACGAAAGATAGAACAGTTTTATATTCCGCTCCAGCCTAGAAAATGTCATCATTGATCTGAGTATCTGAACTATCTCTCGGAGACAATTTAAAGAAGTACAATTTACAAAACAAACTTTTTAGCTTATACATATATTATGTGCTTTAGTATGTAATATTCCATGTTCCATGTACATTTAAATATATTATAGCGTATGTATATAAGTGTTACGGTCATAGATGTAGCGTAGATCACCAGTAGATGCCGATGTCCTACAAATTGGGCATTCTGCCGCACGGTTTAAGCACGCCTTGATGCAGTCGTCGCCAAAGAGATGTCCACAGGCCAACGAAACCAATCGGTGTACGCCAAACGACTCCCAGGGGCAAAGACAAATGGAGCAAGTAGTATGCTCCACATTATTGTTCCGTAGATTTTCCTTTAGCTTATCCATTTCGAGAAAGTGGTTTTGTTCCTGCTGCTCTTGAGCACTGAGAGTTTTTGCACGCATCTGTTTATACTCAGAAATTTCACGCTGAAAGTCGTTATACATCTTCTCCATAGATTTCTCTTGCTCCTCTAGTTTTTGAAGAATACGTGCACAATTGTCCATCTCCTGCTGCACCTGTAATAGCAAACCATCGCGTTCAATGGTAAGTTGATCCGTCTGCAGCTGAACAAACTGCAGCTTATATGTTTGCTTCTCAAAAACTTCACAAAGATTTGCCGGCACTTTGCTCTTCAAGTCGTTAATTACTCTAATCATTCTAGTTATTCTTGTCTTTAAGATAGCACACTCCTTCTCCACATTTTTTAAGTGCAACAGCAAATTCGAGCGCTTGGCGTCGCGCTTATTTTCTTCATCGTCGCATTTTTCAGGGTTTAGTTTGTTCCACTGCAGCAACCATTCGCGTTCCTCCGCCAAGAATGAATCTTCCATTGGTACAATAATCTCTTCAGCCATATCTTTCAAGAAGTTGAGTTGTCGATTGGAAATTAGTTTTCTCCCGTTCCTGGTAGTCCCCTGAATTCTCTTGCGAAAAGTGTGGCCACCGCCACTGCCGATGCCAAAAATACAAAATATGAAAATGGTGGGGTAACACTGGTGCTGGATTTGTTGCTTTGAATTGGTATTCCTCGCGACCTTAAAGCCAAGAACTAAGAATAGCTTATTCTTACCATAACAGTCATCAATGGTTAAATATAGTGTAACAAATTCGAATAATTCAGCTGGAAACTGATAAATAAATTGTTAATAAAATGTATATCGATATATCGATGCATCACCATATACAACCCTAATATATTGAACCAGCAGCTGGCGCATTTATCATTT
The DNA here is from genome assembly GCA_963969585.1 of Drosophila helvetica. NCBI lineage: Eukaryota > Metazoa > Arthropoda > Insecta > Diptera > Drosophilidae > Drosophila > Drosophila helvetica. The sequence goes on along the minus strand of OZ018402.1, from coordinate 11,516,775 downwards.
TTGTCAACGAAAACGTAATTTTAACAAAAATAGAACTGTTGGAATGGATGCCAAGTTGGATGTGAGTACGGACAGTGTCACAAATGTGAACCCTAACACATTTCCGATGATTTCACAGATGTTCGAAGATGTGAACACTTCGCCGTCGCCCTCGTTGGAGGGAGACATGTCCATACCAGGCAAACGAACCACAACGACAACAGCCCAGAATGGAGTGCCGGACTACAACACACTGGATGAGCCCATCAGGGAGACAGTGCTCAGGGATATACGGGCTGTGGGCGTAAAGTTCTACCATGTTCTCTACCCGAAGGAGAAGTCAAGTCTGTTGCGTGATTGTACGTCATCGCATTGTGCTGGTCACCAGCAATTGCAGTCGTAAGCAGTTTACACAAGACCTTTCCTTGTCGTTTCAGGGGACTTGTGGGGTCCGTTAGTGCTGTGCACCTTTATGGCCACCATACTGCAAGGCTCTTCTTCCGCCGACAGCATGTCTGACAACGGCCCCGAGTTTGCACAGGTCTTTGTCATTGTCTGGATAGGAGCTGCCATTGTTACACTCAACTCCAAGCTTCTAGGTGGCAATATGTGTGTATTATTTACTCTAAAATTCCATGGAATTACATGATTATTTGACATATTTTGCACATGCAGCTCATTCTTCCAGTCCGTCTGCGTCTTGGGCTATTGTCTGACGCCCGTGGCCATTTCCCTCATTGTTTGCCGCATCATCCTGCTGTCCACACAGACACGGCTGCTCTTCTTTCTGCGCTTCGTCACCACCACCATGGGCTTTGCCTGGGCCACGTACGGTGAGTTGACCTCCAGCTACCCTATAGACTATCCGCCTAATCTGCCATTGACTTCCATTGCAGCTTCGTTTATATTCCTGGGCCAGAGTCAGCCGCCACATCGAAAACCGCTCGCCGTCTACCCCATATTCTTGTTCTTCTTCATCATATCGTGGCTAGTCTTGTCCCACAATTAGGTCAATTTCTAATGCACCGCTTAATGTTTAAGTCAATCAGAAGGAAAAACAGTGAACGTTCCATAGAGTAACCAAAAAAAAAAAGGAAAAAGAAAAAGAAACCCCAAATCAATTGTAAATTTGTTTAAGCTAAAATTTTTGTGTGTTTATTCTTAAAATCTTACAATTTATCAGAGCTATGAGGGCACACATATTTATGTCCGAGTATATGTACGAGTATATATGAGACTACACGTCCAGATTGTTCGCCGTCGAAGCCACCTCCAAAGACATTTGCATCTGCACGCCATCGCCCTTAGCCGGCCTGTATGTTAGCGAATTGGCCCGCGCCTTTCGACCCATAAAGTGCCGCTCCACCCACTTGAGCAGCGTGTACACAGAATCCGTCGAGGGCAGGCGATGATCGGCTGCTGTCTTGACTATATCCGACGAGGTGATACGGAAAGTTCTCGCCATGCCCTTAAGTGCCTGTTTTTGGATTAAAGGATTCGATTATTATTTAAGCTGAATTCCCAGAGTGGGGCTGGCGCTCTCTGTACGTACCACCATGGCATCCTCATCGGTAAGATCATCACCCACATAGATAATCTTAATGCGCTCGTTCCAGTCCACACCGAAGGATGTGCGCAGAATGTAAATGGAGGCGCGACCCTTGTTCCACTGTACGGGAGGACGAGCCTCCAGGGCACAATGCGCTTCCGTCGCCCGAAAGCCGTACTTCTCCATGAGAGAGCGCGCCTTGTCTACCATGTCCCCGCGCAAATGATTGGGCGTCTCACGGTAGTGGAATGTGAGAAGTGCCCCCTTGTTCTCCACCCAGGCGCCGTCCTTGCACACCGAATCCTGGAGGGCCTTCAGCAGATCACTGACCTTCTTCTCATACTCCATGGGCATGGGATGGACAAACTTGCTGCCGTCCGGATGGAGAATTTCGAGACCGTGGTTGCCAGCATATGTGATGCCTTCGATGCCGACCATCTTCTTAACATTGTCCACGTTGCGGCCCGATATGACGGCCACATAGACGTCAGAGTGGTTGGACAGCTTGTAAAGGACATTCTTGATCTCTGGCGAGAGCGTGGCCAAATCCGGATGCGGAGCAATGGGCGCCAAGGTGCCATCGTAGTCCAGCAGCAGTGCCAGCTTGTGATTGTAGCCGATGTATCTAAGGGATTAACGGACTAGTTACAGAGAGGATTCTTTAACGTTTCCCTGTCATATTCGACTCACTTCAGTAAGTAGTCGTCGAAGTCATCCACAGACACAGGCTGCATGGTGGTGGTTCCCACATCATCCATCTCCAAAGCGCCTACGGCCTTGAGGAAGCACCGCATCCAGTGGCTGACGTCACACTCGGCCTCACGTCGTCGCAGTCGGGCCATGCGCAAGGCGCGCTCGTCCTCTGGCATGGTGAGGGCACGATGGAGGACCTCGGCGGCCTCGTTCACCTCGTACGGATTGCACAGCAGTGCCTCGTGCATCATCTCTCCTGCCCCGGCGAAGGGCGAGATTACCAGGACACCCGGAATATCATTGATCTGGCAGGCAACGAACTCCTTGGCCACCAGATTCATGCCGTCACGCAGAGGCGTCACCAGGCACACGGCCGCGTCCCGATAGAGGGCGGCCAGCTCGTCCTGGCTCACATAGTCGTAGATGTAGCGGATGGGTGCCCAGTTAGCAGTGGTGAAGCGACCGTTGATGCGGCCGACCAGCTGATCGACCTCCTCCTTCAGCTCGCGGTACTCCTTGACGTCTGTGCGCGAGGGAACCGAGATCTGGAGCAGGCTCACCTTCTCCTTGTGCTGCGGATACTTCAGGAGCAGGGCTTCAAAGGCCATCAAACGATGCACCAGGCCTTTGGTGTAGTCCAGTCGATCCACACCCAGGATGATCTGTTGCTTCGAGGTCTTCAGCACCTTGGGTGCGTTCTTCGCCAAGTTCACGAACCGCTCGTACGGAATTCCGATGGGCAGCGGACGGATGCGCACCGTGCGTCCGCCGTGCTCCACCAGCAAGTTGTTCCGGTCCACACGGCAACCCAGACTCCGCTGACAGCAGTCTACAAAGTTGAGGCAGTAGTCCTGTATATGGAACCCGACCATATCGTTGCCGAGCATGCCCTAAAAAGCGGAGGAACCATAAAAGACGGAGTTATAGGTGGAAATGAGTCAGAGGATGAGGAGGCGCACCTGTAGGATTTCATCGGACCAAGGCAGCAGGCGGAAGATGTCCCATGGCGGGAAAGGGATGTGCAGGAAGAAGGCCAGACGACAGGGAAGGTTCTTCTCCTCGGCGTGCTCGCGCACCCAGTTGGCGGCCAGCATCAGATGGTAGTCGTGGATCCACACAATCGGCGGACTCTTCTCGCTGCCTCGATTATTGGCCAGGCACTTCTCCAGGGCCTCGATGGTGCGCACTGCAAAGTGCTTGTTCACCGTCACATAGTCGGCCCAGTGCTCCCCACCGAAGTTCGCCCGCCCGGGCATCGAGTGGAACAGCGGCCAGAACATCTTGTTGCAGCATCCATTGTAGTAGCTATCGAAAATCTGTGCGTCGATGTTCACTGAGACGACTTGTTCGGACTTGAGGCCGGCGGTGGGCGTCTGATCGTTCGGATTCGACTCGGGTATAGCCTCGTTGGGGTCCTTCAGATGGATGCCGGACCAGCCCACCCAGAGACCCTTGCCCTTGATAACCACGGGACAGACGGCAGTGACGAGGCCACCGGCACTGAAAAAAGCCACAGAGCAGAACAGAAGCAGACGTTATAAGGTGTGCACATACTCGCATACAGACTCGCGCCTACGTCGATGTGTTTGTAAAGATCCCGCCCATTTTATGCAGAGTGCACGACACCAGATCGCTGATAAGGAGCCAGCCCATAAAATGAGCGCCTCAAACGGCAATTGTAAACAAGCCACGGGTCTCTGGATCCGGACTGCCCGCGAGACAATCGAATACTTGGACCGAAAGACAGACTATGGCTGCAACTTCGTTCCTGGCATAGGTCGGGTCGGGAGGCGCGAATCGGGAATAGGGAATCGGAAAGCTGTTGCTTCTCCCTCTCGAGCCTCCATTTCATTCACGTGCCGCTGTGTTTTCAGTGTCAGGTTCAATTCTCGCCTCCCGTTCCTAACATAGGCCTTGATATAACGCCTCTGCGACTGGCTAGTATTGACCCCTTTCACAGACTCTGGAAGGGTCAAAACCGAGTAATAGGCCTCGCTGATAAGGCGAGTCGTCGTCGCCCGCCATTACGAGTAGTATTGAATTTGTTTTCTAATTTCATCTGATTCCATGGGCCTGGGCCTGGGTCCGGGCCCGGGTCCCGTCTGGCTTCAGTTCAGCTCCCTTCGCTTCCATCCCTGTGTGTATTCGCTGTGCTCTCCGCTGATAAGGTTGACAACCTATAAGGCAGGCGTGTCGAAACACAGCCTCAGCTGCTACTCGTAGATGAACTGAAGCATAGGTAGTTTGGGTTGATTTCCCTATCGGGGATTGGGATTGGGTGGCGGTGAGGCTGCTTATCTTCAATGCAAATTACAGGCCTGGCCTTCCATCTGAATTGGGTTACTTGGAAACTTTTTGGATTGCGATGAACATGAAAGTTTGCCTTGACAAAACTGTGAAAGTCTAATTCTCCAATATTGATAACTGAATTCGAGTTATTTACTATTCACGATATTCCTTTGTTTGGGTACAATCTGAACAAAGTATTTGCCTGTCCTTATTACAGCACTAAAATTGTGGAATCCATTTGGATCAGACTGGCATGGTACTATTGGAAACTCGAAATTCTTCCAAGACCGAAACAGAATCTTACTCAGACTTAAATCAAATAAAGTTCCCTTACGGCTAGTCAATAATTCCAAAATTATATTTTTTTTAATATAGCTTATAATATTGAATGTCCAGCCTCAGTTCGATTACGTAAAAAAAAATGTAATTTTTTAACACAATTTTAACTTGGATACTTTCACCTCATAGTTTCATCGTTGATTTACAACGATATGTGTATGTATCACTCACCTGGCCCTTCGTTCCAGCTCCCCAGCGGCATTACGAACCAGCACAAAGGGCAGCCGATTCGAGACAACGATCAGGCTGGCTTTGGTTGAGGGCTCGCCGGCGTTGGTCACAATGATCTCCGTGTCGGTCATTCTGTTCCGTTGCTTTGAGAATCGGCTCGAGATGCTGTACGGTCGATTTAGAAGTTGTTGGTTGAACTGATGGAAGCTGCTCGTGGATGCAAAAAGCCAAAATTAGCACATAATTTGTGACCAAATTGGTTGCAAGATCGCTTTTAGTAACAGCCGGGGATGGGATCGAGATGTGGAGGAAAAACACCTGCCGTTTGGGCCTCACGAAATGCACTGACTGGACCTGGGACGTTGACGATCTATCAATGAGCCTCTTCTATCGCCTATACTTATATAGACGGACGAGACGAGAGCGCACGACCAGGAGCCGGAGCCGGAGAGTGCGGCCGAAAACGATTTCGAATGCTGATTGAAATTGAAGAGCAACTGCCGGGGGCTGTCGTCTTATCTGTCCAATGCAATTCGCTTACGGATGAGACTTTGGAAAAACAGTTTCCAATTTTCCTGACAGCTTTCAGATGTAGTTTTCTCGCGGGAGCCAGAAGCAGCTCCGTACCCTGCCAAAAATAGACAAGTACTAAGCCAACTACTCGCTCAAGTCGCACTTTTCTGCTAAAAATTGATGCGCATCGAGCCCACCCCCCCTCTCCACCACCCACTTGGGTTCCACAGTCCACGTCCACTCAGAGACCAGAGACCAGAGCCCTCTCTCCTCTCATCCCATCTTATGGCTTATCAGAAAATCGTCCAGCGTTCTAGTCTATTAGTATAGCCAACTGATTACGAGTGTGTGAAACGTGCCAGAGTCTGCTAATTCCACTCGTTGCCTTGCCTGGCTATGGCCAGAGTCAAGAATCAAGTAAGAACCAATCCCAAATCTCGCTTGCATCCTGGGCGGTAACAGGATCCCTCAAGGGTCTGCGATCGGGATGTTAATGAGGCATATTGGGGCGTCGGAGCCGCACTTTGCCACATATCGGTGCTAGTTTTTCTAGAATTAACTGGCCGCGCCTGGTATTATCAGCTTGAGAATGTTTCACGGCAACAGCAGCCGCCCGCCGGCCGCCGCCTTCCCATCCCTATACGCCCAGAGATCGGTGGCGGTGGCAATATTGCCTTTACTAGCGATAAGTCAACAAATCGAAGCGTAAACAAGCTTTGGTTGGGATGCTCTCTAAAGAACATCCGAAAAGTACATACAATATTTCTATTTCTATTTTCGGGTTTCGGGTTTCGTCTCTGTTTGCATTTGTCTGCAGTCTTCAGTCTGTTGTCTGCAGTCTGCGAAGACAGAAACAGAGTACAGTTCCGTGCCATACCTGGATCTTAAATCATTTCGGTGATCCCACAGAACTAACCTTGTCTTGACCGCCAATTAGCCCACCTGGCTATCATTTGCTATCCCACTGATAAGATATTGCCCGCTCTCTGCATCTGTATTATGTTTATCTAATGCACTTTAAAAGATTCTGATTCTGATTTGGTTAATTGCAGGCTACAGGCGGAGTGATGCAAAGGGGATTTGTTTTGGCTGGATTATACTAAGTGGAAAACTTAGCTGAACTTGATCACTTGATCATGTTTGGCATTCATGCGCTTATCACGACGCTCAGCTTGCGTTTTACGTGATTGCTGGCTGGGTGCTGAATGCTGGTGGCTGGCAATAGTTGCCGCAATCGGAATCTGCAATAACAAATTTGCTCTTCAAATCAAGAGCACAAATTAGTCAGAATTGTAAGGTGTGCGCGATGCAGCTGCGCTTCGTGCGGTCCATAACTGATAACCTCTGGCCAAGGGTCGATGCATTACGTCTGCATATTTATAGTTGCAGCCATAATTGCCACATGCGTCAATAGTTTGAGGCGACAAAAGCTACGTCGGGCCTGGATTTTCGTGATGTAAGCAAAAGTGCGCTGCGCGTATAACGTTTGTTTGGGACGTGTAACGGCCGCATCGGAGCCAGGGCTGAAACCTGCTCTCCTGGATCTTTGCATATCGATCCGATCTTTTCGATAGACAGAAATGGCATTCTCTAAGTGTGAACGCATTTCCCAAAGTGTGCCCATACCAATCAAGTCGAATTGTTTATATCTACAACAAGATAGTAGAAATACCAGCCATGGATCCGGCCATTATTGAGTTTATTGGGGAAAAGTGCATGATAAGCATAATTCCCAACTTCTCCAACGAGCCGCTGCACCTCATCTATGGCTCGGTGGGCCCATTCCGAGCCGGCTTCCCTGTGTTCGTACCCCTGTGGATGGCAACGCATTTGCGAAAACAACAAAAGTGCCGCATAGTGCCGCCCGAATGGATGGACATGGACATACTCGAGGAGATCAAAGAAGAAGAGAAACGCTCCAAGTATGTTACATTTAATTTTGTTATGGAAAGCCCTTTCTATAGCCTGTCCCCAACAGATTCTTTACTAAAATGCCGTCCGAGCACTACATGGTTGTGGCCCAATTGGTCATGAGCACCGCACCGGATGATGTGCCTCGCTGTGAGGAGCTGCGTACCGTCATCAAGGATATATTTGACATTCGCGAGTCGAAGCTACGCACCTCCATCGATGCCTTCATCAAGGGCGAGGGCACATACGCCAAGCTGGATAACCTGACGCTCCTGGAAATACACAGCGTGCGTCCCATTCTGCCCTACTCCCTCGATCACATAGCGCGTTACCAGCGAACGGCCACCGCCTCCCAGCGTGATACCTCTATGCTGAGTGCTTCGATGGCTGGTTCGAGTACGGGGCCAGCAAGCAATTCGCTCTTTTCGCAGTGATGGAAGTCATGTTTCACACATATCCATAAATTAAAGTAACGAACCATAAGTAGATGTCAATTAAACAAGAGAATGAGATGGCGTTCATAATGTACAGCCTCATTGGCCCACAACAATGAAAAATTATTTCAAAACTTAAACCAGATACCTTACATTACAGCCAGAAGTGAAGTTGTACCCGCTCTTTCAGATGGATCTGTCCGGAGCCAAACGAGTCTGCCACTGGATAAAATATATGTAAAAATTACAAAAGAAAAACAAAGACAAAAACCCCAATCGAAGGAGTCTATCAGTTTTATATTTCTCCAACATTTTGGCCAGTTCCCAGTTCAGTATAACGTTGTATCATGTGCGGGAAACATACATTGAAATTATGAAGTTTTTGATATATATGACGTCATAATCGTCCAACTCTTGGGACTTGCGCTCGATTTGGATCTACATACATATGTACATACTAAATCCAGAAAAAACCATTGTGAGTACAAAATGAAAAATAATTGTGGGGTAAAATTAAGGGACCGCAGATCTGGTGACGGCGCAATAGTAAGACACCGGGCTACCTGTTGGCTAGACATGAATTTAGGGTGTTCTGGTCGATAGGCCGTCGCCTCCACAAAATATTATTAAAGCAACAATAAATACAGATTTAAGAAGTTAAAATCACCGTTTTAATATTTTCTAATACCACTTTACAGCTCTGCTCTCCTAACTCCTCTTCACGAAGTCGTATTCATGTGCCAGGATATGCCGAAATTCAAGTGCGTTCTGGTTGGGTGACGGCTGTATAGTCCAAACCCAATCACTGGATAACTGAAGAAGAAATATGTACATATACGGCTTTTCCTTTCATAACACTGCCGATTTTGTAGCTGAAATTCAGATGGCGACTGCTCGTATAGAATTTTCCTTTTTTACGATATAACCTGATGATATTGTACGGGTTTGGCTTTATATAGGACTTTTAAGATCGGATCTTTAATACTTTTGCCATCGAGTTCCTTAATCATCTTTTAAAGATGCTCAGTGTCCACCTCAATACCGACCAAGAAGAGTATTTTCTCAAGGTTTTTCCACTGCCTGACAGTGCACGGCTCACAAAGAAAAGATGTCGCTGTCATCGTGAAACTATTGAAGAATTGAACTGGAAACCGATCCAGTTTTTCAATCCAAATATTAAAAATATTTCTATGTATTAAAACTGTGCAAATACAACCAGTCCAAACATTGGTTTTGCCAATAAATTAGTGTACAATTACATATGAAGTAGTAATAATGGAAATTTCAATAACTTTTAAGATCAGGTCTTCAAAACTTTTGCCAACGAGTTCCTTAATCACAGGTGAAAGAGAATTTTCTCTAGGTCTGCAATGGCGGTGTTCTCTTTCCACCGATAAAAGTATTCAGCCACATCTTCAAGTTTCCAAAAGTTTTCGATCTTTAATCTTCAGCGTATTGGCCTGAACTTTCCAATGGTTCTTTGTTGCAACAAGGTTGATATTAAGGATACATAGCAAGATTAAGGCAAAAAAATGGATAAGAAAACCTGACTGTATTTTTGAGTACAGCAATGTTTGCTTAGGTAAACAAATCAGTTGGATTGTTGAAGTTATTTCGGAGAAAATTAACATTATTTAAATAATCAATTGTAATGTATAATTTACCAATAATTCATTTATTAGCACTAATTACTATTTTTTAAAACAAAACCGTACATGGCAACTAGCGAAAATCCTGAAGGCAGACCTCGATCTGAGCTGAGGATCTGAATGTAGCGAACTGGTCGCTCTGAGAAGACAAAAAAGTTCTTAGTGAGAGAGTATGGGGAGTCGAGAAATATGGCAGTTCCCACGAGATCCCAGTGAGTCCGATCGCATGAGACCTCCACGTGGCATGTAAGACATTGTGGACCAGGAAGAGTTATTTGAATGTAGTTGATTATGAAGAAGTTGCTCAGCGTGATAGCTTGCTCATATGGCTTGTTCGTGGTGTGACAAGCAAGATGCTTGCTGGATGCCACATCCTCCCCCAGCAACAAGACGCTACGCCAGGGCAGATTCTTTCCGGTGTTCAATTGATCAATGGCTTCAAATATTTTGTCTGATTCGAATATGCCGGAGGGACGCACCACATGCAGCAGATCATGGATACTCATGAGTGGGAGACGTACGAGGGAGATCACCGTCTTGATTTCATCGCTCGGATTGTTGTCCCTCCATTTGCATACAGACCGAAAAATTTCTACTTCGGGGGCACAAAAGCTGTTTCGGCGCAGGACTACCTCAAATGATTCCTTGGAAAGCATGTGAATTGAGTCGTGTTTCAGTAGATCGTCCACATTGCGGTCCATAAACTTGAGGCTATCGTTGGTCAGCTCATCTAGATCGTATCGTCGCGCTGCATCCAGGATCAGGCACACGTTGCTGACGGAAAGATTCTGCTGGAGATAATTGATTATAGCCATATCAACGTTCTGCAACACATAAAGACGCGCCAAATCGAGTACATCGATAATGGTATCCACCCCCAGCGTGGAAAGAGGCAGCGTGCTCGAGTAGAAGTACGCGAGGATCACTTTAAATGCCTCCAGAGGCACCTCCAACCGAATTTCCCGTTCCTTCGACTCAGCCATGTCCCCGTAGAGCAGGGCGCGAAAGTACTCGCAGCGCGCTGCCAGAACGAGACGGTGGCCCGGCAACCGCTGATCCTCCACCAAAAACTCTACGTCCGAGTAGACCTCGTTCAGGCAGAGACGGCCAATATCATCTACGAAGCGGACGATCTCGTCGGTATTGTTTTCCTGTGTGCTCATTTCTTTGATTTCTGTTTGTGGAATGGAGGACGTCAATATTTGTAATAAGTATGTTCTATAATCTTACTTTATTTCGTTTTCCTTAGCAATTTATGCGGCGCGCTTGGCTATGTTTGTGTATATGTGTATGCATAGATTTTTGCGTTTCCCTTTATTCTCCTCTGATTCATTCGCCTTTTTTTTGTACATATGTATGTATTTGATAAACTGCGTGATCATCAATTCCCATCAATTCGATGTTATTAAGTCGGCTCCGTATGTAAAAGCTGAGATAGGTAAAATTTTAGCATTCGCTATTTTGTCCAATTATGGCCAGGATAATTCCATGCCCAAAGAAACCCGTACTTTCAATTTAAATGCTCCAACACAATACGTTTAGGTTGTCTTTATTTCATTTTTTTAAAGCCAAGTCCAAGTCTTATCGATAGTGTGAATAAATGTGCTCTCAAAAAGAAGACGCGGTATGGGGGCTTTAGCCAGGAAGAAATCATTTTTGTATATAGAAATGAAGTGCGTGCATTTCAGTTATAACATAAACTTCCACAACGCATTTAATTTTTTAAATAATTCGCAAAATATCCTTGTCACTCATTCACTTTCAAACACTTCAATTTTGGCGCGCAGAACTAGCGGCTATCCAGCCGATAGTATCGATAGCCGTTTGTCTGGTGGGAGGGATTTTCATTAACAATTTGGTACGTTCCATACACATGTACGTTTTATTAGCCAATCTTGTAGAAAATTGATTAATCAATCTGATGAAATTATATGTTCAGTTCTGAGGGTCCTCCCTAGCTAGTAATACTAAGTCGAAAATCAGAATCGAGGAATATGATTTAACGATTAACCCATTGTCGACCTGTGGGTGCTTTAACATTTCTGAGGGTCAGACGGTATATTTCATCAATAAATCCGCGGTCACACTGCACCTCATAAACAACCATAAACAATAAAATATTTATAAATATTTCAACGTACGAAATAAAATGAGCGAGGCTGCTGTGGCTGTGGAGACGGAGGCTACGACCGACAAAATGGTGGCCAACAACAAGATACACTTCTCCAAGGAGGTTAAACAGGTCATCGACAAGGTGAGACACCGCCAACTCCGCAAAAGACACCTTACGAACATAATGTAATACTGTGGGTCGGGTCCATTTTCAGGTCCTAAAAACGGAGGATCCCATGGATGCACCCGACTTTAACACCGTGGACTACATCAACCAGCTGTTTCCCAACGAGCAGTCGTTGGTGGGCATTGATGAGACCATCCAGAAGATGCAGTGCGAGGTGTCTCTGATAGACGACAACATTCGATCCGTGGTGCGCGGACAGACCAATACGGGGCAAGACGGACAGCTGGCTCTGTGCGAGGCCCAAAAGGTGATCAGTTCCCTGTTCAGTCACATTATCGACGTTAAGACCCGTGCCGAGCGCACGGAGGAGATGGTCAAGGAAATCACGCGCGACATCAAGCAGCTTGACTGCGCCAAGCGGAACCTCACATCTGCGATTACCACGCTGAATCATCTCCATATGCTGGTAGGAGGAATCGAGAGCCTGAACCAGTTGATTGAGCGGCGGTCCTACGGGGAGATTCTGAATCCCTTGCAGGCCATCACAGAGGTTAATCAGCATTTCCAGCAGTTCTCCGACATTGAGGAAATCAAGGTGAGTGTTGATGTATGTCACACTTGAACCTAATGCATCCATGCATCCAAACTCTCCTTGCAGAATCTCTCCCAGAGCGTAGACAAAATACAGGTGACCCTTGCGCAGCAAATTACCGAGGACTTCAAGGAGGCGTTTGCCGCCAAGCCCTCGGGCCAGAACCAGCATCGGTTGGGACTGAATCAGCTGGGGGATGCCTGCAAGGTTGTGTCCGTACTGGACCCGAAAGTAAAGAAGGAGCTGCTCAAATGGTTCATTTCCCAGCAGCTGGAAGAGTACATGCATCTATTTCATGAGAACCAGGACATTGCCTGGCTGGACAAAATCGACAAGCGATATGCCTGGCTCAAGCGGCATCTGCTGGACTTTGAGGACAAGTACGGACCCGTCTTTCCACTGGACTGGGAGGTTTCAGAGCGCATTACCGTGGAGTTCTGTCGGCAGACGCGCGAGCAGCTGTCACAGATTATGGCCAAGCGGAGCAATGAGATCGATGTGCGTCTGCTACTCTTTGCCATCAATAAGACGCAGGCATTCGAGCAGCTGCTGTCGAAACGCTTCACGGGAGTTACTCTTGGAGCCACGCCCTCGGAGCAGGCGCGTGTGTTGGTGCAGCCATCTGGGTCAGATACGCCTGTCGCCATCACTGTGTTCCATGACCAGATCGGGCAGTGCTTCAAGTCCCACTTGGATATCTACATACGCAGCATCGATCGGAATCTGTCGGAGCTAATGGACAAGTTTGTGGAGATGTCCAGGGAGCCGTACAAGTTTGCCGAGGCCAAGACCACCGTGTACCCCAGCTCTGGAGATCTGTTCGTGTTCTACAAGAAGTGCATGGTGCAGTGCAATCAACTGAGCAACGAGCAGCCCATGTACGACCTGGCACTGGTCTTCAAGAAATACCTGCGGGAGTACGCCGTCAAGGTTCTCGAGGGCAGCACACCCAAGCTCGTTCCAACTACCACCAGCAGTTCCATTGGCAAGAGCGTTTCTCTGCTCACCCGCGATATGCAAAACCTCTCCACAGCTGCTGGCCAGGTGTTCCACAATTTCCTCAAGGAGGGAGACACGCAACGATTTTCTCGCGACGATCTCGTGAGGATCTGCTGCGTCCTGACGACCGGGGAGTATTGCCTGGAGACGGTCCAGCAATTGGAGGACAAGCTGAAGGAGAAAGTCACCGCTGGCTATGTCGCCAAGATCGATATGAGTGAGGAGAAGGATGTGTTCCATCGGTGAGTGCTCTCTAGACGTTATAGAATGCAATGCTTATGTTCAATTTATTTTTTCCGTAGAATAATTTCCAACTGCATCCAATTGCTGGTTCAGGATCTGGAGGCCGGATGCGAGACCTCGCTGCAGGCCATGGCGAAGGTGCAATGGCAGCACATCAACAACGTGGGCGATCAGAGCGCATTCATCAACAGCATCTGCGGCAACTTCAAGCAGACAGTGCCCACCATCCGGGACACGCTAGCCAGTTCGCGCAAATACTTTACGCAGTTCTGCCATCGCTTCGTGGCCGCCTTCATCCCCAAGTTCATCAATGTGCTGTACAGGTGCAAGCTCACCCTTTCGGATGGCTCAAACAATGTCTTGGGCTGCGAGCAGCTCCTCTTGGACACGCACTCGCTGAAGACGGCGCTGCTGGAGCTGCCTTCGGTGGGGTCGAGTGTGAACCGCAAGGCGCCCACCAGCTACACCAAGGTGGTGGTCAAGGACATGACGCGGGCCGAAATGATCATCAAGGTGGTCATGACTCCAGTCCAGCCGCCAGCACACTTTACGCAGCAGGTGCTGAAGCTGCTGCCGGACATCACCATAGCAGAGTATCAGAAGATTCTCGACATGAAAGCGGTCAAGCGAGTGGACCAACTGCAGCTGATAGATCTTTTCAAGCACACGGCGTCGGCGGCAGCCGTGAGTGGTCTCATTGAGCCAGCAGCCAGCGGTGATGAGGACACCCAAAACACAGATCACAGTCATCCGGCAGGAACTGTTGAAGATACGGAGCCAAGTGCCTCGACTGCCACTGGAGATTCTACAACGACCACAACGACAACGGCCTCATCGGCCACACCCAAGCGGGCCTTCATCTTCAGCGTCGGCAGCTTCACGGGCAGTGCGGACAAGAATGCCGATGGCAGCTCCCAGACGGGCATAAGGAAGCTGGAAAGCTTGCTGAAGAAGCGCTTTCCCTAGTCCATCTACGAGTATTTGCAATCCCCCACCCCCCCTGACACATCATTCCATTAAATTGTAGCAGCCCCTTTGAGTTTGACAAAGTTCTTTAAAGATTCGATATAGTATAATAGTTGGTCGCATGTAGATTTAACTGCAAAGAAAGATAGCCTACCAAAACCACTTCCAATTTAAGTTGTAATCCACCCGCAGTTCCTTAGATCTGCCTTGAATGTATTGTTTTATGGTAATCCTGTGAAAGCCATATATTAAAATATGTTTACCATTTGAAATGCGCTGAATGAATGAAAGATTCAAGGATTCTTTTCTTCGAATAGTTGATTTTATTATAGTTTTGACTTCTTAGTTTTTAAACACAAACTTATCTCTGACTATGCTGAAAGTTGTATTCTCATGTTTAACGTTCATGTTCATGGTACTAATGACTAATGCGTTGGCTTAGATGCTAGATAGATGCTATAACTAGAACTAGAACTAGGGCTGCGGTGCGATTGCCATTGCGGTCGCGATTGCGATTACGATTGCGGCGTCTCCGTTATGCTATGTACATGCAACTTATCCACAAACTGATTTTAGAGCGTACGGTCTAGTTTGAAGATCTTTTGAAAGTGTTCGCATTGCGCGCAAAAATACAAATCTCTAAACAAAAGACTTAACAGACAAACTTAGGCATACCCTTAAGGCTGTAGTACTACCTATCTTCTTTAAATTATTATTTCGTATTTTATAGATTTATGTATAGTTTGCTTTGGTTTAATTCCAGCACTGCAAGAACCTAATCCACCAATCTGGAGCTGATGCTGATGCCGAATACGAGTGAATATGACTAATACGCAGTAGGGGGGTTCTGGGCCAGCATTCCAAGGCCAGTTAGTACTTTCCGGCTAACTGCCGCCCGAAGCTGCCGCTGTACAGGGAGTGGGGCGTGGAGCGTGGGCTACGATAGGATTTACTCATAAATTTAAATACACAGTATTTACAGAAGTCGAGTAAATGTCTAAGGCTAATGCTGGTACGTCTCTGGCACCTAGACGGACACAATTTTGCTGGGATCCACCTTGACGCGCAGGAAGACGGTGTTGTCCTTGATGAAGGGTCGACTGTGCAGCAGTTCGTGCGAGATGAAGCGGGGGAAGCCGAAGCCCAGCTGGTCGGGCTCGTTGGAGGGTCGCTGGAAGTTCTCCCAGGTGGGATCGGGCACAAAGGACTCGGCCACGCCGCCTTGGCCGCTCTGGGCGCCCTGCTCGAACAGCGTGAATGTGATGGAGTGCGAGAAGGGCCACTTGAGCAGAGCATCGTACTCTCCGGGCAGCACCTTAATGTAGACGGAGACGTGGGTGTTCTCGCCGGGTCCGTTGCCATTGAGGAACATGGAGGCCTGCAGCTTGTAGCCGTACTGGGAGGTGTAGAAGGGCGGCGAGACCAGCTCGAGGCCGTCCTTGCCACGCGCCTCAGCCATCTTGGCCGACCAGTCGGTGATCTTCCACAGCAGGGTGCCCGTGTAGTTGATGGACAGCTTGGACACCGCCGACTTGAGCATCTGGATCTGCTGGCCCTGGCGGGAGCTGAGCGCCACCATCAGCGACAGATGAGCCGCCGCATTGCTCTCCAGATGCGCCTCCAGCATCTGGCGGGGGCCCTTGAAGCGGCAGCCGGCCTCCTTGAAGCTACAGGCCACCGCCAGCGACTGGCACTCGTCGCGCAGGTGCGCCTCCAGCTCTCCGCGGGCAATCGGACCCGCATCGCAGCGCTGTGGGCAGGCTAATGGAGCCCTTGGGCACTGGGCCGCATGAAGCGGAAGTGTGTCCGCCGAGAACTCGCGCTGGCAGTGGGCACAGCGGCGGAGACGTTTCGCACAGTCCTTCGACTTGTGCAGGGTCATCCGTCCGCGCAGGATTCTCTGTCCGCACTTGGCTTCACAGTAGACCGGCTCCTGGCCGCAGCTACCGTTGTGCTCCTCCAGCCCGGCGCCCGAGAACTCGCTCTGACAGAACTCGCACCGCGTCCGCCTCATGGTGCAGGTGTACTGCAGATGGTCGGTCATCATGATCCGTGGGATCTGGGCGCCGCACTTGTTGGGGCACTGTGTGGCATCGTGCTTGCAGGCATTCAGATGGCCCTTCAGCTTGCGGAGCTCATCGGACCACTTGCAGCCCTGTTTGTGGTGGATGCAGAACACCAGGGAGCCCATGATGTGTTTGGGATCTGGACCGGGATAGATCTGCAAATGTACGAAAAGGAAATTCGGAGATTAGTCAACGTGGAAGGTGAGATATGTTGGAATACATGAAGGTGGATATTTATATATTGGCCAGAAGATTTTTACACTCTCGTTTGGTATTTACTTTGCTTTTGAATTTTCCAAATCGTTGCCAAAAACCCATCTAATCTAAGAGAAAGAAACGCCTTTTCGAGTGCGGAAGTTGGACGGGAACTGTTGTGATCTGAGTGGTTCCTCCCTCCATTTATAGGTGTCTGCGAACCCGATAAGCAGCTCTCGAGGATGCTTCTCTTTGCCTGCCCCTGCTTATCTCCCGCTCCGACCCAACCTGAATGATATTGATTTTCCGGCTACCTGCTTTGCACCTTGTTTTTCCTCTTTGTACCTCTCTTTCATCGGAGAAAACCCGTCAAATATTTTACACATGAGCGATCATGTTCTTAGGCACACCTAGACAGACACTTCCTGTTCTGTCCTCCTTTTCACGACGCGATGCGGCTTCTAACGATCATTTTGGGCACTCTCCCGAACACTTGGACTCTGCATCGGTTGACTGCCTTTTGCCTATAAGAACTGCACCCGCTTTTCATTGCCCCCTCCCCCCTCTATATCGTTTTTTTCCAACTCTTTCTGCATTTCTGTCTGCTTCATTTTCCTTTTAATTGCAGGCTGGGGAATGGGAGTGCGACTTCACATCCGGCAGATTAAAATAATAAATTGCGTTGTTGTGCGAAAATATTTATGAGTTGCATGCCACAGCCTGTTGCTGGCTGAGTGCCTGGATTCCTAATCTAATTACAACGCCCCCATTCTGAGCTCCGATATAGATACCATGGATACATATGGATTTTCGACATCCAATATTTGGATAACCATTAATATATGTACATAAACAGATGAGCAGACGACAAACCGATTCGGGGAATATGCCAGAACGAGAGACTCCTATGATGGTAGGCGCCCCCTAATGGCTCCGTGCAGCTCCTAACCGAGCGTCGCGACATTTCCGGTTGACTCTTTTAATTGACCTTATCTGCAGTTTTGTTCACGGAGAAGGGGGCGCCCAGCCCCAGCCCCAGCCAGAGCGTGGCTTGACTTTTGATAAATGAACATGTCGCTGCATCTGCCCCCGGCATGGGTATGGGTAGGGGCATGGGTATGGGCATGGGTCGGGGCATGAGTCTGTGGTACCCAAAGACTCGACTCCCAGAGAAAGAGACAACTTGTAGAAGCGACATTAAAACGAAGATATAATAAGCAATTAACACATGAGCAGGGGGGGCAGCAGAGAGCCGGAGAGCCAGAGAGCTACAGTCTCTGTTCGGATCGGATCCCATGTGCGTCCGAATGGGCATAGAGCATGAAACAGAGGAGAAATATAATACATATGAGTAGGTACATACATATGTACATATTTCTATGGAACTGCCATTTGCTGGTAATTTCATTTAACGTGAAAACGAGTTTCGTCTCTGTTTGATGTCAACTTTGAGACCATTAGGCGCTGAACTGAAGCATCGAATTTGAACTCTCTAGAGGGCCATGGACCAATTACCCGCTCGCATCGTATCCATTTTGGAAATGAAGTTTGAATGAAGCCTGAAGCTCATTCAGCCACGCCACCCACAGCTTGGGGCACGGAGGAAGTAGCTGCCACTCAACTGGAGATACCGTAAACAAATTGCTCATGTTTACACAAATAATCGTCTCTTGTTGCTTGTCGATGGAACATGCAGCATCCCTGGAGCATAACGGAGTCATAGAGGCACAGAGTCAGAGATCAAAAGATGGTGTCTCCTCCAACGGTTTGTCAACGAATACCGACTGTTTACAGGGAAACCAAACAATTATAAAGCAGATGAAGTTTTTTTTCTTTTCTTTTAGAGGCAATTACCAGAGGCAGTGCCCCTCCTCTGTCGAGGTTAATTTACTTTGACTTCCACTTCTCCAGCGGAGTGGAGAGGAGAGGAGAGGGGAGGCTGAGGTCGTTTGCTGCTTGATTATACAATATAATGGTATAATCATATGACTTTAGGCAACTTTTGCTTTTCTTTAAAGTGCCAAAAGGAGAGGAGAACATGGCGCGTATTTCCTATAATTATCAAGTATTATTCAACCGCCCAGAGAGTCATGCCATTTGATTGGTTCTTATGTAAAGCTCTGGACAAATCCAATTGAAATTCCACACGAAAGCGTGGCCGAATTTCATGCAGAGGCAATTAAACAATAAAAGAAACTACAAAACTCTATGAAATAAGGAAGGAAAAGAGAAGAAAGACAGACAGTCGGACAGGCAGCAACTCCAAAATCAAATCAATGTTCGGGCCAAATGAAAGTGGAAACACACAGAAAAAATACAAAAAAAAAGAGTGAAGATCATTATTTATGGACAACGGCAGCCGCAGCAGTTGCCGGATTGTGTTTTATTTTTATAGGGGGGACCATCTCTGCCCCTGGAGTCTCCGTCTCCTGGAGTGGCAACCGACGCGACTCGACTCCACTTGGGTGCACTTTGCAGCACTGCAGCGGGGCACGGCAGATCATAAAAATTAAGTTAGATATAAGCAGGAAAACAATTTTATAATTTTAGACATCGAATGGATTCGATTCCGTGTAAGACATGTGCCCCGAACCGAACCGAACCGAACCAAACCGATATCTCTTGGCATGGGTCTAGTCTAAATTTCACCTCCTTCCAGAGGAGCCCTCGAACAAGTTCCCATAAAGTTCAAGGCGCTCGTACACGAAGGAGTTTGTTTTATTTTTAAGGCTTTTATGGCCCCAGATCGGGGAGGTTTCGGCCCATCCCATGCCAAGATGTTGTTTATGCTTCTGTTGAAAGCAAAGCCCCCAAAGGGAACATTTTTTGGTCATGTTCTTATTAATAGACAAATTGATCTCGGCAGGCACTTTCATTTGAAGGGTGGCTCGTTTTTGGGGGGGAGGCAAGAACTACTAATTTATTTGTAGATTTATTTAAATTATCCAGAAATTATGGGGATTTATTGTAATGGGACTCTTAGACATAAATATAATGGAAAGAGCTGCAATTAGACATATAGGTACATCAATAAATGATCTAATATGCACTCTCAATGGAAATGTTTATTTATAAAGTAAAAATTTGACTTAGAAATTAGAACTAATTTTGATTGTATTCAGTAGAAGAATGATCTATTATTTTAGGGTTACACGATTTGTCAGTCGCTAACTGAAAGATCATCAATGCACTCCACATCAGTGGGATGCCTGTGGAATGGGGACTTGGCACCTCTGGCACCCCCCTCTGGGCCGACTTCCGTAGCGTCTGTTAGCACACAGAATTTCCTAACCAACATTCATTTGCTTCCTCCGCCCCCTGCAATAGGGCAATGTACTGGAGGAGGGGGGAGTCTTGGCATGGGCCCCACCGGTGCCTCTGGCATGCTTTTTATTTGGTACGTGAGCATTGGAATTAGCTTTTTTGTTGTATTTCTTTGGAGCTTCTGGCTGTGTGTTTGCCCAAGAAATTCTCAACGTTCATATGCGACTTTTGGGTGGGGTAAAACCATTAGTACCGAGGTGTATCTACACCATAAGCTCTATGAAAACTGTGCTAAATGTCTCTGATACGATACTCCTATTTACCCGCAGCTGGAGCTCTCTAATTAGATCGTTTCTGGCTGTTTGCCTAAGGCCAAAACTTCCCACGACAGAGCTTCCAACTGTTCCGACTGTGGCCTGCCTGGTCTGCTGCCTGCTCTCCCAGCTGCCTGATGGTGTTATCGAGTGACCCAATAAAATGCATCGATACCTCCTCCGATGCCCGATGCAGCAAAAGTGCAGTGCCAGCGAATTTCCATGCGAAGCGAGAGAGAGCAAAGCCAAACAGCTGATGTGCAGTTTTGTGAATTTTACAAAGAAAAGACTCGGCTTTGGCTCTGCCTTTGTGTGTAATTTCAGCAGCAACAGCAGTAAATACATCATTCAATGGCTGCTCTGCTGAATGCGAGCCACAGCCAGAGCCAGAGCCAGACAGCTGCAAAAAAACGAAAACATAACATGGCCAATACCACAAACTGGTTTCACCTGAGCCCGAGCCCGAGACCGGGACCGAGACGGGGGGCGAGACGACTCAGAGCAGCTGATTTCTAAACAAGTAGACAATGCTGCTCCGCTGTACCGCTCTCTGCACCTGCCTTTGTAGTATCTGTGTATCGGATACCCTTACAAAGAGTACTATCACTTCGAGCAGATGTCACAGGCATCAGATCGATCAATAGCTACTACTCTGCCATGTACTCCAGCAGGATCGGGATTGGTATTGGGATTAATAACACAAATTAATGCTGTGCTGTGGTTAATCATAGCGAAAAGCCTCTGCTGCTCTTCCTGTTAATCATGGTGTACGCATCGTATTTTCCATTGAGTTTTCTTGCATATCTGGGCTTATGACTACGATCCCCATGCTGTTCTGGATTTCCATTGCATTTTCAATTGTTGCATTGTTGCCAGACTTCAGAGGCAGTACGAGCATTTTGCAGGCAGGTGAATTTTTGTGCAGTGCTGTCATTATTTTCGGTTTTTTGTTGCCTTCTGGCAGCTGCTGTTCGGCTGTGTGGTGGCTCTTTGGTGTCTGTTAAATGCGGGTCTGACCTTTTTCCGTTGCTGTTGTTGGCCCGAATAAGCAGCTGGCGGCCGTCTGGTCTGGACTGGGACAGGAAACGACAGTTAGGCCGACAGTGGGGTCGTCATACTCTTGTTGAAATTCTTGCCGGCATTTGCAATAATTCCCGCAATTCTTTCGCATTGACAAGGTCCCCGGCGAAAGAGAGAAATCTGTTGAGTCAGCGGCGGCGGGTTGGACGGGTCTGGCGGCTCTCAAAGCGAAATGTGTCATTATCAACGGCATGCTAATCGAATGCTAATCGAAAGCGAAATGTAAAGCGTTGCAAGAGCACATTCTAGGCTTGGCTCTGGCATCCCATCCGCTGGGAGTGTGGGAAAGGCAACAGGATCTCTTCGGGTTCTCTTGTGGGAAATATCTGTCTGCTCTCCTCTGACGGAAGTGCTTCGCTTGTCGTGAGCCAGAGACAAGAGCTAACGGCCCATAATTGAGAGAGAAATGCTTGGAATTCCAACTGGAAATGTGGCCTGAACTGGGAAACTAGATGGGCCAGACGCCCCCGTCACCAGCTGTGTGTGGCTGGTGCTGGCTTAGTTGGGGCAACTGGTTAACTGGTTAACTTTGGCCAAGGATGTTTGTACTTTGCACCGCGGCTGAAAAGCTGAAAAGCCGTTGGGCAACTTTTCCAGATGCTGGCCCAATCCGCAATCGGCAATCGGCAATCCGCATCGTTAGTCTAAAACGCCGCTGCAGGCCAAAACAAGAAACTTGTTTCGCTTTTCGCAAATGGCAAATATGCGCTGCTCTCTGACTTACATAAGCTCTGCTGCCACACTGCCACCTCTGCCACTCTGCTACTCTGCCACTTATCTTTTGTTTTTGTCTAACGGTTTTGCTGAAGCGCACGGGCTACGGGGCTACGGACTACGGTCTACGGTCTACGGGTTTGTGGGCTTTTCAACTTTAACATTTGCCGCGGATGCGTCGCAGGCGCCTCTGTTGGTGCTCACGATTTTCCATTTCCACTCCACGAATGAAAAGTGTGGCATGTTGCCCAGCGCCACTTGGTCGTGCGGCTGTGGGTGCGGCTTAGGCCGCCAATGAATGCATTTTTTTATGAGGAATCCATTGACCATAGAGAATGTCCCAAGGGGATTCGGTTCGCCAAAGAATGCCAACGAGGGCCAGCAATGGTCTCTGAGAGTTCTGATTACTACTATCCCAAGAGAAGTTCATTTTATTCGTATCTGATAGAAACCATTCACGAATCTTTCACGTTTTCAATGCAATTAAAACGAACAAATAATTTCTAGGTATTCCCATGCCCATTCCTTGTTTATGCTCCTCGTAAACCTTTACCCAGAGAGTCGGGGGGTCTTCGAATCCATGTGGAACCCAGGGTACTCGTAAGCGTCAGCCACGTTGTGCACATGTGTTGATCGACTCTCTCTCTGTCTGAGTTGTCCCTGCTGCACATCCCATATCACACACCAGACCAGACCAGACCATACTCCATTCCCTTTAGGGCAGTTCAAGCGTGTCTGCATCCTGTTTGCTTTTCGGATTTTTATTTCAATTTCTACTCCGTCGCTTAATGTCTATTTTCCCGGCCGCCATATGTTTGTCAGGCAGGGGCTTCTCTCTGGGCGGGCCCCGGGCCTCTGTTCGGGCTCTGAGTGAGGCGGCATTTTGTCAGCGAATTGTGCAAATTGCTCTCAACTTGGCCATGAAACAGTGGGGACTCTTTGTAATTGCATAGCCACGGATCGATCGGATCGATCGGATCGATCAGCTCGCTGTGGTGGAGTGGGCCCACAAATATTCGATAGTTGAAATAAAAACCCGCTTATCTGGTGTGGAAATCCGTATGCTATCAGTTTGGTTTGCTTTTCCAGTTGGTCGACATACCATAGGGGAACAGGGGTACAGGGGTACACGGTTATGGGTATTTGTTTTACGAAACTGATGAAACTGATTGATTGATAATGGTGCCAAGTGGCTAAGCGGCTAAGCCCTGCCTATGCCTCTGCCTCTGCCTGTCCCGGGCATATGGCCCATTCAACTGGGTCAATGAGCTTTATCAGCATGGAATGCACCGTCGATTATTCGATAGGGACTAGGGAAATGGCTTTGCACGGCTTTCGTGGAGAGGGTGGGGGATCTTTGCTGTTTGCTCAGCTGGGGCTGGCATTGCCAAAGCAGGAAGTCTCCTCCAAGGGGGAGAAACTACCACTCGTACTACCCGTAATATTTTTTATTCTT
The DNA here is from genome assembly GCA_963969585.1 of Drosophila helvetica. Classification (NCBI taxonomy): domain Eukaryota; kingdom Metazoa; phylum Arthropoda; class Insecta; order Diptera; family Drosophilidae; genus Drosophila; species Drosophila helvetica. Next base: position 11,493,120 of record OZ018402.1, on the reverse strand, counting down.
TTGGGATAACTTACAATCTGTTCCAGTTCCGTTATGGGCATATTGTTGTTGTTGTTGCTGTTGCCATTGCTGCCTGGCGTTGGGGAGCTGTGAGAATTGGCCGACGAGGAGTGCGACGAGGACACTGTCGATGAGGAGGACCTCGAGGTGGCACAGTGGTTGTGCGTCTTGTTGCGCGGCGGCGTCGGCGGCGGCACGGGGCTGGCCAATGTGGAGCAATCCTTGGAGTTGCGGTTGGGCGAGAGGCGCGAGGGAAAGCTCAGCGTCTTGGTCCACTGGGCCAGGCTGCGTACCATTTTGGTAGATCTCCGGTAGCTCCTTGGTGGGATCACTTGGCTTGAAACTAATCCAAAAGTGTTTCAATTGGCAAAGTTGTATCTTTAGTTTGTATTTCACTGCTTATAGGCACTCTGACATGATGTCTCTCGTGGATTAGTTTGATTGTTGTCTGGTTTTCCGACTTTCGGATTTCACTGATTTCAACTATTTCAAAACTTGGCGAAATTCGCACGGCGCACGCGCATCGTTTGCAGATACAGATACAGATACTCTGTCTTCAGATACTTCTTTCCGTGAGACCGAAAAAACGAACCGTTTGCGCTGCCTGCTTGAAAGCAACTGAAATGACGCAGTCGCGACAGGCAGCGGCTGGCAGCGGCAGGCCTGGCAGCGACTCCAAACACACACAGATACTTTGCCCACTCACACATGCATACACTACAGATACAGTATGTTTGCATCTACGGGGGTTGTGCAAGCGGGACAACAGTCGTTGATCAGCTCTGGCATTGCACTTTCGAGCAAGACAGCGAATATTGCATGCCTTCAGCGGGGGAGAGTTGTTTCAGAGAGCGAGAGAGCCAGGGAAACAGAGATAAAGAAGAGAGAGAGAGACTGGACTGGACTGGACTGGTGGTGGAAAGCGGACAATAATGAAATATTGTTTATATGAAAGCGGATACATTCTGCAATACATCAAATTCAGTTTGCAAATATTAATAAATATTAATAATATTAATAAATATTCTTCTCCAGAAATTTGTAGACCAACTTTAGTGGGTTTTCTTTCTATTCTTGGCATTTTTATTTAGACAACAAAATAATATTTATTGTTGAACATTTTATAGAGAAACTTAAGGACTTAATTGAATTTTATAAAATAAAATAAATAAAAAATAAAATAATAATACAAATAAATAAATAAATTATAAAAAATAGAGCGAAAATATGGAGTTTGGAATTCATATTAGTTATATATTTTAGCCTTTGAGATACACATAAAATAATAGAATGAATCTTCATTTTGAGCGAGTTTCAAGTTTAATTTTTTGTAATTTTGCACCACATGTTCCTCAGTTTTGGCTCGTTGTATATCACATTTTCCAAGCGATTTGAAATTCCTCAATTGTAAAGCATTTTCCAAGCCATTTTCCTAAATGTACCTACTATACATTTTTAAGCGATTACTTCCCAAGGCACATGTGCTTTGACAATTTCCAATTTATTTCATCCTGTTGGTCTAGGTGACTGGTAACGGTTTCCACTCAATTTGGCAACAGGACACTCTGCGGATACAGTAATTGCTATATTTACCCAATAGCCAAACACCCAAACGGCGCTCTAATGATGCCAGACATGCATTTGGCGGTGCAATTAGCCAAAGGGCTGCAGCGGCACCATCTGCTGGCCAGGAGTCGGTCGAGAGGGGGCTAGAGGGATGTCGTTTGGCCGGTGGCAATTACAGTCCGAACGCACTTCCGTTGGCCGCATACCAGAGAGACCCACGCAAAACCAATACACAGGCATGGACCAGCCCACAGATACACACACACACGCAGACACAGACACAGACCCATACAGGCAGCATAAAAAACCGGCAACAACGGCCTTGCCAAGGCTGACTGAACATGTTGCCGTAGTCGTTGCCGTGGCCGTTGCCGAAAAAAAGAGTCATAAAACCGAGAAAAGTTGCTGCTGCTTCTTTTGGCCAAGTAAGAGCATCGAGAGAGTGTGGCAGCAACAGCCAGAGAGAGAGAGAGAGAGCTGCCTCTGGGCTCTCTCTCTCGTTCGCTCTGTTAATGGCCCGAAAGCCGCTTAGAAGCTCAGAGCCATCATTCCGAATGGAATGAGTTCATTCATTCCAGCTTCAGCTTTGGGCCGAAAGTTTCTCCAGGGTGATCAGAATTTCCACAGCTTGTGATTAATTGGTGTGTCCACCCCTCACACCCCTCCCCTTGGCCAGTATAACTGTTATTCTTTTGGTTCGTGTTAATTCCATTTTCATTTTACCGCCAAAAAATTCGTTGGCATCTTGCTGGCACATGTCGGCCATGACAGATGCAGATGCTTCTCTGGCCTCTCTCTCTCTCTCTCTCTCATTTCCCCTGGCCAATAAGTTGTCCTTTGCCTGAAACATGCTTCTGCCAGATCCTGTTCAGTCCTGTTCGGTCCTCTGCCATTGTTCTCTGGCCTAGGAAATGATTCGCAGCAGCAGCAGCAGCTGCATTTGGCTGGGATGCGAACAATGCGCTTATTGACAGTTTTTCCAAAGGTGTCGCACAAAAGAGTATCGGATCGGCCTCATAGCAAGAGGATCCTGTCCTATCCTGCCATGTCAGATGCTGTGTGCAGATATCCGGAGTACATTTGATTCTTTTATCTAGAGTTTTTTGTAGAGTAAATATTGCATTTTTCTAAATACGCTAATATTTTTTGTTAGATATTCCATTTTGGGATTACTTGTGGCTTGTTTCAATACAAGTTTAAGGATTAAACGCTTGAAATATTTCCATTTTCGTTTTGATTTGCTTAAATAAAGATCTTTTCAGATGTAAAATTCCTATCCTATACAAATAAATCTATTTACTCCGATTCTCTTACCCAACGAAACGATTATGCAACATTCAACTTCTGAGGGAAGATATTTTCATATATGTAAAAGTGAAATATTCCCATACAAAACTGAACTATTTCCTATCCCAAATATCTTCCCAGATCAATTTTCAAACTGGGATCTGATCCCCATTAACATTCACATCCGCTGTCTAAGGCAGCCACCAATCAAATAAAAAAATTTGCCTAATTAATAGTTCAAGATCAGAGAAAAGACGGCGCGGCGGTGATGTAATTCGTATATGAAAATGAAGTTTTCGGTGGCCCTCCGAGGTGGAAGGCGGGAGAAGGCGTGCGCCTGACCATTAATCTTGCACAAACATTCAACATTTGTACAAGAAATCATAACAAGCTGGAGATCAAATATTTGTGGATAGCCATCCCACTGATAAGTGGCTTATCAGAAGCTGAAGTTGAGGCTGAAGACCCACAATCAGGCTGTCGGGAAAGTCAGTCTGTCAGGGCATGAGAGATGTGGGGGAGCCACCATAAAAGGAAAAGAGTTTCTAATGGTTCATTGATTTGCATTTAGGTGGGGGTCAGGGATCTCCTACTAATGCCGAGGGGCGTGACCGAAGCTGGATGCCGATGCCGAGCCGTCCTTATCTGGGTCCCCGGTTTCAGATGAAAACACAAAAGTGTTTCGCTTCTTATCTAAATTCCCGAAAATTCAGTTGTTGCTGCTTGCTGCTGCTGCTTCAGCACATAACAAGGCCTTTTGTTTACAAGCAAACAGTTTTTTTGTTTTCCAAATCAACACCTCGGGTATCAATTACCCAGAGAGAGAGACAGACAGACAGAGAGACGGAGACGGAGCATGATATACACAGAAAGAGAACGAGCGACAGATCAGCATGATTCACTCGACGGACTGGCCGGATTCCGTCTCTGGTCTGGGTCTGGTCTCCGCTGTCTCTGTGTGCGTTTCCCAGACCCGAGATCCGCTTAGACTCTCGCTTTATCTCCAGTAATTAAAGTGTGACCGACCCTCTGGCTCTGCTGCTCCCTGCAGTCGGCAGGCCCATTCTCGGGCAAATGTAAATCTGCCGTGCTATTTATTTATGATCTTTTATGATTTCCACAGTTGGACCAAGGCTCCGAACAATAAACAGCCTGGGCAACCGCACACGCCGCTCTCCTCCCGTTCCAGTCGGAGTCCTCATTTGCAGGTCTCTCCTCCTTAGGGGTTGCCTGTTCTTTGCTCTCCTCCTGAATTAGTTGCGGATGGTTAGCAGTGCAAAAAAATTAGAGGTATCGTCTGCGATGCACTTCTCGGAACAGGCCCGAGAGGTTCGGCTGATAAAGTAGCAAGATTTATGGAAAGAAAGGCAAACAATTGTAATTATATTTGCCAGGGCTGTAAATGCAGATCGGGGTATTGATTGACAGCTATAACAGCCCTTCAGATAATAGTAGAAAATATACTTCACAATTTACAAATTGTGACAAGAAAGATGAGACTGCAAAAGTTCAAGGTGTAATCCTTATTCAAAATAGGAAAATGAGAACTGTTGAATATACTTTCCACGAGAAAACAATATAAGTTGTAGGTCGAGATGTATAGATAATTTAAAGATCATTTTAACTCTCGGTTTTTTGATTTTTTGCATTTTTATAATTTTTATTGGATATTAATCAGTTAAAAAGATAATTGTGCGACTCTTCTTAGGATTTTTGATTTGTGTCGATAAAGTAAATATAAGTGAAGATATAGCGACCCAAAGTTGAAGTTTTCTAGCAGCTTTAATGTATGCAATCAAAAACTAAATTTCCTAGAACTCTTTATTTAACTTCAATCATAACTTGCGACAGCTATTCTGCAATTTATTAAATAAAGAATAATTTGGATAGTTAAAGAAATACTCATATTTCCTAAGGATTCCCGATCATTTCCTGTACCTTTCACCCAACTTGAACAATAAATAAGAACTAATTAGAGAACTATTCTCTCATATGCATCCACTGATCCCTCAATAGAAAGCAGCGATCCTAGGTGGCCATATGCATGCCCCAGAATCGGCGGACACCTGCCACACTCCACTCCACCTCGACTCCCGCACAACTTCATTAGAACTAGCGCCTGGAATGCCTCGCTTGGGCTCGTTTACTTGGAGATGTATGCATGTAAATATTATGGTAGTCCGAAGAAAGACTCACATATTTGTGGTGTTTGCTCTGGAAAATTATGCAACGGAAACAGGTGCAGCGACTGGTATGGCAGTATTGGTGCGAGTGACACTCATTAAACGCGCGGAACACGCGGGAAAATGCTCGGGTGCAAGGAAAACCCTGGGACTGACAGTGCCCCGTTCAAAGGCCGTTCACTTGTCCAGAAATTCTTGCTCCGTTCTTGCAACACGCAGCTGACTAATCACCCATGACTCAGAGACATGGAGGAGGCGTGGAGTGGATGGGCGGGGGGCTCCATGTGGCACGATAGCTATTACAGAATGTTACACATTTATTACCCGAGCAACAGCCTGGGATCCGCGCCGCGCCGCACTGGAGTGGAATCCAATTCGGTTTAATCAAAGTTCAGACACGTCCACCTCCAGAGTGTGGGAAAATCTGCATTGCCTGGCGGAGTGCACTTTTCGTTGCGAATTTTCCTTCCTTTTTGGAGCGGGGAAAAACAATTTTCACTTCAAAGTCGTCTCGCTGTTTCGCTTTGCTTGTGCGCCTCTCATTTTGCAACACTTTCACCTGCTGATTTGGCACGTAAATGGGCTGATAAACACACCAAACACCAGACAATGACATCAGTCGCACAAACCCCCTCCACCCCCCCCAAGAGTTTTGTCTTTGTTTTCGGGAAACTATTCAAATCTCAAGAAATATCATTAATGTTGGAGCTTAGAGCTGAGAGCTCTCCTTCAGTGGAGAGAGGGTTCTGCCCCCCACAGACGACACTCCACTCCACTCCCCTCCCCGCCAAACAACGCCCTGGGCTTGGACCATGTTCGTTGACCTCATTTGTGGTTTCTTCGCATCTGTATCTGTATCTGCATCTGTCTCTGTCTCTGCCTATGTATGTATTTTTTTCTTTTTTTGCCAGTTGAATTCACTTTCAGTTTTGAGCTTGGGCTCAGTTTTGATTAAGTTGTGTCATGCAACGTTGATTTAATTATGATCATACCATTGTGCCCCCATCTAACAAAAAACTAATGAGGAAATGCTGTGAATTTTGTTGTCTCTTTTCGGGGTAAAAAATAGTGAAAAGCCATGATAGAAAGTTGTTTTATATGCCCCAGAGGAAGAAGCAGTCAGCGAGTACTTATGATCGCTCGTATTATGACAGGAAAATAAAGACATTCTGCTTTGCAGATTAGCTCTCCCAAAGATCAGTCCATCAATGGTAATACAATTAGTTTGAGTCTGAAGAAACCCGGAGACTACTGCACCCTTCATTTGAATGCACTCGGGGACCACCTGCCATGCTACCACATGCCACATGCCACACAGGATTTGCCCAAAAGGCAATGTGTGCAAAACAACGGGTCCTGTCCTGTCCCAGGACTTTCCCTGCCAAGCCCAAACCCCGCTGTGCGCAGATAAAGTCAAGTGCGACGACAAACTAATTTCCAGCTAAAAAGCTGCTAATGGCCAAGAGATATTTGGGCTAGAGAAAACGCCGAGATACAGAGATATAGAGATACGGACGAGACGGAGACGGAGAAGGAGATAATTCTCCAGTTCATTCACCAGTTTGCGGGAAAAGAATTCTGGGATGAGGTATTCAGGTAGATCTCGTTGGGTTTGTATCTAACATTTTGTGTCTTCTTTATTTCCGCTGTATACGATTATGATAAACAGCAGAGAGGCAGATACAGATACAGATACAGAGAGAGATACACAGATACAGATGCACAGAAGTTCGCGCCAAGAGAAGCTTGTTCAACATTTTGTTGGGACTCATTTGGAATGCATTTTTCGCATATAAATTTAACAATAAAATTTATACAAATCATCAGCTTGCGGCCGCTGTGTGGGCCGGCATCGAAAAATTATTTAAATGCCGCACATTTCCCCTGCTTCCCCTGGCAGCCCCTGGTTTTGTGTAAACTGTGAGATTCACTCGCGATCAGCTGAAGAAAAAGCGTGGGATCAGGCCGAACGGCCTTTTCGTTTCGTTAATTGCTTAGAGCTGGGGATACGGATTGTAAATGTCTCAAAGTGCGACCCGGACTGAGTGGAGTGCGTGCTGTGAGCCAGGCTAGTAATTTTATTGACAATTGTGCCCTGTCCGCTGTCCGCTACCAACCAAAAAGAAGAAGAGTGGAAAATTATAAACTTCTCGTGTGCTCGGCATGCTAATGAGAGCGGGGCCGAGTCGGGCCTGTGAGGCCTACTATAAAACATAAAAACGCATAAACCAAAAGCCAAAAGCCAAAGACAACAAAAATCCACAAAGCCAGCTGCCACTCCACACACTCCAACCCGATCCGAACTTCTTCCCAATCTTCTGCTCTGGGGTATGGGGTTTGGGGTTCGGGATTTGGTCATTCCATGTCACGTTATTTGAGTTTTGAATTTGCGGCTCTTGGGGTCTCGCCGTAGAAACACACAAAGCTGCTTATTATTGTCAAAATATTCCCCGCTGGAGGAGCTCACGTTTTAATTTTTTTATAATGTCACTAATTTATTGTACGTGCTGCACTACAAAGCACACAAACACACGACCCATCCATAGTCCCCAGCACCCCACCCCAAGACCCTTCGAAGCGACCCATTTAGGTGTTTTTAATAATAACATGAACAGATCACCAGATCGGGAAAGAGGGGTCTCTGGGGGGGTATATCGGGAGGGTGTATCGTAGCTGTTTGCATTTCAATGAGGTCGCGAGGGCGAAGCCCAAGACATGACTGAAGTCCGGGCTGCCATCGCATATCCATTGACGAACAGACATTTTCATGGGAGGTGACATTTATTTGTATAATTTAAGTGGGAAAAGTTTTCAAAAGGGTGGAAACTGTGTCAAGTAATGTCGCAAAACTTAAAAGGCTCCAAAATAATTGAAATACGCTGCTAAATTCTATTTTAGATGGAATTTATCAATCGATTCTCACACAGATAGAATCTATATTTTCTATCTATATTTGAAAATCTGAAAATGGTTTCTCAGTCTCGTAAATCAAACAATTAAGCACAAAATTAAAAACTCTTCGAGCAGGTTCATCACCCCTTGAGAATGCAAAGTAAATGTAATTTATGAGGCCATGTTCTGGGGACAAACAAGTCTCCGATTAGGGGTTATCTATCTATGGGTTCCCCCCGAAAGTAAGCTGGTTCCCAGTTCCCAGTTCACACAGTAGTCTCCGAATCTATGGAGGAGTCTTGTCAAATATTTGAGTGCAGCCAATCAATCCAAGAGCCCCGTTCCGATCCCGATCCCGATCCCGACTCCGTTTCGAATACAGATTCAGGCGAATGAACCGCAACGGCAGCCATAAAACCCAAGAGGCGTAGAGAAATATTTGATTTCTGATTAGGCGCTGCAATAAAACGCAAACAAATATACGATCCAACGGAACGAGTACTGAGTACTGAGTGCTGAGTGCTGGGCGGAGAGAAATGTTTGAGTTGAGTGCACTCACTTGCACTTTCCTTTCCACATTATAGTAGATTAGCCGGAGAAACCAAGCCGATCTGAGCTTGGGCTAGGGTTCACTAACTATCTGGCTATCTATCACTTGCCGCAACTAATTGCAACATGAAACCAACTGTCAATGATGCCCCTGCCACCGATGCTGGCGATCGGAGAAAAGCAAAACGACGCGTCGTCTGCCTGCCACACGCTCAACTTGAGATGCGATCTCCTCCATCTTCCATCTTCAGCTGCATCTTCAGCTGCATTTGCATCTGCCTCTGCATCTCAATCCCCAGTTCGAGTTGCATCTCCGCTGCCTGCCGCTGCGGTTGCAGCTCCAAATGAAATCGAATCAAAGCTCACATAAGAAAGGCATTCGAGCGTGGTAATCAGCCATTTTATGTGTTTTACACACAACTATCTTTATGGCAGGCATATGCATATCTGCCAGATACATTTGCCGTGCATATGTAGATCGCAAGCCAAGACTTTTGCGGTCGCCTGGCATCGAAGATACTCGTACTCCGAAGTCGGACTCATCGGTTGTGTAATGTCGAGTGAAGAAACAGATGTGCCACAAGTGGTCCCAAGGTTCTTCGATAGATAAACTTATAACTAATCATTTAAGTGGATATTATCCAGATCCTAATGGAGTGCAGAATGGCACTCAAGCAGAAGATAAGATACGCATAAGCTTGAAATATTTCATACTCGTACGAGTATACAAAGTAGATCTTCAGCTAATCTTCATCTCATTTGAGCAGGATATGATCCTGATCTTAAACTGCGCTTGTCATCTCCTTTCACCGGAAACTGGCAACAATCCTTGCCCGTGCCCATGCCAATGACTGGCTTATCACTGTGCCGCCATCATCAGAGTGCCAGAAGAAAATTACTTTCAATTAATGCCTCTGAGGGCTATCAAAAGGACTACTCCCAGGCCCAGCCCAGGCAGATGTTTTGTGCTCCAGGAGACGCAGAGAGAGACAGGCAGAAACCTGTGCGGAGGGCAGCAGCTCCATAAACCAGAATCGAATGCAGCCTGGTCGGGCTGTCGAGCTGTCGAACTGTCGAACTGCGCGCCCAATCGAGGAGGCCGATGCCTGTAACAACAAGGAAAAGGACACCAGGACACACGGACACCCGGACAGACCCATGAATATACCCCAAGGCGATCCCTTTTGAACAGAGACAGGGCGACAGGGCGACAGATGTTTTTGTCTGACATTCCGAAGCAGGTCATTGCCTGCCGCCTCGAAGGATGCGGTGCGGTGCGTTGGTCCTGCCGCAGCATCTTAGCAATAGGAAAACGTATAGGAAAGGTATGTATCTCGAAGATACATCGACTGGCAGCTGGCACACTTGAGCGCTCTCGGCCTGTTTATAAATTGAACGCGTCGTCGTCGGCTGCTTCTGCTTCTGCTTCTGGGCGCGTCTGCTCCCTGAATCTTGAGCCACTGGCTCGGATTACACGCCGCGCACTTATAGATGCATAGATACGCACGGCCATAGGTACAGATACAGATACAGATACAGACGGTAGGCAGAGCGAGAGTCTTTGAATTTGTTTGTAAATTATGCTCCTTCTTTGATGTGTGTGTGTGAAGGGGCTTGCTGAAAGATTTTTATTATGAAAAGTAAATCAACTTGGACCGCCTGGAAATTTGAGCCAGTTTTCCAAATTTCCACAGGGGCAACGGAAACTTCGAAACTTCATTCTTCATTATTTTCCCTGCCCCTGTGCTGTCTCCCCTGTCCCCTCTCCAATTTGTTTTCCCCTGGTCTTTGGAATGGCATTTTGTTTGATTAATTAGTCGAGTTTTGATGTGCATTCAAGCAAGGATTCCCGCAGGCAGGTACTCGCAAGGACGATCTATTTTGCCAGGGTTGAAATGTGAAATGTTTTCCGTAACAATACTTCATTAAATATGTTTTCCCGATCCCGATCTACATAATTACAATTAAAATTGGCATGGCTTATCTATCGATCATCTTACCTCTTCGTAGGTATTCTCCCTGGAACTCGATTGGGTGCTGCTGGCTATCGAACGCCGAAACATTTCGCTGTGGAATACAAGAATATTAAATTACAATTTCATAGAGTCTCCAATTTGGAATATTAAATTAGATTTGGTTAAAGGAAAGACAGCTGCGAACATATTTTAAAATTAGTTCATTTAACTTTGAGTCTGAATATAATTTTATTGGTCATGGGAAGACTTTGAAGAGACCCACGTTCCAGCATAATCTATTAAGCCAACAATCGCGAAGGGAAGAACACTTTGGGCACTGGATAAACTTGTTTCGAAAATGGCTCAGACCAAGAAAAGCTGTACAAATGTCTTACCTTAAGCGCTGGCAGGTGGTGGGCGTGTTGACAGTGAGATTGGTCCTTGAGTCGCTCAGATGGGCGATCGAATTGCATAATGTGTTGTGGCTGTTGTTAATATTCGTGGTATTATTATTTGTTGTGTTGTGGCTGGTGTTAGATTTGCCATTGTTGAGCTTGGTCGTGTGACCAGAGGCTGGCATTATAGCGGCCGGGGCGGGCATCTTGCGGGGGGAGGCGGAGGGAGGCCTACAGCTTCGATCAGGCCAAATATGGCGCGCGACTCATTAAACCAACAAAGCCGCAAGACTCTCGGGGGGCTCTCAGGGGACACTCTATCGATGCCGATTGTTAGTGTTATTTAAACTCGTCATTTATTTTCCTTTTGTTGGAAATCTGCCCACACGGAGAGCGCCACGCCACGGCACGGCACACGAACGACTTGCCCAATTTGGAGTCTCGCAACTGGCAGACACAATTCGAATATCAAAATCTTGGTTCACGTCTCGGTATCGTATAGTCTCTTATTTATATTTATGTGCATTAACTAAATGTTGCTAATTTTTCGTTTTTTTTTAGATTTTTTGGTCCCAGCCTGCGCTTGCTTCTGCTGATGTTGCTGCTGCTGTGCCTTTTTTGGCCAGAGACAAGGAATGGCAGACACGCCAGCACTCTAACATAAATCAAACAGAATCAAAATAGTCCCCGGAGCACACGACTAATTAACTCGTTTCCAACTCGTCCCCGCCAAAACGAAATCTGATGGAGAGCGCCACTAGGGAGACCATTTAAGGTGTCGCCACCGATCGTTTTCAATTATGACGCAACACACGCGAAAATCAAGAAGATCAAGATCGGAACTCGAATCCGTACTTTGGCTATACGGATACCCAGGGCAATATCTGTGGCAGGTGTTGGGCTGCATGCGGCGACTTTGAGTGACTTCTTGCTGCGCCGATTACTAAAACAAAACTGATTTATGCCTGTCACAAGACGAACAGTGCAGCCAATTGCTGCCAGAGCCAGAGTCAGAGCCAGAGTCAGAGCCAGAGTCGGTCCCGGTTTCAGTACCATCGCCCCCCAACCCTGAGTCCCCCCCTCCGCTACCCAAGAGCTTGCCAACGAAGAGTGGACGACAATTAGTTCTACGTGTCGTCACACGTCGTAAGCTGCAGGAAGCCACAAGAAGAGACAACCAGCAACCAGAAATGGCAACAACTTTCGGCTTGGCTCGGCTTGGGGACCCAGCCATCGCCTCGACTCTTCTGCACTTTCATCTTATGCTCTGCCTCTTGTGCTCCTCCCCTCCCCTACCCAACTCCCCTCCCCACCCCTCCCCGGATCTGTTTCTGTTGCGGTTGTGTAATGCCACGACAAAAAGCGATCAGATGTCCTTCTACGGATGTGCTGCTCTCTCCCTCTCTTTGGTCTGGCGTCTTAATGATCTGCCCTGAACTGAACCGAACCGAGCCGAACTGAACTGAACAGCAGAAAAAGAGCTGAGAAATGTTGCGTAGAGATCTGGCGGTATTGGGGAACAAGATATGCTCAGGATAGTCACATGTCGAGGATGTGTTTGACATTGAGTTGGTGGAAGGGTCTGACAAAATCTGAAAAAATTATTCGAATTCAAGATTACAGGTTTTACTTCGTTTCTTATGCTCCCAAATTTTTGTAGATCATCGAGCCTAAATATCCTGCGAATGTCATCCACTCTGCATGACCGATTGCGCATCACTGGAGGAGATCCATCCATGTGTGTGGGGGTCTGTCTATTCAGCCAGTTGGGCTCGAGCCTTCTCGGTTTCTCATCCTTGTCATAACATGACCGTATCGTGCTGGTCCAGTACTCAGTGACTGCTGATGATAAACCACATTACTGCCCCTTAAGTATGCCCATGTATGTTACCTCCCAATACGTGACGAGGGCTTCTGCAGACTCTCTCCGCTCCGCCTGCTACCCACTTGCCCCATCGAGTGGCAGCTGGCGGTGTTTTCATGCTGCTGGACATGTAATTTCAGTGGACTGCCATTTACCATTCATAGCTACCTTTTTGCTGCTAAATGATCACCATGGCAGCAGCAGCAGCGGCTCGGAGTTGACTAGATTCAACTTTACTTTAAAGTTGCCACAAAAAGTGGCACTGGAACAGGTTGCAGTGGCGTTGCATTCTGTGGCTGAAGTCGAGGCTGAGTGCCGGCCGCATTGCTTTGGTTTCTGTTTCTGTTTCTGTGCCAAGCGAGTCCTAAAGGTCATTGCGAATAGAAGGCATCTTATAGGAGTACCTGTCGGCTCCATTATGTCCGCACGGCACGACGACGCGACACTTCCGTTTCCACTTTGCGGTTGTCCAGCCTCTGAAATAGGACCGCCTCCGAAAAGTGCCTGGATGCCCTGAAACACGATCCAGTCCCAGTCCCAGGATGACTTACCCGAACGGAAGTCAGAAGCATTTTGTGCACTTTTTCATAAATGCTTCAAGGTACGAAGGCTCCACATGGGTCTCGTATCATAATCATAGCAGCCATCCAGCCAGATTCCAAAATATTAAACTCTATACTCGTGTGCCACTCGACTCGATGGAGATTGGAGGAGATTGGAGCTGCTCACTCGCCTGGCAACAATCGCCGGAGCTTTCGAGATTTCGGCAGTGGAAACCTGACTACTCAACTGGGACGAGGTGCGGCTGTTGGCTATTGCCAAATATAGTTGGGCTTAGATTTCAGGTTATTGTCGCCATCAGGCCATAACTGCCTTGAAGTTGGAAGAGAATCATAAGCTTTGAGAATTTACTTTGATGCCGCTGCAGATGGCCTGGAAAGATGTTTTGTTTTCTAGGCAAACTATCTGGATATACACGAGTATTTTCCGAAAAGAGAAATTACCAGAAACGATAAGTAATATAATTAGGGTAAAATTGAAATTAGAATCCCTTAGTACGAGTATCTTCCTCGCTCATCTTCCTTTACTCATCATATCAAATTAGTAGCCCATTTTGTTGTGGCTCTGTCTCTGGTAGTTCTTATAGGGACACGCCTGGCTGAATGCAGACCTATTCTTCTTTATCATAAGTTCGAGTATCTTCGGTTTGAGCCAGCCAAGTGCATCCGACAGATAGAGATAGATATGGAAATCAGCTCGGCCTGGACGGTCTGGACCGTGACACGTGTCTCTGGGCTCTGTCCGGCTCTGGGTTCAACCGAGTTCAGTCTATCAATCGATATGTGCATGGACGAGTGTGGTGTGTGCTTGCATAGTTAGAGCAACTAGCAGACTGGACCTAGCCCTATTCCTCAACTAGTTAAATGCAACTTTATTTTTTTTCTTTTTTGCAGTTTGCGGCCTGTGGCTCCGTCTGCGCACGAACAACGCATTTTTGTGCTTGTCATGCCGGTAATGACTCCAACAATAACAACAAAAACAAAAACAGCAGCAGCAGAAACGAGAAGAAAACAGAACATGCCACAACTTTGGAGCTGCTCTCTGGAGCCGAGGCCGAGCCCTAGCCCGCCCCAACTGATCCATGAAACCCAACCGAGCGCGTCCACAGCCCCAACCCCCCAGCACCAACCCCCTGCACCATCCCCCTGCACCAGCAGCAGCAGCAGCCACATTGCCTTGCCAGCCATTCCAGCCATGGGTTCTACTTGGCCGACCAGTGCTCGTTCGAGTATTCCTTTGTTGCTGTTATGCTTTTCAAATTCCTTTGTGGCATTAAATGTAATGAAAAGAGCTCTGGAAAATGCTCCAAAAGCCAGAGAGAGAGAGAGGAGAGAGAACAGCAGCCTCGTCGCGATAATTATAATGGCTGGTTGACATGAAAGCAAGAGTGTGTGGTGTGGTGTGGTGCGACCAAGTGCGGGCCTCATACGGGGCTCTATGGTGGAGTTGGAGGGCCAACAACAGATTCGCCAAGTGCCCCTCAAGTAATCCCCATAGAACACACAGGAAGGTTAATTATCCCCCCTACCATGGATGGGGTTGATCCTCTGTCAATCTGTTCGTAAGCCATAAAAGCGTGCCCCCATGAATGCCAGAATAATTACCAATTAAAAGGCAATTCTGCTTAATTATGAAAGTGTAGCAACGTTTAATTGTTGGTCCGATGTCTATCACTTCCAATTTCCATTTGATTTATTCAAAATTTCTTTAAAATTTTAATTTATTTGCATGCGGGTGAGGACTGAAAGTGTTTTCTTTTAATTGAAGGAAAGTGTTATTTAAGTGTTAAAATGTTCATTCACAGCCTATGAATCAGAGAGTTTTTCTTAGACTACTGCTACTAGTAGATCCTCTTTTCTCTCTCCTCAACATCTACTTCCCCTAGAAGCCCCTAGCCCTCTAGAACACCGCCAAGTCCTCGGAACCAACTTGATTTGTTCCCTTCTGCGAATTGTTCTCAGCTGTTCCCAAACATTTGCATTCGTAATTGACTTGTCAGGGCGATGCGCCGCCTTTGATTGATTTGCAAAAGCGTTTGCCTTCGAAATCAGCTTAGAAATTACAACCAGCTCATTGTATTTAATGGGTCTATGGGAATTCGATGGACACCTTACAATGGAGCCCAAATGAGTTACATAAGTCCATCTCGCCGGCTGTTCCCACGCTACTCTCAGAATATCACACACTGTCCCACACTCCTCCCAGGGTCTATACATAATTGAATTAAACACACATGAAATCGGCTACTGGTATTTTCATGTACAAACAAATATTTTACCTAAGCCTCTGCTTAGGCCTCTCTCCCCCCGCTCAAAGGAGTGGCCCAAGAAAGACAAATCATGTTGGCCAGGCCAGGCCCTTTAGGGCTAACCAAATGAGGTGTAGTGTAGTTGTCTTGGCCATGATTCTCCCTCTGATATAGCTTCTGTTTGTGGTTCTCCCTCTGACTTAGCTTCTGTTTGTGCTTCTCCTTCCTATTCAGCTTCTGTTTGTGCTTCTTCCTCTGATTTAGCTTCGGTTTTCCTATTCCATATGGGATTCAGTCTCGGTTTGTCTGCTTCTGCCTCTAATTCTGCTGTTTCATCGTAATTATCAACTTGAAAAAGCGCTCATTACTCCTCGTCAAGGAAAAACTCTATAGAAGAAAAGGAAAGAGAAGAAAAGAAAAGAAAAGAAAAGAGAAGATTGCCAACTAATCATTGTTAGAAAGTGAAGTTGTCGTTGTTGTTTCTGCTTCTGCTTCTGTTGGCCAAACGAGTTACACCAGTCTACCGGCCAAATAAGTGAATGTATAGACCCGGTCGAGAGCTGGATGATGAGAATGATGATGGTTTCCTTTCCATTTCCATTTCGAGCTAAAGACTTGAACGGTGTTCAGTGGGGAGGGGAAAGAGTCGAAAGACCACGATACCAACCCTCATATCACACAGTTCTAACCCTTCTCAGGCCCTCGCCACACTCATAAATCTCGTTAGGATCTGTAAGCCTCTCTCCCAGACACTTGTCTGGCATAAATCAAATCCCATTTAATGGACGAGTACTCTCCCCTAAGCCCAAGTAAACATTTCAATTTGGCAAACCCACAGCAAAACCCTCCCTTCCGAACCAAAAAATCGACTGAAAATTCAGATCACAATTTGATAATCCGCAGAGCCACTTAAAAAATCAATTGAAACCCGCAGAAGCGAGGGCATAAATCAATAGAACTTGGGTCTATGGAAATTATTGTCAGCCGCCAGAGCCGCTCCCACGCTCTGCAGGAAGCACAAGGCCAGCGAACGGGCGAGGGAACACCCCCAACGCAGGACACAGGACACAGGAAGTGTTTGGTCAACTAAAAAAACAGAGCACGAGAGGAAAACCCGAATGACAATCGGGGCAGGAAAGGATGGAAGGATACAAATGTGGGAACTCGAATGTCACGTGTGCTTTTAATTTATTCCTGGCAGGCGATTTGCATGGGAAGCATTTGATTGCACGGGGGGGATTCCCAGTAAAGGGCTCGTCTGGTAATTAACCAAGAAGCGAAAAGCGACAACAAATATTGTGTTAATATCCATAAATTGAGACAAAGCCCAGCCCTAGGCCCAAGCCCGGGCCCAGGCCGAACCTTTAACCCTTTTGCTGAGTGACGTTTTGACTGTCATTAAATTTGCATAGAATGTTGGCCTCCGAAACGCTGCGAACCAAAACCGCCCCATTGTCTCCGTCTCCACCTCTATTTCCCCTCTATTTCCCCTCCATTTCCACCTCCATTTTCATCCAAGTCCAACTCCGTTTGCGACATACCTTGAGGGCACTCAGGCAGAACCAGAACTCTGCCCTGGAGACCATACCCTAATGTACATATACTCGTATAAAAATATATTTATTTTTATTTAGCTGCACGCGTTAATTTATGCCACAGAACAGACCAGAACTGAACAGAACAGCGACCATGCCACGTCTCTGCCTGTGCCTCCGCCTCTGTCTCTGTCTCTGACTCTATCTTTCTTTCTTTCTCTTTGAAAACCACATCCGAAAATTATACAATAAAATGTAAAATAAACTCGTTGCTGGCAGCCATTCGAAATTGTTATTGCCAATGGATATTTATACAAACAGCTGCGCTCCGATCCAACCACAAGAAAGTGCAGCGTCCTCCCGCTGACCCCCCAGACCCCCTCGAAGACCCATTTCCATTCTCAGTCGCAGGCCAAGTCGAACCTTGTCAATCTGCCAGAGAATACGAGTAACAGACAGGGGCAGGGGCAGAGGCAGGGGCACAGGCAATATCCACATCGAAGAAATGACAGTGCCACAGACAGACAGTCAGACAGACAGACACCCGTCCAAAACGGAAGCAGTTAAGCTTTGAATAATTTATGAAAAATCCCCAACCAAGCTCAAGAGGTGCAAAAGTTGCATATCAATTTGAAAGAACTCGAAGGAGGCATTCGATGGGTATATGAAAACTTGTACATATTGAGGGAAGTTCCAGATTGGCGGAACTTAATTTTCACACTTTTTTTTTTGGTTTATATAATACATATTTCATCGGCGAAGATGACCGGAATCAGGAAAACAATATTATATGTTTTTTTGGGTAGACTTAAATCTCTTTTTGTGTTGGACAAATCTGTCTTACCATTTATAATGCTTTATTACCTAACCAAGAAGAAATCTTACTAATTTTAACAGGAGTATATGTAGTAAATTCCCTTTGAAAGTATTGCCTTACTTTTCCGCTCATTATGAGATTTTTGTTCGGATACTTTTAGCTTGTTAGTCTTTAGATCTTCAGATGCTATATCTTCAATCGCCTACCTATTTGTTCTGAGTGTCTATTTGTCAACTCCAATGAGCCAAAGCTATAATCCCAGAAGCCACCGAATCAATCACTTCCATCATATTCAGTGTTTAGTATGCCAATGACAGTCTATGCTCCCCGACCGTACACAGACCCACTTGACTGCTGCTGTGGCCACCCGAATATGGAGTTGGGTGGGGGACTTTGCGTTGTGTTGTGGTGTGGCTTGGCCACTTCCCAATTTGGTTCCGCTATTTATTGTCGCATACTCTTTTTCCTTCGTATTTATTATTTAATTTGTTGTCGCTGGTGTGGAATTCCAAGTGCCAAATGCAGGCAGCAGCAGCGGCAGCGGTCAATGCTTTGTATGCCAAATGCAAAGGTCCGAATGGGGGAAGTCGCAACCAACGCCCCATCAGAATCGTTTGAGGAGGAGGCGGAGGCCGAGTAGAGTTCTCAACAGTAAAAACAGTAAAAGAAACTGAAAATGACACTGTTTTCCATAACGGATGTATCTACTAGTAGGTATAGGATGGCTATTTTTGGGGCTGCTGGAATGGTGGTACTTCCTTTTGGGTGTGGCTGACCTTCATGGCCCACAACATTTCGACTGCTCCGCTCGTTCGGCTTTCTATTTCTACTGCCAATCTGCATAAATTCCTCCAGCCCCAACTCGGATTCGAATACAGACAGACAACCAGCAACACGAGCAGGAACAACCTGAGAAAATAAACGCCAACAGTTTATGTCGAGCTAAGCACTAAATTAGCTCGCTTAGCTGGGAAATCGCTGGGGGAAGGGGAGTGGGAGCTTAGACGAAAACACCGACGACGACGAAGATTGCTCGCATACCAGAGAGCCTCCACTTCCGCCTGGAAAATGCCTTGGGAAAGAGGAAAGAAAGAAGACAGTAAGAATGCGACCGGCATAGAATTCAGATTTAGCTGCCTTGACGACTACGCATAGCTCTGAGCTGCGGTAGAGACTGTGGGAATGGGTCACAGTCACATCTGAAGTGGGTTACATCTTCTATATAATCGTACTTCTGCTGTACTTCCACTGCCGTGGGGGCTGTCGATCCGGGCTGATGTTGGTTGATCCCAAGGAATGCCGCGAACAGCGCAATTTATGTACTGGATCTGGTCTTTGTCAGTGTCAGTGCCATTGCCGGAGCCATTGTCAGGGCAGATGTCGCCGTTGTTGGCCTCGTTTAGAATATTTGCCAGGCAGTGGCATCTACTTGGAGACCAGGTCGAGGCCGTGGCATGACAACCTTTGAAAATGCGATGCAGCAGGAAGATTGTATATATTACTCCAATCAAGCAACCAAAAGAGATGGCCAACAACCAGCAACGTATTCTTTTCCTTTTTGCTAACACCTTCTCCCTCCCTTGGCCCTCTATCGCTGACCACTGGCCACAAATAAAAACTTAATACGCAAATGCATTATACAGCCAGGAGGCGCATTGAACTCTGTGGCGCTCCAAACAAAAGACTTAGGCAGCGAACTTGCTCGGGGAGGCATGCCAAAAACGGGTTTGGGTTTGGGCCAAACGACAAACGCAGTTCCATAGAGCAGGCCAGCCATGGGCAGTGCCACACCCACCATTAACAATGATGCTCCCCCGTACCTTGGGGCCCAGACAGACAGACAGACAGACAGACAGACAGCAGGACAGGTTACGCTACCAATGTGTACTGGATACTGTATACTGGATACTGGATGGAGTTGCGTAGCTCCTGTTCCCATGGCTCGACATGCACAAACGTGTTCGCTCGCAGATGAGTCATCGGCCCCGCTCTATGTATGTCTCTCAGTCAGGTGGTGCCAGTTGCAGGTACCAGAGAACCAGAGATTCTGAAACAGGTATGAGAACAGTATTTCACAAGATTGTGCCTGTCTTGGCTGAGACTTGGCCTGGCTTTGGCTATTGATTTCTCTTGCTCTTTGGCCGTTTCCTTGTGGCCTCCGTGTTTTGTGTTTGTTTTGATTTTCAGCATGGGAAAGTATCTGCGGATCTGCGGATCTGCGGATTGATATATCCGCAACCTTCGAGTGCCAAGCCCAGCGGCGGCTTGTCAAAAATCCTACACACATCGCTGCTAAAATATTTCACAACATTACTCGATTGCTCGAGTGCTTATGTAGTATCTTGGCCTCTTTGTCCCACGTCGCTTGCCTCGATGTAAATTAAGAACACAGCCGCACTGACGACCATTTATGGCCCGACTTCGGCCTCAGGCCTGGCCGAGAGAACTGGTTTGCAATTAAACAACTAAACAAAAAAATTATTAAGCAAAATGAGTCTGAAATTAATTATTTATGCGCTCAAGATAAGCACAAGACGAGGAGGAGGGCGAACAAAGAAGCCCAAGCCCAAACCACAAGCCCCAAGAGAGACAGATCCAGCCCAAGTGGGCGTCTGCGTCTCCAGTGGCTAGGAGGGGAGCTTCCAAGAATCATAAGCCATAACTCTAGGCCAGGGCTAATGCGGTATACGGGTACTGCTATATGGATAGGACTGGAAAAACAGTTCACAGTTCAGTAAGCACCACACTCCACTCCCCCTTTTGGCAGGGGCAGGGGCAGTGGCAGGGGCAGTCGCAGGGGCAGTGCCAGTGGTAGCTGCAACGCGTGCCAACTGGGCAGCTGCAGGCGCTGCAGCTACAGACACCCCGATCGTCATACACGAGTTCACAGCTCCGGCTCCAACAGCCCGCATAATTCAGAGTCCAGTCAAGAGCCAGAGCATTACCCGGTCCCAGTCCCAGAGCAGCACCCAGGAGCAATAAGGCACCTAAAAATTCAGAGCCAGAGATAGAACCCCTGACGAGTGCACTCTTGGACCCATTACCCGCTTCTGTCGACCATGACATTTGTTGAAATTTGTTTAAAATGGATATAAATGGTTGGACCAACTCCAACAGCAACTGCAACTGCAACTCCAGTCTAGCCTGAAATGAGCTTTACTTGGCTGCAGCACAGCGAATTTCCAATAAACTGAACCAAAAAATTTAAACTATAAACTGCTGGGACCACTCAAACTCAGGCAATGGTTAAATCATCTGTGTAGTAGAGCCAAAGGGAGGGGGGCGGCAGCTCCACAGAGCAGTCCTCATCATCTGTCAGACCGTTCTCGTCCAAGGTGCCGTTCAGGTCTAGCTGGCCGCAGGCCTTTCCCTGCGGGAGAGATCAGCATTCAAGAGGGGTGTCTTTGGAGAACGGAGATCTGAGCAGGCTTACTCCGTTGGAGAACTTGCGCCACTCGTAGCTGCCCGCATGGTGATTGAAGCGCTGCTTGTACTTCTGCTGGATGTCATAAATGGTGTCTTCGTCGCACACGGTCATGAACAGGCTCTGGACCGTCAAGGCATTGATGATTCGTATGAGGCGAGAGCGGCGTGTGAGCCTGCCAATGTGATAGAAGGGATCCTGACTCCACATGGCGCCATTGGTCTTGGCCAACTCACTGAGGGCCACCTCCAGGATCGGTGGAAAGAGGACACGCGGTCTTCCAGTCCGCACGGAGATCTCCGTGCGGGGCTCCCCATTCTCATGGAAGAAATGTGTTAGATCCTTGCCTGCATGTGCCACCAGGTAATCCATGTTCTGCATTAGATTCGATAGAGGATAGAACATGGGGATAGAGCAAAGAACTTTGAGTTCATTCTGTTGGGGCCTACGGTATTCCAGTGATCCAAGCGATCCCGTATCATGGGCGTCAAATCGTAGACATTATTGTGTATAGTGATCCAGCAGTCGTCCTTCTTATTATGCAGCACAATCTCATCCTTCAGATAGTATCGCATTTTATTAATTGGTTGTTCCATTTCTCAGATTTACATACGACTAGAAACAAAGCCGAATGCGAATGTAATGTAATTTGATTTGACTGACAAAACTGTCGCCTCCTGATGCGGCCCATTAATTCTGAGTGTTCTAACGTTGCCAACTGGGGAGGGGAGAGATGGCATCGCCACCAAGGGAAAATGGTCTCGGGAGCGGGTCTTATCGTCTCGAACGCATCATGGCGGCTGTCGGGCAGGCCAATTAATTTTAGCTGCAGCCGCTGCAGCGGTCCAAGTTGGAGTATTCTCCGTTTCATTAGACAGGCATCTGGTTTTCGGGATGCCATTGCATAATTAGCCGCCAATTGTCAAGACGTCGCCGGCCGCCGCGGCCCTCTGCCGTGGTTGCCCATCAATCGCTCGCCGTAAATAGAAAAATTAGATTAATGACTGATGGCATTTTTGGTCTAACCTCCGGAGGTTACAGACACACTCCACTCCACTCCACAGACATTCTTATTGATGGGAGCTCTGTCAGCGACCATTGGAAGTGCACTGCACTCTGAAATATTTCCCGCCAGCTTATTCCCAAGATTCCCCAGATCACGGAGCTTCAGCTATTCAATGTTCAGAGGAGTGTGAGGGACAAAAAGTCTTAGACCTATGTGTCTTGCTGGAAACAGAGACCCTGGCTTCGTCTGGCATTCGTACGAGCCACATATTAAATATTCCGCTCATCCGAAAGTGCTGATTGAGCACCAAGCAATGGTCAAAGAATGTAACCAGAAATAGTTTATGTTACTGCGGAAATTGGGTTGGGAGGAATGCTGGTAATAATATAGATTTATTTAATATTAAAGGCAGGCACTCAACAGAAGGCTTTACCTTTTCCGTGATGACCACTTCTATCTGCTGAAATACATACGAGTTGTTCTCTAAAAGATGTCTGTACTCCAGCTCTTGGCGGGAAAAACTTAGAACCCCTTTTCCATTCTATCGAATGGTTTCAGTTTCATTTTACAGGCTGAACTTTGAACTGTGCGCCGCTGCCTTGGGTTACCGAAAGGTAACTAATGGACACACGTGATAAAATCAACTTCCGCAGGATTACAAAGTCAGCGACCTGGCGGGGTCAGGTCAGCAGCACACAGCTGCCGCGTTCCGTGTTCCGTTGCGCATGCGCAGACACAGGAGCCTAGGGATTTGCCATGGCAACTGCGAGTGTACACAAAACATGACTAAACAATATATATAGGATATAGAGGTGGCAGGGAAGGGGTAGCACCCTAGGAAAGGATACTGTGTACGGGGGAAGGCATCTCGAGTGGCTTCTCATATTGCAATTATAGCGCCTATAGATTCAGTGCTAAAAGGATTTACAGATACTCAATGTTTACTTTAATTGGTTCGTCTGCCGGCGCCACGCGCCTCTCTAAGTGGATTTTAATATTGCCACAGGCTGCTCTGACGGCAGAGCAGGCTGCGTGATTGCAGCAGCTGTTGGTGGATAGCCGCAGACGCCATCAGTCGGCAATTATATGGGCTGGCCTTGCCCCAAGCAAAGCTGCATCCTTTTTGGCAATGCCAAACACAAAGCGGTGGCAACAGCAGGACCTCGAAATGCCACAGAACATGGCAATTAATCACGCAACAGTCTGAAGCCCAGGCAAAATTGTGGCAGATGAGAGAGAGGCAATGCATCGAATGGCTTGATGACCTATACAAAGGATATCAAATGGGTGCAATATCCTTTTATATTCACGATATACCAAGCAATACGTAGTGTTCCTGTGTGGCTGATTCTCTCCAAAAACCCTGGATCTACGCCTACTCCTTCTAAATGTGTGACAAACTGTACCTTCAGGCAATATATCCCTGTTACACACTGGAATACCCCTTGAAAATGGTACGAAACCGAAAAGCAAATTGTTGACAAATGTTATCCACAAAAGAAAGGATACAAAAAAGTAAAAATAGCTAGACCCTGACAAGGACCAGGACAACAACACGAATGCCAGCTGCAAATGTGGTGGCGAAACAGTGGATGAAAGGACTCCGTCACAAGTCCTCAGTCAGTGGTGCTGCTGGTGTGGGTTGGACTGCGATCAACAGCCACTCAGGCCTATTTGCATGGGCGGTGGCCAGTAAGTGAAGAGTGGTGTGGTGTGGTGGTGGCACCCAGCAAGGGTGCGAGTGCCAGTGCGAGTCCTGCTAATTGCCTCCAAGTCAACTGTGAAGCTGCACATATGTCGGTGTGGAATGGCAAAGAAAGACCAGAAAGACCAGGCCGCTGAACAATGAGGACGAGTTTTCCTATCCATTTTCCAATCCAACAATGAGGTTGAGTTTCCTATTCTTAATTTGTTTGCTCGCCGGCTCGTTTTGATTTAGTGGAATGGCAACAGCCGGTTGTTCATTTGACACGCCAGTCCGCCTGCCCTTCCCTGCCCTGCCCTGCCCGTCTTCGATCTCTGGCCAAGGAGCTGCTGCTGCTGCTGCTGTTGCAGCTGCTGTTGTGGCTGCCTCTGCTGCTGGTTATGGGTCTAATGTGTCTTGGGTTTTGGGTCAAGGAGGCAGGGCACAGGGTACAGCCGAGTGCGTGTGGCAGGCACAAGCGAGACGCTGGAACAATGCAGGCGAGCCAAACAAAACTCGAAATGGAAATGGAAACTGGAAGTGCTGCGGGCTCGAACAACCAACCCCAAGGGTCCGTCCCCACAAAGGCCAAAGAGAACCGATTCCAAGCCCAACCCCTACGCACTGCACCACTCCTTGACGAGCCACAAACCACGTGCATCACGCGCAGTCGCAGCCAGCAGCCAGGGACACCGAAGGGGCCTCCGACTGCGACCCCGATCCAGGCCCCGTTACGGATCGGAACAATGGGCACAGGCTTTTCAGAACCCATTGAGTGCGTTATGAAAATAAATAAAAATACAAAAATAAAAAAACTAGCAGAAAAATACTTTGTTAATGTAAATGACAGGAAGTGTGCACTTGAGGGCCAGCATCATTGCCGTCTCCGCCGCCGTCATTGTCCCCCAGAGAGGCTGCAATTATATTGCACCAAACAATAAAAAACTCTGAACACAAAATACTATACTCTTTTTCCTCCACAATTGCAAGTTTAGCGGAAAAAGTGCGACAAAAACTGCTGCAGCTGCAGACACGAGTATTTGTTTTTTCCCCTCTTTTCCAATACTTAATTCAAATGGCAACTGCAATTGCAATTGCAATCTCAATCGAGTGGCTGTCGCCGTCGCCGTGTGCGTAGGCAAACGAGTACGAGTTCGAGTTCGAGTATTCCAAGTCCAATTGCGGGTCCGGCGCGGACGGAGATGCCTGTCAGATTGCCTTGACACATTGACAGAGCCGGGCGCCAGCTAACACAAGTTCTGCGATTAGCTAAATACATTACCGAGCACTTGCATTTGTACTTTAGTCTCTTGGGACATTAAGAAATTAAGTACTTAGGTAGTTCGTATTATGAGTGGATTACAATTAAGGAAACCCATTAATCCATACGGCAAACAAAGATTTCAAAGTATCATTCGTTTCGATAGATTGGGGGATACGCGTATCATTTTTGAAGCTCCCTTCTATATTATAAACGGGTGTAGTTTCAATGAGGGATGGCACTTTATTCAAATGATTTCATATACTGAAACATGCAGAAATTCCTCCATATCGAAGCCATTCAATTATATGAATACCTTCCCTGAGTTCTTGGTAATATGCCGTCCCAAAATATCATCTAAACACATTCGACAATCCAATTATAATTACCCAAATGTAATTCCCTGTATTGTTGCACACATAATAACTTTTCACCATGCCAGGCACATTCTATGGATACCTCCAACCACGTTTCACCTTGCCAAAAGAAAAACACACACCACAAGTATACGAAACAATTAAATGTGACCACAGGGTGGCTGCATTATAGTCAACACCCAGCCCAGAAGTGGCAACAGCTGACGGAGTCCACAGGCGTCGCTCACCCGCAGACAGATCTCTCCCTCTCCCTCTGCCTACCCTCTGTCTTTCCTGGCATATTGAACGTGACGACCTTTGTCTATCGTAGGGGTACATCTCTATGCGTTCCCTGGAATCATCAAAATTATTGTATAAACATGCATCTAATTGAAAAGTGTGCCGCAATTCATTAGAAGGCCAGATAATATCAGCCAGAACCCTTGATATACCAAGAGCAACAATAGTCGTTTGATCAGGTCTGGCCAACTGTTATCCTACTTAGGAGAAGGGGGTTTCCTGCCCACAGGACTACGATCTGTACATGTTGCTTTAGAGGGAGTTCATGATTCTGGTTTCCGCATATAAACGAAGGGGTGGGCTCATTCCACACAACTGTTCCTATTTATTCGGGTGCTTCATATAAACGATGCGCCTGCGCAAATCTAAGTAAATAATACGCGTGAATTCGCCAGCCCAACATATGGGACAAAGCGGTTTTAGGTTTCTACGGATCATAGCTTCAAAACGTTATGAGATGGGAGGGATACGCGTACATCTGGAGGATTGAATAAGCAACATCTGTTATCAGAAAGATGGAAATGTTCCCATGGAGCCATAGATACCATTTTAAAAATTATAGCAAATGCAAAACCGAATAATAATGGAGTAAAAAATTTGATTACTTCTTTATTTTCCATTCATTCAACTATCATTCTGAAGCTAATGAAATAATTTAATTAAATTATACACTCGAGGATCATCTTCTTAAGATACATTAAACCTATGCAACATTTTGTGCTATGAAAAAAGTATCTCCATGTTTTCGTTCTCCCCAATTGAGTTCTCCTCGATCAAGCATCATTTGTTAACATTATTCCCTTGGTTTCCAATTAATTCCAGCATGCATTGGAATGCATTGTTCTGCAGGGCATTCCCTGCCCTAATCAAACCCCAAACCGTATCTCGACATTCTCATTGGGCACTCTTTGAGCCAAGCCATCAGCGGTCGACACCTTGCAGAGAGAGGCAGAAGGAGAAAAAGGCAACAGCTTCCAGCCAATGCCAATGCAAATGTCAGTGTTAGCCTGGCTAAAAAACGGTTCCAAATTGCATTATGATTAGCAATAATTTTGCGGCCCAGCAATAGAGGCAATAGAGTAGACGTAGAGGCAGACTCTGGGGTACTTTGTCATGTAGTGGCATGCAACATGCAGTTATATACGACTCGGGCCTTTCGCATGGCATGTTGGAATGCAGTTGGGGGCGGCCAAGCCCAGACCGAGACTCAGGCCCAGTTAACAGTTAACAGCTAGTGGCTGCCAGTTAACAACAGGCAGCAGACAAATGGCGGCAAAGTTAACAGGCAGCCCCCACCTCTGCCACCGTCTCCTCCTCTCCATTCTCTCCAGTGCCTCCATTCACGTTGCGACATTGCAAGGTCGCCTCTGTTGCAGCTCCAGCTCCAGCTCCCCAAGCTTCCTGCCATTCATGCCACTTAATTGCCAGCATTGTTGCTGCTGCTGTTGTCGCTGTTGCTCTCGCGGTTGTTGCTGTTGTTGTTGCCATTAAGCGAAATTCCTTTTTGGCGTTTCGCATTGTCGTCGAGCAGTTGGCATATTTTATAATCATCTCAGCGCATCCGTTGTTCTCCATCTCTCTCCCTTTATTTGGGCAATTCAATTAAACTTTTCGCTCGCTTAGTTAATATGATTACCGTTATTGCGGCCCCCTCTGGCCCACTGCTTCTGCCTCTGATGTTTTCAGACTCTGTTGGAGCCAGAACTTGGTTGTCTCTTCTGTTCGGTCCTGGCTGGGGTCCCCCCTTCGTGAGGCGGCCGAACTGCTTTTGATGATGCTCGAGCTTGTGCTCTTTAAATATTTTTTATTGATATTTATTGAATTTCTCAGCCCTGTTCTTCCATGTTCTTGGGTGCTTAAAACAAGTGCCAATTTGTGGGGAGTTTATTTCGAGACCACAACGCCTGTCTGCTCTTCATCGGAGTACTTTACTCGCACTCACTGGTGGAGTTCTGTGGGAGAGGTATGCTGGGACAGATATGCAAGAATAATTCGATTTGGTTGCGACAAGATATACTTTGTCGCATGAGTACACGAAGAGTGCTAATAATGTATCTTAAAATAAAACTCCTTGACACTCAAAGCTTCAATTAAGATGAATTGAACATTTGTATAGCCTTTTCCGCTACCGTCAACGGAATAATTGAAAAGTTCAAACACTAAATAATAGCGCAGTCAAAGGCGTATCTTCTCTTGCCACATCTGCAAACATCAGTCATCTCATTATGGACTACCCCATCCCGACGGCCATATGCATTCCCATCCATTCCATATGTTACCAAGCAACTTTGGGTACTTATATTATTTGAAGGCTGATTCTGAGCACGTTCCCGGGCCATTCCGTGCGAAAATTTGCGACGCCTCGCCGTCTGCTGCGACCAGAAAGAAAACACATCAACATATCATCTCCGACTCTGTGGATTTGAGTGCAAACAAAGAAAAAATTTCCATCGAACATTTGTTTTGATGCACAAAAGGGGTGAGGGGAGAGCGCATCGCAGACGAAACAAGGCGCAATTTGGCCAACTGTGAGTGTTTTGTTGGCAGTGTCTGAGCACGCGCCAAATGGTTCAGCGAGTGGAATGATTGCTGATGATTCTCCCTCACCCTCACCCCCACCCCTGGCACGGGCAGAGGCAGGGGCATGGGTCGAGGCGCTGTGATGGGCCAAAAATAGCCTGGCCTGGCTGGTTTTATGGGAGATGGGGTTATGGTTATGGGCCAGCTGCTGACACTGGCATTAACTCACACTAAATGCCACAACAGTGTGCCAATAGCAAAACACCCATAAAAGGGCCATGCTCAGTGATCTGTGACGAAGTTTACATACCCTCTATGCAGATCGGAAAATCATAATATGTGCAGAAAAATAAGGAGATATATACACATATTGAATTTGTGGAATATGATCAGATTGGAATATTACAACTATATACGAGAGCCCTGCATGAATCCACAGTATTCATGCAATCACAGCATTTTATTTTGTATTGTTTAACAGACGAACTTCCATATAGAGTTAAACGGAAAATTCGTAATATACATATACAATTTTCTGAATACAAATTCACTATAACAGAATTTTGCGGATCTTACGATAAACGAATCCCGATAACCGTTTTGGTTTCCTGCTCATTCTGGGCTCTGCTATATGCTAGACAATATAGATTGATGCCCTTTCAACCAATTAGGAATGATAGCCAATGGACCCCCATTTCCCACACTTTCCCCTTTCATTTTCTTACAGCTCCTTCACACAGTGGGAAGTCCCGAATCCCCAGCCACTGCCACATGCCACAATACACACATTACATTCAATATTGCACACTCATCGTCCGATGCCCACTCCCATTGATGCCTCCCCTCCCCCACACAGACATCTCTTTCGATTCGAACTCGTATTTGGGCTCAAAATCTATCATTATGGAGCCTGATAATCGATTTCATTGATTCGCTAAGTTTATGCGGATTGATGGCGGGTCCAAGTGTTGCTGTATGTGCGGCTTTGGGTGTCTTTGGGTCTCGCTGTTTTTTATTGTTTAATGTTTAATGTTGGCATGTTTTCTTTTCATCAAATTTAATGTTTATGCGCGCGTTTATGTCAGGCCTTTTTTGTTCGCCACATTAATGAGATTTTTTATGGGCTGCCAAATTTGGTAGCCGCCCGAAGCGAAGGCTCTTGCCAGCTCGTAAAAATGCTGCCTAATCTAATACCTGGGACCAGGCCACCATCCATTCCATGCCATACCATTCCATTCCATCCATTACAATTGCCGGTGTCAGGCGGCAGGCGGCAGGCGTCGGGTCTCATGGCGTCACGGGGAAAAGCTCTCGCTCGCCAAATGGATCGACGTCAGACGCCGCCGCCGTCTCCATCTGCCTCTCCCGCCTCGGCCCCGACAGCATCCCATCGATAACTCACGTTTATGTGTGTGTGTCTGTTTATCTCTCTCTTTCAGTGTGTGAGTGCGTGGAAGCCACATATGAAAAGCGAATTTTCTCCCCAAGCGCAAAACCGAAAACGAACACGAAAAAAAAAAAGAAAACGTCGGAAAATTCGATGCCGGGGTCGAGAGTGTGTGTGTGTGTGTGTGAGTTTGGTTTTTCTTTGGTCAAGTTTTCCTGCTGCTGCATGCTGGTCGCCTGCTACAAATATCGGAAAATTCCTTTGAGGATTTGCCACAAAGGCGGAAAAGCCGCAGCGGCAACCTTTGATGATTCTCCACACACGCCACAGCACCGCCATCGTCATCGCCGTTGCCGTTGCCGTCGCCTGGCAGCCATCTCATCCCCCTTTCTGGCTCCGGTTCTTTCTCTCCCACTCTCTCTCTCTGGTTCTCCGTCTGAACATTTCCCGATAGTGCGACATCCATTTGCAACCCCCTCAAGAAGCCACCCCTCCTGCCTTCTGTGGCGATGAAAAATGTTTTATGGCTCCTTCCCTCCACCGCCACCTCTCTCTCTCTCTCTCTTACACCGTCCCCTGAGTGTCTCCCCAGTGTTCTGCTCTCTTTATCTGCTCGAGTGGCACGCCGGCTGCTGCTGCTTGCTGCTAGCTGCTTCTTTCACGTACTTAATACTTTTGACTTTTTGGAGGAAAAGCATTTCCCGGATTGAACGTGTGTGTGTGAGAGAGAACGAGCGAGTGAGTTTCCTAAGCGGTTTTCTCAGCTGCCACAAATTGCTTCTGTTCTGGTGCTGCTTCTGCTGCCATTCCTGTTCGCCTGTTACGTAATTCGCGTAATTTATTCAATTTTGAGAATTAATTTTTTAGCACCCGCGAGTTTTCGGCTACTCATATGACGCCTGTCCCGACACGGATTCTGTGGAAAGACATCTATGGACTTACATGGAAAATTATGGCTCATCTGCATATGCGAGTACAGCACGTACTCGCATCTTTATAGATACATTATATATCTGGTCTGGTACAGCATCGTTTTCTGCTTATCAGAGATCGTTGAGTACGTATATTTGGATTCGATTAGTTTCACAACAAAGAGCGCACAAACATTTCCAGACATTGCCCGTACGTTTAAAAATCGCGCCAAAACTTGATTTTTATATTAACCCCCAAAAATATGCAGCGAATTTAAATCTACTGGTATACTGATATCTGACACAAGCTGGCCGCCATGAAACTATTTATGGCGCCTTAAATGGGCAGCACTGTTTTTTAATTGGCACTCAAACTTATAATTGAAATAACTAAGTAAAACAAACCAATTTATTTTAAACAAATGGTTTGATAATTCGATAATTCCAGGTTAGTGCAGACTGGAAGATGAACATACGCACGAAGCTGGTCAAATCAAATCAGAAGCCACAGGCGGAGGCGGAGGGAGCACGAAAGGAGCACCCAGCACATTATTGGGAAATTTCAGTAGGATTTGGCCAAGCTTTGCGCCTTTTTTGAAATAGTCGACTGATAAGGTGCTCCAACGGGTGGAGCTCCCGTCAGCACGAGCGGTGGCAGAGAGAGAGAGAGGCATTAGAGACGCAGAAGCAGGAATTCCCAATTAACAAACAATTAGTTTAATCTTAATAGCTAATGGAAAGGGCTTTAATTTTAAATAAAAATATTGTATTTTAAGAGGGAATGGCTAAAGCTATTTCGTCGCGTAGAGATGATCCAGTATCTTTAGTTTCTTCCGTTTCTTCTGTTGTTTCGGTGCCTTGGGGTTCGTCAAATGGAATATCCTCCCCGATTGGAACATTGCGTCTTCTGCAAATGTTGTGCAGGGCACAGCATACATTTATAATTTGGCAACAAAATATCGGTTGATAATTCAAAGTGTGTAGCAAGCATCGGAATCGACTCTTGAGTGCTTCAATTGTGCGATCTATGACATTTCGTGCCGCAGTATGCTTTACGTTGTATGTGTGCTGATGGGTGCCTTTCTCTGCGCTGCTATAGGGAGACAGAACAAAACTCTCTAATTCGTAGTCCGAATCAGCCAAAACCAACCCATTTTTGGTCGTGGACAAATACTCTCTTGCAGAAGAGTCTTCCCATATTAAGGAGTCAGGGCAGGAACCGGGGTGAGTGGCATCAATAGCTGTGATCTCCATGTTGTAGTTGCACACCACCATGGCATTTATGCTATAAAATCCCTTGCTATTGCAGTAATCGGAATGGTTTTCCACAGGCTTGTGTATTCTGAAGTGCGTTCCACCCACACAGGCAACGATTCGAGGCAATGCAAACTTCTCATGGAAATAAGCATGTGATTGTTCCACTTGCTGACTAGTCATCTGCAACGAAATTGCTTCACCACATAACAGCTTCTGCATCAAAGGAATAAACCGGTGAAGAATCTTTCCAAACGTACTCCTTCCAATGTTTATATTGTGTGCAACCACCGACTGGTGGCATCCAGTGGCGAGGTATCTCAAAACTGCAGCCAATTGCGTAGAGTGTGATAACGTTGAGGTAACACGCAGATGGGGTTTAACTTTCTCCAAAATCATTTTGAAGGTATCTTTGTCGATCCGGAATGCCTTCACAAACCTTAAATCTTGACCATTACAAATCAAATGTTCAATTTTCGTGCTGTTCTTACTCACTGGGCGTCAGACATGCAAAAAACACTCGTCTTGCATCTTAGATGTATTGACCTTCGTAGATCCTGCACTTTCTTTCTTCGTTTGGCTTCAAAGCAAGCAATTGCAAAAATAAAGGGCATTTTATCCAAATATCACACTGTTTGTTTACGAAGTGTCAGCTGTTTTTTGCTTGTGAGCAGTGTGACCGCGCCGATTTCGCTAAAAAATACAATCTGGCCCTAAAATAAATACTATTAAATACCATTTCAGTTTGTAAAAATACTATTTAACGAGTACTACCTGTTTGACGAGTACTACCTGCGAAATTGTTTCGCTAATGACCATATGACATTAGACTTTGCTAAATTTGCTGCGAAGAGAGAGATAGCCTGATAGAAAATATCCAAAATTAATGTTCAACGTCGTCTCTAAGCCCGACTCCCGGCTATCAGTCGAATAGAGGAGGCCAAATTTGTAACTAAATGATGTTTTGCAACACACACAGCCAGCCAGCCAGCAAAATTGTATCTAAAAAGTATAGTAATCGATAAGCTCTGCCGCAGCGCTGCTCCCAGCTCAACTGGAAAAACAACTGGACGCATATATCTCTCTCTCACTGCATGCTTTTTGCATAAGGCTGTCTCTATTATTCAAGCTAGTCCAGCTTCAACGTCTAATGTCATATAATGTATATGCAAACCCATTTACTAAAAAAATGTTTTTATCGCTTTCATACGAATATCAGCCCTGATTTTTTTCAATAGCACATTTTTCGGATTTGAGTACTAGGCTGGATCGTCAGCAAAACGCGTGCTGGAAAAATATCCTTCGACTGAAATGGGGATGGAGATGGTGAGAATAGGCTATTCTGAGTTCTTGGCTTTAAGGTCGCGTGGAGTACCATTTCGAAGCAACTAATCCAGCACCAGTGTTACCCCACCATTTGCATATTTCGTATTTTTGGCATCGGCAGTGGCGGTGGCCACACTTTTCGCAAGAGAATTCAGGGGACTACCAGGAATCGACAACTCAACTTCTTGAAAGATATGGCTGAAGAGATTATTGTACCAATGGAAGATTCATTCTTGGCGAAGTAACGCGAATGGTTGCTGCAGTGGAACAAACTGAACCTTGAAAAATGTGACGATGAAGCAAAAAAGCGCGACGCCAAGCGCTCGAATTTGCTGTTGCACTTTAAAAATGTGGAGAAGGAGTGTGCTATCTTAAAGACAAGAATAACTAGAATGATTAGAGTAATTAACGACTTGAAGAGCAAAGTCCCGGCAAATCTTTGTGAAGCTGCAGTTTGTTCAGCTGCAGACGGATCAACTTACCATTGAACGCGATGATCTGCTATTACAGGTGCAGCAGGAGATGGACAATTATGAACTTATTCTTCCAAAACTAGAGAAGCAAGAGAAATCAATGGAGAAGATGTATAACGACTTTCAGCGTGAAATCTCTGAGTATAAACAGATGAGTGCAAAAACTCTCAGTGCTCAAGAGCAGCAGGAACAAAACCACTTTCTCGAAATGGATAAGCTAAAGGAAAATCTACGGAACAATAATGTGGAGCAAACTACTTGCTCCATTTGTCTTTGCCCCTGGGAGTCGTTTGGCGTACACCGATTGGTTTCGTTGGCCTGCGGACATCTCTTTGGCGACTACGGCATCAAGGCGTGCTTAAACCGTGCGGCAGAATGCCCAATTTGTAGGACATCGGCATCTACTGGTGATCTACGATACATCTATGACCGTAACACTCAAAAACAAACGCTATAAAATATTTAAATCAACATGGAACATGAAATTTTGCATGAGCACATAATAAATGTATAAACTAAAAAGTTTATTTTTTTCCTGTAATTTCTTTAAATTGGGGGGATATTTGTCATTTTCGGCTAGGTCCTACTGTGGCGAACAGCTGATCGGCAATAAACAAAAACTCCAAATCCGAAACAAATTAAAAAAGAAAAACTATTTGTGAAAAAGCTACCAAGCCAGCGAAATCATATCTAAAAAGTATAGCAATCGATAATCTCTGCCGCAGCACTGCTCCCAGCTGAACTGGAAAACCAACTGGACGCATATATCTCTGTCGCTCTAACTGCATGCTTTTCCCATAAGGCTGTCTCTGTTTTTGCAGCTAGTCCAGCTCCAGTCTAATGTCATACGGCTCTTAGCAACCGGTTTTAGATTAAATCGTACGAATCTGACGATTTGCGAAAACCGAAGCAAGCCCTTTTGCGATTTGACGCTAAATTCCCGACTTATTGCGATTTGCGATAACTGGAGCCAGGCTGTATATGTGTTAACAGTACCGTTCGTTTGTTATATCATATGTCCCTATAACTATGTCCTTTGTAACTAAAGTTTAATGAGATAACAAGGATGACGGGGATAAAACAAGTAATACCTTCAAAATAGGACTTATTTATTTTACTATAAAAATTATATTCCTTACGATCCCTGTGAAAAAGGAATAACATAATAAACTCAAAACCAATACAAATATAATTATGTTTTTGAACACCCCACCACTGTCTTCAAACAGACTAAGCGTATTTTCGATGTTGTAGTTGCTTAATTTTTTCCCCACCCCACTGCCTTTGATTAACTCTAAAAAAAACTTGTCCTACTCCTCAGCTCATTGAGCAGTCAATGGCAACGTCTCCCACACTTCTGTTAAATGTAGCCAACATTTAGCATCAAATTGCTGAATGCGGCAGAATGATGCTGCATGCCCCGGGCTACGTTGCGAAGGGGTGCCGGTGCCGGTGCCGGTGCTGGTGTCGGTGCCTCTAATGGATATATGAATGCAACTGAGAAAACAGAAAGCTATTCCTGCTGCGGCTCCTGCTCCTGTTACTGTTAGGCAACGCCCAGCCAGCAGCCTGCACACAGCGCTTGGAACAACAAAGAGAGTGCCGCGCCTGCGGTTTTGCCAGAGTAGAGTCCCTGCCTCAGCCCCAACCGCCCGAGTGGCAAAAACAGGAACAGAGAAGAAGAGTCGACGACGTCGAGTCTATAATCTCGTTCGGTTAAGCGTCACGCATGCCACTCCCCTAAATTGATATGCCCGCCATGGCCAAACACCAGCAAACATCATCATCCAGCGGTCAGAAGAGCGTCATCAAAGCGTTCCCGTTCCTTGTCGTCATCGTCAATGCTGCTGGCTGCCTGGGCTGGCTGGCCTGGCTGTCTGCCTGTGGAGGAAGTGGCAGCAGCAGTGGCACCGAGTGGTGGTGGAAGTGTCGGCATGCGGAAAATCATCAAAGCGTTTGCACGGCGGCTTTTTGCCTTTCATTTCGGCATTTCAAAGAAATGTTCCGACATCTCTACCAGGCGAACAGAAACAGCCAGACCGACGATGAAGTGGTGTGTGCCAAAAAGTGAATGAAATCGAAATCGAAACGCGAGGCACACACACAGTACGATACACACGCCACACCGAACCACCAAACCGCCGAACCGAACCACCTCCGGTCTGCCGGCAGCGGCAGCGGCAGCTGGCGTATAAAATTGGCTGTGCCCCGATTTTATTCTAGGTGTTCACCTTTATTCCCATCCCATCCCATTCCCTCCCTCTCCCTCTCCCTCTCCCCTCTTCTACCACGCCGCAATGGGTGGCGAGGCGAGGCGCGGTGACAATACTGCAAAAGAAAAGGCGGAAAAGGCAGGCGCAAAGGGGGTTGAAGTTTAGCTAAGCGAAAAAAATGGTGCTACTACTAATAGTTCTACGTTGGTGTTAGTCTGCTTCTGGGTCTCTGGGTCTTGTTATTCTTGGGGTAGGTTTTCGGCAGATAGAAAACTGACTAAACAAAAAATTTGTGCATAATATACAAGTTAACACTCCTCTCTCTTTCTTGCATCAAATAAAACTCTCGTGAATTGAGTTTTTTCTACTTTAATTATTTTTTTTTACGTTTTTTTTCTGTCTACTTTTATAATTTTTTTCTTTGCTTTTTTCTGTCTACTTTTATAATTTTTTTTTACGTTTTTTGGTAATGCTTGCAAACATGTCGATTAAATACTTGAGTATGTATAATATTGAATAATGTGATTAAGTTCTAAATAAATTCTTGTGGTTATATGTTTAGATATTGTGGATATTTTAAATGTCTCTTTTCAGACCGAAACAAACTGCTTACTAGTGCATTTTTACGTATCGCCAATGAAAAAATTCGTTTGCCTGAAAAAACCGCGTGCACATTGTTTTCTACCTCTTTTTTATATGTATTTCAATTGATTAAATTAATATGGTTTGTGTCTATTATTTGATGCGCTTTTATGGATCGGATCGCTAATGAAAAATTCTACTGAAATAAACCGCGTGCACTATTCTAATGGTTAAGGTTATTGTTCTGTTTAAGAGTATGTACTGATTTATATATGCTGCGTCTCTATAAGATCGAAAAATATATGCTATGCTCACCGTGTGCATTATCTACGGATCGCTCAAGAGAAGATTCTCTGCAATAGCCGCGTCGTGCCTCACTTGTGAGCCTAAAATGTTCTGTTTGCTATTTGTGCAACTAACTGAGTAAATACTAGAGCAAATACTATTTGCATTTATCTATATGTATATATGTGTGGTTAGTATATATTTAGTTAGTTAGTATGTGTCTGTGTGTGAGCTGATTGGCTCAAAAGCATATACATACGTATATGCATGTGACTATAATCTAGTTAAATTAGTGCCGCTGTCATTGCCTTAGCAGGCGCTGAGCACTTTTCTTGATCAGATCCTTCCTAGGATTGGAATGGTTTTGGTGGCTTTTGCTGCACAGCAGTTTTGTTTCTTGCAATTTACAATTATCATTACGATTAGTATACCTTATATATGTGGCGGATATGGGGAATAAAGCCATTTATTATCTATGATGTGTTCTTCGTTTTGGGGATGCGTGTGTTTTTTGGGAGACATTTGAATCGCCCAGAGTTCAGTGTGGTTTGTGTGTAGGATGTAAGTATGCATGCGACTATTGAAAAATGTAGTAAAATTAGTGAATAAAATAATTGAGAAACGTTTCTATGGAAGCATGCGCATCGTGGGAATCGAGTTTGGGCGCGTGCAAAGTGTGCTAAGTATGCTAAGTGGACTATGGTAAAGGATATTATCAGTATTTCGCATTGCATTGCGCTATTCAACTCTACAGATTATTTTTAAGTACAATACCTTTTCAGGGGCCTTGCAGTGTAGGCGGTAAGTGGTGTTTGGTTACAGTGATTTGTTAGAGCCAGCTTCTGCTGGGTGTTTTTGGGTTTTGGGTTTTGGGTTTTTTTTTGTTTTTTTTTGGAATGGAAATATGTATGTATATTCAATTAGAGCGCCCGCAGCGCCCGAGTTAATTGTTCTCTTAATTAGACACACAGTCTATGCATAGTTAGTCCACACTGAGTGAATAGGGGGGAAAATCAAAATATCATTCTTTGCATTTCGATTTTGTGAGCTTTCTGTGGATATGGGGCGCTTGTTGTTTTTTTTTGTTTGTAGTTTCTTGAAGGGTCTCTTTATTATTTTGTTTGCTTTTTATTATAATAGTAATCGTAATTATTACCGGGTCTGTTCTGCATCTCGTTACGTTACCTTCCACAGATCAGCATCAGCGTTTCAGTTCGCGACTCTTTGCTCTTTTTCTGTCTGTTCTGTGTGGGGCAGGTATCGTTTACTTTACATTTTTATCATTTACACATGCAGCATTATATAGGTTCATATATATATGGTTTTACATTCATAGTTCATCATTTCTTTTAATTCATAATTTGTATTTTTATTTGTATTTTTATTTGTATTTGTAGCGCATATTACACAATGGCGCTATGTACATACATTCATAGTTTTTGGGGGTTTCTTCTTACCATTTTGTTTGTCATCGTTCCGCGTGTTCTCCCAATAAATTTAGATTGATTAATAGCTTCAATATATGTACTTTAAATATATATATATATATATGTATATCGGTTATATAATTCTCATAAATAATTGCATATAATATGTTTATGTTTAAAACACTTAAATTGCATAGTTTAATTATGTTGTTTTGCACAAAAAACCTTTAATAGGTATGCTCCATGTGTTGGAATGTGTGTGGTTTCTTGTCTTGGGTGTTTTGGATTTTGTTTTGGGTTTTGTTTCGTTTTGTTTTCGTGTGTATTATGTATATATCATTTTAGTTCAATTACAATTTTTCTTGTCACCACTTGTAGTTTAATTTAAATTTTAGTGGCCTCAGCCAGCATAATTTTTTGCTGGATTTTACCATTTTTTTGTTGCATTTTCTCAATTGTATTTTTCTTTTTTTCTTCTTGTTTTGCTTAATAACACAATCATTGCCAAGTGGCTAAATGGATAATATATATTTATGTATATATTTTTAAATATATTATATGTACTTTGTGGAATATATATATATATTTTGTTTGTAGCATATTGTATACACATCGATATTGTTAAATGTTTCACTTATCTGCTAATCGCCCCTCTTAATCAGATATTTTGTCACTTCTTCTTTACTTGTGTTTCCAAAAATGTATGAAAGCCTTTTAAATTTATTTATATATTTTTTGTTTTTTTTTACTAATTTAGTTGGATAGCTTAATGCTGATCTCAATGTTCCATATATATGCTGGAGATATCGGCGGCTATTATCGGATGTTGACTTCTGTGTATTTTGTATTTATTTGTATTTGTATACTATCTTCCGTTTTAACCAAACTCAAATTCATTGAAAATATATGTAAATATATATATATATATATATTAAGCACATCGAGATTTTTAGAGAATTGCGTCTATTTTTAGCCACTATTTCCGGTCATCTTAAATGTCCTGTATTTTTTCCCGTCTAATCTACTAAATAATCCCCTGGTTCGTCACCTGATCTTTCCTCTGGCGGAGAACAGGCCGACCTGTTGCCACTCACCCCGTAATCCCCATTAGCTATCCCGTTTGACGAGTAGAATCTCATTGTGTAGGCCTAAGACTAAGATCTGTCCGATTCGGTCCGAAGAGTCGCATTCCGTTTCAGTATAAATCGTTTATATCGTAGTCGTAGTTGTAGTCGCAATCGTAGGCGGTCCGTATCTGCCAGTCCGGAGTCCGAAGATGTGCGTATTTACAGCCCGTCCTAGTCCTAATCCTGGTCCTGTTCGTGGTCCTGGGTCTGTTGTCCGTGTGGCTGTTGTTGGTCAGGGTTACGTTTGTTTAGGAACTCGAACCATTTTCTGTTTGTCTGGTCAGTCGGTCGATGGTTTGGTTTGGTTTGGTTTGGGGCTTGTATTCTCCAACGCCCGCATTTCCTATAGGTCTCCCTGCTGTGGCCCACAAATCGACTCTGTCTCCGCGCCGAGGAAAGGACAAGTTCCAGGGGCTTATTTGTTCCTTTGGGTTGCTTCTACACTTGTGCTCCTCTGTGCGAGGAGATCGTTTCGGCTGATATCTGTTAGAGATCTCTCAGCTTCGCCTTTGTCTTATCGGATATAGTTAGGTAGTTAATATTTTTGTATATCTATGTTACACCATCAATGAAACTAGTTTTCGGTAATGATTCGATTTGCAATGTTTGTTGGGTGTGGGTTTGCGTGTAGATAGCCCTACATATTGGGCGTACTGATACTACACATCGAAACATGCATAAAGGTACGGTATAATGTTATACGTAGATCTAAATAGTTAATCCGAGAAATCCGTTTAAACATTAGTGTTTTTTAGTTGTTTTTTTTTCATTATATTATAGTAAGTTGTTAATTGTTATGTGTTATTTGTTATTTGTTATGTGTAAGTTCCGTTCAATAGTCTACGCATGGTTGTTGTTTTCATTCGTTAAGTTAATACATATTTAGATTATGGTTTTGGTTATGGTTATGGTTATGTTAAAATATACATCAATAATTTTGTCGTTACGTGTGTTCGACTACAATACGATAAGTTTTAGTACACTTATTTAATTTGATTCATCGAAGACGTTTTAAATTGAAATTGTCGTATCGTATTTGTAATTAACTCTGAAAAAACGTTGCTTCAAGTACTCGTAAATCAATCGAAAAACTCGCTACTAAATATTTTCTCTAAAACAGTAATTTGTAATGTAATTATTTCCTTTTTTCCCTTCTTCGCATATTTTGTTTTTGTTTTCGTTTTTGTTTTTGTTTTTTTCTACCACGTTAATAATTTTGCCATTTGCAAGCCCCTGGATGTTGGTCGGACTTGCCACAGTTATTGTAATATTGATTTCTCAGTTGCTTTTATTTGTAGTGTAGTGTCAGTTGTGTTCTAGTTTTAGTTTAAGTTATAGTTATAGTTATATGTTCAAACAAAGGAAATATGTTAACAACAAAAACGTTTTGCGTCGAGATAATAATTCTTGTATATACTATAACTTTAACTCTGTTCTTTTTGGTTTTGTTTGCTTCTCGCTTAAAGTTAGTTGAAATGTTTTGTTTCTGTTTCTTATCTTGAATTAGTACATGGAACTACTGTAACGCGTTTTCATTTAGTTTAAGTTCAACTTCTACATAAAACTCTTTAATTATGGTACTTCTTATTTAATCCATAGTCGATAATTTTTTTGAATATTTTTTCTGTGCTTCTTCGCAGCATTTGCATTACCTTCTCGATCTCCTGCTTGTTTTACTCGTATTGATTTTTTTGTTCTTTTTTTGTCTTTTTTTCTGATCGTTTGCCTCGAAGTCGGATATTTGCGTCTGATTTGATCGGTCCGGTTTCTTGTATCTTTGTGGCCATTCCCGGGGGTGTTTCGTGTAGCGTGTCATGCAGCTGATCGACTGCATAATACCGTGTGTCGCTGCATCTATATAATTCTCTTAGTTCGTTTACTGTTTGTCCGTTTGAATCGTTCAAAGGTCATGCCTGAGTGGGGAGTTTCTTGTGATGATACGAGTAGAAGTTTCTTAAGTTTTTTTTGTTTTTTTTTGCTTTTTTTATCATTTGTTTTTTTTTAATCAGTTTTTCTTGCGGAATCCAATGGCTTAACGGTTTCTTGCTGTCTTCAAAAAGCTTGTTATGTGGCACATACTCCCTAACCGCACCCAAGGCCCCGGCGAGTCGCCACCCCATCTGCGGACCAGTTTCTAGCTGCCCCAGTGGATGAGAGTAGATCATGAATTGAAAACTGGTCCGCCAAATGCAGCGGGAGACGAGACGCCGGGCACCCCGGTGCCTACTCGACTTGTTATTATCGTACATATATAGTTTATCGGTTAATTATACATGTGTATATATAGATACGTACATTCAACTGTGTGAGGGGGTAAAGAGTGAAGCTTTCTTAAACTAATACTTTTCGTTATAGACGACTTGATACATTGCACATGGTGTGGTAAAATAATAATCAATCCAATTCAATTTAGTTCATAATTCATAATTCATAATCCAATTCAGTTAGACACTCATTTGTTGGCTAGATAGACAATGACATTCACCGTATTGTATATGAATAATATATAATATATATTGTATACATATATATTTAGGTGTAATAAATAGCATATATAACATTGTATAATTAATTGTCATACACATCAATATGTTGTTGCGTCATGTTGTAAATAGATCTTTGTTAGGTACAAATTTTGCTCCACATCCACGTGGACATGGACATGGATATATATGTTTATGTTTCTGTTGCTGTTTCTGTTTCTGTATGTAGTGTTCCGTTTTGTGGGCCAGTGTTTTGTTTTCATTGTTTCATTGTAGTGTGTACAGTGTACAGTGTGGGATGTGTGTGTATGTCTTTGGGGCTTGTTGTTAGCGGCATATGTATACCATTTAGCTCGATTGTTTTCAGCTGGGTTTCTTTTGAATGATCAAGCACATCGCATATCGAATATCGAATAGAGTAAGTGGTTAATAAAGTGGTAAGTAAAATGCCCCGTAATTGAATCCAATGCTTAACACCTAGACATGTATGTATATATGCGCTAGTATATGTACGCTTGTAAATATTCTTGCATATATCAAATAATTTCTTCTGTATATATATATATATATATAGGTGCAATATAGGTAGTGACTAGCACCACGCATGGGGCCAGCGAACGGCTCTCTCCCCACCCCGGACGCACCCCGGTCGTGACGGGCTGGTGCACGCCCCGGAGCCGCGTATCGGCGGAGGCAAGCACCGCCCCCTCGTGCTCCATGCGCTAACGCGGTGCGATGTGGCCAACTCAAGAACCATGTAACGGATAGCGGATAACGGACAATGGGTAACCTATAACTTATAGCCTATATCCGAGAGATGTGCGTGTAGGAAACAACAGCTTAATAAAAGGCCGACTCCTATCCTTCCAAGTTTAGCCTTTTTCGAACCTTCCAAGTGCTCACACCAAATCATAAGGTCATACGGAAACGCAAAGTTCAAAGTTCTAACTACAACCAAAAAAGACCCCCGAAACGCTGCAACAATCATTTAACCTGAGGTTCCTTCCAACCCGATCCTATTCCGATCCTGATCCTGATCCTGATCCCGATCCCCTTCCCCATCCTGGATCCGGCTGACCTATTTCTTCGCCTGCTGCTGCTTGGCCGGCTGAGGCGACGATGTCTTCTGCTCAGCCGCCTTGGGTTGCTCCTTCCCCTTGGCTGCTGCTGCGGCCTTTGCACTGCTGGTGGGCGCCTCCTCCTCGGCCGCCTCCTGAGCCTTGTCCTCCTTGAGCGGCTCCTTGGTGTTGCTGCCGTTGCTAACGGTGGCGCCGGTGGTGCCGCTGCCCACAACGGGATCCTTGTCCAGCTCTCGCTTCTCCGCCGAAGTGTTGGCCGGCAGGGCCTTGAGGATGGCGTGCACCTCCTCGGCGACGGCCATCAGGACAAACTCGAACTGCTGCCGCGTGGCCACCACTCCGGCCCGCTGATCCCTCAGGTGCTCCAGGGTGGCGGCAATGTCGATCTCCCGCGCACCCTTGTTCATGCGTTCGAGTACCAGGTCCAGCAGGATGTAGGCCCCGGTCCGACCGGCTCCGGCACTGCCATGCACCACGATGGGGCAGGATCGACGACCCCGATAGGATTTGTTCACTTTGCTGAAAGGGAAATTCAAGACAGATATTCAAAAGGGTGGACAATCGATGAAAGTGTGAAGGGAATAGCCACCGTCTGAAGTCGAGCAGAGCCTTGGCCTGAGCAGGAACCCCCATTTGCGGCCACGAAAGGAAGTGGAACTGGGTGACGGTCCGGGTTTCGCTTGTGCGCAAATTCTTCAGGTAGAAAGAACGTACGAGGTAATCGTCACACCATATGTGCTCGCTAACTAGGTGAACCTGTGGAAGCATTAACCACCAGTTAGTACTCTTTGACAGGCTAAGGTTTTGCTCTTTTCGCCCACCTCATAGATGTGATAGACCTCGGCACCTTCTTCCGGCCAGTAGCGCGCACAGGCCACCTCTCCGTTCTCCTGCAGTCGGCATAGAGCCACAATGACAACGGCTCCCTGTTCCCAGATCATTTGCCAGAAGTGCGCCAGGGTCGATGGTAGTGGCCCCTGAGCAGCCACATAAGCGGGTGCCCGAGGATCATGATCGGTCTGAAAAGGCATATGATATATGGTATATGAGAGAAGTGGCAGCAAAGGTTCGGGGCTGAAGCACTCACAATCGTCGATGCATTCACATAGTCCAGACCCTCGGCATTGGCCAAATGATTGAGGACAACTCGTGAGTGATCGTACGGCAAGGGAGCTCCGGGTCGGTTCAGACCCACGCACTGCGACTGGGAGGCGGCTTCCCGAGCACTGGGCTCAGCCTCATACCGACACAATGCCTCCCATTCACGCTGCAGACGTCCCTTGTTCCGCAAGTGATCCTCCATGTAGGACTGCAAACAAAACAGAACAGAACAGAAGAGCCGTCAAATGAGGCATCTGAGGACAATGGCTAGGACATACCAGCACCATGTGTCCGGTAGAGATGTCCATATTCGTCAGGGCGGGCTCCTCGCTCCAGGACGAGGTGCTGGAGCGCGAGGACGGTGGTCTGCCCTCGTTCTCCTTGGTCAGCGATGTGATGCGTCCACCCTGGGCGGGTTCCGTGGCTGCACCACCCGCTGAGCCGCCACCGCCGCCACTGCCGCTCTTGCCGGCCATGCGGGCTCGGCACAGCTCCTGGTAGTCCTTGCTGCAGGTCTCCGACCCGGCCATGCCCGACTGCAGGCCGCCCAGCTTGTCGCGCTTCCGGTCGTGCCGCTTGATCAGGATCAGGGTGACAAAGATCACAATCACCGCAGCCGCCCCGGCTCCGGCGAACATGTAGGCCATGATGTGGGTGACATCCGGACCCTGTTCGTCCAGTTCTATGCGTGAGGCCGAAACACTCGGGTCCTGCAGATCCTTGACCTTGTCACCCACCCCGGCATGCAGCACATAGAAGCCGACGCGTCGCTGGATGTTGTTCTTGACGCCCCGG
Source organism: Drosophila helvetica (assembly GCA_963969585.1). NCBI lineage: Eukaryota > Metazoa > Arthropoda > Insecta > Diptera > Drosophilidae > Drosophila > Drosophila helvetica. The sequence continues at coordinate 11,448,274 of OZ018402.1, read as the reverse complement.
TTCTCGTTGATGATGCGTGCCACATCGCCGGCCGTCTTGCGCTCCGGATTGTCTGAGTTCACCCGGAAGCTGACTTCGTGTGGTTGAACGCTGAACAAGATTGGGGCGGACACGATCGGGTTGAAATATGGATTCGGTATCAAGATTCAAGGACAAGAAGAACTCACGTTAAATAAGAAAAGTATCCCTGCATGTGTAGTATCTGCGCCAGCTCATTCATTATGCGCTGCCCATCGTACCAACTGTCGATCCTGCAGAAAACATAAATAATTATATTTCATCAAGGATCAAAAGATCATTCTCTGAGAGGAGCAGCCCACTTACGGGTTCTTGACGAACACATGAGCATATTCAGTGTCTACGGTGTGCGGCGCATGGTCCTCGGCAGAGTGCTGCTCCTTGACGACCTTCTTCTTCTTGTGTGCCTCGTCCTCGTCGCTGCCCTTGATGTGTGCGGGCAGCACCTCCTTGTTCCCATCCAGCTTGTGCATCTTCTCCGTCTCCAGTTGGTTGCTCACTGCGACGTGATCCACGGGCCCCGGTGCCGGGGGTCCCAGCTGAGGGCCCGGCTTCTTCACGTCCAGCCGTTCGTGCCGTGCAAAGCCCAGCATGTTGGCCAGCAGCGTTTTCTTCAGAGCCCGCGGATCATCACCCTGCATGCCAGGATCTGCGTCCATGAGGAGGAGTCCTCCCTCCGTGTACAGCCGCTGGTTGTTGGAGCGAGGAGGGTAGCTGTTCGATGCCAGCATAGCCTCCTCCTCGATCGGCGTCAGGGAGTTGCGGAACAGACTCGAGTCGAAGGCCAGCCCCTGCTCCTGGGAGCCGATGTCGTTCGGACTCAGCTGGCTGAAGGCCGGCTGACGTCGCTTGGCCAAGTCGGGAACGAGATCAGCTTCAGCTGCCAGTTCGCCATGCCGAACAGTCAGCGGCTCCTGGGCCAGGCCCTGCTCCTCAGCGAGCTCCCGGAAGAAGGAACTCTTCGGCTGTCCCTCCTCTGCCACCTGTGAGGCGCGGACTGCGGGGGCGTATTGTCGTGCGCGCCCCCTGGTCCGCTTGAAGGGTGCAAAGTTGTCCGGAAAGTAGAGCTCGCTGGACTCGTTCACCTCTTCGGGCACGAAGACGGGAACTGGGACCTTGGCCTGCTGCTGTTGCTGCTGCTGCTGCTGCTTCTCCTTCTGCTGCTGCTGCTCGACCATGGCCTCCAGCTGGTCCATGGCATTGGGCTGAGGCTTGCGCTGATAGGGCTGCGGATCGGGCTCGGACTCGGCCAGTATCTGGTAGAGTTCCAGCCGTTGCTCCTGTTGCTCCGCCTTCCGATCCGCATCCTGCTCGTCCTGCAGCCTCAACTGCTGCTCGCGCTCAATGCGCTGCCGCTCGGTGTCCAGGAAGGCGTTCAGTATGCTCGGCGTCTCCACCTGAGCGCCCTGCCCATGCCCATGCCCATCCACATTGCCGAAGTGCTCGAGCTCCAGCGGATCGTGACGCAGTCTGCGACGGTCCTGCAGCTGCCGCTGGTGCTGCTGGTGCAGCATGCTCTCCAGGTAGCCATCATTCCCATCGGCATCCGGTGCCTGCTTCTTCCGCAGCCTCGGATAGAACTGCGCCAGACTCGGACTCGGCTGCTCGTAGTACTCGACATCGGTCTCCGGCTCGGGTGGTGTGAACCGCACATAGGCCATGGCGCTGGCCGGATCCCCGAACTCCGGGGGAACCGGCGCCAGGTTCGCGCACAGATTGGGAGGCAGCTGCTGTTGGCGCTGCAGCGAGAAGAGCGCTCCCTGGATGCGGCACTGCACGTACGGATGGTCCCAGCCTAAGCCGGCGCCCTGGAGCTCCTCCAGCATGGTGGCCAGCAGTCGAGACTGTTCCTCAGTGAGAGGTGTCCTATAAAGCCAACAGTCAATCGGTTAAGCAATACAATTATAGGGTAATTGGGAAGGTATCTGCTTACTTCTCAATGTCCTCAACATCGACGCCGGTGGTAGGGATGCACTTGCCAAAGATATTGTCTTGAAAAAGAAAAGAAGAGAAGAAAATCAAGGGGATTATAGAAATATTTAAATATTGAAATCATCTGTTGCACTGGGACTTCCCACATGCCATGGCATGGTTCCCTGGGATTGTAAGCACTTCCCCAGATTCCTATTTAACCAATTGGAAATGTTTTACATTCCGAAGTACGTGATTGTCATCTTTATTCTCAATATTAATAGGGCGTGTAACTGCATTAATTCCGCTCGTAATACAATGGAGATATGGAACCCCGCTGCAGGCTTTCCTTTGCCGCAGCGCCCTCCATCAGCACCTTTTGTTTTCATTGTGATTTACGACCATTTAAATGCATATCCTTGTATCCTTATATCCTTGTGGCTTGCTTGTCTCGTTCGTAATTTGCATAATGTAAATGCTTCTCCTGCGGACGGAACGGAACCGTGACTACAGCGATTCTGACTGCGCGACTGGGACTGCAGTCCGCATACACATACACATACACATACATGTACATACTCGTACGAGTAAGAGTACGCGTCCCCTAACCCTGTCCATCCCCCCTATTCAGGTCAACCATTTCTCTGCAATTTTCGCCATTTTTCGCAGGGGTTTTCCTGCTGCAGCTGCTTTTCCAATTGTTCTCGGGCTGTCGCTGCTGTCCCCCCAAAAACACTCGGCTTACATAAGTAATTGAGTGTGTTCTCGATAATGCACTGGCAGTCAACACACTCGCAGCTGGCAGTCCCGTCCCCCATCTCTGATACCTTCTACCCTTCCACCCTGCTACCCTTCTACCCTTTTACGCTTTGTCTTGGTGTCGTTTTGTGGCATCAGAGCACTGAAGAGCTCTGCAAATACGAATAATATGGCAGGAGCTAAAATTTAGCTCGACTTGGACTCCCTGCACTCCTTGCACGTTGACCCACCAAATGGTTAGAGTCTCGAGATGCATTTCGGCAAGAGTCAGGCAGTCAGGCAGTCAGTGTAATGCGAGTCGGAGTGAGGGGGGGAGTGGGAGTGGCAGTGCAAAAAGATTGCGAAAGGCAGCGGAAATCGACAGTGAAAACTAACGTTGTAAGTATTTGGGTTTCCAGCACTTAAAGCAATTGAGGCCAGAGCCCTAGACCTGTGTACTGCTATACGAGTATATGGAATATTAAGTTTCATGAATTTCAGTCATTTGACATACTACACTGTAAGAAAAATGGCATAGTAAAGCCACAGCCATATTTTAATTAAATATTTGGGTTTTCAATGCATAATTAACTAAATTAAATATCATATAAATCAATTTGATTTAAATATATAATATATGTAATGTGTAAATATAAATATTTAAATTTGTAGGAAATATATTTCATATAAATATTTAAGCATTGAAATATTTAAAATTTTTTAAAATTAACTTTCATGCTTTTGGAAATAATATTGAACAAATGTCAAAATGTAAAAAAAATTGAAATGTAATTAATATTCCACTCTCGAGGCAAATCGAATGGCATAAATGCTTAAATCCAAGTGTAACTAGTCGGGGCTCAGGGCTTTCCTTATCTGGTTATATATATGTACATATGTATGTGATTCTAGTTTTTGAAACCATTTGATAGCCTCATTTACCTCACTCTCAATTAAAATATTATATATTCATATTCATAGATATTCATAATAAAGTATCTTATTATTCGCTCATTTAAATAAGTTTCATTTCACCTAAAGCTCAACAAAATACGAGCACTGTGAGGGTTTCCTCCGAATAACTTTTATTCACTCAAATAAAAACCCTGAAACTTGATCCCTCATTTAACATTCCTAATGCCACGTATTTAGTGTATCTTCTCGCATCTGTACAAAGGTTCATTCTCACTCGCCCCACCCCCCGCAAAACTATCCTGATAATCCGCTTTTAGTTGGGCAAATTCAACTTCCACGAAGTTGATGTTGAGGCCATTGTACATGCCCACTGATAACCGCAATCTGGGGGCTTAAGTCCATCTTAACTGGGTGTTGGTCTTATCGCCTACTTACCATCATAGCAGACCTCGGAGCGCGGTATGCACAGCGTCCTAACAAACTGGCAGCCTGCAAAGAAAGGCACAAAAAAAGGGAGAAAGCACATGAAAGAGTTGTTCTTTGGGTGGGGGTAAAATGGTGAAAGAAAGGCGGCGAGACAGTGGGCGAGGGGAATTTCAGTTGAGACATAATGATGTGGTAAGAGCCAAATCAGCATTACGACGCTAAGCAGGCTCTTGCCACCACTCAGACCCAGACCCAGACCCAGGCCCCAAAAAAAGCCCAGACCCGACCCCAGGCACAGGTCCTGTCCAACTCAGGGCCTTCATTCATGCCCCATCCAGCTCACAATCTGGCATTCATGCCCCATTCCACCTCAGCTTCGGCATGAATTCCCCCTCCCCCTCCCCATCTTCGGCATTTTGTCGTTGCACGGTGTCATGTGCCGCTTGCTTGACTCTTGGCTAAATAAACGCTTTTTATGAGCTTGTCGCACATGACTAACACACAGCTGTAGCCCCAGAGCACCAGAGCACCAGCAGCAACATCCACAACAACTTGAACAACGTATTCCCTCCGTCGCCTCCTCCGAGAGCCGGAGACAACTACAAATTCCGTAGCCCCGAGGCAGGAAGGCAGCAGCAGCAACAGCATCAGCATCAGCAGGAGCAGCCATCCAGGCAGGCCATAAGGAGACCCCCAAAAATATCCTTCGTCGTCCTGCTGCCTCGTTGTGTGTGACGTCAACACCCGCATCGCAGCAGATTCGCAGGAATTTGCTACTGAAAAATTCACCTCCTCCAGTGGCATCATGTGTAACGCACGTCCGCCTCTTTAGACTGCTCCACCTCCACTCCACCTCCGCCTCCGCCTCCATTCCACGCCCCAATGGCGTCACTTTGGAACTTTGTTGTCAACAGTTTTCGTGGTCTTTGCCTGGCTTTAACTTTAGGGCTGACGACAGCGACAGCGACAGCATTTTCGACATTCGTTGGCCATTAATTAAGCCAAAGTAATTTCATTTTGGCCAGGCCACCAGGCCAGGCTGGCCACCACCCACCATTTGCCTCTCATTTTCCACCCACGGTCACGTTCCGACCGCTGTTTTCTTTTTAATTGCTGAATAATTGCAGTCACGACTACAACACCAAATGCAAAAAGAAAAACAGCAGCGAAAATTAATCTCTACGCGCCATGGGACATGGGTGGGAACTGGAACTGGACCTGGACCCTTTTTGAAGGCCCCAAAAATGAAGCAACTGCCAAGCAATGAGCGAAGAGTATGGTAAATATTCTAATGAATTCATCAGACAGCGGGAAAAAGAGCCGCCCAAGCGGATCCATTGCCATTTCTTGGCCAATTCCAGGCAGCCCCGTCAACACAGGGGAACGGCAGTCAGCAGTCAAGTGCCTACATTGTTTGGCCGTATGACACAGTGTCGGCCATTTTATAGAGTTCTCCTCTTCCTTTCAGCATTGTCGGGTCGACAGATTGAAGTGCACTCCATGTCCGGGGCAAGTACTATAAACATCCATTTGTGTCTCCCTCTTGTGGCTCTTGGAAAAGCCGTCAATAAATGTGAGGAAGGCATCCATCTGTCTATTTATCAATAGGCCAGACCCACTTGGGACGTGACCTGCCTACCAAAAGATGAACAGTTTGCCACAGTGCAAAAATAGAAACTAATTAAATGAGTGCTCGACCAGAGGCAAGGGCAATTTCGTGGCAAGTGCGCGGTCTAATTGCAAGTGCAACAAAGGTGGGCCTGGCCATCACCGTCCCTCTCAACAATGTCGCTTTAAGAGACCAATCAAGGCCTGGGATCCAGGGCCTGAAAGGGTCTCCGTCCCCCCATTCTCATAAATATGCGGCCTCATGGCCCCTGTCCAGGGTATAGTACGGGCATTGTTTTTTTTCATTCTGGTTTTTCTGATTTTCTGTTTCTCCCTTTGCCCCAACGGCTGGATGATGATAAGGCCGCACGGCGTATGCGCAATATGCACAATACGTTCCACATCCGTAGGCCATTTTGACGCCCTCACAGGCCAGTTTCAGGACCAGGTGCATGTGAATCGAGGCTAAAAGCTTTAACGGCAACAGTATCCTTGTCGGTTCAACTATCGGACTGCCTGTCTGTCTAGCTATTTCTTTCTGCTCTCCCGGTGATGCGGCTATTATTTATGGAGGGTTCGATTTGCCCCGCACATCAAGAGTGAAGTATTCGATTTGCCCCCACACATCATGCGGGTGAAACGTTCGATTGCATCCGGATTGAAAGGGACCTGGGAGATCCGCAAAAGAAATTGCAAACTGGAAATGCATTCATCGGTCTGGTCTGGCCAGTCAACAAATCAAAATCTCCGATGTCAGTCGGGGCAATCGTTCTATTGTGGTCACGATTGATTGATAAGTTTTGCGGTTGAATCCTTGGAGCCTGCCTGCATGTACGAGCACCTCTAGAGAATGGGCAGGGCGGGGCGGGAAATCGTATTTCATTTTCTAAGCATAAATTATGCCACAGGTCGAGGAGGAGGCAGCTCGGCAAACAGACAGAGAGAAGAGGGAGAGAGCGACGCAACAATTTAATAAATTTTCCGCCTCCAGGCGAAATTGAAAATTCCAAACGCACCACCCAGCCACTCCTGGTGGCCGCCTGCCTCCTTCTCCACTCCTGTGTGGTTGCCCCCGTATTTTGATTGATGTCCACAGCTTCACATAGTTAAAAGGAAGCTGCTGCTGCTCCTCCGCAAAAGCAGGACAGAACCTTCTGGGAGGATGGAATGGAATGGAATCTTTCCTCAGCTGTTTGCTCTGAGAATGTCGCCTCACCTTGGTACAGTGTCCCAGGTCCTGCTTCTGTTTGCTTATGGGTCAGGGCATTACTTTCTCTTTCTGGTTTTTCCTTTAAAGAAACCCAGATTTTCATTTCATAACAACATATTTTTTGTTGTTCGTCCGGCCACGACACGGCGCGTGTGTCTCGTACAACGTGTGGTATGTGTAATGCTCGGCGAATGGGCGTCGAAAGCCCGCCGACATCTTTAATGACAGTAACGAATGTCCACACTCAGATTACGTGTGTGGTGTGCTGTGGTGTGACAGGGTGGTTGGGTGGTTGGGCGGTTGGGCGATTGGTCTGGTGGGCCATCAGCAACTTTCCTTCCCGTAAAAGTATGCAAACAATCATTTTATGGGACAGTTTGAGTGGTGCGACGCGAGTAGTATTCCCCAGATACTTATGCTCGTAGCGCAGCTTGTTGGGCATTCTATAAAAATAATAAAAACTCGTACATATTAAATGTATGAGAATGATATATTCTCTTGGGATGGCCATAAAATCTGCTCTAATTGAAAAACTGGAAGCTGTTCATATACGGACGTACATATAAGAATTAAATTACTTATTTCTCGACATAGGAAATTGTTTTTTCATTAAAAAATACTGAGAAAACTCTTTCCCAAAAGGCTTTGAACAATATATGCAAGTATTAGTAGGAAAAGTGAATCATGGAGGCTGAAAAATATTATATTAAAGGTTAAACAAAGTTGAAAGCCAAAATGGGGTCACGTCACGGAAAAGCCCCTTGAAGAGAAAAAGAAAATAATTAAGAAAGTACATTCTCATATTTCATATTAAAATGTTTTCAAAACTTTTGATCTTGAATCTTTTAAAAAATTATTAAAATTAAAAAAAATATATATATACATATATAAAGTAACGAGCAGACTCGTACGATAAAGGATGAAAGAAAGGACATTGCAACACTCGTGTTACAGACGCCCCTCGGGCCACAAATATTCAATGGAACGCGTTGACAGTACGTGTCAATTCTGGGTCAAACAAACTGTCAGAAGGAGGGGGCGGAAGGCACAAAGAAAATAAATAATAACAAAGGACATTAATCACGACAAAGACATGGAAAAAGACAGTAGGCGACAGGAGAGGAGCGGAGTGGAGAAGGCCTGTGGCAAAGCCAACATGATGCAAGTGTTCCTTCCTTCGCGCAGCTCTCGTTAAAGGGCAGCACAACAAGTACACAAAAGGCAGAGGCAGAGCCAGGGATGGGGCACGGCTCTCCCATATCCTCCCTGCATATCCCGTCAGGCAGTGCCAGGCAGCCTTGATGCCTGTTTATGCCTTAAAGTCGCTCTGCTCCTGTCGCCGCTTTCGCCTACTTGACTTGCTAAGCGTTTAATGCTCTGCCACACACACACGCACCGCGCCGCACCGCGCAGCGCCGTGCCACACCGCGTTACGCCGCGTTACGCCGCTCAAGGCAAACAAAACAACGCCAGGGATAAGCCTTCTGCCTGCGTAATGGTGGATGCAGTGCCCCCACCCTGCCCTGCCAGAATGTGTCCCCCATGCAACTGTGTGTGTGCTTCTATGGCGGCTTAGTTGCAGCTGCTGCAAAAGTTGTCGCTGGCTTGGCAGCTTTATTAAGTGTAAATAAGCGGCGGCATTTCACAGCAACTGAGAAGCTGCTGTGCCGCCAACTTTTTGCTAGCCACATTCCTTTTGAGTGGAGCATTCCACGTCAACCCCCACCGCCCCCAACCCATTCGAAATGGGACTAGCTTCCACCTACTTTCGGCACTGGGACAACGACATCCCAGCCATCACCTCCACCTCCACTCGGAACGGCAAAGGACATCCTCGCTTCCTTTTCCAACATGTTGCTGTGCAGTTTTTTTTTTCATTTTTCCATTTGGGTTTCTGTCTCTGTCTCTGTGGCTGTAGCTGTATCTGTATCTATATCTGTGCCGCTGCCGGCTCCTTGATTTATGCCAACTCATTTTATTCATAAATTTTAAACACGTTTGACGTAGTCGATGGGGGTCGGGGGTCGGGAGGTGGTCCCTCTTCTGTCCCACTGTGCGGGTTCGTTGATTTATCTAGCCACATTTCTAAACAAATATTTTTAGCCCCCGCACTCTGTCCTCCCCTGCACCACTCCCACAGCTCCACTGCCAGCTCCATCGCCGTTCCCACCCACCGTGACCCACACAAATTCGGCACGCAATTAGGCGGCCCTGGTTTTTCTCTCTCTCTCTCTCTCTCTCTCACTCGACACCAAATGAACGTCCAGCATAAATATAAACTTTTTATGGCAGCCACTTTGAGTCGCTTCCTTCTCCTTGCAAAAAGCACTAATAAATTGAGTGCCAGTTCTGGCCAGACCCACATCCACACCCACACCCAGACCAGGTCCTGGTCCAGGTCCAGGGCCAAGCCAGCACGAGGAAGATAAACAGCCTGACAAATGCTCAGAGCAGCAGCCACAACGAGAGAAATGAGTAGGAGTCGTGGACATATGACTAACTCATGTGGCCGCCCCACAACTATGGTTAAGCGAAACTGTTTATTTGCTGGGATGGTTCATCAAACAACAAACAGCTGGATGTCTGGCATTTTTCAGATAAATGTCAAGTGGCTTCAGGAACAAATCTGTAACAAAAGGCATTTAAAATATGAGCAACCATCCAAGGGAAACTAAAGTGTCCTGCAGGTACACAATGAAAAGAATCTGTAAGAAACTTAGGAACAATGGAACAGTGTAAGCATAAGAAAAGAGATTTATATTTTAATTTTCCATCATTACTTTTAAGCAGAAAAATGAACAGGAAATTCTGAAAGCTCTAAAGTATATATACCAATAAAATCCAACGTTAAATCTAAATTGGAAAACTGAGAATGAAGAGTGGCAGTTCTCCATTATACCCATCACACAACACATAAATAAATTCATTCATTCATTATCCACTGTCACTGCAGTTGATGAATTCCCTGGCCTGTCGCCATGGCCAACAGAAATTTCTAACGAACTTTGGCTGTCTAATTACCAGGTCTCTGCAGCTCCTGGTCATCTGCTGCTAGACTGAAAGATTTTCATTTCCTTTGTGAAACGAAACGAACCCCCAGTCCGGGTCGGAGTCGGATTCGGACTCTGGGATCCGGGTGTCCGCATTGCACATCAATTTTGCATTCATTCACAAAGTTCCTTGAATCACCGGCCCCTCCCCTCCTGCCCACTCTCTGGTGCTCTCTTTGTGTGCGATTTATTAGAAATTCCGTTTCGAAAGTGACCTGAAATGGACCTGCACCAAGGACTTCCTTTGCAAACGAATCTGCCCCAAAAATGAAATTGAATCGTGGGATAAGCAGGACCTGCAGTAGGAGCCGCATCCGGAGGCGGAGGCGGAGGCGGATGCTGCGCAATCGAAAACGCATTTGATGCGAAATCGCAATAAAAATTTCAAATATGATGCCTGATTGCAGGTGCCCCAGGCGTAGCAATACCAGAGGTTGCCTCCGAAGAGGAGACTCCCCGAGGCTTGCATTGCATTTTGCCAGTCAGCAAATAGACCCAGAGCAGGGTCCTGCTAATACCTGCTGCACCTGCATTCATACCAGCTATCCATTGCATAAGCAGGATCAATCAGAGCCCCCCTCTCCGCGCTCTATGCAAATCCCCCTAGCAATTGGCTTTATACGAAACTCAGACCATTTTGTGCACAGAAAATAAAATAAACGTTTGAACGCCCACAATCGTCGGTGTGGGAGTGGCTTTGGCCGTAGGACGTGGCTGTAGCTGTGGCTGTGGCTGTGGGCGTCATTGAAGGCTGGGATCCAACAAATTTACGATGCGCCCAAATTGATTTAATTAAATGCAAATAAGTCTCGCATTTGTTGTCGCCACTTCGCGCTTCAATGGCTTTAATCTGCAATTACTTTTCCAATCTACCATAAAAGAATACGCACAGATCCTGATTGCTTATTACGTTGGGCACACATTTTTCACCATTTAATATCCACTTTCCACTTTCCCCTTCGTTTCTGCCTTGATTTTCATGAATGTTTAGGCAGCTTTTAATTTGCGCTCATTAATGGAGGGCAGGGCGATAGACCCACTCCCTCCCCCACCGCCACCCATCATCGGTACTCCTCGTTCATGAATTTTCATTAATTTGTGCTTTTGTTGTTTGTGTTGTTGTTTTCCAGGGCATGAAAAATTCATTAGATTTTTTGCATAAATTATGGCCATACCGTAGTCGAGTCAACAAGGAAGGAAAAGGAAAACAACTGCAAAGTGCTCGACAAACTTTCGCTCAAACAATGCGGGGGGATGGGGCAGTGCGATAGAATCAGAATCGGCCAAGTTTTATCATTGAACTGCCGGAATACTTTTGGCCAAATATTTGACGCTCTAGTTTTGAGAGCTTCTACCTTGCTCAAACACAAACCGAAAAACATTTAAAGTTTTTAGGTGCTTTCTAGTTTGCACCTTTTTTCGAACGATCCCCGGAGACCATTTAATGTGGTTCAGGCATTTTAGCATTTAGCAGAATGTCTAACAAAATGCTACAGAATGTTCCTGTTCCTTGCGGAATACGAGGAATTTAAGCATGAATAAATTGACTCATACAGAACTTTTTAAATTAAGTTTAATTTCCTTGGGTGTGCAATTTTGTGCCTGGAGAACATTAATTAAAGAGAAAGTTCTAGTTTGAAAAGGCATCTAGCCTCTAACTTTTTATAGCAGTAGCTAAAACGTTCTCCTGTGACGATTTGAAGATGATAAAAACATAAACAAAAGTAACAAAAACAACTGATATTTAAATTCTATAGTTTGTGAAGGTATGAGCTACTATTGTGCCATGTGATGTTTTTATTGGTATAATTTAATGTATTATATTACTTTATAATCGAATCAAATCTGAGCCTCTAATAGCAGATTTTATACAAGTCTCGTGACACTCCAATTCCTTTAGTTCTTTAAACTAAGCCGTTAAGTTAAGTTTGTCGCTTGTTGATTAGAAGCTAATGGCAAATGTTGAACATAATTATGATTATGACCGATTGAATGATCCATCTGTAAATAGTTACACCTCTCTCGAGAGATATTATATATGTATGTAGCTCGTAGCTCCGAATGCCAACATTTTTGGCAGAAATTAACTTTTTTTTTATGAGTTATGTTAAATTTATATTTAGTCAGTGAACTGGCTGTTTAATTCCGAATTCTCTTTTTCTCGCTTTAAGAATTATAAGAATTTTTAAGAATTATAAGAAAGCAGAATCAGCAATATCGAGGTCCAGCGTCTGTTGCTTAAGGGAACGAAGAGAATGATAGTATGTATTACATACATAGTATGTATTACATGCATATATGTACATATGTATACATTTTCGGTGGCTCTTGTCCGGGGTATATTAGTATAGGTATCGCCACTACGAGTTAGGAGCCCTTATATTTTAAAGGCATAATGCCGTAAAGAGAAGCGAAGCCTTCGTTGTAGGACCATACCTAGGAATGAACTACTATTGTGGCTTGTGCTGTTTTTATTAGTTCATTATACATCCATTTATATACGCTGAAACCAATTAAAATTATAATCGTCAAAGCTCTCTGTTGAATAATTTTTGTTGTTGAAACTATGAATAAAAATTATGCAACTGAACTAGAAAACATTTAGTAACTCAGATTTCAACCATTTTTAAAGTGGTTTGTAAATTGTAAATTAATTAGAGTTTCTTTATTTCAAACCCCATTTAAATTGGTGATGGATTGCATCCACCCCACAGCCTGAATTTAATTTAAACAGCATCTAAAAGCAATTAAATTTTTCAACCAACCCCTTTTTAAATTCGGTAAATTTATGCACAATTTTAATGTAACAAAAGTCCAACCCTTTTTTAATGGAGTATATTAATTTAAATAATCCATATTGGATAATGTATGAGCAGGCATAATGGCCGCTGCTGTTTGGCCATTAAGCGGTTCTAATTGTTTTATTTTCGACCTTAATATGTTTTCGACCAAGTTCGAATCAATTACGACCGCAGCCGCAAAGTATGCAACGCAGGTGGAGAAATTAATTTCTCTTTCGCTGGCCTGGGCCGATAACTCAAATCATTAGCTCAAAAGGTCACTCAACATGGCTCGTTGTGTGTGTGTGCTGTGTGTGTGTGAGTGTGTGTGCTATGTGTGTGTATTAAGGACAAATTAGGGGAGGCCCAATGGAGCGTGATTATACCAGGCAAAATACTTGTATACCAAACACATAAATACACATTTTGTGTTCCTGCCTGGGTGCATGGGGGGGGGGAGGCGTATTTATTTGCGTATGCGTAACACATAAAAATCCAGTTCTTATTAAATTTCCGCACGCCTACACATGTCCTAGGCCTTGGGGCATGCTGGCCTGGCATTCAGGAGTCTTATGATTCCTGGAGAGGGTAAACACACATCCTACCAGCTCCCCCTCCCACCCCCTACCATTCTGGAAGGCAGAGCAGCTGCTGCCTCCCATGGCCGTGCTCTATACTCTGTCGGGGGCTGGTTTCCTGGCATTTGCTCAATGAATTTTGCATGTTTTTTTGTCGGCCCCAGAGCAGCCCGGCCTGGCCCAGGCATATCTGTGTTTTTTACACTTGCCGCAAGCAAAGCACTCTCCTTCGGTCCTGCCCCACACAGATACACACTCGCCCACACCCACGCACACTGCCTGACATTTGGTTTCCTATTTGCCCACACCCCGGTCCCCTGACCCCGGACCCGGGATCACGGAGCAGCCTTTGTTACACCTTGCAGGCCAAGTAAACAATATTAACATTAAATTAACATTTATTTGCTTTTTGGCAAAGGTTTCTCTGGCCTCCTGCTCCTGCTCCTGCTCCTATTTCTGTGTCAAATAAATACATTTACATACATTACGCAACATATGAATGGTTTCTGGTAGTTTTTGTCCCATTTAAATGGTCTAATGGAAACCCCGGCCCCAGCCCCAGCCCCGGCCCCGTCCCGGCCAAAGGCGACCGAATAAAACACCACAAAAATGGCATTGTAACTTCAAAAGCCAGAGCCGAAAACAAAGTGCCAACAAAGTAATTGTTGGGATTTGGCTTGCGGCTGCCACTGTGGTGGGGCATGAGGCCACACCCATTTTCCATATGCGGAAATAATAATTCGAAAAAAAAACAGAGGGAAGCAGGAGAAGCGTAGGGAATAGCAACCAGTTGCCCAGCCATTTTCCTCTTTTCCTTTTATACGTTTTATTTTGTACTTTTGAGTGTGTCTGTGCTGTGTGTTCTTTTGAACGATTTTACGCATATTTTCACTCAAATATAACATTTGCCATATATGTCGAGCCCAATGCCGAAATATTTACGATGCCACGTTAATTTTTACGACACTCTCTCACTGCCAATTTGGTTGCCTCTCCAGATGTCGATGCCCGCCGCCAGACAACGATTCCGATGCCCATTACCCACACGGGGCAGCCAGGGAGTGACTGTTTTGAGGTCCGAAGGGAAGAAGAAGGACAGCTGGCATGGCAGCAGATAGAAGCAGGAGCCTAATACATCCATTAAACTTGTTTAAAAGTGTCGTAGAACAGGCTTACAAGAAATCCTCTTCATGCAATATAGGGGATTATGGTTCAAATTAATGATATTCTGTATTACGAATTACAGAAAATAGCAGACGAAATACAATTTAGAGAGGAATGTACAAAAGGTATGCAAACGTTAATATCCTTATTTGCTATAGCAACTTGTTTCATAGGAATGCAAAACACTTGAAAGGAATATAAAACGATTATGCAATAATCGATATTTCAACCTCTTTCTCTGTAGCCTCATATTTTACACTCTCATTAAAATAGATTGGAATCAAATTGTTCATTTTATTAATATTTCCATTGCTCACTTTGTGTGGCCTCAATTAAGTACAATTTATTTGAGAGCCCCCCTTTAATTTATTATTATTATTTGTACACAGCATATTCGCATTTATACTGGGTACCACCTCGTCGGGGACATTCATTATGTCTGCCGCTTTTATTGCTATTATTTATTTGGTTATTGTATATTTTGATGTGCCTGAATCTTAACGATGATTACGGTTATTATTCATTAGCCAGGCTTTTGTCATTCGCCCAGCTGCTCCTTTCTGTCTTTTGCTTTCGTCATTATCTGCAATTTTTGCTGCCACTCGGGCGGGTCCTTGATGGTGGGAGGGGGACTGCTGGTGGGAGTGGGAGTGGGCGTGTCTGGAAATGGTTCATTGCCCATTCAATATCTTTACTTCTGCTCGATTGCTTATCTTTAAATGGGGCACAGTTGGCTGGCAAGGATGGACCCAGGACAGGACAGCACCTCTTCTGTCCCTCATTGTTCCTTTGGCCTGAGAATGGCAGGGGCAGGGACAGCACAGGTGGGCGTAACCGCACACATATAGAATACTTCACTCGTATATAGTAGATGATGTGTGTGCCCCATTGTCTGAGTTTTATCTCTTAATTACATCTTCATCTAGCCATTGAAGGCCTTTCACAACGGAAAAGTTTAATTAACTTGCCTCAAGTATTGATGGAAGACAGCAGACAGCAGGCAGTAGGCAGTAGGCAGCCAGGCCATCATGTGCACCAATAACCACATAATTGAATTTATCCTGGAAATGGCCACCACACACGACAGAGACGAGGCCACAAATTGTTGCCCTGAATGGACTAGAGAGCCGACATGTTATGGCAGCACACAAAATACATTTTACGAGGCAATACTTTTCGTCAGCTGAATATTTCAAATATCAATTGAATTATACAAATTTACTTTTCATTTATTTTGTGGGAATTTAATAATTCGAATTATTTTTGTTTACAAAAATGTTCAAAGTAGATGAAAGAATTTTATATTTATTTTTTTTTAGGATCTAAAACCTTTCTTTGAACATTTGTGAGAGCGCAAAGAATTTCTGCAAATACAAATTCAGGAAAAAACATTTAAGCTCTCCTTTGTGGCCCTCACATTTTACTCTTATTTGCATTCAGATATTTGAGAAATTTTCTTCCGTTCAAGTAGACCCTTCCTGGGAAATATTTGCCGCAAATTAAGCAACAAATTGCCATCCAAGACTGTGGCTTTTCAACTTTTCCTGGTCAAATCCACTCTGGGGAAACTTAAACTGAAAAATGGCATAAATCTTTTTCCTTCCTAATGGCAACGGGAAAATGACGGGGGGCGGAAGCGCACCAACATGCAACAGTAGCTGCCACAACAGATACTGAGTGCGTCCTTAAGCCCCAAACAGAAACTTGGATACTTTATGGTGCGTTTTGAGCCCGAAAGGTACATAGACACAGAATGCGTTTTGAGCCTTCTGGCTGTAATTGCGGCGCTTAAGACGCTCTCAGAATGGCAGGAAAGTTTTCGGGGCTTTGCTGCTGAGGTATTTTCCCCTACTTTCTCTGTACATTCGGTACATTTTCCTCGAAAATTGAGCGCGCAATCAGTTGACAAGCCGAAAAGTAATAGGGCGGCACCCAACCGAGCGCCCTTACAAAAGTTTTGGAAGCACTCGAGTGCAAGGAAGAAGTCCTCTTTGTGCTGTTCTTCGATTATGTCGGCAATATGTTTACGTTAACAATGCAACGAGCAGCTCCTGCCACACCCCACTTGCAACCCTCAGTCCTCCTTATGAACAGACAGCAATTTGTTCCAAATGACTGGAGCGTGGCGCAAATTAAGTGCATTTTCATTAGTTGCAAGTTGTTTGCCTGGGCCCCGCACCATTTGATAAATTAAATTGCCGTCGGGAAAGCGGCAAGTGGCGGAGGCGACTCCGGATTCGCATTAAAGCCAGAAGCAGGAGCTGGAATCAAAGGGGAGCCCTGAAACAGAAGCGCCTCAAATGGCCAAGCAGCAATTATTTTTCCGGCTCACATTCGCGATAAGAGTTTTCCCAAAACCAACTATCATTTGCGCCACTCAACGCAGTCATCCATCCATTATGCCTTTGGCCATGGGCAAAACTTATTTGTTGCAAGCACAGGAAAAAAAACCACACAGTTGGAAGTTGCAACCAGGATGTGCCAGTTCAGATTGGATTGGCCCAGAGATCAACAGAGCACAGCTCAGGGATTGCAAGTGGCAAGAAAAAATATGAAAAAAACATGGATAGGTGGAGAGAGATTCACAGAGAGATTTTTTCTGGCAGAAGAGATTTTTGGGGCTTTAGCCAAAAACAAGCAAAGTGCAGTCCCAAAAGAATTATTAAAACAGCAAAATTCGAGAAAATTCCTCCGGTGGTTTTTGTTCGAGACGCATTCTCCGAGGAATCTGAAGTTTTCACTTGCAAAAAAAATGCAAACAAAAAAGGTGATGGGTACACAAGATTTTGAATTTAAGGCGTTAGGTTTTTGAGAATTTTAAGAGCTAAATTTCACTGAAAATTGAGCGGAAAATTGCACACCAGGAGAAATGCAATCAGGAGAAATGCAATACATCGGAATTGGTTAGACCTTTCTGGCGCGGATTAGCATCCCAGCCACAGCCACAGCCAGAGCCAGAGCAGCTCTAACCCTAACCCTCTGTCCATTTACATTGTAGATACTCGGTACCGATGCACAATTGTGGTTTCGGTTTCATGGCGTATACGCAACGTGACAGGGGCAGGGGCAGGGGCTGGGGCTGGGGCTCTACATGGGAATTGCATTAGCACTGAATATATTTAAAAAGTTTTCAATGTCCGGCCTTTCAGCAGTCCGACAGCCAACTAATTAATAATGCATTCGCGTCTGATTTGAAAATGTGAAAATGCGCGAAAATGTAAAATCCAATTCGTTGCATAAAGGCAAAGCGGGGGACGGGCTCTGGTTCTGGTTCTGCCTCAGGCTTTGCATATGACCGAGATAGAGATTTTCATTTGCAGAAAATGCTGAAAATACTGCGCAATATATGAAAATTGTGCTGTCCATCTCTTTTGTTAGCTGCCCTTTCAGTGAGTGCAAATATTTGTTTTACAAATGAAATTAATAGAAATGCAGCAACAGCAGAGACAGCAACGACAGCGAGCAGATAAAGTTCCGCCATTCCGCCATTGGGCGGAACTGTCCTCGAACGTCAGTTTAATGAAGTTGTTTTTGCCAGTCTCTGATCCTGTCATGCCTCATGCCTGCTGGCGGGCAAAGGTCAATGTGTGAGACTGTTGCATGCAACAGGGATCCCCACCGCACACAAGGGACTCCAGCTACAGCCACGACAGCTCCTCCTCGTGCTGGAGCTGTTAATTAAATTTTATTGTGCAGCCATCAAAAGTTGCACAACAGCACCAACAGGACCAGGGCAGGAGCCATGGAGCCACGGAGCCATGGAGCCATGGTGCGGTGTGGAGTGTAGTGTCGAGCAGCAGCAGGAGCAGGAGCAGGCTGCCATGAAATGTATGCAGCCAAGCAGCGGAGCGGACTGAAGCGGACTAGAGCGGAGCGGAGCATCAGCTGCTGCTAATGATGATGTTGCTTGTGCTGGTGGCGCCTCCCGCCTGTCAGCTAATTTATACATACATACATGACACGGCCAACAACAATGTCGCCCATTGTCAGGAGCAGTCATCTGCACTGCCAGAACATTTATCTGTTTGCCGGTTTGTGTGTGTACTCGTACTCGTACTGGTACTCGTCTGTAAGGCAGACACCTGCAGGATGGATGCAGGACGCAGGACGCAGGACGCAGGACGTGTGGGCGGAGCTAAAGCAGCCGCACCAGTTGCAATCAATAAATCCCAGGACCTAGCTCCTGTTGATATTTGCGCAAGGCTGTGCATAAATGGATGTGCAGAGCAGAGCAGAGCACACCTCCCGCCCCTTCTCTCGCTCCCTTCGTGGCTAACTTTGCATGTGGGCTGATTGCTGACGTGCATGAAGCGAAAGCTGCAAATTTGCATGGGCAGAAGCCTCTAGTAGGAGTGGGAGTGGGAGGGGCAGTGGCAGTGGGAGAGGCAGCGACAACCAACAAAAGCAATGCCGTTGCCACAGCAGCAACTAGTTGTTGTCATGGCAGCGGGATGCTGTACCCTGCCCGGGATCCGGATATGAGCTGGGTGCACCTACACCTACGCCAGGACAGAAGCTTCGAGGGTGCACCGAGGCCTGGATGTGAGCTGTGAGGGTGTTTCAAGCCAGGATACGAGCTGCGGGACTGTACCCTGACCAGGATACGAGCTGCGAGGCTGCGAGGTTGCGAAGCTGGCCAGGATACGAGCTGTGAAATGGTGTGCCGTACTGTACTGCAGCCTGACCAGGATACAAGCTGTGAGTCCTGGGCCAGCGGCAGCTGCCACCACCCACACCACAGCCCACTCAACGTGGGTCCTTGCGGAGCTTAAACCAGCTGCTGATGCCCCCGCTGCCGCCATGAATACGTAAGGAACTTGCAACGATGAATATGATAAGCTGGAAAATGCTCAACCAAAGCACGACTTGAGGCATAAGGGGAAAATCTGGCAGCTTTCGGTAGACTGAAATTTATGCGTGCATGAAATAATTATGAAAATTGAATATATGGAAATTACTTAAATGGAAACCAAGAGACACACAATCAGATTATGCCAGCGGCGATGCAATGCAATAAATACATAATGTATGCATGTGTGTGTGTATGCGTGTGTATGGAAGCTATGTGAAAAAACAAACCGATATACTATACACGAATTTATATGGAAATCCAATTTTGCAATCAATGAAATTAATATAATATATTTATTCATTTATATGTCTTCTTATTCATGAGCAGTCAAATATGCAATTGGTTTTCCCGCTCGGTTGGTTTTTATTTGAATGTGTCGGCAGGTTCAGAATGTGAGACAAAAAGTTGTCAAAAGATTAACAATTTAAGGCTTAAAAGAGCAAACGAGGGTCAGAGGAGAGAGTTTGTTTATTGATTGAAACAGTGGTCTTCCATCAAGCTTTTTGTGTCGCAAAATAATGGAGAATGAAGAATGAAGAATAATGAGAAAAGGGCTGGAAAGGGCCGATACTTAACCCCGAAAGATGGCGGTAAAACTATATTTATCTATAAGTGAAAAGTTCAATTAAATTCTATATTAAAGCTAGCTATAAAATGTACATAAATGAATACGAACAGCTTATCGGCAGATTGAAATGTGAAAATAAATTTGATTTTACACTTTCTCTTATTTAGATGTAGAAAGAGTTGCAGCAGAAAACATTACCTTGCTACATTCCTTCTACCAGAATATAAAATGAAGAGTGAGCGAGAAAAAACAATCAGAAATTTTCGGATCTGACGATACTTTTGTTCAGTCCGTTTAGGGCGAGCGATTCGATGCAAGAGAAAGCTAAGACCGAATACCGAATCCCATCGAATCGATTCAGTTGCCTGTTCAAGCAGGGCCTGAATATATAGATATTATAATCAGATCACTTAAATAAAATTATCAATAAAATCAGACCCTCATTCGACATACATACATATAATTATAAGCATCTATTACCAATAAGAAAAGGCCTGGAAAAGGCCAAAACTTAACCCCGAAAGATGGCGGTAAAACTACATTCAGCTATGAGTAAAAAGTTCAATTAAATTCTATATTAATTGTATTCTAATATTGCTTTTCATCACTACAGGGTCAATTAACAGGGTTAAAGGGCAATCTACTAGCCAATTTCCTTTTAGCTCTATAAAGCTGGCAACTCGATTCAAAAATCGTCAAAAACCAGACAAATTGATGTCCTAATCAATTGGTTGACAGTACTAAACGACCACCTACTATTCACAAGCCAACTATAGCTGGACCCAAACCAAATCGCCCTCGCCCACCCATAATTGCGTCGAAGAGAGTGCCTCCGCTGGGAGTCGACTGGTTAGGGCCTGTTGCACATTCATAATTTCGTTGGGCAACTGTAACTCGTTTAGCTGGCTTTTGGTCCACTTCCGGTCGTAGGGGCCATTTCCTGGCCGACCAAACACACACATACACATGCAAATGCACAAAGGGCGAGTGAGGGTCCCTGGCGATGCCAATTGGATTATGTATGGGCTGCATAAACGAGCTAAAAATATATTTTCAGAGCAGATGGAGATGGAGGTGGAGAGGCACATGGATATGGACAATCTGGTTGCACGGGAAGCTCAGAGGTGCAGGTGGAGGTGGGGCACTGTGGAGGCTGTGTTGCGTGTTTGTTTTGTGCGTCAAAGTTTTAATTAAACTTGTAAATGTTTTTGCCGCAACACACAATGGTTTCTGTTCTCCCCTGGCAAAAAGTTAACACAACACGTTATGTGTGTTGTGCAAGGGCCAGGCGGATTCTATTCCCATGGAGACCAGGAGGGGGAGAGGGTTAGGCACACACTTTGGAGACCACTTACCAACATTGCCCTCCGCTTGGACAAGATCTCCATGGCTGGCAAGGAGTAGGATCAGTAGCAGGAAGCCGAATTGCAGCAGCTTGGCCGGCCGCTTCAGGGCGTCCAGGCTGCAGCACAACAGGCCACCGCCGCCGCCAACTCCGACTCCACCCTCGGCACCAGCTCGGCCACAGCCCCGCACTTCCCGCCGACGAGCCCCCTCACTGACTAGCAGGCGGCCGCGGGCGGTAAGTGCCGGGAGCGGCTTACGCGGATGATGCAGTAGCTCGTGCTGGCGCGGCTGCCGTTGATGCTGCCCCTGCTGCGGCTGCGGCTGCGTCTCCTCTTGCTGTTGTTGTTGTTGCTGCTGCTGCCGCTGGGATCGCTGTTTAGGCCAATCTTGGCATCCTCCGGGTGCTCCGGACGTTCGACCCTCGACTACTGATCGTACTCTTTGTAGCGTCGGCTCTTCACTGGTTGTGCATTGATCTTGCTGTTGTTGTTTTACATTGCTTGCCATGATAATCGGCACACCTGGAAAAACCAGAAGGAGAGAGTGAGAAAAGTTCATCAGTTTCTGTTCATTTATGTCTAAAAACTAAACCCATGACGGGAATATTCTTAAATACTCGCTTGGGCTTTGCAGAAAGACCCTTCAAATGGACACTTTCTTTCAATATTTATCACTCCGATTTGTATCCCATAGTTTCTATCGAAAGTATTTGCTGAGCTACTATTTATTGGAATTATTAATGTAAATTCGATGGTTTATTGAGGTGTGATATATAGTTTATTGAACAAGTGTCCGTTGGATGCTTAGCTCGGTTCAAGACGGGCTCAGATGGACGCTTAAAGGCGAGGTGCGAGAATTGAGTGCTAATAATAGGAATTTAATTTCCTGCTGCACCTCTAGCTATAATCTATCGATGAGCTGCGTAGCCCTACAATTATTCTTATTTATTATTATTTTCTTTGTGTGAAAAACCGCACATTTTCCACCACTTATCACCTCATATTTCTTTGCACAAATTCAAAAATGTATGCAAATATTTTCTGCTAATAACCTTGCGCTCCCATTTGCTACTTGGCGCTCTTGGTGGGATCTGGGTGGAATCCACACACACACACACACAAACGCACACAATGCTCCTCCTTGTTGTTAACGGAAATTAGCAATGTATATTCGCAGCATGGCCACGCCCCGTCTGCCTCTTGAGGAAATTGCATTTTATTGTGCCAGGGCAGGGACAACTTTTCGCTTTCCATATTTCATATTTTCACACAATATGCACACAATGCCGGAGCACCTAAAAAAGGGAAGGAAAAATGCTGGATTCGGTGGGAGTGGGAGTGGAAGTGGGAGGTGGGAGTGGGTGGAGCGATTCCTTAGCGGGACATCGTTGATGCTGTTATTGTGTGCACCATTTGTCGCGCTGCAGTTTCCTGTTTTCGCGATGTTTTTTTTTTTAGTTGCGTCTTTTGTGTGGGTCCTGGCCCGCGGATACAGCGAATACAGCGAATTGTCCTGGCTGCTTATATGGTAATAAATGTCAGGCTTCAGCCTGCCCCAGACTATGCTTCCCCCCAGAAGCCGGAGGCAAAGGAAATTGATTTTCTTTGCCGCTTCAATGGCTTGGCTTTTGCGGTGGGGCAGGTGGTTCGTCTTTGGACTCGGATTCGGTTGGGTGGCTCTGAACAAGGCTCGGTTGTCGGTTGTCGTTGTCGTCGCCGTCGTCTGGGGTCATTTGGCGATAAGCGCTTCAGCCCCCACGCTCAAGGTTGACATATTTCAGATGGGGGTCCGACATTCATTTCGCTCCAAAAACCGCAAATATCGCCCCCAAAATGGGATTCCAGCTCATCAACAGCTCGACCGCAGGGCTGTGGCAGATTAAGCCCCAGCCCAACACCCCCACCCCGAAAGAGAACCGTCAAATTATGGGCCAAGACGAAGGCAAAATCAACACGAACAACCAAATGAAATAACCTGTCCAAAAGGAAGAAGACATGTGGCTAAAGGACACACCACACTAAATCCGAACTAAGAGATTGTTTCCCTTCACTTTTTCAATATGGTACAAAACTAAAGGAAACGCAAACGTAATAAATTTGGCCAACATTTGATTAAGAGATGGTTTCTTGAAGCAGCAGTTGGTGAAGTATTTTCCCAGTTTTCCTACAAAGGGCTACACAAACGAAGCAAATAGTTAACTTTAGCTCTAAGTTCAACAGAAACTTAAACATCAAACAAGAAGCTGCCAGAAGCTCCCAGAAGCTACAGATGTATGTATATCGTTTCTGAGTACTGAGTATATGTCTTGAGTACAATATAAATGCCTGGGCTTACATCTCAATTACAGAAACATCTTTTTATATATACATACATATACATATATACATATGTATGTAGTATAGCAGCCTCCGTGGAAACATGCCTGGGACATGGGCCATCACAGTGTAATATGATTTCAATCATTCCTCGCAACTTGCATGATTAATGCGTTACAGATTCTTGGCTAACTCCAACACCAGCCCCTTGGCCATCGCCCAGCGCCCAGCGGCTTCTCTAATGGACTTTATTGCCTTGACAGAGCCGACGTCTCCGGGCCAGGGTCCCGGGCCCAGGGCCCAGGGCCAGACTGTGGTGATGTCTCCTTGGTGCCTTCTGCTCCTTGGATGACTGCCTGCCTTCCTGACTGTGGGCTTGGGTTCATTTTTCATGCGCAGGCCGTCGCGTCGCGTCTCAGGAAAAACAAAAAGGAAAACTAAACTACAAAGCTAAACTAAGCCTCAATAAAGTGGACAGAGGGGCGGCGGTGGCGGCGGCGGCGGCCCCCAGATGACACTCACTACAGCATATGGAGCGGGATAATTAATCATGGGACGAACGTGCCAGCCAAGCCAAGCAGTTTTCCCTGCCCCGCTCCCTGTGCCACATCGAATCGAATCGACCGAAAACTTAAAAGCCGTCTTCCAGCCTCTTACGAGTAGGCTCTCAATATTGTGGGAGTGCCAGCCTGTGTGGCTGGCTGATATGAATTTATGACTGTCAAAAGGGAATATCTGATTAGATGGCCTCTCCGCCAGAATTCAATTAAGGTGGAAGCCACTTAGTCCAGTGGGGAGGCGGTTGCCGGTTGCTAGTTCTTTCCCCCCCCGCCTTGCCATTACATAATTTATGCAACTCAATTAGGAGCTGACCCGAAGATAAAGTTTAATTATTGCAGAAGGGGCAAGTGGCAAGCCCAGTGGTCGGTGGTCCCCCCCTGTTCTTTTTTTTGTTGCCCCACACTTTAATTAAAAGAAGAGAGCAATTAAAAACGCATCAGCGAGGGTTAAGCCGCGCCAGACACATCCAGATGCCGGGGTAAGACACACGAATCAGATATGAATGCAATATGCAACGGATTGCTGCCAGCGGACTTTGCAACAAGTGCCGAATGGGTCCGCTAATAGGGTGTGGCACGTCTTTCATTCTTAAATATAGTTAACTGCCAGGCTTTTAGGGATCCATTCCGATATAGTACGTACTACGGACACACAGGGGCCCTCTAACTGCCTCGCCTCACACACACGACATTGGCTTGCCGCTGCCTCCGAAAACCGCAGCACGGACACACCCACCCACCCACCACGGCTCTGAGCTCCTTGTTTGTGCGGCACTTTCGGTGCCCAGAACCGCAGACAATCCTGCTGCCACAGCTGCAATTAAAATGGATGAAAACGGCTTCAAGCGTACATTTGTTGCACGGTCACCCGCCAGCCCGGAACCCACCCTGCCTCACCGCTTGACTCCGACATTAAACCGCAGCTTCTCCTTTCCTTTTCCTCCTCCATTTCCATTTCCATTTTCATTCCGTTTTCCTCTTGGCTTTTGCCACCCGCGGCGACAAGGTACGTGTTTTCCCAACCAAACACAAATGGAGACCCCCCCCTGGAATCCGATCGGATCTGCCATGCCGCGGGGACAGCTGCACTTTCGCTTTTCCTGCTGCGGCTGGCGCTGCACTCCGTTGCAGATTCCATCCATCCATTGGCCTTTGTCAGGCCCGAACTTCGGAGCTGGCACGGGGCACGCGGCACGTGGCACGTGGCACGTCTGCACTACGGATATTTCTCAATCATCAATTTCAATTTCAAATTTGTTAACGAAAAACTTTTACTACCACGCTGCAATACAAATTGCAATGCAGACGATTCCTCTGTCGTTTGTGCAGATGAAAGTTGTTTGCCAACTTCAACATTTAAGAAAACTCAAACTTGTTAGTTTATTAAACTTCTAGAATTATAGATTTAATTAACACTTTAATTTGAATCACACCACATACATATGTGCACATAAATATGCGTTTTACAGCACATTTTCGCACTTTTATTCCTGTCACTGCCACCACCATATGGGAGGAGAACATTGAGGGTTTTTATGGTGTGAGGAAGAGCTGCCCTACCCCAAAATCTAAAAAGAAATTGCTCAAAGCGTATAATCGCCACAAGTCGCCATATTGGAATGCACAAAACGTTAACAGTCTGCGTGGCCGCGTTTGCGCATTTGAGCACCTTGCACAGTTTCACTGCAGCCCTGGTTGGAACAGCTGACTAACGAAATCCAAAGCAAAAATTGCCGTCAAATATAATTTGTGAAATTATTTAGCCTGCCAAAGGAATATATTTCTAGAGTCAAGTCCATTCTCAGTGGCAGTTCAGTGCAGATTTCTGGAACATTCTCTGTTACAGTTCAGTGTCGATTCACACAGACATTCTACAACACTGGACAGCCAGCCCTGACAGCTGTGTCAAAGTTCCGGAAGCGCGCTGCTTTTTTCGGCGACTCCCAGAAAGAAAAAGAGAGGTCTAACTAGTGCGTATATTTTGTGTCGCTACGTGAACAGCGATTTATTTCTTGATTTATTTCTAAACTTTGCAGAAAAGTGACGATGGGCAGAAAGCAAAAAAATAAGAAGATGGCTGCCAACGCCGCTG
The DNA here is from genome assembly GCA_963969585.1 of Drosophila helvetica. NCBI lineage: Eukaryota > Metazoa > Arthropoda > Insecta > Diptera > Drosophilidae > Drosophila > Drosophila helvetica. Next base: position 11,422,142 of record OZ018402.1, on the reverse strand, counting down.
CCGAGGCAGCTGCCGCAAAGATGCTGCAGCGCGGAGATGCAGCAGGCCCTTCCACTTCCAAGAAGAGCAAGGAGTACAACGAGAAGATGCAGCAACTGATCGAGATTACCAAGAACTATCGTCAGCTGGAGGACCATTCGTCCGATGATGACGCAGACTCTGATGACGATGTGCCGAATGCGGTGGCCTTGATGGACTCGCAAGTGGGGAGCATGCCCCCGGGCATACATAAGCAGTCACGTGGCGAGAAGAAGGCCCGCCGCCTGCTCGCCAAGCTCGACCTCAAGCCCGTGGAGAACGTCAGCCGCGTGGCGATGCGCAAGAACAAGAACATCTTGCTCTTCATCGACCAGCCGGATGTCTACAAGGTCGGCGAGACCTACCTGTGCTTTGGCGAGGTGAAAGTGGAGGACATCACCAACACGGCCGCCGCTCAGGCTGCCGACCGCTATCGCCAGACCGCCGCCGCAGCCGATCAGTGCGAACGGGAGGCCCTTGCCAAGGCACAAGCTGAGGAAGAAGACAAGGAGGACGATCCGGAGATCGACGAGACTCTTACCGGCGAACTGGACGACAGGGACATCGAGCTGGTCCAGATGCAGGCCACCTGCTCGCGCAAGAAGGCCATCAGAGCTCTGCTGGACAACGACAACGATGTGGTGAATGCCATCATGGCTCTCACCCTGGCCAGCACCTGAGCGCAGATCACTTGATCGTCTAGTCATGTCATTCAACAATGCACAAATGATTCAAATAAAGAAATGATCGGATAATCCTTGTATGTATTATTATTTACTGCCATGGGCTTGGGCTTCTTGCTGGTCCAGCAGTCTTGTTTTTAAACCTTTTTTAAGCTTCTGGAGCCTCTGTTTTTGACTCTTTTGGGGTGCCATGGGGCGGCAGCTTCATCTTTTTTGCTCGGATGGGTGTTTGCTGCCACATTGACTTGGCCTTGAGCCCGCAAACTGTCACGCGCCCACCTGTCCTGCCCCCGAGGAGTGGGGTCCATCAGCCATGTCACCTGTCGCTAGAACAAGAAAATCCTGCTCTACATCGATCGGCCCAATGTCCACCCAATAGGCGGCAGGCTGCCGAAGCCGTTTGCCGAACCAAAGGCCAAATATAAAGGGTGGCTTTCAAATAGCAGGCAGCCGACGACTGAGAGTTGACTGTACGCATCAGAGCTGCCAGAATCTGCTAAGAAAAATGGCTAGATTTAGGCACAAAAATTGCTACAAACTGCTAAAATTGTTGTAACTGCTAAACAAAAAAAATGCATATGTATGTATTTTAAGAAACATACAAATTAGGCACTGCTGCGTTTTCCAAATCATCTTTTAAAATATTTCAGTAAATCTATGGCAACTATTACATCTGAGAGCAATCGGGTTGGGTTTCCATTCCGGCTTTGAAAATATTTGGTTTAGGCTTTGCATGTCCTTTAATATGGGCCTTAAAAACACCAAGTAAAGATCATTTATATCATCTTTATATAGTCCGTTGAGAATATTTTCCTTGTGATACTTTTCCGAAGTAGCTGCTAATTCGAAATGGATCCACGATACGGGAAATCGACAACCATTTTGTGTCACTTATTCTCGGTATTTTCAAAGGATTCCAATGCAATTATTTTTTGTGAACCACTGATAATCGTAATTTGTGCAGTCGAAGACAAAAAGGAATACAAAATGCAACAGCCCTGAAAAAATATATAAAAATTTCTAGTTTTTTAATAAAATTGCCAGATCTAGCAACTAAATTGCTAAGCTGGCAGCACTGGTGCGCATGGCCACGTATACGCATTATACATAGATCTGCGTGCCTGTATAAGTCCTGCTGGGTCTCCAAATAATGTTATATAGTATGATCCATTTGCCACAGAATATTACTTAATATCCCCTTTGCATTTTCATGGCCACACTGTTGCCCATTTTCACCTGCACTTACTATCGTTTCCTGACATTTTCCTTGTATTTTATTTTGTTTTTTTTTCTTGTGTGGACAGGTAATCGCTTTGGTTATTCTTTTGTGCAGCTGACGCTGCATTTTAGTTTACTCTTCACTTAGCTGCAGCTGTTTGCCATAGTGCCATGCTGGTCCAGAGCTTCATTCTGTGCTGCTTTATCCCTATTTTAAGGGTTTTTGTGTCACATTTTTGACGATGCCATGATTGCATTTTTACTTTGCGGGTAATCATCGTTCCGAAAAGGAACTGCTGCTCCTGCCCCTGCTCCTGCTGCCAGGTGGCACACTGCTGGCTTCAATTCAATTAAAATTGGGGGATCTCTTGACATCCCGTCAGCCACCCCCCGCTGGAGCCTGGCCCAGACAATACGCAAAGCCACTTAATAAATAGCTGGCTCTAACTTTCGGCTTAATTTTATTTAATTTGCAGCTGTCGTCAGCAGCAGCAGCCGTAAAAAAGGCTTTAGTTTTGCATTGTGGGGATTCAGCAGACCGTATAGCGGGAATGGTTGGGCACGTGCTGGTGCTTCTTCGTTTCTTCGCTTCTTTCTTCCTTCTTCTTTCTGCTATTTGCGCAAAAATTTTCAGCGGAAAAGTAGAAACTTTGTATTCCTTCTTGGCTTTATAGTGGATGACTGGAAAATGCTCGCGCGTGTCGGCAGAAGGCACTGCGAACAGGGGCAAAGTTTCCACACCGTGGGGGTCGGGTGGGCACACACCCGCACAGAGAAAAAGAGAGGGGGCGCAACGGAAAGGTTTTACCGGAAATTGATTAAGTTGGCCGCTCTCGGGGGTTCGGGTTCGGGCCGTCTTTAATCAGCGGAATTGAAGACACCGCTGAAATACAAATCAGTTGACAGTAGACAGAAGGCCAAAGGCCAGGCAATATAATTTATAGTCCTGCCAACGTCCAGCATCCACTCAACTCAATTTAGAGGCCAATCCGAAGTGCCTCCTGCCACCTCTCTTCGTGCTTCGTATTGCTTCGGAGCACTGACCAGCAGATAGAGCACGGAAGTTGCTGCTCGAATGTCTCAAGCTGTTGTCCTTAAAGTCTGAGATCTATCAGCCAGCCATTCATTCTCCTCTTCCCACTCCCGTTCCGCTTTATTGAGTTTCTTGCCGGGATTTGCCAATGCCCAATGCCCTGCCCGGCCACAAATCTAGGATTCCAAGATCCATCAGTCTCTGCCCCATTTTCCCAGAGATTATTTGAGGCCACACAGCCTCTGTCTTTTTTTCCTTTCCTTCCGCAGGAGGTGTGTCCAAGCGCAACATTTAAAAACTTTTCATTCGCTTTGCGGCCTCCTGGTGGGCGGGCGCACTACTACTTACAAAAGTTGTTCCTTTTTGGTGGTTTTCATTCACTTTCGAGTAGATTTGGGTTTCACATTTCGTTGGGCATTTTCTTGACCAAAATCTGCAAGATTTACCATTGTCCTTACGCCTGTCCGCTCCCGTCATTCCCGCTCTGTCGGTCGGTCCGTCCTTCCACTGTGCGCCTGAGCATGAAAACCTGCTTGCTGCCTGGCTTAGGGTCTCCTTTTGGTTTCCTTCTTGGTTTCTGGCTTCTGCTTCGCTGCCCCCACCCCTCCGGCACAGTTCATCACATTCATGCAAGGTTTTCGGGGGCTCTCTGTGTATATAGACTGCTGAGCTAATCATGACACCGATGATGTGGCAGGCTGTATCTGCTTCAGACTCCCACTCCCACTCCCACTGCCTCTGCCACTTCTTTCTGACTTTTCCATATCCATTTCCATCTGTCGGGTTAAGAGTTGCTTTTCCTACCACTGCCTTTGGGTATTCGCCGATGTATTTTGGCCTGAAGTGAACTGAAGTGAAGTGTTGGCAAGCTTTTTGCCATTTGATTTGATGCGTTTTTGCCTTTTGGTGCGGGCTTGGGTTCCGGATCTGGATCTGGTTCGATGGGGATTCGAGAGGGCTCTGGCAGGTGTTTGCCTGCACTTTAGAGCTCTTTGGGGTTCTATTGTGAATATCGAGCAGGAGCAGGAGCTGGAGCTTGAGCTTGAGCTCGAGCATTGGCAAACAGAGCGAGACTGACACAAAAGCACGCAAAAGGAAGGTCCTGAAAGGAGGTGTGTGTATTCGGAGTGGGAGTGGCAGGTGGCACAGTTGATTTAAGGCCTCGAAAGGCTCAAGTTTCCTCAGTTCCTTTTTATGTAATTGATGCACAGGGACAGGGGCAGCGGGATATGCTTGGCCCCGCTTAAAGGATAACAAATCGCTTTTATCCTGACTCCGTTTCCGTCCTACACAATGTTCGCCATTCAACCCATCTACGACTACAAATACACAATTCATAATTCCGTTTTTTTAGGACCCACCCAGCATGAAAGGGGATTTCCGCCGACTCACACACACACACACACACACACATAAAATGTGGAAAGCAATTAGATAACTTGCCAGCTGGATTCGGCAATTGAAAGTGGGTCGGGAATGGGCAGGGAGTGGGTCGGGAGTGGGTAGGGAGTGGCTCGGGAGTGGGGGTCCAGCTGTGTGTGGCAAGACAATTATCAAAAGTGGCAGCCTGGGGTAATTGCACAATTTGGTCGAGTTAGGCGGATCAGCTTATAATTATTCTCCTAAGAGGTCTCAATTGAATGAGAGAGATTTCGGAATAACGCTTATGAGAAGGTATTTCAATAATTTCCGTTGTAATGGAAATTGTTTCTGGATTTCAGTTGAAATCCTAATGGGTTCTCCTGCCTTCTTAGAGTGGAAATGATTTGATTTTGGTTTATTTTCCCTAATCAACTGCTCCCTGAACTGAACTTAAATTGGATTCCGTCTGGAAAATAAATCGAAATAATTGATTATTATTTTCAGAGCGAACTATCATTTAAATTTGGCACAAGTTTTATTTTATTTATCATAATCTTACATACATACATACTGATAAAGTACTGGTTATATGAATATATATATATATGTATATATATATATGGCTCTGTGTTTTCTATTATATGAAAGTATGCAACAAGTAGATGTTCTTTGATATAGAAATATTATCAATTGATAAATTAATTTGACGATTTAACCTTAAGAAATATATTGAAAAAATGAAAGTTTTCTTAAAGTATTCCTTAAGTTTCTTACTCTAAGGATACTATTGGGTTGTTCACATTATATTGTGTATGCAAAAAATGTGCATGCAGCATGCCATAATATAATTCAATTTTTCGCACACAGGAATTGTATTATTTTTTAATATAAATCCCCATCAGTATATGCATTATAATTGCAATGCATTTCCCATTGAAGTGAAAAACAGTCGAAAGAGATTGATTTACATTTTATAATTGCGTTTATTTAACCCTCTGTGAATCGAATTCAATGGAATTTCATTTGAGGCCCAGAAGATAATAATTCCTAGAAATCCTTTGGCATCGAAATGCAAATCGAATTTATTTCCTTAATTACCAAATGCCTCTTCAGCTTGTTATGCAGAAATCAGATACTAAATCTATGTATGTACAAACTCGTATTCGAAATGGGGTATTTTCTTAGAATCAGCTCAACAGGAAAATTGCTTTTCCTTTTGGCATTTTACACCATTTCCCACCCATTTGCCCCTCCAATTATAAGCTTCACAGGAAATTTGAGTATGCAAGGAATTTTCCAAAGTACAAACTGCAGTGGACCCTGGACCCTGGACCCTGGACCCGCATGGACCTGGAGCTGTACTTGGGAACGCCTTTTGTGGAGCTGCTGCAAAGCTGCTTATGTGCCCTTTCCATCCTCGCAGCGAGTCCTTTGAGTTGGCAACAAATTGGCCCCGCTGCATGCGCGCGTATTCATCCTCTCCGCCCATGAGCATTTCCGTTTGCTGGCATTTATGTGCCATATTTTTTATTCAGTTGCCCCTTAATAAATGCATCCACCGTGTAGGAGGAGCCAAGGACCCAAGGAGCCAGGAGCCAAGGATAATGAAGCAGAGGGTTTTTCCAGAGAAGGCCACGACTGATAATGTTGTTAATGCGAACTCCTGATTGTGCATCTCTGAGGACATGGGCTTGGGCTTGGGCGTGTGCGTGTGCGAGGGATTGGTGGGTGGCAGTGGAATCAATTTTCGAATTCTCGGAAAAACAAATTACGCATTCGCACAGCAAGGAAGATGTCAGGAAAATGACAGGTCGGAGGTGTACAGGATACCCGATACTGTTGCGTTGCACTCTGACTTTTCCTCCTCCCATCAACGCTGTTCTGCTTGTACATAAATAAATTTGCGTTTCATCTGTATCTCTGCCCGCTCCCTACCATTTGCAATCTGTATCTATCACTCGTGGCAATCTATCTATCTATCCATCTGTCTATCTATCTATCTATCTGTCCATGTATGGGGAAACTGATAATTCATTTTCAGCTTGTCACAAACAGTATTCCCTCTTCATTAACTGGTCTGGCCTTTCCGGACTGGCTGTATAGTTTTTGACACTGTTGCCAATCAAATTAGTATTCATTTGGCTGCGCAATTTCATAATAATTTGTAAAATTCGTGCAACACATGCCAATTGTCATCGAGTCGAGAGAATTAATGAACTATGGAGGACAGAGATTCATTTACATTTTATAATTGAGTTTGTGGCAGCAAACCGAATCGAGTTGGCAGCCTTCTCAGGCTTCTGCCTGAGTGCATCGTAAGTACAGTTGCGTTGCCTACTTTTCGGCGCAGCTGTCATCGCTGATCACCGTTATTTCGCTGCAGCCGTGCAGCCTTGCAGCCTTGCAGCCCTGCCTGTCGGATTTGTGTTTAAAAACACTTAATTGAAAAAGTATGTGCACAGTTTCAGGGCCCCTTTGGGCCTTGCTTTCGTGCCCCGAAAATATAAATATATGTATATGTAGTAACACAAGTTGCAGATGCATAAGTTTTGCATTTAATATTTCCCCCATTTAATTTTTTTGCTACTTTTGCCTCTTAGTTTTTCCACTCACCATATGAAGTGCCGAGGGCTGGCATCGATGCTGGCTGCCATATGTTTGGCTTACACGGTCGAAGGGCTGCTTATCAGGACTGGAGCAGAAGCAGGACGGGCACACTAGAGAGTCGTCGGGGCAGACTCTCTGGTCCGCTGGCAATGAAGTAGCTGGCGCAGAACACTAGCTGGGATTTTCAGGCACTTTTCTTATTTAACCGCTCAACACTCGGCCCAGCGTTCACTCCGCTGCGCTCCCCAGGTTGAACTGAACCCAAAGTCGAGTCGCATCCGAGCATCAGGTAGCAACAGACAGAGCTGGCAGCAGCAGCGGCAGCGGCAGCAGCCCCGAGGCACCGAAGCCCACGCACGAGCTCCGACGAACCGACAACGAGTCAAAGAGAAGAGTTTTCCAGTTTTCCAGCTTGGAAAGCGTGCGTCTGGGCTGGGGAAGTGGTGAAAGCTCGAAGCTTTCACTGTTGCTTCGCCAGCAGCTGCTGTTGCCTAGCGCTCCTGTTGCGTTGGCAGCGACAGCGAAAGCGACGGAGGCAGCGACAGCGAAAGCGACGGAGGCAGCGACAGCGACAGAGACGCCCACGAAAAAGCTTTCGGCGTGGAGCTTTCTGCGGAGGCGGTGCTTATGCGAGTGGAGTGGAGCATTCGCGAAACTTTTCCGTCTCTCTCTGGCATGGGCTTTTTCCCCTCTTTAACCCCCCCTGGCTGCTTGTCCAAAAATAGCAACAGCGCGAACTTTCCACCCCACCACCCAACCCACCCCACTCTTAGGCACATTGTATTTGCCTAAATTTCCTTTCATTTTCCGTTTTTACGGCAGAGCTACTTGCTCTCTCCTCAAGAAAGTGCCAAGTCAGTTGTTGAGCTAAGCTTAAACGACCAACCGCAATGGGTGCTACCACCCCTCACCCCTCACCGCCCGACTTCCCAACTTTCTGTACTCCCCACTGCCCACTGCCACCACCTTCGCCTCCCTACTTTCTCCCACTAGCCTGTCTTTTTTTCATTTTTGCGAAAATTTATAACTTGATATATCCCCCCCCCCCACACTCGCTTGGTTCGTTTCCTCGGCTATTTATAGCATTTTCTGGGTGTAGCCCCATACACTTTTCTCCCTGTTTTTGTTCACTTGTTTCCTCGCCTTCTTTTTCCCTCCTTTTGTGGGCCTGATGCCTGACGCCTGACGCAGCTCCTTTTATGAATGAACTTGGCTCACATAAGCATTTGTTATGCCCCCATCTTGGGTGGGGGGATGTTGCACCCTGCTGCTGCTGCTCCTGCTGCCTGGCACACCCCTACAGGCTGACTATAGTGGGGGACAACCCTAATAAACGCGTTTTCAATGTCACCAAAACGTTTGCAATCTCATTAAGTAAATGGATTGTCGTCGTCGGACGTAGTCGAGGTTTTTGTAATACAGACATTTGTCCATATGACGACACTATAGGATCAGGACCCTACTTTGATGTCACTGTGTGAGTGGGTGTGTGTGTGTGTTTGCTCAGAGGCGTGTGTGTGCTCCTGGGTGTGTGCTCTTGGTGGGTATTTGTTGAGCTAGGTCCTACGTGCCTGACATTGCATGGGGAATCCCCCAGCCAACGGGAATTATGATTAATATTTGTTTAGTGTAAAATTAATTGCATTCAGTAGCAGTCCGTGCTCTGATCCTAGTCCACACACCCCACCTACACATCCCCCCCCCCATTAACACCCGTTCATTAGCAGTCGAATGGGTGCAGGAGCCGGTTGGGATGGAATTGACTTTCCGGGAAAAGAGAGCTTAAGCTGCTAATTAAATCATGTTTCAGTTGGGCTTGGAATAGGGAATCTGCACTTTTCTTTTTATGTTTTTTTTTTGTGAACGAACAGAGCTCTCATTAGCAATTAAAAGTATAATATAAATTAATTCCAAATGATGATTGCATTAGGTAAGGCGATGATTTTAATTATCATATCTATGTGCTAATTATTAACATTGCTAAGAGAAAGAAAGGCAGTCAAGTCCTGGCAAGAACCTTCGTTAAGGAATATTTTTGGGAATTTATAGGAATATTTTCAGGATATAATGGCATTAAACTGGGAAAGTATGAGTATTTTAAACAGAAGAACAAAATTGGGTACTTTTAGAGTCCGTTCTCCGAATAAGTCCGTTCTTATTTATCGAGAGAATAATGATTCCCATGGGAAACTGAATGGGAACTCCAGACTCCAAGCTCAGAAGTCAAGACAGACCTATGATGAAACATAAAGGTATTCCTTTGGGAAAACATATGGACTTCCAGGTTGATATAGAATGCCTCATTCTATACAATTTAATTAAGTTATATGACTAGCTTTTTAATATATAGTACAGGCAACCCCATATCAGTCCTTTAAATATTTAAGAGAAAACTTAAACTGTAAATTCCTGATGTGAAGAATATTTGATGCAATTTGTGAATGTTTAAAATCTTACAGCTAAAGTGAAACGAGACTCAGTCGAGCCTCCATAAGCCACATTAAACATTTTCTTCTTAAAGTTCAAGTTGATGAAATCCACTCGAATTTTAGCCTAATTTCCCCTACATTTTCCCAACCCCAACCCAGCCGATTCATTGGCCCGCAAAAACGGAAACTTGTTTGGGTATTTGCTCTCGGCAGGACGACAAAGAAATATTTGTGCATTCGCTAGACTTTGTTTTTACAGCCCCATCAAAATATAATGTTATATTCATGCATTCATAACTGCCCCACTGTTTGGCTGTTTGGGTGTGTGTGTGTATCCGTGTTAGCCTAATATTACACCAAAGTGGCGGCGTCGTAAGTTCTGCTTTTAGGATCGCATCCGGAGCGCGTTGGTCCGCGTATGAATTTCATTTTTATATGCCGACTTGTTTATGTTTACGCGAAAATATTTTCGTTTCATTTTTAGTAGCTGTCCATCAGCCAGCACTCCTCCTCCGGTATCCGCCCTTTGTCCATCAGCCTGCCGAGCATCCACCATCCGCGCCCTCCGTCCTCCGTCCTGACACCGCTTCCGGTTGTTTACGCAGCTCTTAATCAAACAGCGGTCCTTTGTGTGACATTTATAGCCAGAGAAGTGGTCCTGGTCTGTGCCTCGGATCGGGCCAGGCTATATTTAACGCACTTGTGGCTTCGATGGCTGCTGCGCCTGCTGTGCCTGCTGCGGCTGACGCTGCTCCCGGATTTAGCCTGCTGCATATGCCCCGTCACAGCAATGTCAATACCATTCAATCACACGCAACGAAGCTGACGCAAAGCCCGCGCCCAGCAGGCCGCCTGCGATTGATGAATGAATGCTATGCTGCTCCTGGCATTCCATGGCTGCCATAACCGTCCCTTCGCGTCATCATCGTCATCGCCAACGTCGATGGCAGCGATATTCAGTCTAAAATTATATCCAAGTGACATGTCCTGTCACCTAAAGACAACAACCGACGTCTTTGCCCTGGCACGCCATGACGGTCTTGCCACAAATAGAGTCGTGAAATGATGCCACGGGATGCTTGGAGCAGGGAAAACAATCTGGTTCAGGCTTTTGTTGATTCATATATTGTCTATCCTTTTTATCAATTGTTTACAACACTGTGACGATAGCTTATCAATACCACACACACTTATCACACAATAGTTCTATTTAAACAAATTCGTTATCAACCAATAAGACTTATAGGGCAGGATATGTGTGTTTGTAGAGTCGAGCGATTGCTAACCATTAAAACATGTACAATTTGCGAGTATAATAAGTACTATAGTTACTCATACTTTTTATCCATAATTTTCAAAATCTCTTTGGCCGAGAAAACTTCTGCTCCGTTTTCATGTAGAGGAAGACCTCATCAAAATGTGGCATCTAGCCTGGGGATACTTCCGATAATACTTTTCCCTTGAAACAGATCAAAAATCGGCATAGAGAGGCGGAGGATCTGAGTCTCGTTGAACTCAAGGAACAATTGAATCGGAATAAAAAATTTCTAGGGAAAACAGCTTCCCCAACAAAAGGTTTCTTTCGACAAAAGTTGGCTTAACTTTTAAATGTTTTCATGGAAATCAATTTCTCTCCTCTCACTACTGAAGTATTATCCATTCACATATTATTCTTAAGTATTCAACATCAAATGGTTTGACTTACAACATTAAAAATGTTCATCATAAATCATTAAGACTACAAGTATTACAAAAATACAGTTTACATACATTTTAGATATTTAAATTCAGCAATTGGAAAATTTGGCCATCATTTGAGATCTTAGTAATCCAAACTAAAATACTGTTAATATCATTAAATTCGGTTTTTTCTTGGTCCAAAGACAATTAGACATTTAGCCACGAGACAACATTTGTATCCATTTAGTTTTTAACATTCATTTGAGTTTTAATGTTTTTAGATGTAATTGTGACTCTTTCGAAAGGGTCTTTCAAGGGGAAAAAATCGATATCTAACTGCGTGGCCTCCTAATCCTCTCCAAATTTTTAAGGACCAAATCGTGAAGCAAGGAGTAGCGGTTGCGTACCTCGGACAGCACAAGCCACAGACTGAGGAACTCCTGCTCGTCAAGCTCCTCGACGGACCTTCGGTAGTCCTCTATAAGCGGATTTTTGGCCACATCCGTCACGATCTTGGCACGCGCCCGGAAGTAGCCCGAGATCTGGACGCACCAGGCGGACGCATTCGTCTCGACAGCTTGAATTTCGGCGAGAGTCTCCTCCTGAACGGAGACGCCAAAGTTGTTGCCGTCCTCGATTCTCGGTATCATGAACGTAATCCACATCTTCAAGATATTGGCATGCTCTAGCAGAGCGCGGATCTTGGGCTTGACCACTTTGATTATATCGCAGATCGGCTTGTTGCAAGCCACGAAGCCTTTTGGCAGTTCGGGTACGGATACGGGTACGGGTATGGGTATGGGTACGGGTACACTACATCCCAGACCAAGGCCAATACCTTGGTTGCAGAAACGCTTCAGCTGCGGTTGATATTCGCTCTCGTCCTCGGTGTCGCTATTGGTATCACTGCTATCGCTGCTTTCCGGCGGCAGAAGCGGTATGCTAACTTCCTGCCGGATATCTTGAAAATGGCGATCCTTGAACATGGGCGTTTCGAGCAGCGCGTTCAACTGAAGGATTATCTCCGGGAAGCGCCTGGTCACCAGATGCTCCGCCGTCCGGACGAGATTTTCTTTGTACTCCCGCACCTTGGTAAATGTGTCCATCGGCATAGTGTAGGCTGTTCCGTTCAACATATGTATGTATGTATTACTCTTGCAAAATGTCCCGTCCCTATATCGGAATGAAAACAGTTGGGGCTTGAGACTCGGGGGCTGACTCGGTGCTGCATGGTCTGACTTTGTGCCTGGTCAGGGCTAGCTGCAGTTTGGTTTACCTGATGTTTCTTACCGAGGATGTTTCTTTCTCTGCTGATGGTACTCGTGGTATTTTATTGGGAAGATTGTTTAAGCAGGACTTCCTTGAATTAAAGTCCCAACTAGTTAATTTTTGCAATGAGCTACGACCTATAACTAAACAGATAAACGATAACATGCAAACGAACTATGCACCACATTTTACAATCTGTCGTTTCGGTTAACCCCAGTTAACCCCAGTTGACCCAGTAGCCGCTTTCCATGGTGCAAGGATGCTCAATTAATTCCCCCACCAGACCCCTCCAGGCAGAACTTATTCAATCCCTTGTTTATAACCAAATTGAATGCCTGGAATCACACGGTTCAAGAACTTTTGTAATCGAGTAACACGCGCCGTTAATTGCTTTCCATTGCAGTGGCTCTTGAGGGTAGGAGACGGGTGGAGTCAGGAGTCGGGAGTCAGGAGAGTCGGCACCTGTTGCCATATATTGTATGTATGGAAAAGGTCAAAACACTTAGCCTGCCAGCGGGTGAGTTTAATGGGTGCTCTTATACATATATATATGCTATAAACACCATCTATTATATGATATATGCATGCAAATTGCAATTACTTACCTCAGTTTGACATTTATGGCGTGGCTCATGTAGTTGTTTATTTCATTTTCAGCGCAAACGAACGAAGACATGCAAATTCTTGGCGGACGTTTAAGGGTTTCTCGATTTCTTTTGGGGCCTGCGGGGACTCTGTCTCTCTGTTTCGGTTGTGGTTGCCTGATTGGGTGTTTATGAATGGAAACGTACTGGAAAGAGTCGCAACACGAGACAGAGATGAATAAATTGTGATCAATTTCGGAGCTCGAGAAAGATTTTTATAGCCAGGCCGGGAAACTTCTGTTCGACGCACAAATAACGTCAGCGACTGACGACAGCAGAAAGCCGAAAGAAAAATACCGTAAGGAGAGAGAGAGAGCATGAAATGGAGTTTCAGTGTGTGTGTGTGTGTGTGTGGGTGCTGCTGGAGAGAGAGCAAGAGAGCCAGTAGAAGAGCTTGCGAGAGCGCCGGTAATATTTGATTGTGTGGGTGTTCGTTCTGCTCCCTCTGCCTCTCTGGGTGTGCGTGTTCGTGTGTGTGTGTGTGTGTGTGTGGGCGGTCTACAGTGCAGGTGTTCGCAGGCGCACGGATGACGTGCGATTTGTGGGCGCTTTGTATGCGTGTGTGTTGGCGTCTAATTGCCGCCTCGCTGTTGATACGGCCAACATGTTTGAGTTTTATATTTTATGCTTTACAACAACACAAATTTATCCCACGCCTACGTCTGCACGGAAGGACAGAGTCCTGGCAAGGGGAGAGGCCAGGGGCTAACGACGTAATAAGCCAAGACACACACGCACACGCACACATGGAACACACGCGAAAAGTTGACCGTTTCGGTTGTAACAAGTAAAACAGAAATAGAAAGAGAGGGACCAATGGAGGGGGGGTAACCAGCTGCATGCTGCTGTGCCGTCATATCTTAAAGAAGCTCAAGAACCGACGCCCACAACAACGACAACGAAAACAAGCTCCCCCAGCATATGGTGTTTTTCTGTAGCATGCTTCTAGGCTGTCACTTTAAATAGCATCCTGTCTGTGGCACTGCTTTTGTCCTGCTGCCACACACACACACACACACACACAAGCTAGCACGGGTGCATATATATATTTGTGGTATATATATACACGATTCTATTTAATGAAGTTCAGTGTCAAATTTTCGTTTTTTCACCAAATAAAAAAGAAAAACACACACAGCACACTTTTCGCTGGAGGGAATGGAATTTGTCACGGAGTCAAAAAGCTTTCTTGCTTCAAATGCTGTCAAATGTCGCCATATTTGTTCGGTGTGCCTTTCCATTAAATATTATTACATTTTTTGTTTTTTTTTGTGTGTGGGCGGGGGTTCTTACATTTTATTTTATTTTATTTAATTTTGTTTTGGATTTTCTTGCACACACTGCTCCTACGCTCCGCTCCACTGCCACTGTTGGATTCTCGATTCTGTTTCGTTGCTGCTGCTGCTGCTGGCACTGCTGCTACTGCCACTGCCACTGCTGGTATATCTTTGCTCCCACTGTCTTGTCGCTCGCGTTTGACCGTCAGCCGAAGGACTGCCTGTCCTACTGAAAAAGCCGTTCGTTTGGAGGCAGCTTTGGCTGTTGGGGTCTCGGCCGCCTGTGTCTCGGTCGCGGTCTTCGGAGTTTCAGTTACCAGAACTCACGCACGCACACACACACACACATACACACACACCCACCCATATGTGTGAGAGTCAATTCATACAGCAAAAAGCATTCAAATTCCTACGCATTTCGCTTACGGCCTCCCCCCCACACTTTATGTAACTGCATGTGTGTGTGTGTGTGTGAGTGCTGTAGGTTAGGGCACACCACCCACACGCATTACTTATTAAGGTAAAAGCTTTCGAAAGCTTTGCCTATGTGTTTGTGTGTTCAAAGTTTAAATGTCATTCGCCATACAGTCGTGTCCAAACAAGTGAGGACACCTTCCAAAACCCACAAAACTCATAATAAAAATAAAAGTTTTCCCTTGGAAATTCGCTATCAAAGCTCTGACCCATCACTTTTAGTGCCCACCAACGGGCTGTGGCTGGCGATATGCCCCGAAAACTGTACCGCAACCTGCCCCGAAAGCTTCTCGGAAGCAACAACAATGTCTCCCTTTGACGTAGGTTGGCTGACAGCTGTTTGCGTTGTTGGCCCAAAAACTTGATTGCTATTGATTTTGCTCGCAGTCCCGAATCCCTGCCTGGACGGCGCAACAGTTTGAAAGTCGCAGCTTTCACTTTCGTGCCCAGAACCGAACGGAGAACGGAAAACGGAAAACAGAATCCATGCTCCGCCAAAGAGTTCAGTCTCAGTGCCACACTGCGCCTGTCCCTTGCATTTGTGTTAGTGTGTCAGCGAGGCGCTTGCGCTGGGCTTCCTTTGCGTGTGTGTGTGTGTGTGTGTGTGGGCTGGGGATTGGGGACAGAAAAGCTCCTCCACCAGCAGCAGCACTAGCAGCAGCAACAACAGCCTGTTGCAGACGTAGGCGGCAAACGGAGCCGTATCACCTCCTTACCTGCACGCCCAACCCCTAAATACCCCTTTTCCTGGTGGCGCCAATGCAGTGTCAGTCCCGTTGCACAGCCCCAACCACACCACCCCCAGGCCTAGACAATGACCGTGCCACATGCCGAGGCGTAGCAGTTGGGGTGGCACTACTCTCGGCTCCGCCACTCCTCATGGCATATTAATTTGATCACTCGACATAAAAAGCGACCTGCATGCTAATGCCGTTTTAATGAGTTCTGTTCTGCTTCCTGCCGCCCGGACGGTGAGGGATTACGGCCCAGACTACGAGACTAAGCCCTCAGTCACCATAAAAGTTGAGCTTTGCACTTTGACTCTTGTGTGGGAGGGGTAGGTAGCAACGTTGCAACAGGTTGTCCATTGGCATTGGCATAGGACCTGCCCTGTCTGCTCGCCTGGCCTTTGACACTGCAGCCATTGCAGAAGCCATTTTCAATGGGAACTATTCACAAGGAATGTTGCCATGGAAAATGTGTAGATATAAAGTATAATGAAAACAACTAACAAGAATCTATATATTTATGCATATTCTTGATTGAATAACTTGGAAACCACATTTAAAATGTTAGCAAAAAGATTTTAAGAGGGGCCTGGTATTTTAAGGGCGTTTTTTTTCATTTTTTGTTCAATTTTTTTCGAATCAAAAGATATACAAAATCAAATCATTTCAAATCAATCAATAAAATCATTTAAAACTTGTTGTTTCAAACAGAAACTAGGTATTGTAATATATTTAAGCACTCTTTATCTAAAATTGTACATCTAGCGACAAAAAATTCTATAAACTAATAAAAAACGAGGGGGAACGTTGTGAGCCGCGTCTACGGCCGCGACTCTACTTTATGCCCGGTAGTCAGTTTATATGTATGTGAGCTTGTTGTAATTTATTACATGTTCGCAAAAGCGTCAAATTTATTTTTAGCCAAAAAATAAAAAAAAAATTTGGTCGAACCTTTTCGGAGATTTTTATATATTAGATGTTTCTATTTTTGTTTACATACATTTTTTACATTAGCCTTTTCTTCATGTCTTTCTACTTTCTACATCTACTTCCTACATATACATGCACGGCTGTGTGCGAGAGAGAGAGGGAATGAGTCTGCGCTTGGAAGGCCACTGAAATTTAATTTGTTCCTTCTGGCTATACTAATGATCCGATCTGATCCAGATCAACATTCTGATAGATATGATCATTTTCTATGATTCTGCGTTTTTGGTTTTCCCGTATCTTAAAAATTGTGGTTTTCGTTCTTTGTGGGGGCGGAAGGGGGCGGGGTGAAATTTTGAAATACACATGTAACAGTGTGATAGGACAGGAGTCTGGATACAAAATTGTGTTCCTCTAGCTTTTATAGTCTCTGAGCTATAGGCGCTAATGAAGACGGACAGACAGACTGTATGGCTGTATGGTAATGGCTGTATCGACTCGGCTCTTGATGCTGATCAAGAATATATATTCTTTATGGGGTCGGAAACGCTTCCTTCTGGGTGTTACACACAACCTTTATCTCCACAAATCTAATATACCCCTATACTCTTCGAGTACCGGGTATAAAAATAGAGGAAATCGAGAACAGTTTGAGTTTAGTGCATTTTATTAATTTTTGTGTTTCCTCGTAAGTAAAGATGGTTACGACTATCAATTATTTCAATTTAAACGTAGGATATTAATGTACATAGTAATGTAGTCACAGTGCTACTTAATATACATGGCCTCTACAATTAGTGATCCAATATCATTGTGGTTTGATCGAACCAGACGAATGTATCGAACGGGCCGCTCCTTGAATTTTATTTGCGCTTCAACGATTCGACTTGATCTAACTATCTGAATGCCATTGCCAAATGATACACTGGTCGGATATCGACTCAGAGATGATCCCACACGATCCCAGTGAGTCTGACCGCAAGAGACTTCCGCGTGGAACTCAGCGTCAATATACCTAAATTTAATTAAGTTGATTGCGAAAACGTTGCTTAGCTCGAAGATAACGGCATTTTGGTCATCATTGAAACGCCGTGCAAGATGTTTACCGGTTGCCAGATTCTCATTCGGCAACAAGACAACACGATTGGTCAAATTCGTTCCGAAATCCTCTCGATCAATAGCGTCGAGTATCTGATCCGGCTCGAATATGCCAGAGGGACGTACAACATGCAGCAGCTGTTTGGCAGTCATAAGCGGGAGACGTACGAGCTTAGCCACTGTCTTGATGTCCTCGCTCGGATTGTTGTCCCTCCATTTGCATACAGCCTCAAAGATTTCAATTTCGGGAGCCCACAAGCTGTCCCGTCGCAGGACTTCCTCAAGTGATTCCTTGGTCAGCATTTTGATGGAATCGTGTTTTAGTATATCGTGTAAATTGAGGTCTATAAAATGGAGGCATTTTTCAGTCCGCTGGTTGAGATTGTTGCGGCGTGCGAAATTCAATATTTGGCACACATTATTGACGTCCAGATTCTGCTGCATGTATTTTTCTATGCCTGTCTCGACGCTCTGCAACCCGTAAAGGTGGGCCAAATCGGCCACATCGATAATGGTGTCCACATCCAGTGTAGAGACAGGTATCGTGCCAGAGTAAAGATAGTTCAGAACCACCTTGAAGGCTTCAAGCGGCACCTCCAGCGGAATTTCCCGTTGGCTCGACTCAGCCATACCGCCGTAGAGCATGGCGCGGAAGTACTCGCTACGTGTCGCCAGAACGAGACGGTGGGCCGGCAGCCGCTGATCCTCCACCAAAAACTCCACGTCCGAGTAGGGCTCGTTCATGCAGAGGCTGGCCATGTCCGCGACGAGGCTGTCGATGTCGTCGATAATGTTTTGATTAGCGGAGTTTGGGGACGATGAGGTCTCTTTATTTTCCTGGCTGCTCATTTTCGTCGCTGGATTGCTATAGATTGGAATGATGTGCATTATTGTATTTATATTTTTTCTGTTTTTCAAACTCACTTTATTTCGTTTTCTTTAATAACCTGTAATAGTTTCAATTAAATGTTAATGGGTGTTTGGTCGATTTTGTACTGTTTTCATGTAATTGTAGGCCGATTAGTCAGATCGATCAACTACAAAATATCAGTGGGAAAACGAACGCGCTGATTCGACTCGATAAGATAAGACTCGAAGCTCTACTACTTTCTTCCATCGATAAGGTAGACTATAGTTATATCATTGCTTGATCAATCAAGCATTTTGTAATCATTCATTATTTGATATAAACTAACTTTATTTAAATTTCTTTAACAATTGTTTGGAACATTGTTTAATAGACTTTTTTTCGTTTTTGTTAATTTGTCCTAGTTAGAAGCTGCTTTTGAAATTTCTACTCCAGTAAATGCAATTAATTTTGTTACTCCCAGAAATGGTTCGGCTTCTATATTTGAAATAAAGATGAGGATAAGGTTGTCGAAACTTATAAAAAACACAAAATTTTAAAAGGAAAAAATTGACCAAATATGGTTATTTCAATTTTTAAGCGTTGTCGAATCGGGCTATAATTTATTGTTTTATAACAAAAGGAACATTTTTAGACGATTATTAACGTTAGGCTGCACCACTGGCTATAATCGGATAAATATAATGGCCAAATATCGGGCTGGGAAACCCGACAGAAGGGTTCATGTAAAATGTACGTATATACATATATTGAACACATAAGTATGAAAGGATTTTTCAGATTCCCCCCCCCCCCCCCAAAAGATTCCACATCAAACAATCTTGATTTTGCATTTTTTACATTTCATGTAAATCTTTATTTCGTTCATTGAATTTGTGTAAATTTTGTTTGGTATTCCTTAGTTGGGTTTCCGTAGTAGTTGCCGGCTTTTCATTCAATTTGTTAGCAAGTATCTAACTATACATAGTATAAGGTTTGCTGGCAAAGTTGCACTCAAAATTTCCATTAGTTGCATTCAGTTTTGATCAGATTTTCTTTAGGCTAGTAGTTTAGAATATGTACTCGTATCTCTGTGTATTTCAACAGTATTTTCAAGTCAATTTCATAAGATAAACAATTGTTTTTGGGCATATTCCATAGATATACATATGTAGTATTTCGGTATGGGTATGGATTGAAATGTGAACTGAGAGTGATTGAAGGGAAGGGGGGGGATTGTGGAGGTGTCAAAACAAAAAGTCGATGATTTTTTCATAGTTTTTTGTATTCTTTATTTTGTATTTTAACTATAAATTGTTTTTGTTCACTTACGTTTATCGCTCGCTTTAAATACAATTTCTAGATGATCTCGAGCTTAGCAATGAGTTAGCCTTTTTCTTGTGTATGTAGATGTGTGTGAGGGGTGTGTGTGGGTATAGGGGGTGATGCAATGTGGTATGTGGGGGGTGGACAAGACCAAATCAAAAAGGAGTTATCATAATAGCCTACTTAAAATTTGGTTTAAACGCTAATTTACACAAGATACAACTAATTATTTAGAATTAGTCTTAAAAACAAAACAGACATTAGCACTGTACTTAAGATTTAAGGGTGGTGTGTGATGTGTGTCTATGGTGTGTGTGTGTTCATATGGTTTTGTGTATTATTTATTCGTATCTCGCATTGCGATCGATTTGTGACGGATTTGAGTTCGGTTTTGGGTAAAGACTTCTCGGACTGGATCATCTATCCTTTCCCATTGGGTAAGGGTAAAGGGTAAGGCAAGTTTAACAAGACGGCAACTAGTTAATGTTTGCTCGGGGGATTGCTGCTGCGCTCCACTATGCATTTATGTATGAATGTATTTATGTATTTATGTATGTGGTGCTCTCCTATATGTACAACAATTTCAATTGAGTTTCTATGAGTATGCTTAGATTTTGGTTTCTATATTCAAGTCTAAGTCGAAGGCACTGATTCTCTACGTCAATCTTTCTGTGTGTGTGTCTCTGTTTATGGGAGTTTTTCTTTCTTTTCTTGGGGTGTGTGTGTGTGGATTAAGGCGAGGTGTAACGAGCTCACACCGTAGCATATTTGACTCTCTCTCTGTATATATTTCAGTGTGCATTCATATATAAAAAATAATAATACATCATAATTACTAAAATGTAATTGAAATACGAATTGGTTTTTACATTTAATCGTCGTTGCATCATTGCTACATTTACATTTATTTATTCATTTAGTTATTGTTTATTTACTAGTACATATAAAATGTGCATGAGTGTATGTGTGTGTGTGTGCTGTGTGTGAATGCTGCCTATAGTTTTGATTCTCGTTTCTCGATGCTCTTTAATTTAATATGTGTATGTGGGTTCTCTTATGTTTTAACTATGCGTATGAGATGAGTTTGAAAGCAGATTTTTGCAAATGAGTTTTTTTTCTATGTATATATTTATTCGCTTGCGCTTGTGTGTGTTTGTGTGAGTGTGTGTTGGTGTGTACAATGGTTGTGTGTTTGCGTGTATATGGATGTGCTTCGTTTTGGTTCAATAATTTAATATAATTTAAATGTGTTGTGTAGTTCTGCGCTTTTCTCATTCATCATTCATCGATCGTCGTTCGGGCGCTTAGTAGTAGTTCACTTAGGGATTACTAGATAAAGCATTCGATATATAACATATAGACTTGCATATAGGATAGATAGATAGATGGATAGTGTTATAGGAGGACTACGACTAATAGCAGAGCAGAGCCCCTTGCAATTTATAATTTATACATCGAAAGTGGGCTGAGGCTGGGGCTGGGGCATGCCACACACCGGCTTAGGCCTAACATTCATTTAGCATAGCTTATAGCAAATCATAATACGTTATATATGCATATATATATATATATATATATATATCATCTATTTATAGTAGTAAACAAATTTCGACAAAATAATAAATGAAATAATAACATAAAGAAATCGGAAAGAATAAAGAGAGATTTGAGTTTTACAAAAACTAAGAATCCTACATATCATAATCGGTATACAGTATATATGTATGTTTTTAGCGTTTACATAATCATATTCAACATGTATATATCTGTAAATATATTTCTATATACTATATATATATATATAGTGTAGTGTAGCGTATGGTATAGTAATAATTATCATTAGAACATAAAGTTTAGCCGAAACTTGTATCTTTTACACTGATTTCTCTAACAATTCAGGCCCTAAGTCGTTGTTCGGGTGTTAATGGATCGATAGATGATCGATTCGATGATCGTTCCGGGAGCGTCTAGGGCGTCTTTAGCAGGAGGATGTCTTTCTTGCGCGTACGCGTGGCACCGACATTCAGGCGCTGATAGAAGTAGTTGCGTCCCATCCGACGTTGCAGCTTGTAGGATTTGCTCGCCAGGAACCTGGTTATGTCCAGCACATAGTCGTGCACATCCTCGTGATCCTCCAGCAGATGGATCGATATCACTTGGATTTTCACCTTGTCGAAGGGCAGCGTCTGCAAGATCTGTATAAGAAACAGATGTTTAGTGAAAGTGCCACAATAGCAATAGGAGTAGATGCTTATATTTTGGGTTCACTTACCTCCAGCTCATGCCCCTGCACGCCCAGACTGAGCAAATCGTATTCGGTGCGCTCACATGCCAGCATGATTGTGTAGAGCGGAAAGCATTTGACACGCGAATTGAACCACGAGGTCTCCTCGTCGTGCAGACTGTTGATGCGCACATCCTCGTTGTGTATGGTAATCTAATGGCGAGAAAAAGTTCGCTTTAAATCATCATCATCTTTCGTATTTCGTATCCGTGCTTACCTCTTTGGGATAGGTATTGGGTGAGACACAGGCCTGCACCACCTGCATGCGCGCCCGTTGCGCATTCTGTTTGCGCAGCGTGAAATACCAGCGGGGCTCCGGCTCCACCAGCACTCCCATCCAATTGAGATGCTCGCTC
Organism: Drosophila helvetica; assembly: GCA_963969585.1. NCBI lineage: Eukaryota > Metazoa > Arthropoda > Insecta > Diptera > Drosophilidae > Drosophila > Drosophila helvetica. Next base: position 11,399,882 of record OZ018402.1, on the reverse strand, counting down.
AGCCAGGGCGCTGTGATCAGGTGGGCCAGCGGACCGCTCAGCGACTGGATCACCGCTCCGTCCATCTTTCCGCCCAACAGATCGGCCACATAGTGGGCCAACTGATCCGCTGTGCTGCCGCTGCTGTTGCCAAAGGAACTAAGGGATCCTCCAGCTGCTGCTGCTGCCGCTGCTGCTGATGATGGTACTCCAAGGCCCAGTCCCGCGTTGGGCTGTGCCCCTGCCGCTGCTTTGACCGATGGCTTGCCCATATATTTGCCCATTTCGAAATGGCGCAGGAATGCAATGAGTTTGGGATCGTCTTGCGCAACGCCATTCAGCTCGTAGTCGCGCGACATGCTCAGGCGGAACTGCTGATGGCGGATCTCTGGGTTGCGGTGGAGAAAAGATAGAAACGAGATATATTGAAAGATTAGTTATGGCTTCGAGTTTCGAGTCGGAGGAACTGATATTGTTTCTCCGTTGGTCGGTAATTGGATTTAATTAAAACTTGTTGCACCACTGGAGTGGGAGCTGGAGTGGGAGTAGGAGTAGGAGTCGGAGTAGGAGTAGGAGGCATGGCGTGCTATGCACCAACTTGGCCACGCTTCGCTGCCAATTGGAGCGCATTGACCACCACATTTGCATTCGGCAAATTGAGGGCACTTCAATCGGAGGTGAATGCTTTTGGAACTACAGGGTGGGGTAAAGCCAAGGGCTTGGGGGAAATATGCACCAGGTCTCATGGCATTTTGAGGTAAATGAAAGTGAAGGAGAGGCACGGTAGAGAGGGCTCTAATAGGATAAGTGCAAGGCCAGGAAAAGAGTCAAATGAAACGTTTTTGATGAAGATTTTTTTATAGTAATTTCGATGACGCTTTTGACGATTCCATTGATTGAAGGTCGATAAATGTGAGGTTAGGAACAGAGTAGAATGGAACAACTAAGAAAAAAATTAAATACAAAGAGGAATCGAAATAGAACGAAAACAGCTGTCGACAAAAATATATATGGGGAATTGGATTGCACGATTCGGCGTGACCATCGTTTGATGGTGGATAAATGTGTGGTTAGAAACGAAGTAGAATGAAACGACTAAGAAAGAAGTTAGACACAAAGAGGAATTGAAATGAAACGGGGAATTCGGTTGCACGATTCGACACGTGCATCGCTTGGAGGTCGATAAATGTGAGGTTAGGAACAGAGAGGAATGGAATAGTTTAAAATTCTAGGTTCCGTCTTAAGGCATAACAAATCAGGCCTAAAGCGCAATGCTTTGCCAAATATTTAGCTCAAATGCCATGACCCTTAGCATAACGTTAAAAGGTGAAAGTGTAAAGCGAGGGGCGTGACAGGTCGGGAGCCCCCATCGAAGGTCGAGAGGAAACATCCGACTTGGCAGCCACGACCTTACCTTGAAACAAAGCCAGCCTACCTCACCCTCACCCGCGGCTTGGCCGCCCCATAAAATATAATGAGCGCACGGCCTTTGATATTTAGCACATGACCAGGCCTGCCTCGTTTCTATCCTACCACTTGACTCATGGCAGGGGCCCGGGGGACGGGCCCACTGGGGGCTGTGGCCCGACCTGTCCGTCCATAAACCATAGCAACAAAAAGTCTACGATTTGCCGTAGTTTTGTTTCAGTTGCCACACACTCCACACACACACACACACACACATACTGGAAGAAGCAAAAAAAAAACAACTCAGTTTTATTTGCTTTTCACACTTTCCTTGTGCCAATTTCCACTTTTTGTTTCGTTTTGCCTGCCCTCCGGCGGAAGAAACAACAATCGTAAAAGCCGGCCAAAAGAAATTAAAATATACTTTGTACATGAAATGTACTTGCAACAATTTGTGGCACTCACCTGACGAGTGTGATTTGGTCAGCCAAGGCGGCCAAAAAAGAAGGGAGGCTTGAAGCGGGCGGAATGCCCGAGTTATACAATAATTGAAGCGTCAAGAGTGTGAGGTTAGGAATGAATCGAAATCGAGCAAATAAACGAGGAATGAGGTGGAGAAGGTGCGAACGTTTTTCTTGGAGAACCGAATGAGGCGGGAACTGCCATGAATTTAGTTCAGCTACAGTTCCCAAAGAACAGTGCCATATGTGAGGTTAGGAACTTGTGGAAATGAAACACGAAACGTGTTATTATTATTAAGACGAGTTCTCTGTATTTTCTACTTTTGAATAATTTAATAGACAGATTTCCATCCGGCTATAAATTCCTTTCCAAAACAGGATACATTTTAATTTAAAAAGAGTATTGTAATAGATTTCAAGAAAAAGTTTTGTGCGTGTGTGTGGGCTGCAAGCGTGGCATCCATCCACTCAAATCGATCCTCCATTTCGGCTACTAAAACCCCATAATACTCGTATATTTTCCCTCAGTCTCGAGTCTCGTCAAAAGCGAATTCACATCGTTACACAGCGCCTCGCCCAAAAACCATAGCCGTTTTGCATATATATATATATTTTTTATATTTTTTTCGCTGTCTATTCAACGCCCAAATGTGCCATGCAAATTTTTGCGACTAAAACTTTTTTTTTATGTTTTGGTCACAAAATGGCCATAAAGTTTATTATAATAGATATAAAGATAGATACACGGGTTGTAGGAACGAACAGGCCATGTCGGACATGTCGAACAGGCCATCATTTAGCTGAACGGAGTAGAAATTTCACTAATTTCTCAGTGAAAACTTTGACTAATTAACGCCCTAGTCCCAGACCCCGAACCCTCGACTTTGTAATGGACTGGTAGGGAAAGTGTGCCCAAACCGAAAGAAAACGAGGAAAATGTATACCATTATTACTCGCTAGTTGTGTGGAAATCTGATAGCGGGCCTGCGTCTCAGGTTCCGCCGTATTATGGTGCCATTAGAAGTCAAAAGAATTATTGAATCATTTGTCTACCACAACCAGCATGGAATTCGAGAGCGAGCCCCGAAAATGGTATGCCATGAAAACGGGAATGGGAATGGGAATGTGAATGGAACAAAACATTATATAATGCTCCTCTCCCCTATAGCAGCTGTGCAATAAAAACCGCTTAAAACGGTTAAATGCGAGCACATGTAAATCCGATAAAGGAATTGAAAAAATTCGGGGTACCAAAAATCTGCCCTCGGGGCGGCAGGGCAGCGCAATTTTGGTGTCAAAAGCTGACATTTCTAATTTGCACAAGGGGTCGCCCGGTCCTCGTCGGTCGTCAGGGCCATCAGGGTGGCGGGCAAGACAAATGACAGGGTCCCGAAAATTATATTCAATGGCGGCCGACTCGACAATACCACAAACGACAGAGTCAGGGGCAGAGGCAGAGGCACAACGTTTAATTGCGGTTAAGCGGTGGCGGCACCGGCATAAAAACTTTAAGTTGAACGGAGACCTCGTCGTCGTCAGCGTCGTCGTCCTCGTCCCGAGGCGCTGACTTATTCAGATTATTCAGGGGTAGCAGTCGTCGCCGTCGCCGCTGCTTGGCCTTCCCCTCCCTGCCGGCACGCCTCTGCATACAACACGCCCTATTCAATAATTCAACAAAAGGAAAGGCAAATAAAGAAACAGGAACGCAGAACTCTGGCAAAAGTAAAACCCACACAACTTTTATGCATTTTCAATTACGTATAAAAGTTGTTTAACAAAAATATAACTATACACTCGCAGACAAAATGACAGTACACTCGGAAAAAATGGTCTTTACATTTTGGGAGTTACTTGAAAATTAGAAATTTGAAAGGGAATGCGGGTAGGATAGCACTACTGTAAATATTGGAAAATGTTTCAATGCCACAATTCCCTTAGCAACAAACGAAACGAATGTGTCCATTTGATTAGGGGACATTTTAACAGCGAATCACTCATGCACTAGTTGAACATTGGTATTAGTCAATTAGAAAAATTTATTAATTTTTTTTTTTTTTTTATTTTATATGTATTTATTTTGTTTGTTATATATTTGATTATATATTTTTTATTTTATATATTTTTTTTTTATACTTTATTATTTTTGTTTGTTTATATTTTTATATATTTTTTGTTTATATTTTTATTTTTCTTTTAACGTTTTTGAAATGAATAATTTTTTTATTTATTATTTTTTTTTATTTATTTAGTCTTATTTTATTTTTTACATTTTTCGTGTGTAAATATTTGCATCAAAGTACCCAAAACTTGGACGTTGTTAAATGTTTCGGCAGTTTGTTTTGTTTTTGGAGGACACTACGTCATCGTCATCGAATGTTCGGCACCCTTGTTGTGTAATATCCTAGAGACCGAACCCAAAGAACGTACTATAAATTGGAATTAAAATGGTTACGGATGGTTACGGGGTCCTGTCTGCATGTCCGCTTTCGGGGGATTTCCTACTGCCATGCAGCATACTAAATAAATTGTATTGGCTAGTGCCTAGTTGTGTTATTGATTGGTGCAACGCTTTGGTTCGTTTGGTTGTGGGTCTATCTGGTAATTGCCTGTTTGGCGCTATTCTAAATGGGCCATTTCCATTCTGTGTACGACTGTACGATTGTATATTGCCGAATGGTGATGTGTTCTGTTCCAACAACAGAACAGAACCAGCGACAACGCTGATTTATTAGCACAAGTGTGTCTCCTCCCCTCCCCTCCCCACCCCACCCCACCATCTCTCTCTTTCCCTATGCGAGTGTGTGGGCCTAATCTAAGTGGGTCGGATCTTAATCACCGCCTGGCACAAGGCCTGGCCATTAAAGAGTGGCGAAATACAAAAGGGCAATGCAGGGTAAACTTCTGCATCACGTGATCAAGTGTGAAACTGCACTTTTGAATGCAAGGCAGGGGAACGGAACGGAACGCAACGGAACAGGGAACATGAAGAGGAACAACTTTATCAAGACCAAAAGAAAAGTGCCTTCCTGTTGTTGCAACAAAAACAAAAAGCTTAAAGCAGAGACAGTGACGTGTTCTATCTGCTGTTGATAAATCTGAGAGAATGAAACGTTTTAGGCCCTGAAAAAAGGAAACATTATATTTGTTTTTGTACAGAGATTTGAAACAATTTGGAACAACGTTGGAACAATGATCAAAGAACGCGCTAGGAAAAGAACGAACCAGTTTGTAAGACGTTTCATGCCAGAATTCCATTAGAAACAAACGAAACGAATAGGAACTTTTTACATCGATTCAACCTGGAACATTGCAACAGTGAAACAGCGGTAAAAGTTCCCTTCCCACAAACAGTGTTGACTAACACGCAAAGTAAACCCTCCATTGAGCCTCTTTAAATGCGTTAAACGTTTCTTTGCCATTTATCAGGCCCCTGATTGAAATATCTCTCAACGAAATCGCCCTCGAGGGCAGTTTTTCATCAGTTTTCCTTGTCGTTAACCTTATCGATGTGTGTGGGGGTGATAGGGGAACACACACGATGGCGATGGCGATGGCGACGCAGAAGAAATTGCGCAATTGCAAGGGAGGGTTGCAAAACCTGAGACCCAAATGCGGGTGGCACAGACCCACGATACCCTTAAGAAGGCCATAAGAAGAAGCTCCATCGTTCTGACGCTCTTGGCGCATGCTGTGATAATGCCATTTGAGCTTTGCTTTTCAAATTGAGCACTCGCTGCGCTTTGGCGGCGGGGCCTCTGCCGATCTCCATCTCCGATAGCGGGCGAGAGAGTCGCTGGCAGGGAACTACTAGCATGACACAGCAGACGACGACACGATGACGCTGCGGGGGTGGATTTTCTTGTGCTCAGAGTGGAGTGCCGACCGAGGGGGCCCATGCAACACAATGTTGCACACAAAATTATGAATCACATGGCAGACGAGGAGTGGGAGGTGGTGGTGGTCGTGGCGGCTGAATGACATCCGGTGGATGGGTCTCAAAGGGAGGGTAGTCGTAGTCGTAGTCGCAGTCGCAGTAGTAGTAGTAAAAACTGCTTAGAAGCAGTCCAAAGGAGGGGCTTGTCCGCGACCTCAACTGTCGCTGTAGCTTAGCGTGCTTAACGGGAATTAAGTCATTAGTTTTGGTAGTGGTAGTGGCAGTGTTTCCTATCTGTGTGTGTGTGTGTGTTTGTGTGAATTTCAATTAAAGTTGCAATTTGCAAATTGTCACCAACGGAACCCCAACAGGCAGACAGACCGACAGACAAAGTGACATCCATGTAATCGCCTCCAAGTGTAAAGATAATGCCTTCTTAACATGATTAATGCCCCCTGACAGACAGACACGCCCCCACTTTTCCAAGGAGGCGTTACCCAGAGCATTCTGTAAACATTGTTTTCCATGCAAATTGCACTAGATGCCAAATATTGTAAGAGTTGTCACGCACTTCAAGAAATGCAGAAAAGACACTGGGGCAGGCTTGGGAAAATAAATAATACTCGTTAGAGTACTAAATTCGAATTAAACAAATACGTACATCAGCTATAGATTCGGTTTGTTTAAATATTGTATTATTTTTCGTATTTATCTTTTATTTCATGCATAATCCTTGCATTCATTTCAGATCGTGAAATTTTTATAAATTTGTAGAATTCGATTTCGTTATTTAATTTCTATTATATTACGTTGGGTTTTATTTTTATTTATTTTTGTAAAGTTTTTTTATTAGATTGATTTTTTTAGATTTTTATTTAAGCTTGTACTTTTTGTTGTTAATTTAATTTATTTTATTGAATTCGAAATGTGAATGCTATTTTATTATTTAATTGAATCTGAGATCTCAAACGTCTTCTATTCAGATATACATTTTTATTATATTCCTCTTTTATTTTATGATTTTGTATACAAATCTTTTCCTAGATCCTTGTACATGTCATTGTCTAACCCATTGTATTCTTTAAAAGCCCCTTTAAAACACACACAAAAATACTCCCAATTCCATCAATTTTTTACCAATTTATCGCAACTGTCAAATACACGTGTACCAGTGCTGCGATAAAGCATAACCCCAATACAGTTTTCCTACCCCAAATACGGTTGTCGTGCGGCCCACACATAACACATAATTCTGATTGTACCCCACGTCTGCCCCCACTCCTAGTCACTGCTTGCACCATTTTGTGTCATAATCCAAACATAGCCTACTTATCGACGCCATGCGATTACTTAGTCATCGATTAGCTGACGGCGGCAGCAGCTTTCACCGCTCCCTGTGTCCGCACTGCACCATTGATGGCTGTTGCCACTGAGTTTTGGTGTGCTGCCATTGCCACGCTGCTCATTCATGCCACGCAACGTTGCCGCTTTTCACTTGTTTGGCTCGTGCTTTGCTTTCGGCCGCTTGTCCAGAGGGTGGGAGGTTGCAGGTGCTGCAGTGTCATTAGCCTCCACTTTTGACACTGGATGTAATCGACAAAAAACACAACAAGCAAAAGTGAAACGTAAACAACAAATACCGAGTGAATGCAGGGAAAGCTCCAATCAGAGGATAGACATTCCGTCTAAGAGAGTTTTTAGGTACCGCTGGACGAGGGCGGGCAATCAGGGTTCCAGGTGAATCGACTGATTCCGACCTTCTTCCGTATATGTTCAGATATTGATTTAATTTAACCATTCCAGTCTCACGTCATGCAGCAGCGCCCCTCGGCCACTCGGTTTTATGTGTTCCTTCTCGACAGATCCTTATTTTCTTCAGCATATTTCAGTATAATTCCACTATATTCCAGCAATCGTTTCGATTATGCGTGTCACGCGTCCTGCAGCATCGCCTCTCGGTTCATTCGATGGAAAGTGGACTGCGTCACTGCATGGAATCGGCTCTAAGATTGCATTTATTTCCTTTCCTTATATCCTTATATTTTGATCATAAATTATAATCATTTTTTAATTAAATTGAATTAATAATTTTTTTTTTAATTTACAATTTAATTCTTTAATTTCTAAGCCACATCCGCTTTTAATGCTTCTGATTTCTATCTCAATTGCAATTATTTTTAATCATTTATTGTGTATATTCCCATAATTTCAATAATTTCTATGATTCCAAATCCTTATCCTTTTTCAATTGAATACCCAGAATCGGAGCTCTTCCTCTATCACACACACACACACGCACACATAATGTTGCCGCCAAAACATCAAATGCAATTTCCGATTCCGAATCTTTCCCCAGAGAGAGACCATCCAAAGTGCTTGGGTCATGGCAACAATCCAATCCGCAGTCCACAAAACGTGACGCTTACAACAGATCTGGGGATTGTGTTTTCTTTGGGGCCCTTCTAACCATCACCATCATCAGTTTCTGAAGAAGCACAAATGAAAGAATGGTAGCAGAAAAATAAGTAGAAAAGCGGCCGAGGGCATGTGTAACAAAACAGAAGAAAAGATACCGCTTAGGCCAGCACAAAAAAGAAGGAAAAAAACCAGAAGAAAACCCAATTGTGGGAGCTGGATTTTCGGATTCTTGAGAGTCATCATGGGCCTAAAAAAGGTGTTTTTCGGCTGCTTGGGAAATGGAAATGAAGATGGGGAATACTTATGGTCAGGTCGGAAGCCGACACACATTCCAGAGCCACCAACAAATTTGTCACTTTAATAAGCGCATTTTGCTTCGGGGGTTTTTCTTTTTCGTTTCATTTTGCTACGGATTTTCGTTTGACTTTGCTTTGGGCTTACGGATCACTTTTCTTCGGTTTTCGTTTCGCTCTTGCCTCGGGGGTTTCCGTCTGTCAAGTGCATGATTTGAGGAATTATTTTTTGGGTCTGCCACAAAGCTCCAACCTTTGTCCCCTCCAATGTTGGAACGTGTTAAATTTATATGCAGTCCAGTCCGCTGCCGCTGCTTAAACGCTTTTGTTCAGCAGCAGCAGAAGGAGAAGGTGGAGTAGGAATGCCTGGCTAATTTATGATTATTTTTGTTTATGAATCCGTTCGCTCGTATAAACCTAATAGACCCATCAATGAGCCATAAAAATGAGTCTGGGTCTGGGTCTGGGTCTCGCTCTGGGACATGTGACACGCCCAACTTCAACTTCCACTCCAACTCAAAGTCCAAGTCCAGTGGCAGGCAGCTCCCCAGTCGTCTGTCTAGTCGATGTGGCGTCGTTGATGAGAAACAAAAGAGGAGTACGAATGGTATATTATCCACCAATAAGAGGATGATATATGACCCCTTTCGGCACTTGACTGAGCAAATTAAATGACAAATTTATAGCACAGAAATAATCATCACGGGGTAGCATCAGTTTTATATCAATTTGATGATTCCTTTAAAAAAGAATGGCTATCTTTTTGCATTTCTGTCCACATTTATGACTGGAAATCATTGGGAATAATCATTTTAATATCGAATTTCATGGGAATATGAATGAAAAAGGCATAAAGAATATTTAAATTTTTTCAAGATATCATCGAGAGGGATTCTTCAATGTATTATTTTCGTTATGGGATGCGTGTGGATGCCTTGTCAATAACAATACAACAACTAGACGAATAGATACCTTAGAAATACCGATATTAAATGAATAATATGATAACTAGTTATCGGTTAAGTTTTATTCCTATCGATAATATCAAGTCGTCGATAAGTTATCGAGATAAAGCTTAAAGTTTATATTTAGTTATAGATAATGTATATAATGTTATCGAGGTTTCAATGTTATCGAAATTGCATGTTGTCAATACCATTATAGCTATCGGATAGGAAACGCATTTATCAATTATAGAAAAACATCTCTTGACCGATTTATATGAAATAGGGTACATCGAGCCGTTACATCCGCTTCATTCCTTTGTCTCGCATTCGAGTACGAGTCAAATATTGAATCTTCCGCTCATCCGAAAGTGCTGATTGGTGCTATGGACAAAGAATGTCACAAATCTCATGCACTCAAATTCAAACATGAGTCACTTGGTATGTGTTGCGCTTTTGAAAGAATGCAACTACCAGAAATGGAAAAACATGTTCCATTCCCACATTCCATTCATGCTGCCAAATCCCCTAGTTCGGAGCAACGAATAAAATCACCAAAAAAAATAACTGTAGTAGGTGGTATGCGCACCTTTCGAATGAGTAACAAACGAATGTGAGGAACACTCATTTCATTCGTTAACGCATTGTTAATCATCCACACACCTGAACCTGATTAAGTAAACGCCGATGACAAACAAAGACTCAAGATTTCACCATTCCAAGGGTCTACGAAATGCATGCCAACTCATGTAATAACTGATACGAGTAGGTAAGTCCCGGAGGTAGGCGATTACAAGGCGGGCCTTCAATTTTCTACTACTTTCAAGTTGGGAACAAAGGGCTATTCTTACTCTAAAGGGTTATTGTTTTCTCTTCTTAGATTTATAGAATTTCAAGTATTTTCTTGCATTTAAATTATAGAATTTCTTGGAGTTTATAAATCTTCCGCCAAGAACTTCCAACTCCAAAAACATAACCATTATTCCTAAACATACAAAACTATCAACGGAAAAAACTGATACAAAAGTTTTAAAAAACCACTTTAGGAATTTAGGAACTCTCTGAATGGAACACTTGTGGAATGGGGAATAATTGAGAATGGAAAACCTGGAATTGGAACATGGGGCTAAAAATCCCTCCTGATAAAAGTGTTATCGTTATAAATATTCTATAAAAGAAAAAAACCCACTTTGAATTGAACTCTTTGAATGGAACACTTGGAATTGAAGAATTGAATGGGAAATACCTGGGAATGGAACACTTTTACAGAGAACACCGGGGAATGGAACACTCCCCGTTACACTTGCCCAACAACACGCCTCCATTTCCATCAGCTGAGCAGCACAGCTGACAAATGACACTGTAAAATGGCCATACTTTGAATGGAATTTGCATATTCTCCAGTTCTCCAGACAATGCCGACAAAAATACTCCCTACAAAGCAAAAAACCAAACAAAACAAAACAAAGCGAAGAAATGTTGGCGCTAAGGATGAGACAGGAGGCAGGCAGTAGGTAGGCAGGCAGCTCCAAAGGAAGTACAGGGAAAATTGCCAACACTTGAGTGGAATTTTAAAATGCCTCTAGTCCGGGGACGGAGGAGTCGAAGTCGAAGAACTTTGAACAGCTGCAACAACAATCAATGGTCTGACATTGATTTTAGCTGTATGTCTTTCGGGGTCTCTCTTAGCCCTCCTCTTTGGGCCCCCCCATTCCTTAGTCACTCTTTATTTTTTTTTTGGCTGCATGAGTCACACATGACGATCCATCCATTGAGAGAGCACAGCAGAATTCATATGCAAAACAACTACTAATTTTCGCTTGTAAAAATGCTTTCCGCTTTCATTAAGCAAATTTATTTTGTACATACTTTTTCGTACTACTCGTAGACTCCGATCCACATGGGATGTTGTATCTCGTATCTCGCACGACATTGGCATCCATCGACCCACCGACCGACCGACCCACCGACTGTCGTCTGTATTTTAGCGAATTAAAAGAAATTGCCTCATCCGACAGATTGTGTTTTGTTGTCTGTGCGATCTGGAAATACTCGTAATGTGGATAGATGGCCCAGCTAACTAAAAAGATACGACAGATACACTTACAGAGTGTCTGAGGGAGATGAGTCATCTTTTAGCTACAGATCCACAGATCTAGAGATCTATAAGTGACAAGGTTGTCTCTCTGTCTGTCTCTCTGTCGCTATCATTCGCCATCATTCAAGGGAAGGCTTTTGCTGGAAATACTACCATACAGATACAAGTATTTCCCCCATAATCTTATAATCTTCTGCTTTATTATGATGTTGTCTTATCGAAAGCTTTGGATACAATTTTATCTGGTTCAAATATTTGTGGAATTCTTATTCCTCTTTTTTTCTATCTTTAAGCAAATGTTGATTAGAGATTATTTGATTTATGGTTTTTTTTCTTATAGATAATATGGAATACTTTAAGCCATTTCCACGTTTTCATTTGGCCATTACTCTGCACTCGTTCCGTTTCTAAGAGTACCCATAATGTGAAGTCCACTCTAGACTCCAGACCTTCTAGCATTGAAACGCACACTTTCGTTCGAATGGCAATTAAATATTCCCTTGACGTGGAGGCGGCTGTCTTTGTGGCAGGCAGCACGTGTCTCTAAGGCTACACATTGGAGGGGCAGGGGCAGGCGCAGGGGCAGGGCCAGCGACAGTGGCCGTGGCAGGGGCAACGTTTTGGGGACAGCGACAGCTGCGCCTGTTGCCAAGTGATGTTGCAGACAGGAAGCGCCACAGCGCCACCAGACAATGCTGCCCCTAACACACACGCCCACGACAAAAAAAAAAAAACATATAGAGGGAGAGAGGAGGAGATTGGCAGCGATCTATGACAAAAGATGGCATCATCAGAAGGGAAGAGGGACATTGGACAGTGTAGATGAAGCGTAAACTAATCTCAAAAGTGTGCCCATTACCGGGAAAGGATCCCAAGGATCGACAGAACAAACACAGCCTACATCCGGTATAAAAAAAAAAACAGAAAGAAGAAAAAACCCAAGAGGCATATGCCAAAAGATATCAAATTTAAATATAAACACAGTTAGGGAGAAGACTGTAGGTAGGTTTATGGATGGGGGAGGGCTAGAGGGTATGGTAGGGATGGGTAGATTTGCCTAGAGTATCGGATCACTCACCTGTCGTGTCCATATAGACAATCAATGTGGCAAAGACTGTCGCAAACGAGAGCAGGCACAGTGCAATGGGCAATAGCTGGCGATAGGGCGATGGACTCAGCCGTGGATCGAGCTTCTTGTTCTTGCTGCAGGATCCATTAGTTACACCACTGGCTGCTGCAGCTCCACCTCCTCCTCCTCCACCACCACCTCCTGGACAACCCGCTGTGGTGGCGGTGGCATGATGATGATGGTGGTGATGGTGATGCTGACTGTGATGCTGACGGTGTGAGTGCTGTCCCTGCTGTTGCGTCCGCGCTCGGGACTCTCCGCCAGCCATTGCTGCTGCTGCTGCTGACGTTGCTCCTCCGGCTATGCATGCCCCCGATCCGGACACTTTTTGGCAGCAATGGAGCTGCTGCTGCAGTGCCTGCGGCAGCCGCGTCGGCGTCGACAGGGGCGAGGATACGGTACTGACCGACGGAGAGCTAATCACGCTACTCAGATCGCTCTCATCTGGTGCTGTTGCTGCGCATCCAACATCTTCCAGCTGCGGATGGTGCCGACTGTTGCTGCTGCTGCTGTGTGGATGCCGCTTGTGCCGCTGCTGGACATGATCCGTCTCATCCGTGCCACAGTCTTTGGTGTTTTGTTGTCTAGTCGCCGTTTCCGTCTCCGTCTGATCGCGGGACTGGCCAAAGTTCACTTCGTCCACGTCCTCGCACTCGATGTCATCATCATCATCGACGGCCGCGTAATTGGTTCGAACGGGCAGCGTCTTTCTGCTGATTGCTTCCGGGGGAGTACTGATGGCGGGTATCGTTGTTGTTGTTGTTGCTGTTGTTGCTGTTGTGGGCTGATGGACAGTGGTGCTAGTGTTGCTAGTGGCTGCACAGCTCCTGCTCATGGTGTACTTTTTGGGTGTGACCTTGCCATGCCGCCTGCTCTGCGGCGCTGTGGAGGATCGCTGCTGCTGCTGCTGTTGCTGGTGAGGATTACAGCTGCTGACATGCTCCTGCTCTGCCTGCTGCAGCTGCTCCACGGCCAGCGCTGGATGCGCCGAGAACACTTGCTTGGACATCGCTTTTGGTTTCTACTTCTCTTGGGGTGGGGCGGGGAATTGTCTCTTCTCCTCTTCTCGTTTAGAGCCGCATCCTGGCCAGGTTTTCAACTGAAAGACAGAGAGAGAAAAGAGAATCCAATTAGTCTCGAAAAAAAACCGAAAACTAATTTTAAAGAGTGCATTGAACTAAGGAATGAAAATGGGAATGGGTATGGGAATGGGTATGGGAATGGAAGACCCACAGCATCCTTCATCTGTGGTGTTCTCTGCACTCCATATGTCTGCTGTCTGGGGCAATCTTTTGTCTGCGTTTTGGTCCTTCTTTCAGAACCCCCCTCCCGACGCTCCTTCTCCTGCTTGTCCACCTTCTGCTCCTTCTGCTGTCTGCTGTCTGCCACACATTTTCATTTTTATGAATAGGCAAAAAAAAAAGAAAAAGAAATAAGATGAAGAACCGAAGAGCAGAAGAACAGAACCCAAAAACGAAACGAACCCAAGAGCAAAAGTCGCTCCAAAAAGAAATTGAATACAAAACTCCACCACCTGTCAAAAATCGAGAGACTGCTGCCAGACAAAAGAGAGAGACAGAGAGAGAGAGAGAGAGAGAGAGCGCAGACACACTGACACGACACACACAGACTCTCCGGAGAGGGACAGAAGGAGAGGGAGAGGGAGAAGGAGGAGAGACAGTGCAAGAGAAGAAGACAGAATGATTGCTAAAGAATTTCAACAACAACGCGAGGTATTTTGTGAACCAAATTAAAAAAGACCCAACAAGAGCGAAAGAGCAAAGGAGAGGGAACGAGAGACGAGGAAGGAGTGAGTGAGAGAAGAGGGCGAGGTAGCGTAGAGCCCGGCCTAAAGCGGGGTGAAAAATGCATTGCAGCAAGGCATGAGAATTATAAATGGTATACCCGAAACGTACCGAACCATTTGATACCCTTGCAGGTCGGTATACGGAATGGCTTAAATGATTTTGATTTGATTTGAATGAAATCAAATTTAAAAGACACTTATTTGATTGATTGTTTCACAGCGCAGCCGTATAACATAGTATTCTGAGCTCTCTCTCTCTCTCTTCATGCGTTGACCAACACCTGATCTACATAACAATCCTCTCTCGCTCTCTCTCCCAGCAAAGGGCATCAAAAACATTGAAGACGCTGCACAATGAAAGAAAGAGAGCGAAGAGCGCAGAGAGGAAAGAAGCCGATCGTTGAGTAGCAGGAGAGGAGAGCATTGGTGGTGGGAGGGAGTGAGTGCCAGCCGTTTCATGCGCGTGTGTGTGTGTGTGCGTACTTGTACGCCTGCGCAACAGACGAACGAAGAAGAAGAAGTAGAAGGGGAAGGAGAAGGCGAAGAGAAGCCATGCTCTGGAAGGTGCAAGCGAGACAGCAAGCAAGTGGAATCGAGTTCATCAACTAGCAGCAGAGACCCTGGCAGCGGCAGAGCGCAGCAGATGTTTTTCTCAATGTTTGGCGGCTGTTGCCGACTGGCTCTTCCCCTCTCTCCATCCCCCTATTAAAGCATGCCCTTCCTCTGAGTAAAGGGCATGGACAAATTAGGAAGAGATTTGTGGTGTGGTGGAAAATAAAGAAAAGATCCGACAAGTACGAGTATGTATGATCACAAGATTATAATCCCTACAACAGAGCATCGGAATTAAGCAAGAATCTAAAGGATAAATCAGGAATACATATTTTTGGGAAAACACGGAAATTCAAAAGAAATTCGATGGAAACTTTTAGCCCTACAATTTTAGTACAGGTTATATCTCTTTGAAATTTCAATTAATGGTATTTTTCCTTGACCAAAAACCCATTAAAATATTAAAGGGAATTTTATAATTCAATGAAAAAAAAGTTGCCATCCTTTTGTATGCCTTTTTAGGATTTGAGATATTTGAAGTAAGGAATCAAAGTTTAAAAAGATATCATTGAATATTATGTACAATATTCTTGTACATTTTAAAAATTAGTATAAATATAACTCCAAAAAAATCCTGAATTAAGTAAGAATTCAAAGAACTAAGAATTCTTAAGAAATCTGAAACTATTAACCCCAGAATGGCATTATTTACTCTTATTTATTTATTTTCTTTTAACAAGTTAATTGAATTGAGCAATGATTCATTTTCTATATACTCTTTCCTCATTCTTTTACTTTTCCAAATTGGAATTTCGAAAAGAGTATTCCAACTTTCAGTTGCGCTCAAATTCGATTTCCCTTGTAATTTTTTCCATTCTGTAGTTTTTGCTTTATGAACCATAACGTCTTCTGTTTTACCCTCCTACTCCACCATATCATCCATATCCTACATATCATCCATATCATCCATATCGCGGCTGCCTCTTGGGCTCCTTTTGCGCTAAGGGCAAGGCTGCTCCAGCAACAGATCGCTGACCATCCACGAGAGAGGAGTCGTCTCCGTCTCTGTGTCCGTCTCTGGGTTGCACATTGACTTATGTGGGGAGATGCCGCAGGGCATTCGCGCATTCATTAGCCATTACGCGTGCTCCCAGTTCTCAGATTCCCCCTTCTCTGTCTCCTCTCTCTCTCTCCCTTTTCACTGGAGCTGGGATATGTTTTGTATGTTTTGATTTGCTCGGAATTTATTGAAACATATCCCCAGCAGAACCCGGCTTTGCTTCAGAGACAGCAGAGAGAACCTGTGATTAAATGCCCTGCTGCTGTTGCTTTAATGATACCTCGGTTCCCCTCCCCTCCCCACCACCCCATTTTTCAGTGCGTTCTTTAAACGATATGGTTCTTGGAATGTGATCATCCAGGCAGTGAGGAGGCCTCTGAATGGAACCCCATCTCAAAGATAACTCATGCCGGCTGCTGCTGCTTCTTGTTGCAATTGTAAGCTGAGGCAGGCAGCATGTGGGTTGCCGCCAATCAAAGCCCTGGCTTTTGAGGGGTGTATCCCATTTAATCGATATACATTTTGGTGCCAGGGTTGGCTATTAACCAATTAGGACAGCAAAAAACATGAAATCTAAATTTGGTTTACAGATTTTTGAGCTCAAGCAAAAACTCTTCAGAAGAATTTAAAATATTTAAAAGTTAAACATAAAAATACGTTTTTTTTTATATTCTTGATTATAGTGATTCCCTTTCCTATACTGCAGTGTCCTTTGACAGAGAATCCATTCGCTCAAGGAAACATTTTTTGTATAGATATTCCACGAAAGTGACAAAGTATTATATTTCCTTGGCTTTCCTTTCAAGATCGCATTCATTTGTCATATTCCGTAGAGATTTAAGCTATTTTTTGTTCCATTCCGAAGTTCCATTAGCAGCATTTTTATCCGTTCGCTTTTGGAACCTTTTTACCGCAATATTTGTATGGGGAAAATTTGTACAGTTTACGAATTTCACTAGTGAAACAGTTTATCACAGTTCCTTAGTTTTCTTTCAAGTTCTTAAACTATTATTTTGTTCAATTCCATAGTTCCTTTAGCAGTCCATTAGTATCCTTTCGTTTATGGGAGTTGTTCTTCATCATCCTTTACCATACTATCTTGAAACTTTCCCGAGTCTTATTCTGACATACAAAAATGTTCCCACACAGCTCGAAATTTGAATCGCATTCTCCACACTTTCTGGCAAATAATTTTGATGATGGCAAACAATTGTAAGCCCCAGTCGGAGACCATTCGGAGACTATTCCGAACAATTAAGATGCATTTTCAGCAGACAACAGACAGCACACAGCAGAAGAGACGGCCAGGCCGAGCCGAGCCGGGGGCCAAGTTTAGGGAAGAGTTTAATGTGATTTTGATTCAGTAATTAGCTGGAGACGGCATTTGATTTGTGGTGCGCGTATATAAAGCGCCATGAAATCGAAATACAAGATACAAAGAGATGGGGCAGCTCTCCTCTTCTATAGATAAAGTATCTTGTGGATGCGTCTGCGTCTGGCGTGTGATTTACGGCTTGTCGCACAGCGCATGAAATCGATCGATTATAAAAAAAAAACAAAAAAGAGAAAAAGAAATATATGTATATAAAATCAGAGGAAGCCGACAAGCGCACGGATGTGTATCTTTGCATCTTCTCGTATATATCTGGCAAATGTAGATGTATCTGTTTCTGGCACTGTATCTATATCTTGTGTGTGCGCTTTCATTGATGCTGCTGCTGCCCCTTTTCTCCACCCATTTTTTTTGTGTCTGCTTGCTGTCTGGGAAATTGTTCACTTGGCAACAGCCTCTCCCCCCTACGCCCATCATCATCAGCAGCAGCATCATTGGAAGCAGCAGAGGAACCTCCAGGGCGGCGCCATCTCTTCAGAGGACACCAAAAACACTTTTCGGAGGATAGTCAGGGCAGCGTCTACTCGTGTGGTGTGGGGCGACGGAGGAGGAGGTGCAGGAGGTGGTGCCAGGCCCCGCCAATTTTCAGCACATTTCTGTGGCGCAGGCCAATTTCCAAGAAAATCAAAAGGAAAGGTGAGCCACAGCTCAGAGGTGGCACAAACCGAGAAGAAGGCAGAGTGGCGGGAGTGGTGTGGCAGTGGCAGTGGCAGAACCAGCGCAGCGAGCGAGAACATGCCACAATAATGTTTTGCGGTTAATGATCGTAAAATGCGATGAACGTAGAAAATGTAACAAAAAGTAACAACAACAACAACAGCAGAACAGAAAAACAAAAACAAATACAAAAGAGAGAGAGACAACGACAACCTCGAACGAATGATAGAGGAGAGTGATGCGACTATGGGCATACCCTGTTAAGCTCAATAGTTGTTGGGAAAACCATGGGGAAAAGTGATGGAATTGGAATGGGTATTCCTTATGGTATCTGCAATTATCATCCGAATATCTATTCCATATCTTCTATTTCAAAATATAACAAAATGTTTCCAAATATCATTCGATTATAATGAAACTTGTTGAATACCTAGATAAAACCTTTATTCATACTTATATCAAAGCACAAATTTATATCTTTAATATTGTGGATGTTGCATAGTTTTTTTGCTATAGACAGCAGAAAAGTGGAGGTGTTTTTCATGATCTAAATGGATCTCTACTATGAACTGCGTCCTGAATCTGACTTAATGCTTTGATATTGAATTGGAGAACCTTTCTTCCTCAAAGCCTCTCCAATTCATGGATTAGCCGATATGTTTGTTTTCGTCTGATCTTTTTTGATAATTTTTGAGGCTCTCAAAGTTCTCATCATTCCTAAGGAGGTTTATTGTATTATAACGAATTTCTCTTGGAATTCACATAGTTTATGGTACAGAAATACCAAAATACCTTCGACTACCCTCTACAAGAGAGGCATAGCACGGGAAGGGCGGCGAAGACGGCACAAGACATTTTGATAAAACATTTACAAACGCACTGAAGCATAACTCCATCATCCCATCTCGAACCAGTACGCGACGCGTTACAACAGAACCACAGAGCCACAGTGGAAAAAGAAGTTAGGAGCAACAGAGCAACGAGTGCCACGATGTGGACGATGATGTCCAACACGGGAGACAAGAGACGACGCGCGGATACACGATGGCTATGAGACGATGGGCAGTCGAGTAAGAAGAACACCAAAAACAACAACAAAAACAACAAAAAGAGGCAGGCCAGGCGCTCGTAGAATTATTCTGCTACGCTTTTAACCATATGGTTTATTTATACAAAAAAAGGCATCAGCAGCAGCAGCAGTGGCAGCGGCAGTGGCAGAGGCAGTGGCAGCGGCGACCAACATTGGTAACAACAAAGTGGCAGACAATAAAAATGCAATTCTAAAAAAACCAGGCAACAACAAACAACAACTCAAGCGAACGTTGCACGTTGCACAAAGGAATTCTTATACGTCTTTTTTCTTCTTCTGTTTCTTCTCCGACAACTGGCTGCGGCTGCGGCTGCTACATTTTTCTGCTTCGAGTCTTGGCCTCTGGAATGAAGACCGATCCAAGCAGAGGCGATGATGTTGATTACGAAATGGGTTTTGGATGGGTTGGTGGTTATTTCTGCCAAAAACAGCGAGGGTTGCCAGAAAGAGAGAGAGAGGCGAGGTTGGGACCTGGTAAAGATATCCCCAAAGAAGCTATATCTAGATTATTCTATCTCAGATGTGAAATTGCGAAACAGTTTAAATTTTGCTCCATTTTCCCATTTTATTTTGGAAATTAATGATCATTGATCTATAGATCTTTGGAGAAAAAAAAAAAAACCCTCTAATAACTATAATTAGTAATTTACCTAATAAACATTCCCCATTTACTTTCTAATTAATGAACTTTGGTACAGTGAAAGTTCCAATTAGTTGGCTATTTATGGTTATATTCTGGGAATTTTATGTAAAAAGATTTAGCTGATTTTTACCAACTTATTCTACTGTGTACTTCTACTCTAATACTACTTATACTTATACTCTTATGCTACTTATACTTCTATAATATTTTTTTAATATTCCAACGAATTTTAAGGAATTTTAAGAATAACAAAACCAAATATTTCCTATTTTGATCCCTCACCATTTCTATATTTTAGTAATGAGATGGACTCATTTCCCATTACTTTCGAATGGAACTCTTCCCCCAACCCTCGTGTGTCTGTGTGGCAGGGGCCACTAAAAAGTTGTTGAAATTTTCCCAATTGCAGGAATTGCAGCAATTGCTCGCCACCGAAATGACCAAAGACCTTCGTCGAGAACACACCTTCCTTGAGGACCCAACAGCTCTTTTGCTGAACGCGCTAATGAAAAAATTGCCTTGCACTCGCCCTCCCTCACGCCTGTTGGCCACACAGGTAACCGTTAACGTTAACTTGAACGTTAAGAAGGTAAGTATTTCGGAAATTTATTGGTAGCACAAAAAACAACAAACACAGCCAGAAAAAACGGTTGACCAAATGTGTAGCATATGCTGCTGTTGCTGCAGACCTCAGAGACCTGCGACCTGGGTTCGCTTCGGTTCGGTTCGGATCGGTATGTGGCTTGGGGACCTGTGTGGTCGTCGTCGTCGGCTCGTCGCCTTATCTTGGCTTGTTTATCGGAGAAACGTCCGTCCATTGGTCCGTCCGTCCGTCCATCGCCGTCGCCGGCGTTTTAATTGTTTGTGCCGAAGGCGTCGGTCGCGACGGTCGGTTTGTAGGAGAGCCGCCGCCCTCTGGCCTGCCCTGCCCTTCCCTGCCCTGTAACCATCAACAGTTATTTCAGCAAGTCGTTCTAGTAAATTAGCACATAAAAAAAATGGGGAAATGCGGCTGGAAAGTTGCCAAATAAAGAGTGGAAGGGACCGAATCTAGGGTAAAGTTGGGGGGCGGTAGGAACGTGTCTACTGCTGCTATTTTATTGCTGCACTTCGCCTTGCATGTTGGGAATTTATTACCAAAAAAAAGGAAGAAAAAAAGAAGAGAAGCAGCAGCAGCAGGAGCAGCAGTAGGAGCAGCAGCAGGAGGTCTCAAAAGGATAGGCTTCACTGCATTTGGCAGTTGGTTGGGTTCCCCGAGGGACGACAGATGGCGTGTGCCAAAAGCGCGCAGGACTCCCAGGCATGGATCCCAGGCCCAGTCCCAGTCCCAGGACTCCCAGACGTCAACGTACCCCGAAAAAGTGCAATTCCTTTTTGGCATTGCATGCGACAATTTCCACTTTGATTTCCATCCAGGAGAAGGAACCTCTGGCTCCTCTGACTCCTCCGGCAATGCCTTATCTTAATGAGAAGTTGACGTGTCTGACGTTGCATGCCACACAATCTCCTAGAAGTTGAGGCAGGATGGGGTTTGGTTTTACCACTAAAAAGTTCCGCTAGTAAAAATGCAGCTTAAGTTATATTGCCAGTGCCGCAGATAACCAACAAATGTCTGGCCATTAGTCCATGGGATAGGGCAATAAAATTGTGGGAGTTAGTTGGCCAATTACGCGGCATTACAGTCGGCCTCAGCCTCATGATTGTTTACTTTCTCTCCGTGTGTTCTCTGTGTCTGTTTTGTTGGGTTTTGATATCAATAGATTGCTATCCGTTGATTTCTTTCGTTCATCAATAGATTTCCATTCGTTATGACTTTGTTGAGAACTTAATTTCGTTCAAGTTGTTTTTTTTGTTTGGCCTAATATTCCCCCCAATGACATTTTGTTTAGAGAACAAATTTCCAATGCATTTTCAATAAAATTCCCAATTTATTAGAAACAGAAGAACAGTTTTCGAGGTTATTTTTGGGTATAGAAAGTGGCGAGCATTTTTGGGGATATTCTAGAAGAATTCGACGATTTGGAAAATATATCGGAATAAAACAAAAGTATTTTTCATCATTTTCTTATATCATTCATATTTTCTATTTCTGTTGAACTTTAGAGACACCTCCCGAATGTTTTTTGATTAGAAATCCTTCTCCAATTTATGGAATATTTCCATGATTCAACTATATTCAAAGAACTCTTCTTTCCGTGGGGCTTTGAGATATTCCCGGGAAAAAACACTCAGAAAAATTACTGAAAATATCAATAAACATTTTCCATATTTCGACAAAAAACCCCCCACCTGGAAGAACCTGGCAGCCATGTATTTTTCTTTCCCAGTTAACTGCAAATTAAATCAGCTACGAAGATGATGGCTCTTGATAATTATGCAATTCTTTGGGATAATTTCGCCATTAAAACTCAAGACAAGACCATAATCTATTTCACATGATCTCTACCGTCAATTGCTGGCGCGTACTCGCATTTCCATGGAATCAGAGAACGTTATATTAATTTGTACCCCCCCCCTTCCACACAGCCCCGCTGCTTCACAGATACTTCCAGGGTGTTCCTCCTCCAGCAGCTGCCGCTGCTGCTGCTGCTGACGTGACTGCAGCCAACCAAAGCTCAATGAAGCAGCGGCAGAAAACAAAACAGAAACAATCCAAAAAGCAAAGGAGAGCGAGAGAGACAGAGATGCGTAATGAGCATCACGCACAAAATGCATAGAAATGGAAATGGATCAAGAGCAACAGTGAGCGAGAGGGATAGGGAGAGACAGCACGAAGGAACAGCAGGTCAAGCAGGTACACAAATGCAACAAGCACTCGCTCGCTCGCTCGCTCCCTCGGCTCATGGCTCGGCTCATGGCTCGGCTCATTGCTCGGCTGATTAGAAAGAGTGCAATGTGCGTGTCGGGAGAGGATGGGATCGGATCGCATTGCTCTCACCATTCCAATGTGTGTGTGTGCGTGTGTGAAACATAAACAATATTTGATGAGTGCCGTTGCTTCTTGTTATGCTTGTTTCGAAGGGTATGCTGTTTTCTATGAGACGATTGTTACTTAGAAAAGGAATCCTTTGAGATTTCCTAAAGTAAATTCTATTCGTGATCAAAATTGAATCAATATGCTGTAGGATACAGGATAAATACATACATATGTACATATATGCCACCAACACTTGAGAAAATTCTTGTACATATCCTACGGCCAATCCATATTCAAGGGTATCCCAAGCTTCGATAGCTGCCATTGGCTTTCTGTAGTCGGCTTCTGCTGCAGCGCTTCTTCTTCTTCTGTGCCTACACTTGCATGACGAATGGCAAAGAGAGAAGCAAACCAGAAAGAGAGAGAGAGGGAGAGAGAGATCCCGAGAGAGGAGAGGAGCCGAGCCTAGCATAATAATTCACTTAATCAGGCTTGAGCGGATTTACCGACACTGAACATTTATCACAGCAGCAGCAGCGGCGGCGGCCAAAGAGAAACAAGAGAAAGAGGAGAAAGGCCGAAAATAATGGAAAGAAAAACCGAAAATTGGCCCAGACCCGATAATAGACAAATTGTTGCCCGTTTTGCCGCTGATAAGCAGCAGCAGCAGGCAGAAAGCCATGCAGACAGAGAGAGAGCGAGAGAGAGGTAGAGAAGCGGTAAGTGGATGCGGGCAGGCGGCAGGTGAAAAATGAAAATTGAGATTATGTTTAACAGAAATCTCCCCTTACTTTTCATATTCCTCCTCCACCTCCTTCCCTATCCAGTCACTTCCATTCCATTCCACAACATCTCAAACACATGTCGCTCTTTTTTTTCTTTTGGGCCGAAAAACGGAAGAGCGACTTTGGTATGCATGAATGGGTCCACACAGGAAAAACTCAAGTGGAAAATTCCCCTCAACTGAAAAGATCCTATGCGATGCGATGCGATCCGATCCGGAATGGTTTCGACAGTGTTTGCATGTGCACTTCTTTTGCTCTTTGTTTGCAACACGTTCGCCGGTGCTGCTGCTGCGGCATGCCACGCTGCTGCCTGACATACACTTTTGTGGCATGACATTTCAGATTTTTCTTTTGATTTGGTTCTCTCTCTAAATAAAGGAATTGCTCAAAAAAACAAAAACTAAAAAAGATTATGCCAGGGATTTACCAGGAAATGCTTTTAGCCGAGGAAAATTCAAATGAGCAGGACGAAGGAAGTAGGTTTGGTTTCACGATTTCTATGATAATTATCAATATTTCTTTACAGTGAAATTTTCTAGTGAAATTATATTCTACATTCAGAGATCAAAGAACAAAGTCGAATTTTCCTCTGAAAAGTATTACATATATTTATTACGATATACGGTTTTATTTGGAAATATATTCTGACCAAAATATTATCAGAAAATAGAGGTTTTCTTTTTGCAGAAAGCAGGTGCCAACAAGTGCATAAATCTTCTTCTGGATAAATAAAGTGTGGACTTGGGGAAAATTAAGCAATATTTAGGGACAGCAATTTAGGCAACAGAAATATGTTTTTAATGCATATACGAAGAGAGTATGTCCGAAGCACATTCTGGTATTTTGAGGGTATGGGGTATTATAAAAAAATGAATAATACCATATGCAGATCTGCTTAAAAAATCAATCTTTAATCTTCCAAAAGCTTCTCCCCTTCACAGAGAGTACACCCAATGAGATTATGACCAATTTCCACTCAAAACCCAAACAATACCCACTCATCCTTTCCCTTTACACACACATACACACGCACACACACACACCCCGTGTTCCCTGTGGCTGTACTGTACCCTTTGGGGAGACGCCATTGTTGTTCATCGATTGCTCTGCGCATTGCATAAATCGCAAAAGCGCCAGGAAACCCAGAGCACAAATGGTAATAAATGTCAGTCAAAGTGCACAGCACAGAAGAGAGGCAGAGAGAGAGAGAGAGAGAGACAGAGGGAGAACAGAGGCCAGAGGACAGGACAGTCGTAATTGAAGTCAGGAGTCTGGAGTCGCGACTGGTCGTCGTGTCAATAAATCGAAATATAAACTCAATTTACAAAATTGAAATTGAAGCGGACCGCCACTGCCACCGCCGCCGCCGCTGCACTGCTCGGGCACGCAGAAGGGTTAAACGATTGAGGTGCACCTGCGCACAGGGTGTCGTCCTGGACTGGTTTTTCATCCTTTCTTTTTGGCAAATCAGGAATCCGAATCCTCATAGTGGGGGAAACGTTTTGGGAATGGAACCAGCCACAATCCACCAACAAGAAATCAAGGTGCGTGACCTTTTCTGACGCTTTTGTAACCTCTTCTTTTTTTATTATTTTTACCTCTTTCTTCTGCGATGTTTTTTTTTTTGTTTGTCTGTAGGTTGACGTGTGCGAAACATTAAGTAAAAGACTAAAAACAACAACTATGAAATTCGCATAAAAGCCTCGGCTGGGAAAAGTAAAACGGTTTACGTGCGGATTACAAAAGAGTGACAGAGCAGCCACGGACCCAGAGGAGACGAGAGGCGAGAAAACTAAACTCTGAAAGCCAGAGAGGAAAAATACTCAAACAAAACTTCGTTTAAATACCGAGTAATCGACTTGGAAAAAAGCCAGTTCTGACTACTAAGTACTAAGATGCACTTTTGAGGGGGTTTTTCAGGGGTATAAGGAATATTAAAAAAATATATATATTTAAGATATATTTATTTATAAACTATATATTTATAGCTTAGAGCAGGTCTGAGCATGTCCTTGCTCCAAAATTCCCCCACAGCTCCCATATGATGCGGCAGATTGATGCTTAACTTGAGACGCACAAGAGAATGTCCGAAAATTAAAAAACAACATACATTGCGTGTGCATGAATCGCGGCAAATCGATGCTCGGCCAGAGTTTCGCTGAAGGACTGCCCTGCCCTGCCCTGCCCTTTCCATCTTCAGCCTTCGAATGTCATATTTTTAGGTACCATGGATCATTTTTTAAGTTTTCTTTCTATTGAAAAGCAGTATCGTTTTAGACAACTGTTTTCACCTTCACAAAAACTCCCAGGGTATTGCCTGATTCGAAACCCTTATCCTATCCCTTTATTTTCCACTGCCTTTGCACTCATTTAAGTTTTTCCTAACCTTTTTGCTTTGGAAGACATGTGAAGGCACGTGCGTCGTCATCGGAGGCATTCAACTTTGGTCAAGAAGATGTGGGTGGGCGTAATTAGTGGCATGACTGCCGTCGCCCTGCCTCGGGTCGTGTCGGACACCGAATGGCACCTTAATTTGCCAAAAAAAAAAAAGGGAAAAAAAGGGATAAAAACGAAGGACATGATGGATTTGCTTTATCAATTTTTGCGTGTGGCAGGCGGCAGCAGCAGCCTGCCTCCAAGCACCTGGGGCGCATTGAACCCAAACGGCAGAGAGAGATAGAGAGAGAGAGAGAGAGAGAGGGGGGACAGGGCAAAGATAAAGTGTAGCCAAGCGGTGCATGTGCAGCGGCTTGTTGCAGAAGCAGGAAGCCAACAAATTACGGGCCACACAACACAACAACACTCATCAGGTGCGACGACGACGTCCAATGATTGAGAGTCGAGAGCAGACTCGGAATTGGAGTCGGAGGCGGAGAGCGACCGGCGGCGGCGGCGGCAGCAAGCTACGAGCCAAAAAGTAATTTAGTTCAACTGCCAGCCATGACACATTTTTACGGGGCCTTTTTTTCTGGAGCGAAACGAAACGAAACGAAACTGCAGCATAGTCTCCCCTCCCCACCCCTCTCCCACAAGTGCCATCAAGTGGTAAGACCATTCTTTTGTTGGCAGTAATTGAAATGGAAGTTAAAGCCAAAATGGTCGACAACGTCAACGACGACGGGTTTTAATTGTAGCTTAAACCCAACCCCCTGTTCCACATTCGAATGATTCGTGGGGATTCACTTAACAATGTTCCCATAAGCGAAGGGATACTTCTTCATTTTAAGGGGATGTTTTAACATGTTTTTTACAATAAAAATAGTTGAAATATATTCAATAATATGTATTAAAAATTATGGAAATATTAGGATAAATGTAGATCGGAAATATAAGGATAATATAAAATAAATCAAAGCAGCAACTGCTTGAAAATACAAAATAAGCTGTTTTTTTGCGATTAACACGTCCACATTCAATCAACTGTTATTTTTGTTTTGTTTTTGCCAGTCACGCGTAAACGTTGTCGCATCTGCGACATGCGAATGGTGCTGCCTGCCGCCTGCTGGAATGGAATGGAACTTTAATTGAGCTTAAACTCTACTAACGGCACATTTCCCTTCATGAAACTTTGTTCACAAATTTTCTTTTTGTAATGCTTTCCATTCTGCTCTGTCATTGTCATACTTATGTGTATGATTGTATGATTGTTCCATTCTGTTGTTTATCTCTGGGCTGAAACTTGATTTTCCGTCTCCACCTCCCTCCTTTAACTCTCAAGAAGTTGTTAAAGTTTTACCACCGCAAACCGAACAACAACAAAAACAAAAACTAAGAAAACTTTGCTCTGCTTCTGCGGCTCTTTCTCTTCTCTCTCTCTCATCACTTCTTCGTCAACTTTTTTTGTTGTTGTTGTTGTTGTGGAATACTTCTTCTTCCGACTTTGCGTCGCTTTGTATCCATATCATTTCCTACACACAACACACCTTCTTTTTCTTCCTCGTGTGTCTTTCTTCTCTGTATCTCTTTCGTTCCTTCATTGGTTAGGGTACAGGTACCCTCTTTTTAGAGGGTATTCTAGTTTTGATCAAGCACATGATTTGGGAAAAGCTAAACCAAATCTGAACACATTCCACAGATACTTAGTTTTTCTGAATGATGCACTTTATTCAGTCGTAAGTCTATCGGAGAAAAGCGTTTGAAAATCAAGTTTGTGTGAGTTAAAATTTTCTCTTTACAGAGAATAACTTCAATTTTATTTATGTCTTACAAGTATATTTATTTTTGTTCCTATAATTTCCACTATATACCACTATATATTTATCAGCTTCTATAACTATAATTTCACCCTAAAAATAGGGTACAGCATCGCCCCTCGTCAGATCGCAGAACAATCATCGGTTTCGGTTTGGTTCCAAAGATCAAAGATCAATCGTATGAAAAAGAAATCTTTTGAGGCTTGAATTTTAATTATTTCCAAAGAACTTTGGCCTCTCCCAAAAGGGTATCTAAAGCTGCGTTCCCCAAAGCCTACCCTCTTTTTCCCTCTGTTTTTCTCGCTTTTGGCTTTGACAACTTCTTTGGCTTTGCCCATGAAAAAACGAAAGAAATAACTGAGACAGAAATACAGAGAGACAGCGACAGCGACAGAGACAGTTCTCTGTGGTCTAGAAAAATGTCTTGTAACCACAAAAGTTTGTATTTCAAAGCCCAAACCACACTGTGATTCTACTCGCGGTCTTGGTCTCTTCTCTTGGTCTTCTTTTGCTCGGTCTTCTCGTTTTTCGTGTCTTTTGCTTTGTTGTGGTTTTTGGTTATTTTTTTAGATATATTTTTTTGGGGCCGGCGACACTTGGATATCATCTTTATTTTGTGTTGTCTGGATATCTGTATCTGTATCTCTTGTTGTGGGGCATTGTTATAATTATGGGAATTATTATTGTGGTTTTCACTCGGATTGTGGCTTTTTTTTTTTTGGTTAAAGTAAACCTGAAGAAAACTGGTTCTGGTTAAGAGAGAGAGAGAGAGAGAGAGAGAGAGACATCTCAAAACCTTTTGATGTAATCCGTTGATAAGAAATCCCGAGTCTGGGAACGTCAAAAAAGATCTGCCAAAAAAAAACTGGGATCCCGTAATTGCGAATAAATGTTTGATGGTCCATTGAAATGAGTTGTTTATTTTCCAGAAACAGCAGCAGCAGACAGAGCAAGAGAGAGAGAGAGAGATAGACTTGGTATCCCATCATCCCAGAAATTGTTTACGTTCGGAAATAGATGGAAAACTCAGCGGCAGGTAATGCTGATTGATTGGGGCAGCACTAGAGGCAGAGGCAGAGGCTCCTCCCACTCCCGGATCCATCCTGCTATTACCTTGTGGAATATTCTTTATGGACTTCTTGGAAAAAATCTTATCAGCCATAACTCGTTCGGTCAACACTCTGTGAAGCTCTTTCTTGAACGGATCGTATCTGGGATATTAAACGAGTAGAGTGGAGAGGGCATAGAGGGGCCACCTCTTGGGTCTTGAAATTCCCACACTTCATAAAGTGCGCGCTAAGTGAATCATTAAACAAATTACAAATTAGTATGCCAGTTATAAATAGCAACAAAATATCTATATACACATCAATAAATAAATAAATAAGCTACAAGATCCTACAGAGAGAACATTCAGTTCAGTTGAGTTTGGGCCACCTCCTCTCCCCAACAGAAAAAACACAAAACTAGGTAAACATATAGGCCACATAGTATATGTCCATCGATGTAGTGTAAATATTGGCTCTACTCGTAATCTACTCCGTAGGTAGGAAGAGTGTATTCCGTATGAAAAGCGCCTGCACCGCCACCCACCCACTGTACCCGAGGACAGATCGATCGTTCGTGTCGGTTAGTCAGCTGTTTGGCTCTTATGATGAGTGGGTTTTCGGTTGAATGGATGGATATTTTCGGTTAATCACACAAATGTAGGTACATGGGATTCATTCGAGAGAACTTTTTGGAGGGTGTTTGTTACGAGGCCCAGGAGTTGAGTCACTAAGAATGGTAATATGAATAATATCTGTATCTGATGAATAAGCGTTATAACCCTATTTCACGGGGGGAAATTCGTTGAATGAAAACTGACAAACTTACTGCATAAATTTCCCATAAGCGAAGGGATACATTCGTTGAGAAATGTTATAGTATTGAACGAATGTAATGGAATACCAGTAGTTATATTTGCAAGATAGCTTTATGCATCTTCCTCTTGCATCTTTTTCCATCGTTCCAACCATCAAAAAAGTTCAAAAAACTATTCAAATTATAGGCCTACAAAGCACTTAATATTCCCCCTGACGTCACAGACCGCAGGAAAAAAAAAAGCAGCTGCAAAAAATAAGCAATTACCCATTTCCCATACCATTCATTATTCCATTCATGAATGCTGCACGATTTATATGCTGTTCAGAACGTAAGCAAATCAAAACAAATGTCGAATGTCTATATAAAGGAGATTTATGGAGAGACGATCGATGCGAATGAAAGAGCTGTTATAATTTACCGTTTAACGAGGCAGTTTGTGCAAAAAATTTATTGAATTATGGAAAAATGTTGGCCAAAAATAATATGCATTTCCAATGAAAAAAAAGGAGAGCCAAAGGAAATGGAATAAATGGGGAACGGATGACAGAAAGAGTGAGATAAATATGTGTATCTCCTCTCCAGCTATTTATCCAAGATTATTAATTACAAAAATGTGTGGAGCATCGTGTACACATGTATCTGATGGATACGCGAGTGCGATTTCACAACTGTGGAAAATGTGGGAACGATGACTCAATCGGAATCGGCTGCCTGCCGCCAGTGCCACTCTTTACCTACTTTCAATATTTTGTATTGATGCTGGCTCTCATTTGGCCAATTGACAACAGTAAAACATGGCCAAATATGTACGGTAGCCGGCCCCCATGACGTAAGCGCCATCGCGCCACGGTAGCCGCTGCGTCGCATAAATAGGCAAAAAAAAAAAAGAGAGAAGAGAAAAAGAAAAAAGAAACTTGACTGCAAAACGCATGATTTATGGGCAGCAGACAGGGACAGACAGACTCGCGAAATTACAACTCAAGCCGATGGCGTCGCCGCACACCCACACCCACAGACGGAGATGGAGACTCAGGAAAACAGGAGAGAGAGAGAGACAAGCAGGAGGGAGAGCATAAGCAAATCAAATGTAAGGCGCCAACATACGCGAATAATATTGCTGGAGGTTCCGGTTTGTCAATCGATGGGGTAAGGTAACGAGAGCATGTACATGATCAACGCCTGTCCAAACACACGATAACGTAAAGAATAGCCAGAGCAGAGTGTAGGCAAGGCCGCGGCCAAATATAGATAAAAGGAGTGCCAGCAACGACCGGGCATAACGGATATGGAAAGGTGGTGCCTTCAGCCAATTTAGTCATCCCATTGGTCTATAAATAAAACTATTTTGCATGAATCAATCATAGCAATACAAACATATGTGCATAGTACGTAAGCAGTGCTGTGGTGTGTGGTACTCGGTTCATTCACAATGCATTCTACTCACTCATTCACTCATTTACTCACTCCACTTACTCCATTCACACACACGCACGCTCACACTCGCCTACGAAACTTGTCAATCACATCGAGTTCCGTTTGTATATTACTATTTCGGTGGGTATGCTGTTTTGCTGTCAACCTATTTCTATTAAAACAAGTTTATTAGTTTAGAATATTAATTTTATTATTATATATGCATATTTATTTACATAAAACCAACCAAAAGCTGTCACCGTTACATTGCGTCTGCCAGGGTATTAAAAGCTTCGGTTCGCCAAACTTCTTTCTCTCTCTTTCGTTTGCATTTTGAAGAGATCAAATGCAAAACCGTTTGTCCCCGCTTTGCACTCTTCTTTCGCTTTTGCTCTCTTGCACTCGCTCACTATATTTTGCCTGCGCCTGCACGTGTTGGATCCGCTGCAGCAGAGACAAGAAGCAGCGCAGCAACAGCAGCAACAACAACAACAACACATAACTACAAAAGTCGACGCCGACACAGTGGCGTATGGGGGGTATTTGGATGTTATTTTTGGTTTGAGGCTTCTTCGGTTTTCCCTCTGTTTCTTTATGTTTTTCCGATTTTGGAGCTTGTGAAAGGAAATAATTACTTTATTTGTTGGTTTTTCCAGTGTGCGTGTATGTGTGTGTGTATGTGTGTGGGTGTCTGTTGCCAGCTGGGGCCTGCATTTCAAACAATTTGGAAATTTTGAATATTGTTTGCAAGCTTTTATTAGCTAATGCCCCGGTCCGCTCCGTCTCTCCCTCTCTTCCTATACATGTAGATACATATGTATGTATAAAATAAACAATAATTAACAGTAAATAAAAATGGGCAGGAAATGCTGAGAGCTGGCCGCGTAGTCGCTGCTGCTGTCTTGTAGGTCAAGAAGCAGAAGCAAAGGTTCCTTCTTATGCTTGGTTCTTGTTGGCGAGTGTTGCAATGGTTTTTTTACTACAGACAGGCGTTAAATACGTACCATAACGGTAAATGCACATGTGTGCAATGCTTAATGACGCATAATGGCTCTCCCTCTCTGTCCAACTGTAGACAAATCACAATTGAGAAAGTGAGATCAGTGACAAATTATGATCGCAATTAGTTGCAGCTTTAAGCGACCACATCCGCTTCTCCACAGAGAGAGAGAGAGAGCGGGAGAACATTAGACAAATTTGCACATTTAATCAAAGACAATTGAATAATTGCGGTGCTGCTGCTGCTCAATTGAGCCAAATAACTGGCGTAAGAACCAAGGAAAATGGCAAACGGACGAGACGAGAACCGAAGCTTTTGAAAGCCTTACCGATAGATCGCTTCCTTCTCTGCATTCCAAAAGGCCGATCAAAACGATAATACCTTCCCTCGACGAGAGCATAGAGAGACATAGAGGACACCTACACGGCTTAGGGCTGGCGAGCATCCATCTACATTTCTCTTTTTCCAACTCTCTATTTGCTTGCGCTTGGCGGGCAGGTGCGAGTGGGACAACAATACCACCACCACCACCACCACTCTGCGGACAATCGTCAAGTGCGTTGTTGTTGTTATTGCTGCTGGTGCTGCTGCTGGTGGTTCTGCACTTCCTACTATGAAATTCTACAGAAATATTGTGCAGCAGCAGCGACGCGACGTTGGCGCAAGTGTCATTTGAGACGTAAACACACACACACACACACACACACACACACACACACACACACACACACACACACACGCGCACACAAATGCAGCAAAACAGCAGCAGCTGCTCCTCCACGCATATGTGTATGGATTTTATTTGAAAATCAAACTCTTTTTATGGTATCCAGAAATCAGAGGGTATCAAGGGTGTCAATTCATTTAGAACTAATATGCAACAGACGGAAAATGCTTAACATTTTTTTATCTTAGCTGTTTTTCCACGGAAATTCTATATTTTAAGCTAAATGGCGGCAAGTTTTCTATTAATAACGATGGTACAATATTTTACAACTGTGCGTCAGAGTTAATTCCTTTCCTAAGGTATCTCTGGGTCGACCTTCCACACTGAATTCTCTCCAAGGGTTTGGTACTAAAAATCATAAAAATCGCAGCCAAAAGCAGCTGTAGGAAAACTATAAACCACTTTGGGAAATGGTAAAGGGGACAATGGAATATGAATAGACGAGGAAACTCTGCGGCGACGCCTATTCTGCTCCCTTTCCGTGGACTGAACCCATTTTTCCATTGAAACTCCTGGCATGAACTTTTGTGCCCAATTTTTCAAGTTGCCAAATAAGAGTGCCGGAAATTGCTGCCAACTGTCGGTGGTCGCCAGATCGTCGTCGTCGCACTATCCCCCTTGCCTCCTTCCCGACCCTAGATGTGTTGCAATCAACCTGATTTCGCAGCAGCAGTACTTGCGGAAAATTACATAATGGGGTTTCGGGAAAAATGGGAGCAATCCTACAGAATCAGCATCGACCGCCTGGCGTTTAATCCAAATTGATGCCAAATTGCCGCTGCTGCAGTTTCAGATTATAATAACGATGATTTATCCATCTATCCAGTGCTTGTGTGTGCGGCAAAAAATTTTCATATTTTTCCAGCGATTTGGCCCGGGAATCAGCGGGTGGCTAATTTTACTCAATTTTCGCTGCTGTGTGTGTCTAATTTTCTCCTCCTGTCCCAGAAAACATTTCAATTCTTTTCTCTTCGAATTTCTCCATCTCTAGGGCCACCTACGGCGGCATTCAGCCGAGTGGAATCTTTCAACGAAATGAGAGTTTTTCGGGGTTTTTTTTTTTCATTCGACTACCTGAAAACCTGCGCCCAAGGCCCCGGAAGGCGTGGGAATCATCAAAAAAGAAAAGCGACGAAAAATTGCAATTGCAGGAAGAGAAATAGAAACAGAAACTGAAACGTGTGAAAATGTGCGGAAGACAGGAAACGTGAGAGAGGAGGCTCGAACCCCGTGTGGCATTCCTGGAATAAATGGCCTTGGCTAACAGGCCAATGGGAATGCAATTTCTATTACTCTATAACGCACCTTTTGCAAAAGATCCTGATCCTGATTCTGATGGAAACTGCAGGTGATCCGTATCCAACAAATGACGAGGTTGAGGCAGCTCCAAACTCCACAAAGAGGTTACGGGGAACACACACTCTGCCTAAATTTCGGGACAGACACGCACACGAATACACGCGCACTCACGGGAAACAGTAAACGGATCGCTGAGAACGAACACACTCCCGAAAGACAGACAGAGAGAGAGAGGGACCGGACCGACGGTGAGAGAGCTTTTCCATACGATTGTGCACTTAATGGCGATTGTCGATTGATCCAAGTCGGGTATAAATTTTCACACTTTTCTTTGCTACGTTTTGGCCAATTTCTTTTACTTTTTGGAACATTTATTTGCACACACGATTATTTATTAAATGCTTTGGGGGGTCGGTCGGTTTCCCACACACACGAACACACACGTATACGCATACGCACACGTAGAGCACGCCTCTCACACATAGACAAGATATTCATTCACGATACGATTACGGTAAGTATAGGATGATCTTCGCGCTCGCTCTTTCATCCATGTTGTCTGCTTGTTGCTGTTTCTCTGCTACTGCTGCTGCTTCTGCTGTTGTTGTTGTTGTTGTAGTTGTTTCGGCCGAAAGAAGAAAAATCCAAGAGAAAAATAATACTATATGAAATGAATGGCGACCACAAAGCAAAGACGCACAAAAAAGTTATTAACACGAACAAACTGAGTGTATTGCTGCTGCTGCTGCGTTAAGGTAAACGTAAAGGTAAAGTGGTAGCACAGGCAGCAGAAAAAAACCAACCAACGGAACCCGTATATATGCACGCGCTCGACGATTTTAGACGGCGTTTCCAAATTACACTTTCATTTAATACATTTTTATGGTATTTTTCGTGTGTGTGTTCTCGTAGTTAGCTCGAACAGTGCACAATTTTTAATTTGCTTTTAAATTGATGATGATTTTTTACTCGTCGGCAGCGCACTCGCAATGCGGATTGTATATTTCGATTTGGGCGATATTTTTTATTTTTGATACGATAACATCGGTGCGTTCCTCGGCGACCAGTGGGACCAGATGTGCATGCCCTACGGTTATACTGTTTTGTGTGTTTTTATAAAAGTAATCAGTTAAAAATTCAAATTTTGGAAGGAAAACCATAAATTGAGGTAAAAAGATAGTATCATCGAATAACTAAGCACCCGATGAAACTGTTTACTTTGATTTTATAACGTTCTTTCGCTCATTTTGGCGTGTCAAGTATGAGCTTCAGGTTCGAATGGAATATGCATCAGTGTGACTGCGTGCGAGTCAGAAATATACCGCAAATATAACTCAAAATATGCAGCGAATATAACAAAGTCGTCGATTTTGACATTCAGTCTAATATTACTAGCTAACCAGGACCTTACGAACTGACAACATAATTTTATCTCATGAATTAATTAATTTTCTACAAAAATGGCAATATTTTAAGTACTCCATTTTATTGGTTTGGGCTAAAATTACGGTTAAATTAAAAATATCAACAAAAAAATGATTTTTGTACATGGTAATTACACTATTACTACATTATTGGTACATCAGAACTACATGTTTATGTAGAAACGTAACCATTGGCCGTTAATGTGTTAAATGGTCTGTTTTCATTCAAAATAATCGTAAATAGTAAGTATCTGGTATTTTTCGGTACTATTTTTCCACCGCTCAGATTTGTTCTGATTTTAAGCCTAGTACTCAGACCAGCAAAAATTTTGCTGGCAAAATTTGCAATACAAAAATACTAGCGACCGAGTGTAACCAGGTGTGCATGCCCTACGGTAACACTGTGTACAAATAAAATCAGTTAAGAATTCAAATTTTGTATCAAAGCAAGCATAAATGTTTTCTTTGTTGGCGCTGTGGTGCTGGAGGACGACAATACACGGATAAAGTACCGCAATATTGTATAAATGCATTTTTGCGGAACAGAAATGCACTCAACTATTTTATATTGCCTAAATTTCATCCCTCAATGATTTCCAAGCTTTTTTGCACGTATCACCTGGAATACATGCATACGAACATTCACTTACATTTTATAATTACTTGAAATTGTACTCTCTATTCATCACTGCAGCCACAGACTCCCATGCGCCTCTTATCGCGTTTGCATCAAATTGCTTTTTATTCGCCAAATTACATAGCAAATGCATCTGCTCGATTTCTTTTAATAATAATAAAATCTCCTCGTCGCTAATACCCATGTGACATTGGACTTTGAAGCTGGACTAACTTGAAAAATAGAGACAGCCTTATGCAAAAAGCAAGCAGTGAGAGCGAGACAGATATATGCGTCCAGTTGTTTTTCCAGCTGAGCTGGGAGCAGCGCTGCGGCAGAGATTATCGATTGCTATAGTTTCTAGATACGATTTTGCTGGCTTGGAGAGCAAAATGAGATATTGAACTTAGGTAAAGGAATATACCAAGAGCACATACAAACAAAATCTCGGTAAAATTTAAGTATTTTATTTTTTAAAGTCCCGTCAAAGTTGAAAAACAACGAAAAAAAATAGATGGATTAGAAAATACGTTTTTCTTTAGAACTGCAACTGCAACGGACCAGTTTTTTTTTTTAGTATGGATAACAATGAATATACCTAATAAAGGATACCAAAACCAGAATCATACGTTGCCCAGTTTACTTTTTATTCCACCTGAAAGATGCAGTATGTGAATAAATGTTGAATACATTTTTGCACTGTGCTCATATCTCATGTCATATTTCTGATTATCCAAAGTTTCTATTTTTACAAAAGCTTTGGAAAATTCTCTATTAGATGCGTTTATTAATGTTATCCAAAGCGCTCATGGCTGATGTCCCACTGTGCACCGTAGATCGTTCTTTAGTCCAATCAATGGAAAGGGAAACGGAACGCGGAAAAACAGTTTTCAACAATGAATTAGTAATTTGATTTCCTATAGTATATAGTATATAATATAAAGTTTATATAACGTCGTCGAAAGAGGTTGTGTAGCGCACGATTTTTTCGTTTTCTTCTTCTTCATTGTTTACGAATGGACTCGTACAATGAAGAAAACATGCTATTATTTTAAATCGGCATATATTTAATAAACTATGTGTGTTATTGTGTACATATGACACAAAACCACACATAGTTTATTAAATATATGCCGATATGTGTGTGTTATGTGTGTGTTATATACATATGTTTTTGATTCCTTATTAGATAAAAACATGTCCACAAAATATTGCATGCTATGCCGTTCGAAAACGTTGGAAGGGAATTTTAAAGTACCACGAGACGAAACCAGAAGGGCGCTGTGGTCAAAGAGCACCGGCGTTGAATTTACGAGTTTCAGTACAATTTGTAGAAAACATTTTAATGACTCAGATTTTGTTTACCATCCGTGCGAAAATTCAACAAAACGGAGACGACTGGTGCCAACTGCTGTACCACAGAAGCCAGAAGCAAAGCAAGTGTTCACAGAACATATGTCATCAGCTTGTGGTGGCAATGTTTTTGATTTTAACTCGCAAACCGAGTATGTTCACATTGCAGTTATTATTTTATGGTTATTAATATGATTAATTTGCAGGCAAGAAGTTGTTGATTCTGGGATTATTTTAGAAAATTTGCGTTTACAAAAGAAAGTGGCTGACTTGCAAAGGGAAAATTCTAATCTCCTTGCAGAACTCGGAAAAATGCAGACGCTTAGGGATTCCCTTAATACCTTTTTCACAAAATCGCAGATCAGGAAACTGGAAAGCGGAGGCAAAAGAGTTCAATGGAATCACGATGACATTTCGAATGCGATTTGTCTTCATGCTGCTGGTCCCCGGGCGTATCGCCATTTGTTAAAAAAGCGGTATCCACTTCCATGCTTATCCACTTTGGACAAATGGTTGCACTCAGTGGACATACAGCCAGGCATTTTAGATTTTGTCATTTCCTTAATGGAAAATGCCGTAGATATGGACGATGAGGACAAAATATGTATTATTTATTTCGACGAGATGAAAGTCTCGTCTAATTATGAGTATGATCACTCTCTGGAAGCAGTGAACAGCCCAAGGGACTACGTTCAAGTCGCAATGGCACAAGGATTGCGGAAGTCTTGGAAGCAGCCGATATATTTCGACTTTGATGAGCCAATGACTGTCCCTACACTGCACATGCTCATTGATAAACTGTACATGGTAGGGTATCATGTCGTCGGCATCGTTAACGATATGGGTCCCGGGAATCATAAATTGTGGAGAAATCTTCAAGTCTCGCCTGGTAGGAATCTGAACTTTAAGGAATATTACTTCCCTGATTAATTATTAATAATTTTTTTAAATAGAGAAAACCTGGTTTGAGCACCCTTCTGACTCTGCTAAGAAAGTTTTTGTGTTCGCAGACGTACCCCATCTTGTAAAGTTGATTAGAAATCACTTTCTGGATTCAGGGCTTGTTGTACATGGGAAAGTTTTAACGCAACAAACTGTGAGGCAAGCTATGAGGCACGCTTCCTCATCGGACCTTTCCATTATGTGGAAGGTAACTGATGATCACCTCAACGTGCGTTCTTCAGGTAGGCAGAAAGTAAAGTTGGCAACTCAGCTATTTTCAAGCACAACAGCCAGTGCAATAAAGCGCTGCTATTCATTGGGCTTGGATATTTATAATGCATCCGAAACGGCAAACTTCATGCAATTGGTCAACGATTGGTTTGACGTTTTTAACGTAAAGCTTTCCACAAGCAACCATATCCCGACCAAACAGACCTTCGGAACAAGTCTAGCGGCTCAGCGACAAATCTTAAGTGAGATGTCCGACGTTATGTCCCAAGTAATCATTCCTAACAGCAACAAAAGTTTGCCCTTTCAAAAGGGTATTCTCATGAGCAATAATTCATTAAATGAATTGTATGAGTACGTTGCGGGAAAATACAATATGAGATATCTCATAACTAGCCGGATATCGCAAGATCAGCTGGAGCACTTTTTTGGAGCAATGCGGGTCAAAGGTGGTTTGCATGACCACCCAACTCCACTCGAGTTCAAATTTCGGTTGCGCAAATACCTGATAGGTAACATAAATAAGTAGTTATTGATTAAATGTCTAAAAACGAAAATAACACTAAATGTTTTATGTAGTAGATTTTCAGAGTGTATGTTTGTGATTGTCCACGTGGTTGTTAAGTATTTTGTTCATTGTCAATTTTTTAAAACTGATTATTTATATTAATGAAAGATGAATTCCTTCAATTTAGCGAGAAACACTGAGATTTTGGGTACGAAGGGAAATGTTGAGGTTGAGCCAGTTCCATGGCTGGACATTGACATTTCCTCCTTGGAGTCGTCCAGTTGTTCTAGTGTTCCTGCTGACTTAGCCATAGAAGACCCGAAAGGAGAAGAAGAAGCCGAAATAGATAGCCAACTTACCGATGACTCCATAGAGTACATCTCAGGCTATCTGATTCGGCGATTGTCATTAGATTGTATTGACAAAGAAAATGCAGCATTCACTTATGTTGATATGGTGTCTGCGGGTGGGCTGAAGAAGCCATCAACAGAATTTGTTGAAAAAATAAAACATCTTGAAGGTATATTCCAGAAATTCAATGGCAACAATATTTGTCAGAGTCGATTTTTGCTGGCCGAAATGCTCAAAACTGCAAATAACATTGAATTAAACGTAAAGACAAAAGAATTTTTTTTTAAAATGCGCATAAAATTTCGTATAAAAAATTTAAATAAAAAACTGAAAATTCAAAAACAAAAGCAAAGACTGATTGGTAAAAAAAAAATGCTCAAAATATTACTGTAATGTTTTGTACATATTGTTATTATCTTTATAAATATATATGTATTTGAATTTCGCCCTATTAAATATGAATTAAAATGTTATAATTTTGCTTGAACTATTTCTTTTAATTTATTAGCAGACAAATTTTCTTCTCTGCCAGCTGAAACAATAACAAACGAAGAGTGCAGAGCGAAAAACGCTTGCCATCTCTTTCTAGCGCTTGGCTCTCTGAGAGCGGAGAGAGCGAGGTGAAAAAATAACGTCCTCACCACTGCCGAATACGTCACCTTATATATAATTTCACCATGAGCGGGATCGCCCGATCAATTCAGTATTTAATTCAGACTGAAATAGTCGATTTGTGACAGCCTCGAGTTCGAAACTATTTGAAAGACAATAAGTACCAGCATAATAACCTGATACTCCACGCCAAAGCTGCTTCGAATAATAACACACAGGCCTATTTTGGTATTGGTAAGCGCTCCCAAAAAATTGCGCTGCACTGAAACGAAAAGTAAACCAAACTCAATCTCAAATTACATGCAGTGAAGGTGGAGCGCGAATGCGACTTGGCTTCAAACCACATCAACTGCTGACGATTACGCAGCTGTCCAGGATTTTCGAGGAAGAGGCGCTGCCGTTGTCCCATTCATCGTGCACAAAAACTGCATTCATCGACGGTTCAATTGAATATCTTCGACTAAACGTAAGTAATAGCCATATATAGCCATACATGTTGATATTGTTGATTTAAACGAGGGTTGCCTGAGAGTGGTATTCGATTATTTAGACGTAAAAGACCAGTTAGGTTCGCTTTCTCGAGCGTGTATTTTGGGGATATATTTGAGATATACGCACGCCATCGGTACAAACATATTGATGAATCACTGACGAGAAGGATTAGCACCGAAGATCTGAAACGACTGTTGCAGATCGTTGGCGACCATCTGGTTACCTATGAGTCCAACAACTATCTCATTAAAAATTGCTGTCTGGAACTGTGGCTCTTGCGGAGCCTCTGTACGAATATCGAAAATCTGAAAATGAACTTTCGACGGACTAGTGATGCTGGACGATCTATACAGCCTAAAAAAGCTCAAATCTTTGGACGCTGCGATATGTTGTGTAGGGATTTTGTTTACAACCTCAAGCGATTCACGTGTCTACGAAAGCTGAAGTTGGTTGCTCTCAACTATAGCGGAGAAGGATTGCGTGTTGCTGATCAACTAGAATCTCTGGAGCTGGATGTCCCTTATGATTTCGATGCCAAGAACTTTGTGGATTGCTGCCGAACGATGAAGCGATTGCGCCATTTAAAATTTAAAGTTAACAAACCATTTGGAAATTCTGGCGACGAACTGCCAGAAGCTGGAACGCCTGAGCATTGGCATCCTCGACTCAACAATGTCCTATGAGCTGGTCTGCCAGTTGTCCAGGCTTCTACATTTGGAGGTGTGGTTTGAAAGTTCTGTACGCGACTCTTTTATCAAGGGATTGATCAAGAAACAGGGCTCTCCTCTGGAAAGCCTTATCCTTTTTGGGCAGTTGGAAGAGAAACAGGTTAGGCATATTGGTAAAATTTCTACTCTCAAGGAACTCTGTGTTGCGGCAAGTAACGTAACCTGGGCGGACTTATTCAAGCTGGAGAACCTTCTATACCTTCACATAATCGAAGATAGCATTACGAATTCCCAAGTTCTGGACATCCTGAAGAGCCTTCCTCGCCTAAAAGTTCTAAGTATGGATTATTCTGATAAAATAGACAGTGCGAAATTAGTGAATAGTGTTCTTACCTGGGTGAGCGAACTGAAACAACAGCGCGGGAAGATCAAAATCTATCTCGGTGGAAGTGGGAGCGATATTTTGTATGCTTGTTCTTTGCTTGAAATCATAGACGTCGACTATCTTGACCCCATATTAATAAACAAGGAACTTGGCGAACGAGATGAGAGCGAGCCAATCTACCAACTCTTCTTGAATAATTTACAAACATGGGATTCTAATAAATTAACATCGAATTAATTTTACCTAATTATATTTATTATTTATTTAATTTAGATTATTTATTTAACATTGCTGAATAAATTGACAACTTTTACGTATTTGTTGTTTATATGGCTGGGAGGTCTCGCTGGAAAGGAATTTGTTAGTCACAACCACAATTAAATACATTTCCATTACTTACGTTAGATCGATTCCGATCAACTGAACCGTCGAAGAATGCAGTTTGTTGTGCACGATGGATTGAACAACGCCAGCGCCTCGGGCAACTGCGTAATCTTCAGCAGCTCCAGTCACGGATTGATGTTGTCTGAGGCCAAATCATATTCGCGCTCCACCTTCAGCTCTGCATGTAATCTGAGTTTGATTTTTGTTCATTTTCGCTTTGTTGTGAACGCTTACCAATATTAATATATGTAGGCTTGTGTGTTATTTGTTCATACTGATCGGATATGTACAATATTCTGTTGCATATTTCACAAAGCATTTATTTTTCGTGAAAATAGTTGTATTTTGTTAAAATTGTATTTGTTCCTCTCGATTATACAGACATTTAAAATTTTGATGTGATTTATACTCTGCTGTTCCAAATGTACTATTTCAGACGTTAGCTTTATACTGAATTGAATACAATTTCAAAGGCGACCCCGCTATATCGTCGTTGTTTGTAGACGAAAACATCGATAGTGTCGATAGAAGCAGTAGGGGTACTCGTAAAATTTGTTTTAAATTCCAGGCTAGGCTACTCCGCTAGTATTTGATATGGAACTGTTCGCTAGCAAACGTGTTTTCTGATTTGAATACGGAACTTCAGATGGTAAATCTCTGGGATATTTCGGTATTTTTCTTTTACCAGCTTCGGCTAGTATTTCTTATAACCCTCAAAATGGTAACACTGCTTGGAAACACGCGGAGAAAAAAAAAAACAAAATAATTAGCAACAAGTGCAGGCGAGCCGAGGATTATGGGAGTTCGTGGCCTTACTAGCTACATAGCGCAGCGTGCTGAGATCTATCTGAAGCCGTACGAGCTGCACTCCACAGCTCTGGTCATCGATGGGGATAACTTGGCCTGCAACCTGTACAAAGATGTCACCGGCTGCTACTCGGCCTTTGGCGGGGACTACGACGACTTCTATCGCGCTGTGGTGCAGTTTTTTCAGGTTCTGGACGAATGCAGCATCCGTCCCTATGTGCTCATGGATGGTGGCTATGAGGAGCGCAAATTGCGAACCGTTGGCAAGCG
Source organism: Drosophila helvetica (assembly GCA_963969585.1). Lineage (NCBI taxonomy): Eukaryota > Metazoa > Arthropoda > Insecta > Diptera > Drosophilidae > Drosophila > Drosophila helvetica. The sequence continues at coordinate 11,356,837 of OZ018402.1, read as the reverse complement.
ACTGAGGGGAAAAATCTCCGTCATCAAGAAGATCAATCCAAATGCCTCCATTACCCTGTTCCCGCTGCACCTCAAGGAGGTATTTGTGGATGCCGTCAAAGACTGTGGAGTCCCCATCATGCGCTGCGTATTCGAGGCGGATGACGAACTGGCGGCCTTGGCCAGGAAGCTCAACTGCCCGGTGCTCTCCTACGACTCGGATTTTTACATCCACAACGTCAAATACATCCCCCTGATCACGCTCACCGTCAAAGTGCTCACCAAGCAGGTGAAGCAGCACTCCAAGCCGAAGGATACACGGGACTTGCGTCGCGCCCAGGCAAAGCACATGGAAAAGCGGACAAAAGCCAACAAAATTGTGGGCGGCATACAGACGCCCGCTCCGGCTGCGGTTCCAGCCAAGCCTGGAAAGACCTACAACTATCTGGATTGTTGCATTTACCGCGTGGAGCATCTGTGTGGTCGTGGCACGCTCAGTGCGGAGAAGCTGCCGCTGTTCGCCGCTCTTTTGGGCAACGATTACATAGCCCGTTCTGCCTTTAGGAACTTCTTTGCCGCAGGAATGGGCAAAGCGGGACGCAGCAAGAAGTTGAAGCAGCAGCAGCGACGCATTCGGGTAACCCTCCAATGGCTACGCGGCGAGACAGCAGAGTCCGCCTTGGCCAAGGTCCTTTCCAGACTGAAAAAGGTTGGTTTTCCCCTCTATATCCTCTTGTTTCCCTTGTTTATCTTTGATTACTTGCAGTCGCAAAGAGATTCCCTGGTGGCACAGGTGAACGCTGCCATTGAAGGGTACTCCAATGAGCTGTGCCACGCGTACGACTTCTTTGAGGATCACTATGAGAATGCCTTCCCCTACATCGAACCAGTCAGTGAGGAGGAACAGAGCGACGAAGAAGATCCTCTGGGCTTGGATGATGATTTGTCTGACGCAGACGGAGGAGAGGAGGAGCAGCAGCAGGAGGAGAACGAGCCAGCTCCTGGCGACAACGAAGCCAAATCAAACAGCGAGGAAGATGAAGAGGAACCAGAAGAAGGCCCCGAACTAGAAGTGGAAGATAAAACGCTGCTCTTTCCGCAATGGTTCCTGGACAAACTCTACCCGGCGCATCTGTCACGCTTCTTTGTGGACCTGCTGCACCTGCGAAAGTACATCAATAACCCACAGATCGAGCACTTTCCCCACCACGACTCCAACGAATTGGCGCTGCCCATTCTCAACTATGTGTTTGCGTTGCTTCATCATGTGGAGGGCTCCAAGACAGAGCCACGCGTGAATGGCGAGGGTGCCGTCCAACCCATTGAGTACACCTACCTCACGCGGGCTGTGAGGGTGACCAATGTGCGATACAATAAGATGCCCATCGAGGAGCCGCCTGCCTATAGTTTTGTGCCTTCCGCACCGGATGCCAGGCACCTGAGAGCGGTGTTCGACTCAAAAGTGCCTCATGCCAACACGGACCAACTGTTTGCGCAGCTGGAAAGGCTGCCTGAGGATCTGCGGCTGTACTTCCTGGCCATTGTCTACTGGTTGCATCGCTCGGAGCACTGTGACCTGCTGCATCTCCATGCCCTGCTGCTCTGTCTGGTTGTCCTGCGAACCATAGACGTGACCATTCCCGCCGAGAGGGAGGTCAAGTCCTTCCATCGACGTTTTGGCAAGATCCTCAAGCAAGAGAGGGCCGTGCGGGACAGGGAAGCAGCCGAGGGCATTAAGAGGGGTGTGAAGCCCTCCCTCTTGGCTCTGCCCGTGCCAGAGAGGATGTCGCATGTGCCCAAATCTGACTGTTACCTTGTGCAGGAGCGTCTCCTGCCCCACTTTCACATGCAGGAGATCTTCAAGAAGAAGTTCGATTTGTATTCCACAACGGTGCTCCATGCTTTCGCAGAGTTCCAGGCGGTGGTCTATCAACTAAACGGCTTGAACTCCCTTCTGGATCACCCACTGCCCAGTCCTCGAATGAACCAGCTCTACTGCGGAGCCCTTCTCTACAATCTCTACGATCTGCTGAGGAATCGGCCGGATGTGCGCTACCACGTGGAGCACTACCTGCTCTCCGACTCCCAGTTGATGTTCGACTTCTATTGCTATCTGTTTGACTGGTGTGCGGATTTCATTCCCTCCTGGAAGCAGACGGAGGTGGATCAGTCCGCCCTAAAAGCTCAGCAAAAGAAGCGCTTCAAAAAGGAGCGTCAGGCGGCGAGGAAGGCAGCAGCAGCGACTGCCTCCACAGAGACGGCTGATCCCAATGCGGATATGCTACGAGCGGTAGAGGATCCCGAGGATGATTTTTTCGATTTAAATAACAAGTTCTGTGCGCTCAAAGTTTCTTAACACTTTTTAGGAGAGTTTCTACATTGGTTTGCAAATTAAAAAAAATGTTTAATTGTTCAGAAATTCCCTTTGGTGCCATCTCCTGCTACTTTTCCTTCTATGCTTTGAAAAATGAGTAAATAATTATAATCAGAATTATTGAAATTTTTTCGCGGTTATATTCCGAGAAAAAACGGAGAATTCACTTCTTTTTTTAAAAAAAAAACAGCAGCACACTTGGTGCTGTTTGGCGCACTGTTATGATACCCCAGCGACGTTTTCCAATACTGCGCGGTACGACGTCAACACATTCGTCCATGGCAGCGCAGCGACGTCGCTGTTGTTATCGTTGTAATCAATTCAGTCCTAAAAAAAATCCAAAGCTGAAGCAGAAAACACGAATTAATGGTGTAATCAGCGCCAGACACTGCCAACAACAAATGCGTTTGCTGTGACCCAACCCAGGGTGTTGGAGCAGGGCGCAGTGGAGGCGACAACAAAAGGCCAAAACAAAGGCAGCAGCAGGCAGCGGCAGAGCAGAGGCAGAAGCAGAAGCAGAGACAAACCGAAACGTCATTGGCAGGCAATTAACGGAAACGAAACGGAAGGCGACACCCGCGACGGTGGGAATCTAGGGATCCGCCTCCATCCATGCTGGTTGTGCTCGCCGATCAGCTAACGCGTATCATGGAGAGCGTCTTCGAGGCCTATCTGGGTCCGGACAGCGTCCTGGCCAGTGCCGTGGGCCAGGCGGTGGGCAGCGGCGAGCCAGAGGATATTCCCAAACGGAACACAGATGTTTGGGTGCTGGGCAGACGCTACAATGCCATACAGGGTGAGTGGTGGACACTAGAGAACACCAGAGAGGAATCATCAAGATAATCATCGTGTATTCGTTCCCACAGAACTAGAAGTCATCCGAAGGGATATACAGTCCCGACTGTGGTGCACCTACCGCCATGGTTTCATGCCCTTGGGTGAGGTGCAGCTAACCACGGATAAGGGATGGGGCTGCATGCTGCGCTGCGGCCAGATGGTCCTCGCCCAGGCCCTCATCGACCTGCACTTGGGACGCGATTGGTTCTGGACACCCGAGTGCCAGGACGCCACCTACCTCAAGATTGTGAATCGCTTTGAAGATGTCCGTAAGAGCTTCTACTCCATACACCAGATCGCCCTGATGGGCGAGTCCCAGAACAAGGCGGTGGGCGAGTGGCTGGGACCCAATACAGTCGCGCAGATCCTCAAGTTAGTGGAAAAGCGATATCCATTCTTATAGAGGGATGGGAATGTAATCTGAAATTGCTCTGTCACTTTCAGAAAACTGGTGCTATTCGATGACTGGTGTTCGCTGTTGGTCCATGTGGCTATGGACAGCACAGTGGTCCTGGACGATGTCTGTGAGTGATGGATGAACTGGGTTCCAAAGAGTCCATGCTAATCCTCGCTTGTTCCTCTGTAGATTCACTCTGCCTGGAAGGAGATGCCTGGAAGCCACTGCTACTCATCATCCCCCTGCGACTGGGCATCAGCGACATCAATCCCCTCTACATCCCAGCCTTGAAACGTTGTCTCGAGCTGGACAGCAGCTGCGGCATGATCGGTGGCCGTCCAAATCAGGCTCTGTACTTCCTTGGATACGTCGATGACGAAGTGTTGTACCTGGATCCACATACCACGCAAAGGACGGGCGTGGTGGGTCAGAAGACCTCCTCAGGGGAACAGGAACACGACGAGACCTACCATCAGAAGCATGCGGCACGCCTGAGCTTCTCCGCCATGGATCCCTCTCTGGCCGTCTGCTTTCTGTGCAAAACCAGTGACAGCTTTCAGCAGCTACTCGAGAAACTGCGTCAGGAGGTGCTGGGCATGTGCTCGCCCGCGCTCTTCGAGATTAGTCAAACGCGCGCCGTTGACTGGGACACGGCGGAGGATATTGAATGGCCGACCATGCCGGATATTGACTGGCCGGCCGGCACCTCAGACTCGGACTCGTTTGCCATAGTGGGTTAGTATTTGTTGTTGTACTCGGTAATATGGAGAGGCAAGATCTTGATTAGGATGAACAGTCACGTCCGTAATCTGAATTATGATGTTTCCGCGGTGAAACGTGATAGCATCGCGTCTTCAGCAATTGCTTAATCGAAATACGCAATTTCATAACGATGAAATAATTATTATAGACGCGACAAATATATGATATTCGGGTTCTATGTCGGAAAATTTAAAAATTGATGAGATGATAAATTTTAGGATCAATTATTAATTTCTACAAAGACCCCAAGATTTCGATTTCATTTGAGAAAACGAAAGATTTCCCTCTGTTTCACTCGACTATAACATTCTCACTCCTTTTTCCACTCAAAACCAACGTCTTATCAATACATTTCACTCCACAGAAGAGAGCGTAAGAGACGGCGACGCTGCCGGCACCAGCAGCAACAAACCCAGTGAGAGGGCCGTCGTTTGAGAGGAGCCCCCGTTTGTGGGCTCTCGCTCTCTCTCTCTCCAACGCGACGCCTGCGCCAAACAGAACAAAAGCAATAACAATAACAATAAGCGAAAGTGGAGCAGAGGCAGCGACAGCAACAGCAACAGAGACAGCGAGCGACAGAGAGCGGAGCCCGGCGGATGCTGCAAATGCAATAAAATAAGGCTAGATAGAGTCCAAGGTGTATTCATACAAGGGTACGGCTCAAATGCCCAATTAGATTGCTCTTGAAATTGCTTCTCAGGAGAGTGGGTGGTAGAGCCTCACCTTATAGGGCATGTATGAATATACCTTGGCGATTGGATGAGACTTAGTTTTTAATATGTTTCCGATTTGTACGATTACGATTCTTTCATAATGCTGCTTTATTGTACGAGTACGAGATTGACTCCACGGGAGACAACACACAAACACACTGTTCATGCTTTTTGATGATCAATTAAACATTTTTATGCAACGTTGTACATTGAGAGGGTTTTTCAAAGGTCGCAATATTCATATATATAGTAGATGTATTCATATTCATATTCATATTCGTATTCGTATATTCTTTTGTATATGCTGTATGCTCAAAAATGGACCAACAACTAAATACATAATACTTGGACTATATGTATGGTATAACTATATGTAGGTATATATATATATATCTTTTTTTTATATATGTATCAATTTCACTATTCGCCTCCGGCTGTAACAGTTTGAAACAACACAAACTACTCGAAATAAGGAACTTTCTCGCTATGCTGCGTTAATGAGGAATGAGGATTAAACCAAAGGGAGAAAACGAGACTACATTAACAACAAACTTCTGCCGCCTTTTGCAGCTGGCAAATTGACACTAATTGGGCATGGCCTGTGGCAGGTCCTGTGGCTGAAACCCAACCCAAAGAAAGGCTTACCTATAGCATACATCTCCTCTTTTTTTTGCCAAGTGCACAACTATTGGGATCTGAGATACATGTAAGAGGGAGTCAGAGATTGTTGCCATTTGAAAGTGGGTTTATAAAGTACTCCACTCCAATTTCCACTGAAGTAAAGACCATCTTAAGAGTGAGTGTCTGCCAAAGAGAGCTCTAACTTTCTTATCCCAAGGCATTCATTCTACTGATGGCAGCCATCTCTCTGACACATTTTGAGCATTCTTTTATGTAACAAAATCAATCCTAGACAATTCTTGCTTTGCTTTCTTCGAATAATTTCAATATCATCTGCTGTAGCCCCACTTAGTATGCTATGGTAAACTAAGTTCACCTTTCTTCGGGGGAACCCCAAGAACGGCCAGAACCAGGTGAGTAATATAAACATTCAATAGGCTTGCGACCCTTTAGAGTATGCAGCAAGAGCGCTCGATTCGCTTCTCCACCTTGGGCTCACTGTGCAGGGCCATCTCCACGTGTTTGCGGGCCAGCCAGGATTGCTTCTGCAGCCGGTTGACCACAATCCGATAGGCCCCAATGATGTCCGAGCGCGGCCCACTCTGGCGGGCATTGAGCAGCATCTCCGAGGAGAGGCCCAGCTCGGCCAGCAGCTGGCGCGCCTCGAACTCCAGGGCCCCCAGCTGGCTGAGATCTTCTGTGGCTGTGGGCAGCATCACACAGCTGCCCGTCTCTGCATCGTAGTTCTTGAACAGGGGACAATCCTCGGCCACCTCCACGTTCCAGGGATTTATCTTGGCCGAGGGACACTGTCCGCCATTGGACAGCTGCTTCTCGGGCTCCGTCTCCATGGGCGTGACCTTCTTCTTGAGCGTTCCGCAGAATAGATAACGCCTGCCAGGACGCTTGGCCGGCTCGACGGGTGCCTCCTTTACTTGGCTTGCCAACGGCAGCAGCAGCTCGTGTCCCAGCTCAATGGGCTGCAGAAAGTTCTGCACAAACATCTCGTCCTGCTGGCGCGTGTTCATGCTGATGGCCGGCTTCTTGACCACCTCCGCATATCGGTCCCGCAGGGAGGCGGACTTTCTCAGTCGATGCGACTTGGTGCGCACCCAGAAAATGGATCGCTTGACGGGCTTGCTGTGCAGATTGATCTCGTACAGCATGAGGTCGGCGCTCAGCTTGGGGCAAGTCACAAACTGGCTGTTCAGCATGTCATCGATGGTGGGCCGCTGGGCGGGTATGTGGATAAGAACGCGTTCTGTATGGGAGTAGAAAGTTCGATTTACAGGATTCTCCATTTCAGGGATTCCTCACTTACGAATCAATCTTATGCAGGGCAAACTGAGTTGTCCAGGGAGCAGATAGTCCCCCTTGAGAATGGCTGCCTTGAGGCCCGGTATGGTGGGAGCCCGAAATGGCATATTGCCAACGACCATGAAGTACAACAGAATGCCCAGGGCCCAAACATCCACGGGGGCGCCTATATAATGATCATCGGAGAAGAGCTCGGGGGCGGCATATGGCGGGGAGCCACAAAATGTGTCGAGCTTCTGATTGGCACCTATCCGAGGGATCGAGATCGATTGATGAGTACAACAATTAATTGGCCATGGCTTACCATTGATGAGTTGTGTGCTGAAGCCAAAGTCGGCCAGCTTCAGGCGATCCTCTGAAAGGAGCAGAACATTCTCCGCCTTGATATCGCGATGCACATAGCCCAGGCTGTGCTGTAAGTGGATTTCAGGACTGAGTTATCAAAGAATCCATCTCGGTGGGGTTCGGTCTCAGAGCTCACCATGTGCTTGACGGCCAGCAGAAGCTGTTTGAACAGAGGCGCCGCATGAATCTCCCTCAGGGGACCACCTTGGGTGATGTGGTTGTAGAGCTCACCGCCGCGGATCCACTCGGTGACCAGATAGACGCGGCCCAAGGTCTCGACCACCTCGAAAAGCCTAAAGGAGATGGTTAGAGGACTGCCATTGCACAGTGTACGCGTCTCACCTTAATATGTTTGGATGATGAACACACTCGAGAGTGGCTATCTCGCTGGACAGCATCCGCAGCGCCTTGGCATCGAGTCCAGCCCGATCCAGGTCCACCACCTTAATGGCCACTTTGTCTGCCAATCGAATACGAGTATGCTAATATTTGCAATCATTAGAAATCCAATTGAAACTTACCACGCGTTAGCTGATGGACGGCCAGCTTGACTTTTGAGAAATTGCCGCGACCGATGTCGCCACAGAATCTGTACAGACCGATGCGACGACCAATGGTCACCTGGAAGATAAAGCCATGTGGCAAAATAATAATTAGAATGGTAGAAATATTATACATTTAAATCCATTTAATTATGATTAAATGATTCATTAAATTTCAACGCTATTTCTGCTATTTTTATATCAATTCCTAATTGAGTCCTTATACCATATTATACACAGGACAACAATGATTGTGCTGCCTGCCTAGAAGAAATATTCTAAAAAAAGGAAAGTGTTTTGACACTCAACATTTGTTTTTATGTTTTTCATTTTAGTCAGCCTGGCTAAGCTGCTGAGGTTCGAAGCTCTTAATACTGTCTTAATACGAATGAAAAGCACTGAAAATCGAATAGTTCAACTCAAATTTAAAAATTTTGTAAGTAGTAAAAAGGATGTGTTATCGCTTTCATTTTGACATTAATATGAAAATTATTGATTTAAATATATTTCATATTTAGATTTTATTGTTTTCATATTTAAAATACATTTTTTCATAGTTCAATTAAATATTTGTATATTGAAAAATAGTTATAATCACATTTAAATTAAATATTTGTATATTTAAATTATTTCCGACTTAAATATTTGTATATTTAAATTAAATAAAGTTCCCACAATTTTAATGAATTTAATTTATTTATAGAGTTTCATATTTAGTTTAAATCACAGTGAATTCCATTTCATTTAACTATGTTTGTATTTAAGAACCAAATATTGAATTCAAGTATTGTTGTGTTTTTCTATGCCATTTTTATCTCGCACAAAAGTGGGCGTTGCTCTTTTTAACAGAATTTTCCACTCAGATTCTGTGACTCTGAATCGAAGCATGGATTAGCATCCGTTCATCATTCATTCGAATAAAGCCAAGCTTTTTGAAACAGTATCCTAAAAAAAACAGGATCTTTACGCATGCGATTCTTCTCCTTGAGATCCCGCAGAAATATATCGATCCATATGGAAAATTATGGAAAACCAATTACGATAAATACCTACTATATTTAAATCACATTTTCTTCATACATTTGACATTTCTTGGAAATAATTAAATCAACTTTAAATTCAAATTCATACTGCTTCCTATTGCCACCACAAAAGTAAAACAAAGTTAGACAGTAGGCCTGAGCTTTTCATATTCATGGTCTTTCCATTCAATTGTTCGCCAATTTGTCGTTCCAACACTCCATTTGAGTCTTGAATAGAATCTTTGGCTTGTATTTGGTTTTGTTTTGACCTCAAATTAACCTAAAGTGAACACTAGAGATTGAAACCAAACATAACAAAGAGATTTCAAGAGTTTCACAAACATAATAAATAGGTATTTTCTGGGAATAAATTCCACAATCATTTAACTTGAATTTCAAGTAATTGTTTGTCGAAAAGACACTCTGCGTATGAGCAATTTCCTTGTTTGATTTCCCCCGAAGTCCGCCTTGAATGCAGCGATAATTTGTTGGGTACACATGGTGTAACAATTAACATTGACTGCCTCCATTCCGGGCCGAAACTTGTTGGCCGTAATTTATTCCTTTGCGAGTACTAGCCCCCACCCACCCCATTTATCGTGTGCGCTGAATGTGTTCTTAGAAAAGTGCCTGTGCCCTCGACCGCGCCCTCGACTTTGGCCTCGCTCTTGTTGCTGGACTCACAATTAGTCAAGGTCAAGGGGGCACCATTTTTTTTGTTAATGTAATTTGAACTGCGGTTGCACTTATCGTTGCTTTCACTTGCCGCTTTCCACTTGCCACTTGCCGCTGCTTGTTGCTTATTGCAGGTCGCTATTTCTGCTGGTTGTTACACCCTTTCAGAGTATATGTATACCTGGAGTATATATATTCTAGTTGAAAAAATATGTCCTTCTGTCTTTTGCAATGCAAAATAATCCTCCATTTTGCATACATTTTTTTCTAAAAATATCCAATCCAAATCATGCAAATGTCACTTTCAAAGGATATTTAATCCGAACTCTCCCTACTTCATCGTATGGTTTTCATAGAAATTATTTTTCTCTAAGGGTATCAAACCCCTCTGCTTCTAACGCTAGTACTTTTCTTGTTTTATTTCTGCTCTTGTGTTGCTTAATCCACCTTTTGAGCCACCGAGAGACGTGGGTCGGGGTGTGTGGGCGTTAATTAAGGCGAAACGCAACGAAACGCGGCGTATACGTAATGCGGCTGCCTTGCATTCGGTCGCACGCGCACACACAAAGCCACCAAAGCTCAATTCCACGGTGAATGAGCCCCCACACACACACACACACACACACACACCCACACCCAGAGTCTCCTCTTCTGGCTTATCCTCCCCCCTCTCGAAGCCATTGGTGCACAAGCAAATTAGCCTTGAACCTCCGCATAATTGCAGCGCTGCTGCAGAGGGTTTGTGCATTAGCTAACACACGACGACAATGGCCTGGTCGTGGTCCTGGTCCTGGACACGGACCGGGTCTGGCCTGGCCTACACTGGAGCTGCTGTGACGTCAGCATGTCAGAGGTGAACTCTTTCTGTGCCGCCGCCGCCGCCGCATGCCACATGCTCGTACATTGTACAGGTTGCATGGTCTCCTGCATATGAGTATGAGCCCAAGCATTCATCATCCGCAAGGACACGCAAATCTGGCACAATAAGTTCCATGGCATGACACTTTGTGAAGATAAAATTTGTGTCCTACCAATTTAGCTGCTTTTGACACCAGAAACTGGGCCAAGTGGAAATTTGTTTGTTGAGCGGATGCTTAGAAATGGTTTACTACATATATATAATGGCAGATTAAATAGTAAGGATTAAGGTAAAGTGAGAGGATACAGGAAAGGGATGTAGTTGCATCTAGTACTTAAGAATATAAGATCTCAGCCCCCTGAGATTCCTTGAGATTTAATTTTGAATTGATGAATAACTTAAGGAAAAAATCCTTTTCAAGGATCCTCATGAGTCTTTTCTTGCTTCGCTCTGACCATCTGCATACGTTTTTTTGTCTTTGCGAAACTTTTTCTAGACTTTTTAATGAATGAAATGTCTGACATTCCATTTAACTTTTAATACTTGGACTATGCTTATTGTTGCAAAGTTCTGAAATGTTTTCGGCATGTTTTTGCCAAATAAACTTTAACTAAAAACTACTCAGATTTAGCTTTCTTTTGGAACTGAAAGTAAAGTCCAAGATTTATGGGTCGCCAATGTTTTTGCCAAGCTATCTTCGAAATTAATTAAAATTTATTTTCAAGGGGCAGGAACCCCTAAGAATTATTACGAATAATTCTGTTTATGATTAAATTTTGCAAATATTAAATATGGGAATTGTTTACTCTATTTTTACAAGAAATACTGTGAATATTCGATATTTTCAATCAGAAATAATGCAGTTCCTTCCTTTTAATCACAATCTCAGTCTCTTTGAATAAATAGCCCTTCGAAATCTCTTGGAAATGTACAAGTATTTCCCCGTTTGACACTTGGTTAAAAGTAGAGGTAGTTAATTATTTTGTTGTTTACTTTACCTCAAATTTGCTGCTAGAGAATCGTCTGTTAGTGCCATCTTGGCCCCTGCCCATTAACTCCCGCCTCACGCCCACCCACCTCAGATTGCACTCACCTCGTGTCCGCAGCGGGGATCGCATTGCAGCGCTTTGGTTAGCCGCTGATAGGGCGGTGTGGGTGGGGGCGGCTGACAGATTGTCAGCGGTGGTGCCGGTGCCGGTGCCAGCGACGGCGTCGATGTCGCTTTCACAGTGGCGGCTGAACTGCGCAGCGCTTTGGTATCCACGGTTGCCGTTTTGCTGCTTACTTCTCCTCGGTGTAGGTGTGGGTGTGGGTGTGGGGTGGTCCCTTCTGGGCGGCGGATGGCAGTCAGAGAGAGCGCCGGACAGCGAGTTGTGTGTTTGAGTTAGAGTCCAAGTTTGTTTGGGGCTTGTGGCTGTGGACAACTTGTTGGACGTCCTTGGGCTGCGTTCTCTTGAGTCCTTTCCTGTTATATCCTGCCTGTCCCGTGCTGTTCCCTCCCTTTTGTTCCTTCCTGTTGCTCGCTGAACTCGCGTGTAATTACAGAATGGCAAGTCCTAGTCTTGGCTTCGGAATCGCCTTACATTATTAAATGCTTTCGCCTGCGCATACGATCCGGAAAAGGGGCACGGCCACGCCTGCAAATAGACACAAAGGCAAACAAAAGTTTTGGTAAGCGAAGAAAGTTCCATGAAGTTGATTTCTATTATTGTACGCTTCCCCAAGGCGATACAAATAAATTGAACAGATATATAAGAGGATTGTGTTACTTATTGGGTGGAAATGTTTCAGATGGTGGAAAAGTTTAAACAAAAGTTGGGCATTCGTGGAGGGAAATTGATTCGTTTAGTGGTTTCTTCCTTTAATTTATTTTTCGAAGAAAACTTGTGTGAAATCTTCATCGAATTGAGGAAAACTTTTGATGTACTACAAATTCTAATTACAAAATGATTTAAGATCCTTCCCAGAAAAAAAAGTTTAATTCATTTTTCCAGAAATCATAAATTTAGGTTCCTAAAAATCCCCCAGAGCTGAAGGATGGAAGAGGACTAAGACCATAAATTATGCTAATTTTAACAAGTTCAACTCACTTTGCTTCCTCGAGGAAGGAGCAAATCTCTTGTGCGAAAATATATTCCAAGTGAAATATAATTTACGGCCTTAGTGGGTTAGGAAAATGGGAAAACTTTGGGTTAATCGATAGGGCCTCGGGGGAGGACGGATAACTGCTTTAGTTGCAGAACAGATTCCAATAAGCGACTAAGCAATTCTTCAATAATTTAATAAGGAAAAGGTCTCGTTGCGCATATCCTTTGGCGGCGGAGAGGCAAAAGTTAACTTGAAGTAATTACGTAAATGGATTTTCTTTCCCATTTCCCATTTTTTTTTATTTATATTTTTTTATTCGGTTGCTCTGCTTCTGCGTTGCTCAAATTTCCTGCACGTCGTCTTCAATACAACACAGAAATGGCAAACAGCGCAGAAGGCAGATACTGCGGCAGAAAGAGGTAGGTGGCATAGGGACAAATGTTTATATAGCAATCGGTTCTGCCTCCATCCCAGCCCCACGCCGCCCTCAAGCGTGACAGGAAGTTGCCCAGGAAGGAAGCAAGCAAAAGGCAAAAGCGACTAAGCCTGAACCCAACGGGCAGGCGACAAGCCGTTATAGAGATATGCCAGTTCTATGCCAGCATATAAATATTCGTATAAAGGATCTGTATGTATATTTCGCACTATAAACATTTGAAATTATTATAAAAAGCACCCCGACCCCCTGCACGGAGCTTGGTTTGGCACAACTTTCAGGGCAAGTCGGTGACAGGCGACGCCATCTTTCTGATTGACTGACAGCTGCAGCGCTCCCCGCCCGACCATGTGCGGTTCTAGTGGCTGTGGCTGTGGCTGTGGCTTAGAGTGGGTAGCGTGTCCATGTGTGTGTGCGTGTAAGTGGGTAGCACAATTAAATTCACATTTACATTCACATTTCAGCTGTCACAGATGTGGCGCAGGAGGCAGCCGAGCCGCACTCATAGTCGTAGCAAGGAACCCGCAATTTCATTTCGGCGCTGAAAAGTATGCAATGAAAATGTTATGCGCCGTACATGTTGGGTTAAAGGGCATGATGGACCTTGGGGGAAGGTTTGCTGCAGATGATGGAAAGAGTTCTGGATTCCCTAAGCCATACCAGGATTGGGGATCCTGCCCAGATCTCTTCGTTCTCCTCAAATACAGAAATAGTAGCTGTGGTAGCAATCTCTTGGAGGACAGGCAGCAATTATCTACTGAAAATCAGCTTGATAAGATAAATTTAACAGGCAGAATGTGACATATAATGGCAATGTTTCCATCCAAAAGTAATTTACGATCGCAGAATTGTCTTGTCGCTGGAACAGCGCTGTTTGATTGGTACATCCATGTAAATATTTCATCTAAGAGGTATACTTTGGCCAAAGCACCCTCAATGGAGGTTTTCTCTAATGCTTTTTCTCACTTATCTAACAAAGTCAGGCTCTCTTTCTCTCTGGGGGCTACGTTCCCTTCGTTGGTTCCTCTTTCAGTCACGCATACATTTGCATGCTAATGATAGGCCCCTGCCCACCCACACTGCCACTCGGCGGGGGTGTGTACTGTACTAGAATTACAGTTTTAATTACAAAACTAAACATGAATGCATTTGATATCAAACGAACACAGAAGCGACGACTGCAGCTTCAACTTTGTGCAGTTTTGCAATTTGCGAGAGTGATGGAACCAGAAACAGAATACCAGAGTGGGGCCAGAGGAGCAGGAGCATATCCTGCTGCTAAAAGGGTAAGGAAAGATCTAGTGCTGAAAGGAAGAGACGGAGTACAGTGCTGAAAGGATACGGGTGAAGATATAGTGCTGTAAGACTGAAGGTAAGGGGAAGGGGAAGGGGAGAGCAACATGAAATAGTTCCACACTCGAAAGCGTTTCAAGTTTATTTCTGCAAAGATGGATTCATTTGCTCGACAGAAAAAAGTGAAAGAATTCCCATAACTAGGTCAAAAATGTTTGCATAAAGAGAAAGGGGGGGGAGTGTGGAAAATGTGTGCAAAATGTTTCTAGGAAAAGTTTCAAACAAAAGTTGAACAATTGTTGGGGCGATAATTGTGGAAGGACTTTCCACCTAAAGCAGGCAGGCTGTTGACTTGAAGGGGAATACTAATAGCCAGCGAACTGGCCTCGAATATATCCTTTCAAATTGTTTCGATATTAAGATGATGACTGGACTCAAAGGCTGAACCTGATATCTGACTGTAAATATCTGTAGATAGACTGTAGTATATAAATTATATATTTATTTGCTTTATATTTATTTTATTTTCCAGAGAACTGATACTGATACATTAACCAACAGAAATGATTTTATTTAAGCGGAAATACAAAATTACATTTTCCAACTAACAAAACAAAGGCAAACAATAATAATGACAATGAAAATCAGTTATATTTTTAACTAAATAAGCAGGCAATATGGTCAAATACCCAAGGAATACTCTTAAATCAAATAAAATTTGCTTGAAGTTTATTAACAAAAAATGGAATAACATTATTATGGCAAAGAAGACGATCATCCTCTTGAAGAACTTAGTTTAGGTCGATGACAAAATAAAACAAAAAATCGGTCAGTTATGAAATTGGGAACAAAAGATTCAATGACTATTTTACGCATAAATTAACATCAAATAATTTTTTCATTTGCATTAGTATGTTAATTGAAACGTAAACTTATTTATCTGTCTTACATCACATAAATAAATTAATAAAATTATACATAAAGAAATAAACTGTTTAAGAATTTTATACGGTCGTTGGTTTTGATAAATTTTGATATATATATATGTGTACGTATAAATACATAAAATGTGTATGTGCAAATAAATATTTAGTATAATAATCTTAAAATGGGAAATAGTTTTGGGGACACTCTCAGCCCTCCTTCACCTAGTTCATTTTTGAATTAATTTCTAGAAACTAATACTATAAATTCTCACATAATTTTCTAAATAAGTAAACACTTTTCCTTGGAAACCTCTTCTCTACCTCAGCAAAAGACACACTTCTTCTTCTTCTGTCCATTCTGTAAGCGCATAAATTCTCGTAGCAAAATTTACAACGCATTCCCATTGACCCATTTAGAGGCTTGTTCTCCGTATAAATTACGAGTACGCCAGATAAATGGTTTCCAGCTTCGTAACTTGAGACTTGGGTCCACAGCCAGTCCAAAGTAATTTCACTTGAAATCTCTCGGGCAGCTTCGCCTCCACCCCCTACACCCTACACCCTACACCCCCCACTATTGTAAGGCAAGCCCAGCCCAGCCCAGTCGTAGTCATTGGCATCTGCTCTCGACTGTGAATTATTCACACATTTTTTGGGTCAAGTTCAATTGCAAACATTAATTATAAGGACTTGGCACACTTCTCGTCTCAAAATGAATTCGAATGCGAAAAGTGCAGGCCCCCGTGAGCGAAGAGAGCGCCTCACAGACGATGTGAATCACTAGAAACAGAATTAGATGTGGGAAACAAGTGCGTAGATGTCGTCCGATTAAAAATAACAACAAAAACCAGCGCAATATTGCGGAATTCTGGTAGAAGAAAGAGGGGTATCTCTTGGGGGCAGGGGCACTGCATGGGAAGATGACCAGCTGTGACCGCTAGAGGCCAATGCATATAAATAGAAAATTCTCCAAAATGAGCTGCGGTGCCTGTCGGTGGCAAATATTCTCTGTGGATACCAGTACAAAGTAACCCAAGGGCACTTGTTGGGGCCAACATCCTCCTCTCACCACCCCTCCACTGGGTACTGCCAGAAGAAATCGATGGAAATCTGCATGGAAAAGTGCAAATGTTTGAAAATTGTATGTAAACGAAATTATGAAATACACAAATGCAATAAAAAGTTGGAATAATTAGGTTGAATGGGGAGATATGGGCTGTGGGTGGGGTGGAGGTTGTGGTGACACAGAAAACGAAATTTATCACAATTTCCACGTGTAATTAATTAGTTTTTACGCTCCGTAAAGTTGGAACCCGGAGAAGTCATTACGGATTCTTTGCCGTTCGTTCGTTCGTTCATTTCCATTTCCACATTTCCCATTTCCAATTTGAATTTCATAAAGCAAAAGCGACAGCAAAGGCAACAGCAACAAACCAAAATTCAGTTATGTCCTTCAACTTGAACGCTCCCCCCACCCCTCTCCATTCTAGCCATATTTTCCCAGCCATTTCCTCCATTCGAGCTACTTACAAGACCAACAACGAGAACACCAGGAGTAAGGAATGCCAAACTGTTGATACCCTAGCAGATCCAAGGCTGCAATGGGAGCTATACGATAGAGGGATTCATTAGGAACTATAATTTTCACATCGATCGATTTAATATGGTGGGATCTGTCTCTATTTTTGGATTGCAAACATCTACTTAAAGTCATTATACCTTCTGCCAGGGTATGGTAACGACCAGAACAACAATGAGAACAAGAGTCATAAGAATAAGTGGGAATAAAGGAGTACATGGAGTGGGTAGCATTGGACAGAGGCCAGTGTCGAGCGGAAGAGTGTCCCGAGGAAGAGTGGAAAGTCCCGAGGAGTAGGGGGACAGACAATATTTGCCAAAAAAGACAGAGAGAATACTGAATTTGTACTTTCTCTTTGGGGATGAGAAAAGCCCTTTTAAAGAGAAAAAGTTTCAACAGAGATAGCAAATAATGAGACTGAAAGAATGCAAAATAATTCAGATTCGCAAAGGAATACAAAACTTAATTAAAGTTAAATTTTGTTAAATGTAAAATGATTAAATAATTGAGTTTTGTTCAGAGAATTTCCTTCAGCAATAAAATTCTTTAAGCCCAGTAAATGTATCTCTATCTTCCACAGCCATCGCAGAGTACCATGTGCTTTGGTTCTCCCATTTAATCGGAGCTCAACTGTTTAATGATCTTGAAATTACTGCTTAGAGGAAGCACTCCATCTCCATCAGCGGCAGACTGTTACCATCCGCACCCACCAGCCGCAAGTGCCCGTCATTATAGGTAATTCCCCAACGTCAGAGGGCTGGGGAGGGGGCAATAATGCAAATACAGGACCAGCACAGGGAGGGGGGGAAGAGAGGTGCATGCCTCCTACTCGGCCAACGCAGCCGATAAGAAAAGTAAATTTCTTCTGCTTGTGCTTCTGCTTCTACCTTTTCGTCCATTGTTTTTTATGCTTTTCCTTTCGGACAGCTCTAAATCGAAACCCAAGTCCAAGTCAAGAATAAACGACGACAACGCTGAGAAATTCCCAGCAAAAACAATACAAAAAAAGAGCACAAAAAAGTACAAAACAAAAAAAAACGTAAGAAACGTAAGAATAAGAAATGAAAATTTGCATACAAAAACCCAAAAAGTCGCGCGGAAGTTGTATGCGAAATTTCGCATGGGCGTACGTGGACGTAGTCCATGCCCGGACTAGAGGCGTGGCCGCACAAAACCAAACCACAACAAAAAGAAGAGAAAAAAAAAGAACGTAAGGTGTAATGAGTGTGGAATGTCGTAAATTTTTAAATTGCTTCTGTTGCTGTCTTCTTCCACCACGTGTGTGTAATTTGTGCGGTTCTTTTTGGAGTCTCCGGAAAATGGGGGGAAATGGGAATGGTGCGGTATAGGAGACCACCTTGTGGGAATTTCCGCTGAAAAAAGGTAAATTATGAGCCACGCACCAGTAAGCGCCGTCAAGTGCCATCCCCAGACAATGAGTCAAATGAAATTACTCGTACCCTTTCGTTGCTCCGGCGTTACGGTTCTGTTAACTGAATGTCAAATCTATTGTGGCGATTAAAAGGCGCATACCAACACCCACACACACGCCGGCTTAAGCAATTTAAAGCAATCAAAACAACAAAAAAAACCCCAAAAGCCCACAGGCAACAATTGCGGCTATGAGACTATAGGATACCCATTACTAAAAATTTGACTGGGATCCTATGAGAAAAAATTACATTTTGAATGACATTTCGACTAGGAAGTGTACCCAAGCTGAAACCAACAAATACTAAGATAATCATTTAGTTACATGCGACTGGATCTAGATAAAATCGGTGCGGCGGTTGCTTCTATGTGCAGTACTAATATACCCCTGAGAACTTTCAGTATAATGTGCACAAAAAGAGCATATATGCAGACAGAGAGAAAGAGATAGAGAGCAGGCAGCGGCATGGAAGGGAGAGCTTCCAAGTGGAGTGAGGCGAGAGACATTGACCAAAGCTTCACTCAAAGTCACTTTGGGGGAGAGCAGAGCTTACTTACCGTCAGCAGAGCTCATGTACAGTTACACGCACTGCCGACGTGACGGCATCAGGAAGGGGGTCGCGCGACTTTGACGAGATTGATTGGGTCCATTGATCATTTTGTTGTTTCACCTCCGTCACCCTTTCAAATGGATTCGTTGGGTCAACAGCTGAACCTCTCTCTCTCTCTCTTCCCCCCCGACTGAAGCAAGCACCCACATTACGTCACAATGTCAGTGTCAGGGAATGCAAATTAATATTAATTAAAAGCTCGCTCACAGCTCAACATCGCCCCAAAAGTGTTTCAATTTCGGCCAACTTTTGCCTCGCGCTTGACGTGTGAACGACGTTACTGTGAAAAGTTAGAGCGGGACAGCAGACCGTGTGGACTGTGACGTATGGGGTGTATGGGGTTACTGCGGATTATAGATTATGATTCCTGATAAGGGTTTCGGAGGCCTAGGTCTGGCTCTGGTTCTGCTTCTGCGTCTGGCTGGCTGTAAATTTGTGAAAATTCATTTGAAATGTTCAAGATTAATGACTGCCTGCCACAAATGCGTGGAGCGGGAGACCCTTTTTGTGGTATCCATATCCCCATTTAAGGGATTCATCATAATCCTTGCACAAAAAAAGGCGAAATTTATGTATCGCTATTAAATCAAGCATTTCAAATTGTTTGCTTGTTTACACACAAAATTTGTCTTGCGCAGAAAACTCATGTTTTTGGGGATTGCGAGAATGTTTTATTGTGCCATGCGATACATATATTTCGTTAATATTTATTGATGGATTTACACGGAACATCTTTTGGGGCAGAAAGCCACACTCCCTGTCTGATTGTTCGCCCACACGACAGCTGGTTTTTATACATGTTTGAGGAAGAAAATACTATGAAGTGTGGGGACTTAAATAAGAAGATATCCCCAGAAAGGACTTACTTTTAAGGTGGAATAATCACGGAAAATTCTCAGAAACTTGAATATAAATTATACAATCAATTCTGAATGGGAAAACAGGCTGACACCTCCCATTGACATTTTATTTGCCACTTCCTACTGAATTTTTTTTGGTTATAATATTATAACATAAAATTACCGAATGTGTTTTTTCATTGACAATTTCCAAATCCATGAATGGCAATCATTTCCCTCCCATGAGACCAGACAAATAACAGAATATATTTATTTTTGGCCCCTGAATGTATTTCATTCATAAAAGGCGTTTCCATATAATTTATTACTCCCAGATAAGAGTGTTTGTGAATGGTAGGGGGTCTTATCTGATGTGCGTTGGCATTGTTGGGTTATTGCTGGATATTGCTGATATGGTCAGCCAAAATAAGTTAATATCAAATGCTTGGGGATTAGGGGGTCTCAAACATTAAAGCTGAAAGGCCAAAAGTCTGAAGCGGAATGACAGCCCTGGCGGGTAAACAAATTTGCTAACTAATATTGGTTGTTTTTTCTTTGAACATTTTTAAACATTCAAGTGTAGAAAGAGTGGCATTGAATGACAGGAAGAGAGCGAAATGACGCAAGCCCCTGATTAACCTTTACCTTTTAAGTCAAGAAAACGAATCATACAGAGTATTCTCAGATTTGTCTGCAAAGTCCCTTTACAGGTTAAAAACTTGCTAGTCATCAGAAACCTTTTTTTCCAGTCAGCATACTCTTTATTATCTCTTTTTTAAAAATCACACAAAAAATTAATTTTTATTTAAAAATAAAACTCAAAGTTGAATAATGCAGAGTTAAGAAAAAATATATACATATCCCTGTTAACGTTAATACAAATATTTAAAAAGATTTAAAGTTAAACAAAAAAAATTGTATTTTTATGAAAATATGGTCAAAAATCTTTTTTTTTTACGTAAGCCCCACAATTTTTTTGGATTTTTTATTGAAGTTGTTAGAGAAAACACCAATTAAGAAGGATATACATTTGTATACAAATAAAAATTATTTTCGAATTTAATTTGTTTGCTCAAAAATAATTATTTTGGATAATTAATAAAAATTATTATTATAATAAAAAAAAATTTATATTAAAAAAATGTGATGGATATGCATAGATTATGTTTATTTTTAGAGTAATTTATTGGTATATTGAATTCTGGTATATGGCTAATCTAAGTGGCTACAAAAATAAAAAAATATCATTATTTACAGTCCCTGCTTTTTCCACTATTGGCATATTTTATAGAAAAAAATATACGCACGTTCAGTTGCATTACCGCAAACAAGTAAAATGTATTTACATTCTGACATTGTCCATTCACTCAATTCAATCATTTGACAAGTCAAATATTTGCTTGGTTGCATGAACAATAAAAGCAGAATTTATTTCGATCCTCCTGTCATACTCGTATTTATGCGAACCTTTCATATGCACAATGAAATTTAAAATATTTACATTGTACTACATTTCAATCGTTGTTTTATGCTCGCTGCTTCGCGAGCTAAATATTTGCTTGGCTTCCCGTGCAAACACATTTTTTTATTAAAACAGTTTCAATATTTTTATTGAAAATTTCAATAACCAGCGAATGAAATTTCCTGAAATGCTGAGGCTTCAATTTAAGGCTTTAACACAGTCACCCGCCCATCCGCCATTCTCTTCTATGGAATTTTCATAGAGTGCAGTGGCAAATGGCAAAATGGGGAAAAAGAGGAATATGGAAAATGGAAAATGGAAAAACATGAAAAGGCATGAAATAACTTAGTTTTTGCTTGCGTGATGCAGCGACAAAGGCGACAAAAGCCACACGACAACACAAGAGTGCAGCCAACACACATTTAATTCAATTTGCACTTAAATTATTTAAACCTCATTGAAAATTATTTATTTAAATGACGACGCGGTGTCCGTTCCTATGCCATGAAATATTTATAGCGCATTTACAGCGTGCAAAAGTGGGTGTTGGAGGGATAGGGAGGAGGAGGAGGGAGGTGGAAGGTAGTGCCCATGTTTTATTTATTTATAACATTTAACTACAAAGAGCAGACAGACGCACTGGCACGCACTGGCAATGAGTGTTTGCATGGGCCTCCACCTACAAATAAACATACTTAGACCTCCTCCATCTGCCAGCCCTCTTAAGTATGTAAATATACTCGTATTATTATAATACATACTTAACAAGATAGAGAATAGAATGGTAGTGGAGGAGCAGCTCTCTCTCTCTTGCCTATTTGCACAACAATAAAGTCAATTTAGTCAGTGCGGGATGGGACGGTGCAGACTTCATTAAGTGCAGTCAAACGCGCGACATCGTCGACGATACCCCTGGCTACCCCATAGTATAGCCCACCCCTCCTCCCACCCCTTATCTCCCCCTATCAACCACTAGAGCCCCTCTAGCCGTACTAGGCATTACATACGAGTAGGTATAAATATTTGCCTTTGCCTCACATACACTTAAAAAGAGTACTGAAGCTTAAGTAAGAGGTTTGCCAGGCTTAGAAGGATGATTTTATCATATAAATGTGTGTGTCCTGTCCGGTCCTTGTGCTTAATCCCTATTAATGGCCGTCTATCTGTTCATTCTTACTGTCTATTTACCAAGAATGTCTCTGTGTGAATCGCAACTTTAGTCCTTAAGTTTTATGACTTGAATCAGTCGCTACATCTGTTCTGGCGCATTTAAATGCTCGTAGAAATTACCTTTAACAAATGGATTCAATGGATTCATCTCTCTGAGTGTATTTGTTCATATATGTAGATATCTGTTTCGTATCTTTGTGTTAGTCCGTTAACCTCTCCATCTTTCTACCCTCGATTCAGTCTTTCCGTAAATATCTGGCTGTGTTTCCATCAATGAGCATTGCTAATGGAGTAATAAAGAATTCATTACACTCTGATATGGTGCATGCTCCTGCTTAAAATCTGTATCCATATATTAAGCAGAGCAGAGTATTTTCCGCTTCGGCTTACCCCCGTCCATAGGCCTTGCTATTTTTATTCTTTTTTTGTAAATTTATTCGCTGCGTGCGAATGAAAGCTCAATTCGCTTGATAAGACGCTGGGACACCGAGACGACGACGACAGAACTGAACTGAACTGAACAGAACGACAGCATCAACGAGGCTGACGTACAGATGTTAATGCGGCGACTGGCCCCGGGACAATCTCTCTGTGGGCTTATGTCGAACCCGGTAACCCTTGTCAGCAGTTGGCAGTTGGGCAGGCGGAAAATTCGATGCATTCGAGAGCTTTATATACGAGTTTGATGTGAGTTTAATGCTCACAAATGCCAAAAGCTGTGAAAGCTGGCACAATTGTAACGTATACGACACGTGGCACCAATATACAGTGAGGTAACCCTCATTGCAATAACACGAAGAGTAGAAATGATCCTTTCCAAAGGGGTTTTCCCTTCGGAGAGTGCTCACTGTATTGGGTGTTTGCTTCTGGCTGTTAGTGAGAATGTGTGAGCATTGTCAATGCTTTTGCCTTGAAGCTGATTATTACTGTTTGACACATTCGCTTGACTTGTCGTCGAATCGCGTGGCACATGGAGAACCCCTGCATCTATCCCATCTACATCGACATTTCCATCCACAGCCGCATCAAGCATACGCCCCGTGGCCACCCGCATTGACGACATGCCGAGAGCCCCCTAAAGCACACACACGCACAGTTACATCCATATGCCCGTGCACACGTAATACACTCTAGCAATAGTCTGTCTGTCTGCCTGTCGGGACGGGACGGGACAGACAAGCAAATAGAAAAGTGGAAATCATGAAAAGTGAAAATAAATAAACAGAAACAGAAAGGGGAAAGAGCGAGCACAAGTCAAAGACTTCTACTGTCCGTTGTATTGCTGCTGGGTCGGACAGGCATTGACCAGCCTCGAATTCACTCAATTTGCAGAGAACTCGAGTCGAGACGAGTCGAGTCGGGTCGAGGGTCGCTGCTAGATTAGGATGTTGTTACTTCTCTCTATTTTGTTACTAAGGAAAATAGTCAAAGGAAGGTCAATGGTTTACTTTCTGCTGCATCTATTCGTGCGACTATTGATCTGTTTAATTGGATTAATGAATGTCTTTTTGCTCAAACAAAAGCTGCAAATACAAAAGGGTTTTGCCAGAAACAAACAAAGAACAACTGAGGCGACAAATGGCATTATTTAATAAATAAAACACCTTCCGAGTGCAACGATAATTGCGAACTGATTTGATCAAATATTACAAAGAAAGGTAGTCCAATGTCTGCCCAAGCGAATTGTTCTTTTATTTCATGAATTAAATTACCTTTTTGACAACTGAATTTCTTTCAGACTTTCGGTGATTGATTCAATGAGATGTTCAAGAAGAATATTAGAACTGAAGGAGATTCGATGCTTTATTATCCGCTGTTTCGATGCCTAAAATAAGTGTTTTTCTTTGCTTTTCATTAATTAAGTTAAGTCTGAGTGAAAACGTCTTGTTTTTTCAAAGTCAAAGGAATCTCTAAGGACTCTCAGACTGGATTAACATAATTGTAGCAATTTAGATTTTCTGTAGAGCATAGATTTTCTCATATTTACTTAAAGGTATACGAATATTAAATGCTATCCACTTATGCTATCCACTAAATGGAATTCCAAATAAAACAGCAGAAATCTCTATAAAAATAAACATAGAGACAATTTCAATCGAATTTTTTTCCGGTTAGCAAGCACTTTAAAGATTTTCTTAGAAATAAAAAAATTATTCGCAGAATCATTCAAGAAAATCGTCAAATCCAAGTAGCCGATAACAGGAATATAATGTTTTTTTATGGCCCAAAGACATGTTCAAGTCTCGTTTGGCCACTTTTTCGCCACTTGAGTTTCGTAATCATTTATTTTTCTTCTTCTCTTATCTTTCAATCTCTTACCCTTACTGCCCCCCTTTCTATTACCCCCATTCTGCCTTTCTAACATTTCCTCTTTGAGGGCAAGCTGTTGCACGGCCCGTGGCCTGTGGCTATGGGGATTTGCCCCACGGAACATTACATTTGATTATGGGTCTATGTGCTCGTGTCTCTGCCACTGCCACTGCTCCTCCCCCTCTGCCTCCTCCCCTGCAACGTCTTAGCTCTCGGCCAACGTCAGCAGCAACAGTCACAGGAAGGAAGCTTCAAGACGCGATTAAATCAGCAAATAAAATAGCAAGCGAACGGTGAATGTAAGTGTGGGAGAGTAATAGTACTCCTAGAGCGCTGGATGTAGAGAGAGAGAGAGAGGGGGTTAGTGGGAGAGAGTGGAAGAGAGAAGGGGCAGGGTGTAGGAGCAACAAGAAATGCCATGCAAAGCGTGGTACGGAATGCAAACGGTGCATGGGAGAAGAGGAAGCCCCAACAAAAACAAGAAAGAAGAGACTTCGGTGCAGAATCCTTGGATACCCTGGAAGATCTATCATTCTTATAGGAATGATTTGGATGAAGATATACATCACCGATTCCAAGGAAGATATACACATTTATTATATAAAACGAAGCAATAATAAGAGCATTTGGACTTGCAGAATATATTCCCAATCCCATATATTTATTAATGGGTATAAAGTGCTTCTTATTTGCGTTGCAAAGAGCTATTTAAATCGTAATACCCCTATTTTCTAGAGGGTACAAACACACACACAGAGTTGAAGCCCGAGTGCTCTGCAATTGAGTAAATAGAGAATGCTGAGAAAAATGAATTTTTGAACAAGTTTTTTTTCGGGGTACGAAAGGATGGGTTTTTCATGGGGGTAAAGAGTGGCAAAGAGTGAGACGAATGACTGAATGACTGAGGTCGACTTTCTGATTGAATAGATAAATGAAGGACAGGATAGCATGGAGAATTGATTGCTCTGTGAAGGAATGTAAATGGTTTCTCAATATAAAAGAAAAGTACATAAATACATTATAGAAGTATATCACCTTATATACTTATGGTGTATATACTGTGAACGAATGAATAGACATGAATGGCAAGAAACCCGAGCACAGCAAAACACGAAAAAAAATGCAAAAAAATAAACTGATAACAAATTTGTTTACGCAACAGAGCGCACAAGGCCGACATTAAGTCTGTGGGAATGTAACAGGTAGAAGGATGTACAATGTACATATATACATACATACATACATATAGAGGAGGATAGTGTCTTGTAGTCCCAATTTACATGTTTTAACCCGGCTGTCTCTCTTCCTTAGTGAGCGAACTTTGTTGGACTCTATTGAATTACTTATCAAATGGTTGAAAGTTTCCCCTGAATTTGTCAAGGACACTAAAGGTTGTCAGCGGAGCGGGAAATAGTTGCTGGAAACTTTGGTAAGACTAAAGAGATTTGCATATTTGATCACAATTAAATAAGGATTAAGGATTAAGGTTTAAATACTAACAAGAAAATAACTAGAATAGTCCCAAATCAGAGACTTGAGCTGTTAATCTTTTTTAAGTTAGAACTAAAAAGAAAAGTTATCTACTTTAAGATTTATTTGTATAATGTATCCTTGTAAATCCGATTTGCTTTATATAAAAATCTCCTATCTCGGTGTCTCTGTAACAACTCCTCCCAAACGGCTTGACCGATATTTATAAAAGAATCCAAAAAGGTAACGAAAATGTGCGTGTGAGCATGTTGCAACTGCATAAATCGTACGCTCAAGAGGCGCGCTTCGTTTACGAGGAAATATTGAATGTTGAATAAATATTGAAATATTCCGCACATTCGAAAGGGCTGATTGTTTTTTATATCAAAGCTTTTGATATATTATGGCCCCGTGAAACATGTCTTTTATTTACACTCATATACTGGTACACTTAGCTAACTTTCCCCTTCAATATGTCTTTGCTTGCTGCGAGCTGTGTTACATAGTCGGAAATTATGTGAATAAACCCCCCTGTCTAATTGCCCATAGAGTACGCACAGCGACAATTCTTTTTGATGAATACACCAGACACGGAGTGGGAGTGGGCGATGAAATCTCATGATAATGATTGATCATCATGGCAACGGCAACGGCTCCGGCGACGGCCACAGTGCAGTGTCCGCTCTGGAGAATCGCATTAATTTCCCATTCCCATCGCCATCTCCATTGCTGGCCAATTACCGGGCAAATGCTATTAGCCACAGTCCCGCAACTGGCCAATTACAAGACCAACTTCAATGGCCAAAACGAAAACCTAATCAAGACACACAGAGAGACCCAAGAGAGCTGCCAAAAAAAGGAAGAAAAAACAAAAAATTGTTCCACCTGAACTGAATCGAGTTACGTGAACATTGTTGTCATTCTTGTTGTTGTTGTTTCTGTTGCTGTTTCTCTTTATTCTATGATTTGGACAAATCATTTTTTAAAGGCCAACGAGCAATTTGAGCCATTCTGCCACTCTGTCCACTTGAGCTTAGGAGGGGCTTTGGCTTGCCTTTGGCTATGGCTATGGCTATGTCTATGGCTATCATGCTGCCAACTCGGTTGTGGCTTCTGTTTCCCAAGCGCTTCTGCTTCTGCCTGAAGAGCAAGGGTAGCAGGGGATTGGTGGACGGGGGGTGGTCAGTTTTTATAGCAAGTCAAAAACCTATTAATGCTCAGAGCTCAGCAGCACGTTCAACTTGTTACAATTTTTATTTTCCTCTTTTTTTGTACGTTTCGTTTCCCATTGTTTTTTCTGTCGTATAACCCCAAGAAGAGCTCGGAGATGGAGATGGAAGACTTTATTATAAAGATTAATATCCATATGCATTTTCACATACTCTAACCTTTGTGTGACCCCGACAGACTCCAACGGGTGGGTTGGTGGTGACCATGTAAACATTTCTGTAAACATTATTCCGAAATGACCCTGAATGAAAGTCGCGAAGCGAAGAAGCGTTGCATCAAAATGCAAATGACGCGTGGGGCATGGCAAAAAAGAGCTTAACTTGGCCAGAAAAACAGCACAAACATATGCAAAATGTGCATGTCACCAGCTTTGGTAACTGGGATACTGGCTTAACAGCTCTAACCAGAATCCGAACCAGAACCAGCATCGCATCTCTCTATGGAGGGGTGCATACAAAAGCGTTCAAAGTTGGTCCCTTCGTTGCATCAAAATATCCAATTTCTTTTCATGGAAATTTTCGTTCAATATCATGGAAAAGCTTCACATGATGCTTCGATGTCATATGATTTTTTTTTGTTGAAATCATGTAAGCTGAAAATCAGCTTATTTTTGTATATAAATGTCAAATAACCAACGCAAACGAGAATGACTTGCCATGCTGCTGGAGGAGGGAGCCAGGCAATAAATCATGATTGACAAACGGCACTAATGCTTCGCCAGCAGTTTTCTTTCTTAAACTGCGCTCTGGTCTTACTACAGAGAGAGCTACCAGATAATCCCTAAAATCAAGGCAAATAATCCTCACTCTGTTCCGATTTCTTATTTATCAGACTCTATCCACCTTGGACTCTAAGGCTCCCTGGGCAGCTCTGGGGATGTGCAATTTTGCACCAAAATTCTACATAATTTCCGAACTCTTCTGATATGTTCTTACACTCTATCCACCCTCGTGCTCTCGCTCAGAGCTATTCCTCCTGGTGGAACTATTCTCTTCCATAGAGCACTCTGGCATGTTCCAATTTCAATGAAAATGAAAAACCTTCAAACTTTAAAAGTGTATAACCAGTTCGCTATCAAGAAAGCTTAATTTTAGTTATTTCCTGTTCGCTTTTATTTGTTTTCTACTAGTATTTCCGCCAGTTTGGTTTTCTGGGGCTCTTGCATTAGCTTCTGTTTTTGAGTATCTCTCTCTGTCTGTCTCTGTCTCTGTCTTTGTCTCTGTCTCTCTTTCTCTGTTTGTTTGTTCGTGGGTCGTTACCTCCAATTTCTTTCCGTCCCCCTTCCTTCTTGTGGCCCCTCCACCAGCACGCCCCCTTATCCTATCAGCGCAGACACACACCGACACAAGTGTGTATTGAGCCGCCTTTGGCGCATTGTTTGACATGAGTTTAATATTTCAAAAAACGATAAAATTTGAGGAGACCCCAACCCCAACCCTCCCCCCAACCTGGCACAAAATACATGAACATTTTGGCACTGTGTCGCAACTTTAATCGATACGCGGAGTATCATCAAAAAATACAAATAAAAATAAAAAACAACTGCATGAGAACGAGAACTGCCTTCAAATTCGTTTTCATAGATTGCTTTGGCTGGCTGTCATGTTGAATTTTGATTCTGCAAACAAGTTACAATCTGTCATACCTGCGTGGATGGATACATGGATGGATGGATGGATGGATGTGGCTGTTTGTATGACCAGAACCTCCATCACAATCAATTTCAATTAGGGTAAGTGGGGCAGGTGCCCCGTGTCCCCCCGCCAACAGCCAACAGCCACAGCCAACAGCCACAGCCAGCTACAGTCCCAACCACAGCCACAGGCAGAGGCGCAGGGCACCAGCCACACGCAGTGCAGGGCGTAATTAAGCTGCGTGTCATTATGCATAGCTCTGGCCAGGATCATTTGGGGCTTAATTCAATCAAGCGTCCCGTCCATATTGTCGCCGTGCTAGAGCGTCACCAAATGGTCCGGACTGGGGCCCAGACCCGTTGCCCGTACTGTTTGCTTTGGGCCAGCATGGAAATAATCACCGGAAATCTCTGAGCGGAAACGGTCGTAATAATGGCACCCGAAATGGACGACAGCACCGCATTTAGCCAAACAACACTTCACTTTGTTGCTCGGGGGCTCTAGCCCTAGCCCTGTCCCTAGTCCTGGCCTTAGTCCTAGTCCTGGCCCTGGCCCTGAATCAAGAACTAGAAAGAGAGAGAGAGAGAGGGGTCTTCCACCCTCCCCCCGGGAAATCGGTGCAAAGTGTTGTTGTGCATGCTAACGGTACATTAATTCGTATTCATAAATAACGGCAACGGTGAACGGAGAACGAGCAGAAAAATAGCAGAGAGCCAGCCAGCCAGCCGCGCTGCCGCCTGCCGCCTGCCAAAGTGGAAATCAATGCAGTCCCGGCCTGAGCACGGACGAGAGTGAGGGAGACAACACGCAACACTCAGATTTTTGCTTTGATCCAAGAGTGGCCGTGCCGCTAGAGTGAGGAGGAGAGCAGTCTAAGCTTCCTTCGGCTTTCACTTATTATCGGAGGACTAATTACAGTGGAGCATCTCCTACTGGAACTTTCTTCTAATACTACTTCTGGCTTCTACTTGTAATACAAATTCGGTTTATTTTACATTACATTCATTTTAGAATATTGAAATTTAATATTTAATACAACATTTTCTTAATTTATTGATTTTTGCTACGGTTTGTTAGCTTATTTACTTAAGAATCCTTTGGTTTCTTCTGAATCCTTATACATTTCGTTATATATATATATATATATATATAATTTTTTGTTTTTGGTAACTTGGAGGTGTATTTCATCAAGCAATATGGTAAGATCTTTGAGATTTAAACGAAGCTAAGAGACTTCTGAGATACATGGACCTAGAGTCAGTTGGAAGACGATTTTTTACCTTAATGAAATATTTTTAAAAATTTATGAACACAAAACTACATCTAGGTCGTATGAAAGGTACATATGTGAAATGTTAAAGATCCAGTGAAAATATAAGATAGCGGATAGTCGAAAAACAGAATTATTGAAATATTTCTAGTATCTGTTTAATATTTTGACTAATATTTATTATCAAATTTGTAAAACAGTTTTTAAAATTGTTTTTTCTCTTCTATATATCCCTTTATTGAAAATATATTTTTTTTAGTTAGCAGTTGTTAATTAAATAAATAAATAGAAATAATGGAAGAGAAATAAATCGAAATTTTATTCCAACTGAAAGAAAGTCTTTGCTTCAATCACAGTCCGGTTCGAGTTAAAGAAGTTCGTCTGTACTTGTTTTTCGGTGGAAACTAATTACTCAGATCAGGTGGCGTTCGAGTGACAAACGTTGAGGTGCGGGTGGGGGGTGGAGGTGGGGGGTAAGCACTGTGAGTGGGAGTGCCATAAATAGTTCAGTGGCAGTTTCTGCCCCCGCCCCCTCCAAAGTGAGCTGCCAAAACAGCATAATCTGTGCCTGCACTCGCACTCGCACTTGACTGGCTTTCACTTTCCACCCCCCACCAGATAATGGCCACAACTCACGCGAAGTGGCAGCCGGGCGGGCGGCCAAGAGTGGTTTGGGTTCAGTGACAGCATTCAAAAGGTGACTCCTTATCTTTTGGGCCCCGACACGGAATTGATTTAGTTTCTGGAATCCGTAATTCCCTCATAGTGACATTGAAATGGAAATTATCTGGAATTCTGCTGTCCATTAAATATTCAATAAATAAATACATATTATAGCGAGGGAAAGATTTCCATTCTTCCATTACATGCTGAATCATTGAATCATTCGAGCGGCTTTATAAATGACTGAAACGCATGGGTTATGATAAATGATAACAGCCAGGAATACGCGTAAGAAAATCCTCTCCTGAGGGAATCTGTGACTGGCAGCTGGCACTTGATGAAATATGAGTAGGTCTCCGTGTATTGTTCAATAACATTAATTAAAGGGGAATTTTCCTCTCGTAGGAAATTCTATTCATATTTGAATATGTGTTTTGATGGCTTTTGATGGTATTTCCTAAGAGGTTTCTTTTGTAAACAAAATTTAATAGAGCTCAATTCTGAGAAGCACAAACGAGAAAACAAAGCAAGCTACAGATTCCATTAGATATACAATACGGGTATGTATGTGTGGGTGTGTGTAAGTGTGTGTGTATGCCTTGGTCAAGTTAACATCTTCCTTTGGTGTTCCTTTATGTACTATTTAATAAGCAGAATGAGAACCTTAAATGTTACATATATGTTCATTCTTTTGTGACAATATGGGACCTAAATATGATTAAGAGTTTTCCTTGTAATTTCTCAGTATAGATGTAAATAAAACAATTACTTGAGCCGCAAACAAAGCAATCCAAATCTGAATAAGTATAATACGCGTATAACAATTGCTTGGGTAAGCCCTGCCACACATAACATTTATAGTATATGTACATATATGTGGCACCCTCGTCATGACTTAACCATTACATCCTGAAGCTTGCCACACCACATCAGCGTGCCGCACGCTCGTGTGGCATATACATTTAAATGGCCATTTCCAGTGTGGCAAAACGGATAATAACCCATTTGATGTACCGACACACTTTTTCCATTAAAACCAAAATACAATGCGATGCTCGCACACCGGAAAAATATGGGCCCCACCAGGTAGCGGTAGGAGAAAGTGCATAGTAGGGTCGGGTACGGATTATATGAGCTTACTCTTATGGCACTCACACATTACGCATACGCACAATAGTCCCCCGCCATACAAATTGATTCCGCTATTTATGGGCGATTTTGTTAAGGGGTTTCATATGTGATTCGAAATCGGAATCGAATGCTGGAGGGATAATTGGGAATTGCAATTGCAATGCGAATGTTTTCCACACAACTTCCCTTCGTGATTCAATCAAAACTGTCTGCAGGCTGTCAATTATGACATTATCACGAAAACAGAAAACTATGTTTAAACTTTGTCCGGGTCCAGGGATCCATTCCATCCCCCCTCCCTCTCGCCCTCTCAAAACATTGTCCCAATTACAAATGTGTGCGAGTGTGTGTGTCTCTGCTGGCTGCTCTTTCTCTGCTTTGATTTTATCTGCGAATGCTCTCCGCCACCCGCAGAATCTGGAGTCGGGTCGAACTTTGGCTGTGGATACTGTTACAGCTGCCGCCCTGCTGCTGCTGCTGCTGCTGCTACTGTTACTTCTGCTCTGCTGCTCCTCTGATACACTGCACAAAAAAGTACTTGTCTTTCACTTCTAACATATCATGTTTTTTCATATATTCTGGGCAGTTGCTAAAACGAATAATAGTGGGGAAAAAATAAAACCAAAAAATATTTTCTAAAGATATGCCTCATATTTTCCATATGGCCAGGGAGTTAATTGGAAAATGAGAAAATTAAGTTTTTTAAATATTTTGGTATACGTTTAAATCGTTTGATCTATAATACAGCATGAATTTTGTCACTAGGGCATTAATTATAAGGAATATCTTTGGAATATATATAAATATAAAAATTAAAATATTAATAAATAGAATAAATAAAAAAAAACCAATGAGAGCTTCCTACTTCTTCCTAAATTTGATGGTATTGCGTCTAAGGGAAATGGTATTGCTGAAAATTAGTTTCTTTATGTAAATAAATCTGCATACAAGTAGATATAATTCTGATTTGGTTTTTTGCTGCTTTCAATTCGGTTATGGGAAATCCATCTCCACATTTAGGTCAAAATTTTTTCACTCTACTGCCTCTCTGCTTTTGGTCCTTTGCTACCCCAATTATATCAATTTATCTCAGTGTACTGCTACTGTTACTGCTCCTCTGCCGCTGCCCCTGACCCTGCCACTGCCACTGCCCGACGACACTGTTATTCTTGCCAATTTGCATGCACATGCACAAACAAGCATAGTTTATAATTCAATTAGTTTTAATGCGATACTCTCGGGGGGCCGATAAGGCGTACGCTGTCACCCTGATAGCGCCATTATTCGTTTATTCGTTTATGGAGAGTGTCGTTTATCAATTGCAATTCACACCATTCACACCATTCACTTACATTCATGGCAGCCACAGTAAATACTACAACTAAACCGAAGAAGACATGGAGAGAAGACTGGTTCGAAAGATACAGCGCAGAAGAACTGAAAAACATTGCACAAAAACAAAACACAGAAAAAAAAAAAAGAGCAGAGCAGAAAACACACACAAAACACAAAAACAGAAATTGCTTCAGAAATTGCCGAGCAAACAGAAAATACTTTTGTGGGATTCTCGTGGTGCGGGCGGCAGTGGTTCTGTCAGCGGATTTCAATTTCGAATTGGCTGCATTTTGCGGTTCTGTTACATTTCACACACCTTCTTCACACCACACCACACCATCATTCCCTGCCCCGCCCCGCCCCTCCGACAGACCGCATCCATCACCCACTCACATCTCGTGTCTGTTTTACGTGAATGATAGCAGATGATAAAAAGCTAATCAAGCAGCAGCTGGCTTAATTGTTGTTAGGGGTTTACCTTTTTTTTCTAGTCAGCGATCCACATGGAATTCTCTCAGACCCTGATGCCAACAGATTTTGGTTGTGCGATTGCGAATGCCGTTGCAGATGCAGATGCCGAATGCCGTATGCCGCCGAATGCAGAATGCAGAATGCGCGTTGTTTGCGTGAGCAATTTTCAAATGGAAATGCCGCCGGTCACTCGTAACGTTCTCGACGCGCCGCCACATGAACTGAACTGAACGAACGCGAGCGAGCGGGCACACACGAGCCCCAAAATGGGAGCACCCCCAGAAGAAAGCCGACGACGACGACGACAACGACGACGCCGCCGGTCGCCGGTAGCGTCGGCAGCAGCAGCAGCAGCCGCCAGAGAGCAGAGCAGAGCTCGACATCAGAAAAGAAACGGCGAGACGAGTCAATGTGGGGGCGCATGTAAAAAAGGAAGAGTGCAAAGAGAGTGGGCGTGCCAAAGGCAACAATACAACAACAAGTTGTGCTCAAAAAGTGAATGAGATGCGATGAGTGAAAACGAAAGCAGTGAAAAGCGGTTCGGTTCGGTCGAGCTTCACGGGGGATTCCCCAGGAAAAAAATACATTAACACCGAACCCCAAAATTGTTATGGTGTAGGAAAAGAGTTGTGTAATTAAATAATTGCTAACATTATTTCAATGATATCTTCTTTCACTCAAGTACTACCTTTTTCACTCTTTCATTTTCAACTCAATTTGGCACAAGGGAAATATCCATTCAATGAACTATTACCAGATATATCTGCAATTTTAATTAAGCTAGCATAAACACACCCAACCACCCACACACTAAACGCACAAATCCAACGCATAAAAATTCGTACGCATTGGAAAACATTGAGGTAACCAAACACACGACAATTAAATGCCATGGGAAATGAAATCAAATGAAATGAAATGGCATTGGATAAATACAGAATAATATACACAGTTCGGTTAGATGGGATGGGATGTGCGCGTGTAATTAAAATTCCAAATGAGATTCTGGTCAATATTAATGAAAATCAAATAAATTTGACCGATTTCAATTAAATTAAATATAAGAAAATTCAATTTATAATATATCAATGAAAATGGAAATTTTTCGAAAATCCTCTAGAATTTGTGTAATTTCACGCAATTTAATTCTAAATATACCAATCAATGTTGTGGTCTAAATTGACGCTCCTTGCTGAGGAAGCATTCAGGATATGTACTGATGAGGGCTCTGAATTTCCACCACAGCTAATACTTCAATCCCAAGGATTGGCTACAGTTGATTCCCTAAAATACAATAAACCGTAGACAATTATTAAGCATAATTTTAATAAGCATTTTACAAAATCACATTTGGCATCGATCCACTCGACGATCTCCTTGGTTTTTTTTCTTTTTTTGGTATCAAAGGCCGAATTGTTCAACAAATTAAATATGTAGTAATATTGTCTAAAGCTAATCAATAAAATTAAAATTAGGCACTGTTGTTTTTGTTGTTGTTTGTACGTGTAGCTTTAGTGGAAGAATACCCATATATCCTAGCTGAAGAAGTAGATCGAGTCGAGTACGTTGCGCAGCTCAAAGTCCCCCTTTTGGGGCAGTTGCTTGAGGGTGCGATTCAGCTGGCGCTTGGAGAGATCCTCCACGGAGCCATCGTTGGTGAAGTCACTGCAATAAAAAAGTTTGTATATAAATTTAACAACGAAAACAAAGCCAGATTTGGTTGGAAAACCTACTTGTCCTTAAAGCTGTACGTGTTCCGCATAAATTCCGAGAGTTGCTCGAGAATTGGCTGCGAGTGGAGGGCCACAAACTGCTCTCGACACCTGCGATTCAGCTCGGGCACAGTGCAGGCGTGCGTCCAGAAGCAGTCGTGCACGGACACAAAGGTGATGCCCTGTCGCTCGCAGTGCAGCGAGGTGAGCATCATGTGAGAGGAGTCGAGCGAGTGGATAAAGTTGGGCGGAAAGGCGTTCTTCTGCTTGAGGATGTTGGGCCGCTCGTACATGTCCATGGACATGTTGGCGTTGACGCGCAGTCCGGTACGTGATGTGTGTTTTATCTCCTGCCGGTTGTACGGCTGAACCACGGGCAGGCCCAGCGGGGTGATCCACTCTACGTTCTGGCTGCACACGCCCGAAATGAGACGCGCACACTCCGTGAACCAGTCTTGGATCTCTCGCGTCGAGGTGAACATCTCGCGTAGACTCTCGAATGTCTTGGTCGTTAGGTAAGTGGATGCAGGCCACACCCAGTCCCTGGGGAAGTCGTCGATGTCCTTCAGCTGTCGCGCAATCTGCAGGCGGGCCCCGTAGCGGGTCACACCATAGACGGTAGTCATCACCGTCTGCTTGATCACCTTACGACGCACGAATCCAGCCAGCGCCTCGGCCACATGCAGTCCGTTCTGGGCATCGGTTTTCCGACTGCGCTCCACCAGCGTGGCCACTGCACTGTACACATCCTGCGGTATGGCCGACGGTGCCAGGTTGACGCTGTAGGCGCCGGCCTTGTCACGACCTAAGGCCGCATAATGCTGCAGCCCATTGCAAGAGCCATCCTGATGAATGGGGAAGCGACTCATATAGGCGGCTGGATCGGGGGAACGATGTACATTGGCTATCTCCATGCAGCAGCCCAAAGTCTGCCAGGGTGTGTCCGACTTGGCCCACCACATGCGACCTGTGAGCGGATTATCCGCCGAGTCCAGTATATCTGGCATTATCTCCTCCGCGTACAGCAGACGCTCGCGAACCGAGTCGCGCTTCTTGAGGCCCGTCAGATTAATGCAGTGCAACTTGAGCCAACTAAATCCATCGACGCCCAGCGGCTGGGCCTGGTCGAAGACGAGCATCGAACGAGCCAGGTCCGAGCCCAAATGGTTGAGATGTGGCGGCACAGGATAGACGCGTCCTCGGAAGTCCATGTTGTGTGGCAGCCAGAAGACCTTGTCGCGGTACTGCAATGGGTATTCGGAGGAATATAATCCCTGAACGGGCTGGATAATATGCTACATTACTTACATGTTGGGCCAGAGACAACCTGTAGAGGGCATCGCACCACAGACTGTACATCTCGGCCTTTTTCCGTCGATGGCCGAGCTTCTCGCGGAATTGTTTGGCCAGATCCACATTGGAGACGCCACTGCCCTCGCTATTTTTGTGCATAGTTGGCAGCGGAGGCAGGGAAGTGGGCGGCTGGGGCACGTCCAGCTTGGCATCGCCCCCATTCTGGAATACCTCGATGATGACATCCAGCAGCTGGGTGTTCACGCGCCACGGCACGCTGGCCAGTTGGTTGAGAGAGTCCAGTGCAGGGTAGAGATGCTGTGGATTCGAGGCCCTTATCCGGTCCCATTGCTGAATGGCCTGATGTGGCAATCGAATCAGCTCCGACTTGTTCAGCAGGTAACCTCCGTTGTGGGGCGTACTCCAGGGTTGCGGGGGACACAGCATCGGCACCAGATTGGAGTCAAAGGTGAGAGTCTGCTGGCGCGAGGCACGCAGTAATCTCGAGAGCACCGGATGCGGCTTGACCTCCTCCTTGACGAGGCGACCCTGATTGCGGAACAATGTGTAGAAGGCGGGTAGCAGATTCTGTGATGCGGTGGCCTTCGCTTTACTCTTCTGACGCATTATGTGCGGATCGATCTTGATGTCGCGCATCAGAATGTTGTATAGGAATCGGCCCACGCCGGCCAGCACGTTCGTGGGCCATGGCACCTCGGGCAGGTCCATGCTGGGCCCACTCTCCCTCTCCGCGTGCACCAGACGCTGCCACGCCTGTCGCGCGTTGTCCTGGGTATTGCCACTGTCCCAGAGATCGCAATAGGAACTGTATATCTCACCAATCTTCTCGAGCGTGCCGTTGTGTTTCTTCTGTTCGATCTGATATCGTTGCTGCACCTTCTCGCCAAGCTCCTTGTACAGCTGCCCCACCGTCGGACTGAACGTCTCCGAACCTTCGCCCAGCTTGTACAGCTCCTTGATGAGTATGTCGGCAAAATGTGTGGTGTCCAGGGCCTTCAGATATGTGTAGTAGTTCATGTAGCCATGCGGCTTGAAGCGTACTTGGGCCCGCAACGTATTGAGGTCGCGTACAATAGCCGTCGAGATTTGTTTACGCCAACTCTGCTCCAGTTCCTTCAGTCGCTCGCGCTGGAAGGAAAATCAGATAAATTCTAGCACGAATAAGAAGAAATCTAGTCCCGCACTTACGCATTTATCAGCATTGGCAAACTCTTTGGTTTTCTCGATCGATTTGATGGTGATGCAGCCTTCCAGTTCTACTTTCAGCTGATCCCGAGCTAGTTGCTCCAGTTGCGCTTTACTGAACCCCCGCTTGGAGTTCATAATGGCACAGTCGGCTGTCTGCTGCTCTGCTGCGCCCACTGGCCGTACATGCTCATTCAGATGATTCAGTAGCTCGTTGTCATAACCCAGCTGCGGCGGCACATAGACGGGCGTGAAATCGGGCCGAATCCGACGGAGTGCATCCAAGGCAATGTCACGCTGATCGGCAACGAACTTGGACTTGTCCATAATCTGGTTCAAAGTGAATCCTTCTTCCTCCGCTTGGGCTATGTACTGGCGCAGGATCTGCTGGTTCTGTTCGTCTGGTTCTAAACGACCCAAGCACTCAAAGATGGCCGCATAGGTTTGCTCGTTGAACGTCAGGCCATCCTCTGCGAGAAGCTTAAAGATATCTTCGAAGCGCTCGAAGGATCCCTTGCCCGCATACCCATGCAGCAGGATGTTGTACAGATCAATGGTGAGGAGGCCTTCGGTTAGACGTGGACTCGTACTCTTCTTGATCCGGCTGCGATACGCAATGATGGTCGACAGGGCTCGACTCAGCATATTGGCGGAGACACAGACATTCAGATAAGTGTGCAGATTGATTTGCAATGCCCGCTGCTTGCTCAGACGCTCCTGCTCCTCATTCACATGAACTTTCGACTTGAATCTATCAAACGGAACGGGTACGAAAGGACTTTAAATAAACGTAGAATGTACGATTGGGGGGAAGGTTGGCCTACCGCTTTTTGGACTTGGCTGTAACTGCATTGGCGTTGGGCTCAACGAGAGCTGTGACAGCTGGTCTGCTTTTGTCTAAAGGATTGATGTAGGGTTCTATGGTCTCAAAGGGATCCACCGCTTCCAGCTCCTCCGCGTGCTTGGGTGCAGTGAGGCTACAGAGGACAGAAATTGGTTAACGTTTCATTTGTTATTGGCATTCCTATTGGCATGACGACTCACCCGAAATCGGCTTCCTGCTGCTCATTGCCCATGCTCTCAATGATGTCGCGAAAGTTGTGAAAACTCTTGAGGATGTTTTGCACCTCTTCGGGATTCGCGATGATCTGTTTTGTGTACTGGTCCTTGCCAAAGAAGAGCAAGGGCCGGTCGTCGTACGTGCCAGACTCCAAAATGGACCCATCTAATGCCTCCATATCGATTTTCTGATACTCCACGGGTTGCCGCTGGGCCAGGTCCAGCTCCAGGCCGCCTTTGCCCTTCTTCAAGCCGCGTTTCTCTTCCCGAGCCCGCTTCTCCAGTATTTGCTGTTGGGTTCTCTGTATGAACTCGGCCAGCTTCTTCGATTTGAGGCGCTTGACGCGCGACTTTCGTTCGCTGGCGGTCTGCTCAGTGACTGCAAATCGAGAGACCAATTGCATTTATTCAATTTACACTTGAACTTTTGTGGCATGAACATACCCTCTAGGAGTTCCACATACTTGGCGTAGCGCGGCTTGCGCTTCTTCTTGCCATGGGTCTGGGCATCCGTCTGTGTCGGTGCTGTGGTCTGTTGACGGTTGGTGAGTGGTGTGGCAGTAACTGAAATTCGAAGAATGCGATGCATAACAATTGAGTCTGTTTTGCGCCCGTTGCACACGTTAATCATTACTCACTTGCCGGCATTTGGCGGTATAGCATTTGATAGTACTGCTGATAATGTACGAAATTCTGCGACGCATAACTGCCGCCACAATCGCAGCACGCCGTTGTGGTGGCTGTGGGTGGCACTCGGAGCACCTTGTGCATGGCCGCGGCTCGATTGGTGCTCAGCAAACGATACATTTCGGATTGTTGCTGCTACGTGTTGAGCCTAAACCAGTTGACACTCCTTAAACGCATTCAATTCATGCAGTTTTTCACAATTTTCAC
This sequence comes from Drosophila helvetica, assembly GCA_963969585.1. Classification (NCBI taxonomy): domain Eukaryota; kingdom Metazoa; phylum Arthropoda; class Insecta; order Diptera; family Drosophilidae; genus Drosophila; species Drosophila helvetica. Next base: position 11,316,881 of record OZ018402.1, on the reverse strand, counting down.
ACAATACAATTGCATAATACACAAAACAGAACCCAAATTGTTGTTCATAGCCTTCACGTGCGGCCGCTGCCGGTGATGTTTTCCAACACTGGAGTGCAACAGCTGGGGCCACAGCTGTAACGGCTGCATAACGTTAACGTTGCGGTGTGAATGACATTTATATTCCGTTACAATACCGCGCGCTTGCTTAGTTATCAAAAATGGACGAAAAAGAGAAGTTTTTACGTGATAAAAGTTAAATTAAGGGTTCAAAAACGTGACGAAGTGTTCCATCGCAGTGGAACATTGATAGTATGGGCTAAATCTGTAACCAATTTTACTTACCCCGACCTTGGTCGCTGGTAAATAATTTTGAACTGATTGCTGGTGATTTTCCCGTTAAAGTTTAAATATAAATTCAAACACAATTTGATCGACAATGCCAGCTAAACGTCAACAGAGCCGCCGTAAAACCGGAGGCAATGCCAAAATACCAACATACCGACGTGAAACCGGTGGCCAATCAATGGAAACCGATGTGCCCGTCCATCCAGAGCCACCGAATGTGTTTTTATATGTGCAACTGGCAAAGATCATACCGAGCAGCCTGCCAGTCACAATCCATCCATTGGAGATCCATTTGAAGCAGGGCGACAGTTTGATAATCAAGTGCGCGGAGCACTACAACACGGAAGGTATTATCCATCAGAATGAGTTCGATTCGAAGCCCACATTCACGCTGGTCTTCAAGCAGGACAGCCTGGACCGCATTAACCAAGCAGCCGACAATCCGCTCCTCATTATGTTCTACATGCGACAGAGCGATCTAACCAGCGAATATCACGGCGAGGAGGAGCGGGAGGGCGAACTTTCGAACGAGACACGGGCGACTTCTGTGGGCAGTATTATGGGCGCTATTAATAATGAGAGCGACGAGATCGAGTATTTCCCGGAAAGGGAGCAGCTGGTGCTGCTATGCGCTGGCTATCTGGACGTGATCAAGCTGTTCGGTCATCATCGGAGCATGATCAAGGAGTGGGTCTACCTCTACCCCGTGCCCGATGTGCCCCAAGAGCTCCGCAAAACAGTCCAGACGGAGTGGGATCTATATACACTGCTGCCCATTGCCAAGGAGCTGACTTTTACCAACATGGCCTTCATCACCTTCGAGTCCATCTACAATATAAAGGATGAGTACATACTGGATGTGGCCTCCATGACGACTAGGATCAGCTTCCGCTTAAAGGTGCCCAACAAGGCCAACGAATTCCAGATTATCCCACTGTGCGAGTTCTCGAACTTGAAACAGGACTGCATAAGCAAGCAGTTCATGTATCATACCTTCGAGTACTTCCGCCAGACCATCCCAGACTACAAGACTACCGGCCTGAAGTCCAGCATGGAGGTGGAGATGCACAAGCTCTTCGAGGTGCTGGCCAACTCCGAAGGACTGGAGGTGGACTTCACTGAGATTAACGTACTGTTCGATGAGGCGATCATCTGTAATGGCTTTCATCGCTATATCCTCACCAAGGACCTAGCCGATACTCTGTCCAATGCTATTGTCTGCCAGCAGTACGATATGGCAGTGGAAGTTTACCAGGCGGACTCCGACGGCTCCTACCAGAAGGTGTTCCAGGGCATCCTGGATCCGTCTATAATGGCATACCCAGGTGGTATGTACTCGAATTTCCAACTCATTTTCCAGTGGCTGATTAAACATGTTCTTGTTTAGTGCAAACCATTCGCTTTGCCATCGAATTGGAGTACGTGGGCAAGAGGCGGTCCCGCCCTAAGCGGCAGACGATCGTGAGCATCCAGAGTCAGGGCAATGCCCCCAAATCACTCGCCACATTTGCCATCGTCAAGCTCTGTCTGCTGGCTCCGATCGGCTCGATCTACCAGGAGCTAAAGATATTCCGCAAGAGCTTCATCACCCAGAACCGCCTGCTATACTGCGATCAGCCCTTCAGGGAGCCCACCACGGTGAGCTTGGCAGAGATCCAGCGAGAGTCCTATGCCCGTTTCGACAAGTTCATTCGCGAAACCATCGCCTTTATTGTCAACAAGAACGTGAAGGCGTTTGAGGATCGAAAGCCGCACTTTTGCTGCGACATCCATAATCTATCCAACATCCTGCTGAAGCTCGTGGGCAGCGTCTTCAATACCCGTACCCCCACCACAACGAACGTGGAGTTTAAGGTCAGTCGAGTAGAGTAGAGGTCAGCCGAAGCTAGAATTTAATGTCTTACACTAGAACCTCTGCACCGATGCCTACAACGAGCTGGAGCACCGAATCTATCGAATTTTTAATAGAATCGAGGAAGAGGGCGTTGAAAATTTCGTGGTCGATCCCCAAATTCAAATGGATGAAATCATCGATCATATCAATGCCATCAAACTGCTGTATGCTGTCAAGGATGATCGTATGGCCAAGTTTGTGATTGAGAAGGTTAGTTCTTGATTTATTCAGATGACTCCCCTTTGATTCACATTTAATTGCTTTAAGACTCATCCAAGAAAACCATAGTAAACCATTTAAGATTCATACTACTCGTTTATAGCCCTGCATGAATCAACACAATATTTATAAAATCACAGCTATACTCATGCCCCTATAATGCTTTCGATCATTACGAATCCATTACCGAGTGTGAGTACTGCCTTCGGCTGTGCACATTCTCTTGCTATTTCTGAAGAGAGTAAGCGAGAAAAAAACTCGAAATTTTCGAATCTGACACCGATTCCCAAAGAATCGAAACAGATATACAATTACAATTTTTCCTTACATTCCTTCATCAATAACCTTTATCTTTAATTTGTCACTTTTTTGTGGGGAAGAAAGCGATCAAACGCTTCCCAAAAAGCTTACAGTGATTCACGAATATTTGTCGCTAATTTGATTAGATTGTATGTTATGAATAACTGACTGATATTAACTTCCCGGCAGTGTATCAGTTATGAATGAACTGAATCGGAAGCAAGCCTTCGATCATTTTTAGAGTATATACATATATAGAGTGATACACACGAATATGCGAGTAATTGATTCTTTTTTTGAGGGGAAAATGACTTACTTTTCTGATTTGAAGCTCTCTTAAATTTGTTCCTTTTCTTATACTTTTTTTGTTCAGGCTTCCCACGAAAAGCCATACGATGAGCGATTGAATTTTTTTATAGTTATTGCGCATATGGAACGCGGCGAATACGCCGAGGCGAGGGAGTATTTCAGGTCTCCGGAAAATCGGGTACCAGAAAACTATGAATACTTTGCGTAAGTTATCTTATCAGACACGAAATGTCTAATATCACGTACCATTCCCAGAGATTGGATTAAGCTGTACCTAAACTATCTGGCTACGCGTGAGGATCCGAAAACAGTTATGGACAGCACGGAGTGTCTGTTGTGCAGCATTTACCAGTTCACGAAGGCGCATCCTTTACAGCACGATGGCTGGATCCTGCTGTTCTGCTACTATAAGAGGTTCAAATATGAGCCCGGATGTGCATTTGCCCGTTGGAAAGGCAATTCTGCAACAATGCAAATAAAGAAAAACCGTTTGGCTTCCACAGCTCCGTACAGTTTATGGGGCATATTTCTGAGCATCTATCCGGAATTTGCTACGACTCGCGGCACTGTGTTCTTTCAGGTTGTCAAGGCATTCGTCCGCTTGGGCCTCTATGAGTTCGCCCAAGTGGTTTTTGAAGCAACGGAAGAGGATTGCTCCGAAGCCTATCGCTATCTGGTCAATACTCAGCTAAAAATTCTGCTCAATCAATTGGACGATAAGTTTGTGGTGCGAACCTTTAAATTCGGCAAAGATGATAGAGCGGTTCGTACACCATATATGTACTCTCTTTAAGGATATTTCCCGAAATTCCCCTTATTTTTTCAGGCTGCAATGAATGCCCAGCTCAATGGCAATGTGGAGTACTATCGAGGCAATCTGGCCAAGGCGGCCATGTACTATAGTGCCACTTTGGACCTACCCGCAATCGATGAGAATGAGCGGGATTATTTTTTGGTTAGCAAAATGCGTTTGGGTTACATTGCCTACGAGAATGGGGACTACATCAAGGTCATTCAGGCCCTAAACTTTCCGCACATTGGCAAGCTACTGCCCATGGTCTCCAACTATATGATGGGCAAGGCCTACTACAAGATGGAGAACCTCGATATGGCCTTAAACTGCTTCATCCATTGCACCAAATCCAAGAATCATGTGCCCAACATTTGGGGTTTCCTTGCTCTGATTAACCTTCGTTTGGGGCAAAACTATAAAGCCCTGGAGTGCTGGAAGTATGCCAAGATTGTAGGTGCTCCCGATATCGTTTCGAACATTGCATTGATTTCGTCTGTATTCTCCTGCAGGATCCCCTTGTGGAAATCGATGATGAGATAATCTTTGAGGAGCTGGCAGCCATAGACTATGACACTGTTGATTTGTTTATCGATGTGCCCGGCTATCACAGCGAAGTATCATTTTTAGATCGTTCATGGATATGGCCCGATGATAAGTGATTTTGTGCACACACACACACATACATATATGTATTTTATTTTAGTGGAATGAGAACCCATAAATCTACAATTTTCTGCTCTGCTGCTTTTCATAATAGCTTCATCTGCTTGGCTCTGTTGGCTTGGCACCGGTTCTGATTAAAGTGGAATTGCGGGAATGAGGGTTTTGGGGCGCTGGCTGGTGCTTGTCCTGGTGCTGTTGCTGCTGCTGTGTCTAAGGCTGTGTATGTTTTCCCCACTTGTTACGTGCCCCTCATTTGTAGCTGTTTAGCAGTGGCCGTGCCGTGGCTTGTTGACACAAGGTAATGAGAGACAGGACAACCGCAATTGCTTACATAAGACACAGTGCAGCACAAACACACACACACACACATACAGACTGGCGAAGGAACACTGCAGACAGTTGCATTTGCTGGCATTTGCTCGGTTTTTATAGCCTACTTTCGAGGATGCCACAGTCTGCATCCAATCATGGCCCATGTCGGAGGTGTTAACGGAGGTGTCTTCGCGGCGGCCGCCCTAAGGGACATCGGAGAGAAGCCAGCGGCTAGTGTGGCCAGCAGCACGGCCCTGGCCATCAGAAACTCCACGATTATAGCCCATCGGCTGTCCATCTATCTGCCGCAGCTGTTGCTTCCCTCGCGGGACCCCCAAAAGGTAGACCCCATCCCGAATTATAGTTAATGGCTTCACTGATGGTTTCTTTTCTTAGCTCATAACCGAAATAAACTGCAGTGTGGCCCAGTTTCGGGAGATGCTCATCTTTATTGGACAGGCGCGGGACTCGCCGGAGTTGCGCGAGAAGATTCGGAAGCTGAGGCGCAGCTGCCTGGACGCCTGCAAGCACACGGCCCACCTGATCACGCCGCAGCCACGCCACTGTCTGGGCAGTCCCAGCGAGAGGATGCACCTGACGTTGCTCTACCATCTGACCCAGCTGTTCCATCACGAGCTGATCAAGAGCCATCGTCTGATTCAGCTGGTGCCCCTCGATATGACCGAGTATTATGGTGGGCGAGAGGTAGTTCTATGGATCCATTCACTGATTCAATATTGTATATCCCACACAGCTCCTTCGCGCACTGCTCCCTCTAATCTGGGGAATGTCATCAGTCAGATCTTGTTGTGCAAGCAAATCAATCCCGACTTCCAGCAGGAGGAACTGTGCAGCATTGCCAAGGATTCCCAGGAGCTGAGCGAGTTGTTGGATGAGCTTCAAGCTCATATGCCATTGCCAGAGGCAACTCCCACTCCCGATTTGGAATTGGATCAGACAAAGAAATGTAAGTAATTGGATCCTCCTCTCATCTTAGACTTAATCTTCTGTTACGCGTTCAGCTGGACCTGGTCTTGTGTCCGTAAACACACCCATTTGGTATGCTCGCCAGCGTAGACGCAGCTGCAAGAGCCGTAGTCGCAGTCTCTGCTGCTGTCTCACCTCATCACATGGCAAAACTTATTAGAGAAAGAATGATATCTACCATATATGTATGTGTGTAGTTATTAGATAGGAAGTGCGAAACATTCCCAAGTTGCTTCCAAGATAACATCCACGTAGATAGAAGCCCAACCTTCTTGGAAACCCCAACAAATTATGAATAACAACAGTCGAGGAACTACATATAATCATTAATTAATTATCAGCTAGAAAAGTGTAAACCAAAGTGTAATTGCTGCGATGATAACTGTGGCAGCAGCACCTTCGAGGAATGATACAACTGGATTCCCAGAAACGGTAATAACAATGAAGCCAATCAATGTGGGGACATGACATCAAAGACATCAAAGAGCCTCAAGGCAATAACGATTATGAGTGTAAAGCCGATTAAGGCCAAACCAGAAATGCTTACAAATCGACCCTTGGAGAGTGGAGTTTCTCAATTTGGGATTTCGAATTTAAGCATCTTCAAAATAATGATGAAATCTGAAAGCTTTTCCCCTTAAATGATGCACAAAGGGCGATAAATTCCCCGGATCAGGCTACCCTTTATAACGGGGGCCAAAAACGATACCGAGTGTCATATATTTTTGCGAGAATCCGCAGAGCGTTAAGTTTATTTGCTGTGGGACTTAGCGGCATGCCAGCGTTTCAGGTGACAAACACTGTAGGCCCACCTGGTGGTGCTGAGCCATAAAAATTGATTAGATTCCGGCTTACATCTCACTCTCGAGACGACGGCGACGGCGACGACATCGCGCCCTGTCATTGGACAATGGCAACTGTGTTAAGCATCGCCTGATTCTCGGCCAGATGATACTAGATAGTCACCGAGAGAGACGAGACCTGGCAACAGTGGATCCCATTCCCCAATCAAAAGAATGAGCACACACAGTTCTGGTTGATTTTTCGTATAGCTTAAGTATTTTAATTTTAAAAATATGCCTTTGTCTTTTACAAAACATATCTCTACATTAAAAATATAAATATATATTCATACATATGTATATATTTTATGCAGATTTATATGGTATATATCGTAGTATATAGGTATTGTATATGTATCTAGATGTAATATGGATTTTCACAGAAAATCTTCAACTTTTTGAGTAATGCTTTTTAGTTGTTTCCTTGTGCGTTTTTAGTCCTGCTTTCCTATTCCATGTTTGATCTATTCTTTTATTGCGGTTTCGCTTTTCCCCTTTCAAGAGAGAGAGAGAGAGAGAGAGAGACAGAGACTATATGTCGTACAATCCTTTAGTTACTTTGTTGAGCATTATGCATTATGGAAGATAAGATTCTTTTCTTTCATTATTTCGGAATGCACCATCAATATTTTTCGGGTATTTTTTTGTTTTGTTTTGATTTGTGCCTCGAACCACAAAGCAACAACTATAACGAAACTAATTGTTAACAACAACAATCTCTAGACAGTTACAAATAATGGGTCTGTTCTGTGTCGGTCTGTCTGGTCTGTCTTCCGTCTTCTGTCTGTCTGTGTGTGTGTGTGTAAGTATACAAAAATTATTATCGTATCGCTATCGACATAGATTGTAGATATAGGTATTGGTATTGGTATAGCTATAGCTATATAGTTAGACATTTTTGCTACATCATATTAAATTCACTATTTGTTCACGATTCTTTCTGGCCGCCTAATATCACCGTTATCACTGCATTGCCAAAAAATAGTTGGCTTAAGTCTAAGCAGAAACAAGTCTTTTCCTGGATAGAATTGCTGGTGTCATGTGTGCAAACAAAATGGTGCCATTAAAAGCGTTAACAAAAGAACTAACTTAGCTTATCATTTGCATACATTCTCATACACAACAGCTAACGAAATAATAATAATCATCGAATATAAATGAAAGAGAATTCTCAACGCGACACAACAACAAAAACTAAGAACTAAAAAGCTTAGCAATTAAGCCCTAAATTACGGGTGAGAGACTGTGTGTGTTTGGGTGTGTGTGTGGAGGTGGAACCACGGCCCCAACTAGGGGATTGGAGCCACGGGGCTGCCTTCAGCTAACTGCTATCTGGATGAGTGAGTGTGTGCGGGTGTGGCTTATGTGGAGGCGGTGCTGCAGTCTGGCTGTTGTTGGAGGAACTCTGGTGGCGGGGGCGCCAGCTCTAGGTGCGGGCGCTTTTGCTCGCCGATGAGGTGGACAGTTGTTCCAGACGGGAGCACAGCTCCTGGGCCAGACGCAGTTGATTCGCCGCAGCGGCAGCACACGAAGTGCTGGCTCCAGCAACCACTGGCAGCTGGACTCCGGACACTGCTTCCGGATAGCTAATGCACACGCCCACCCAGCGGGCTTGACTGCAGGCATGGGACTGTTAACGAGAGAGAGAGAGAGAGGAAATCCGTTAGCTGGCTGTTCACATATTTTTCCCAAGGATTTCTCCAGTACTCACCATGGCAAAGTCTCGCTTCCACTGTACACCGCACTGGCCGTCGCACAGGGGACAGGGACGCTCCAGGCTGTAGCCGCCGCACTCGCTGCAGTCCAATGAGACATGATCGTCTGTCCAGGAGACGCCGCAGGTGAAGCAGGAGCCCATATGCTGGCGCAACTCCTCAATGGTCATTACGTTGTCCATGCTGATATCCAGGGGACTTCCCACCAGATCTGGCAACGACGCGGACAGACCGAGATTGTGATGCCTGAAAGAGAGGGGAGCGGGGGGGAAATTCGTGATTAGCTCAGAGTCAAATCAGATGACAAATCGTGGAAAGCAGGCAGCCGTGACCTTGCTTGGTGGCCGGCGGTGGAAGTGGGAGGCGCTGGCGTGGAGCTCGCGCTGTCACTGTCGCTGGCGTGATTATGATAATGAGTAGCGTGGAGGCACTGAGACTGAGACTGAGAGAGAGACAGATTGTGGATGATTGAACCAAATGGCAAACTGTACCCAACAACAGCGACGCCGACAACGAAGACGACGGACGCCGGCGAGACTTTCGCTCGATCATGTGAGCGGCACGGCACGGCGGCGACTTGTCGTTGCGTTTGCTTTTGTTTTTGTTTTTCGGGAAAGAGGAGGAGCGACCACCAGGCCCCAAAAAGATAATGACACCAACACAGACGAACCTCGCGAAAACCTCTCCCGGTGCGAGGTGCGACTACTACTGCTGGCCTCTTTCATTAATGGGCCAAAGTCGGGGCCAGGCCATACATATGTACATATATATGTATGTACATATTGCAGGTGGTATTGCTATTATTGTTGTAGTTGTACTCTGCACCCTAACCGCCTGCGTCTGGGCATGATAAGATTGCAAAAATCATGAATGAGTAGCCCAACCTTTCATTAGCCTGCTCCGCCTGCTACCGCTTCTGGCCTCTGGCCAGGGCCCGGCCATAGCCCTGACATTGTTTACAATCGAATTGGCTAAAATACGAATGAATAAATGCGGTGAAACGGAAACGATTCCAGCGATTCCAAGTGAATCATTGGCCCTACTACGAATATACTCGAATACTCGAATGTTGTGATGATGATCGTGTCTGGCTGTCTATATTTGTATACTTACGATAGGGGACTGCAGATGTCGGCGATCTGAGGACCATGAACGCTGGCAATAGACATGTTGGATGCTGCTGTTGGCACTGCAATGAAGAGGAAGAAGGGAGAGGTAAGCAATACGAATCAATTCAAAGTTCATCAATTGTAACAAGGTGAGATCGAGTGGGGGTCATTCTGCAGGTAAATACCCCCGAATACAGCACACACACACACAGAGCATACAGCACACACACACACACCCGAAGGTAAACGGGCTTTTCGTGCAGGTGCGTGCGTGTCGTGTCTCTGCCTCAACGAATACTTGAAATGTCAGAGGCATTTGCAATGACAGTTTCGAATCGAGCACAACTGTACCCAGTACCCAGTAGCTCTCCTCTGGAAACGACTTCTTGGAAACATTCAAATATTGTATATAAGTATATCAAATACGAATCGAACGACATTCTTGGCTTAAAAATTAACAACTATTGAGAATTGGAGTGGATCGAGTGGAGGCAGCACTACGACTAGGCATGGAGAAGGAAGGGGTAAATAACCGCTAAAATCCGGTTGAAAGCACCATAAACAGCCAGCGGAGGCCGTGTATCTGGGCTCTACAGATCTCCTCTACAGTGTTTCGAATGCGTCATCTCTCTATAGTTTTTAATTGCTTCGGATGGGGGCGCCGAACAATTAAACAACATTAATGTGCGAATTGTTTGGAATTGGCATTACTCTCCGACCCGATAATTGCACGATCTCTTGTGGGGGGCGGGAAGGGAATACTACCATAATGTACAGAACGAACTTGTCTACATTGTTTTGACACGATTTTGGCAAAGTTGCAAAAACGTATGCCCATATGTACATATGTATGTATCTGAGAGCGAATCCTCCTCAGGCACATGACTGCTGCTGATCTGCGTCTGGCCTGGCAGCATCATAAATTAATTTTGCGTTGTTATGCGGCGGCACAGCACTGGCCGTTCTATATATAACTTTGGATCGTATGAGAAAGTATAATCAAGAGGCTACTGGTGCTAAAATTAAACCCCCCCAACCAACCAAGCAACCAACATGCAGCTTGTGCAACAGAGCAAGAGGCGGAACAAGGAGAGGCCAGGCCGAATTGAGGCGAGGCGAGGCGAAACCCTGTGCTCTGCCTGTGAGCGGTGCAAGTGCACTTGGTTCGTGTCCCCGCTAATTGCAATTTCGGCGGGTTTGCGTGCCTGCTAGAGCAGCGGCGACAACAGCGTCGCACAAAAAAAAAACAACACACAACGAAAATTGCTGTAATTTATCCGAACCGAACCGAACGAATGCGGCAGCCATGTATCTGGCTGTGACTCTCGGCCCCTGCCTCTTGCCACAGCACAACTAGTTGCATTTAATTTGATTTTATTTATTTATAGAAGGGCACTCACACACATGTAGATACAGATACAAACGAAAGATGAACGTACAGCGGAAGCGGAGAGGGGTGGGAGTGGGGGGGTCGGGTCGGTCGGGTCTGGGCTCTGGTCTGTTCGTTGTTGTTGATTTATTTTGGGCACGGAAATACTTACATTTGTTGTATTTTTACAAAATTGTCGAACGCTGTTCTGTTTTTTATTTATTCTGCGCTATTAATAAATCCAAATTGGGATTTTAGTCGCAGTTGTTGATTGTTTGTTGTTTTTTTGTGTAATTATAGTTGTTGCTGTTGTTGTTTTGGCCTTGCGTAAGCCACAACAAATCAAATTATCTCTTATAATTGCTTGTAAATGAACAGTAACCGTTTTGGCTATTGTAATGTTTTCTTTTTTAAGTAACTTTTCACACGCGATGGAGACAGTTAGTTAACTCGTGGAAGTGTATGCAAAATTATTACTCAGTTTTCAGTGTTCAGTGTTCATCGGCTTGATATCCAAATATTAACGTATGTTTTTTGATACAGCGCACTTTTATAGTTGGGCTTCCGCTGAGACAAACGGAATTGATTTTTTCTGGAAAGCCAAAGACCAAGTGGCATGCACGACCGAAGCGAAGTGAACGCGCTGGCCTCAGTTCGGCTCGGTTTTATAGCCGGGGCGAAGCACTCATTCGCTGAGAGAGTACGTACAGCAAACCATGGTAAAATTATATATAAGGTGACGTATTCGGCAGTGGTGAGGACGTTATTTTTTCAACTCGGCAAGCGCTAGAAAGAGATGGCAAGCGCTTTTCGCTCTGCACTGACAAACGACTGACACAAAATAACGTCCCCGAAAGAGAGCACGTGTGGTGAATACGTCACCTTATATATAATTTATACTCTCTGAGTACGTACAGCAAACAACAGCAAATGGGAGAGCAGAGAGCGCCAGAGAGCGCGCAAAGTGATATTGCGGATGACAAAGCAAAGCTAACGAACTGATCTTGCCAAGCTCACACGCACACACACACACACACATTACGTTATGGAAGGGCGGGGGGGGGGGTTAAATCAAAGCAAAATTCCAAAAACAAAACTCAGATGCTGACCAAATTAGCGGTAGTTGGCAACAGCAGAGAACGGAGAGCGTGTGGGTGTGTGTGTGTGTATCTGTGAGAGAGGCGATAACAAAGCAAAACAGATAGAGAGAGAGAGAGACAGATAGAGAGCAGTGTCAAACGGCAAGGGGGAATACACTTACAACCTTACATCTCTCTGCATGCATTCACACCCTCCTATCTCCCATCTCCCATCTGCACTTGCACCGCATTATCACAGACACTCTTACGTACAGATACGGACACTGCGGCGATACGTATACGACACATTGACCGGACGGACACTAGTACATTGACTAAATGTAATCGTCGCGGGGTTCTTGACGTAGAAGACGGACAGACAGACGGACGGAGAGAACCAGCTTGGCAACCGTCAGCACCCCTGTCGACCCGTCAACGGACGCATTTCATTTGAATAACAAATCATTTATTCTTTGACAGGTAGAGCGCCGGACAAGGACAGGGACAGGGACCACGGACCATGGACAGCGAAGGACTGTGGACAGTGGACAGGGATGTGCAGGTGGCTGAAAATAGGCTGAATAGAGAAGCGGGCTAGAATGGCTAAAATACAGGTAAACCACCATCACGATTCGCTGGAAATCGCGAGAGAGAGCATGTCTCTCATAAACCATACAAATGTACACATATTTTTCAACGCCAATGCTTTTCTTATCAATCGCCCTAATCTTATCAGTGGGCCTAAAAGGGGGTGGGGGGGTGTTAATGCTCCTACCAGCGCGTGGCGTGGCAGACTTCCCCAGCGTTGCCGCCTTTGGGGTTTCAAAGTGTAACGGTTCAACTCATTATATACGATCCAAGGCGAGTCCCCGGCAGAATGGAAATTTTTTCGCTAACGTTGGCATGCTAATAGGGGGAAAAATTCGCATTTTTTTTTTGCGCCAAGTGGCAAGTGCAGCTCAAGTCCGCTACAGAGTCGTCGCGCGTCGCCTTGCTTCGGTTTGAGGAAGCTCCAATTTCGCCAGACAGACGAAAAGGGAGCATAGCACCCAAAGCCAAAGCCAAAGCCGAACCCAAGCCCAGACCCAAAGCCAGAAGCCAGAAACCGAAAGCAAAGCGATCCCGATCCCCAAGCGACCCTCGCCAAATTAATGCCATTTCAGCGTCGGCATTTTGTGACGACGAAACCACGACGGTCAACCATAAACTAACATATACTACTCAATGTATGTATGAATATTTCGTGCATACATGCACACAGCATATATTATAAACAATTAATGTTTATTTAGAAAGCAAGAACGAACGCCAACATCCCCTTGACCGTCACATGGCCCCGCGCACCGCCGCCTTGAAAGCCGTTCCATGAGGAAGCCCTCGATCCGGCGGGGCACACTTTTGCGACTGGCATTCAACTCTGCAGTCCGCGGCGCAGTTTAATGCCACGGGGGAGGGGATGCGGGACCGGAGATGGAGATGGAATCGAGGGACCATTGTCATTTGAGAAGGTCGCACGGCAATTGCTTTGGGACACTCTCACCTCATCCGTAATTGCGTCAGAAAACGTGGAGGATATTAGTCCGAAAATAACAATATTTAAACAGTATTTTGCCAACCTTTTCAAAAACTTATTAAGAGCTCGTGCGTGTATTTTTATACTCTTCCTGAAGACACAGAAAGCCACACAGACAGACAGACGGAAAGAGAGAGAGGGGCAAAAGAGATCCCGCCCCATTGGCTTTATTTTTTATGTCTTCCTGCTAAATATATCCCATTTCTCCAGACTTTCAAACCGGATGATCTACGAATCTACTAAAATTGCTGTCGAAAAATGTTATATTTCGTATCTTATCGCATGATTTATAAGTCTGCCATAGAGCTATCAATTTTTCAAATAGATTGAATATCGTAAATATCATTTTATTGCGCACAATTCTTAGAATATTTATTATTTGGAAACTTCCAAACAGATATTCCGCGCAAAATGTTTATTTATAATGCGGTTTTTCTATATTTTCCAATCAAAATATACATAAAAATAATAGCGATGCAAAAATATATTTTCCAGTTTATTTCCAAGCTGATAATGTGGGCTACTTAGGGGTGTTCCCTATCGACCAAGACTATTTGGGTTTTTTTTTTATTGAACTTGAAATTTGTAGGTGTAGGTTTTTTTTAGTTATCTCTAGGCTAGTTCTACGATATTTGAAGGTTTTCTCAGTTCTTAATGGAATGTAGCTCTGATCTAAATGGAGAAATCGAACTAATAGAACAAAATCCGAAAGTTTCCTTGAAAATTACTACACGTAAAGTGCCAGGAGATTCCATTCAAATCGTCTCTTTTAGACGGACATTAACCTAGCGGGAAATCAAAGAAAACATAGAGGATAAGCTTTCACTATTAACTGAAATAGATATAACATTTATTACAACTGTGAAAGATTTATCCTTTAAATATAAGGGAAATGAACCACCGTACCAATCGTAGTCACTTTTAATACGACTTTCACCCTCCCAAGCAAATTATTCCCCACTTGATCAATCATTATCGATCAACAGAAGCTACTGGAAGCTACTGCATTTATCATTCAGTCTATAGTCATTGCCAGAAAGCCAACACAAATCTTAGGGTATTCGAGTTTCCGTTGGGCAAATACAGTTTTTGCCAGTCTGTTTGCCAATAAACCGAGTAACTGGTGGATTTGTGCATAAATACAGTACAATTATTGCGTCGTCAAGTGCTGCTTAAAGACATGCGCTTCCTCTTTCGCTTTGGCTTTGGCTTCCTCTGATGGTGGCTCTGACTCTGACTCTGACACCGGCAGTGGTAGTGGTAGTGGCAGCGGCAGTGGCAGTGTCTCTGTTTTGTACCGCAGCTACGCAAATAAAGCTGCTCCTGAATGTACAATTGTACGAGAGTATCTGTTAATTATTGTTATGGCTGGGATGTTGTGACTGGTGTGTAAATAACAACACACATGTGGCATCGGTAGATGGCGAGTATACCATCAAATGCAAAAAACAAAAGCCGTCCAAGTGCTGACGTCAGTACGTGAGCGAGAGAAATCAGGAACCGAACCCAAAAAAAAACGCAGAAACAGAAGCACAAGCAAAAGCTCAGCAAAAAAAAAAAGGCCCAGCTTTGTTTTGATTTTGATATAAAACCCTCCTCTGATCATGAGACAGATTTGTGGGTGTGTGATTCACTGGGGGTTTATGAGGCATGGAATATACATAGTATAATGTATAGCGCCACACGATGATCTGCTTCGCTCCGCTCATCATCTTTATAATCATCATGAGCACAGGTACAGCCTCATCTACCTCACATGGTAATGCTAATGAGCTGGGTCGAACTCGTTCCGCGGGAATCCCTCGCCCAAGAGTTTTTGCGGGTACAAAACAAACTGATTTTCGGAATTTCAACCTGCGACTGCGGCTGCGGCTCTGCGTCTGGGCTGGGCTGGGATGGCTGTACTATGGAAAAGGTTTACTTAATTAATGGGGGAAAAGTACTCAGTGCCCGGCAAATACTCGTACAATATATATGATATGTGGGTAAACTGTCGAAACGGGGCGTGGTCTGTCAGAGGCAGATCCATTCCATTCCATTCGAACGAAAGTGAGTTCAAAGCTTTTGTCGGATCTGTTCTACAATCGCAGATACAGATATATAGAGTGCACTAAGTGCTGTCATTCCTCTATTGGCGGCTCTGAGAGATTTACAGGGGCCCAGCCCAGATCAGGCCAAAAACTGTTGACAAGGGCAATTAGAATTGCCGTTCGACCCTGAACTTTGGCCCCCCACACCGTCCGCCCTTCGGCGGTGCTGCCACATTTCCACATTTCCATACAGATGTTCTGTAAGAGTTTCGTTCCGGCAAAGGAATTTGCATACTGATGACTGATAAACTGTTCCTATAAATAGGTCTATGACTTGGTTATCTCACTCTCGTTCTCGTTGAAGGCAGCCCTTGGGTGATATTATAGTATGTTGTATGACTGATATGGCCCTGCCCATGACTGAAAGAAGGTAACGGCAGGTGGCTTACATACGAGTATTCGACCCTCACCCTCCGGCAATGCCATTTAATCGGATGGAAATCGAGTTGCATTCCTCACAGAAACAGAGGAACTGCATTCATGACGACTGATGACTGATACTTTAGATTCAATATTTACTTCCCAGATTTTAAGGTTTTCGATCAGTTAAACCAAATGATTAACATTTAATTGGAATAACCGCCTTCCCAGCATTAATATTAATAGAACTTGTTCTGGTCTATTCGGGAAGTTCGTTTCTATAGCAGATCTCGTTCTATTGTCTGTGTCTGATCGTGTCACGATGATAGACAGGAATTTTGTGCCTTAATCATGACTGATGTTTGGATGCTACTCGTAGCAGGATGGCTGATAAAAGCTGATTAGAACGCATTATCATTGGGGGCTGCCTTCGCCATAGATTAAAGTACAGCACTAGATAATAATAATAATAACAATAGCACAATCGTATAATCCATATCTGAGAATCCTTGGCCGAAACAATTCCTAGTCACTGTAAGCCAATGCGAATTATTGTCGTAAAAATTGCGCCATCACAATCAAAACTTCCTCATACGCACAGTAAAGACTCTTTATAGAATTCTAGATTACCAAAACTTAAAGCAATCAATCAATCGATTCGAGGTAATAACGAGGGGGAACGTTATGAGCCGCGTCTGCGCCGCGGCTCTACTTTATACCCGGTACTCAGTCAGTATATATGTATGTGAGCTTGTTGTAATTTATTACATGTTCGCAAAAGGAAAAATTAAATTTTAGCCAAAAAAAAACAATTTAAGTCGAACCTTTTCGGAGATTTTGATCTATTAGATGTTTCCATATTGGTTAACATAAATTTTTTACATCTGCCATTTCTACATGTTTTTATCTACTTCCTACATATACATACACGGCTGTGTGCGAGAGAGAGAGGGAATCAGTCTGCGCTTGGAAGGCCACTGAAATTTCATTTGTTCCTTCTGACTATATTTATGATCCGATCTGATCCAAATTCAATACTCTGATAGATATAGTAATTTTCTATGATTCTGCGTTTTTGGTTTTCCCGTATCTTCAAAATTGTAGATTTTCATCTTTTGTGGGGGCGGAAGGGGGCGTGGCCAAATTTTAAAACAAACTCGTCTCGGTTTGATATCACAGGAGCTTGGATAGAAAGTTTGGTGGTTCTAGCTTTTATAGTCTCTGAAAACTAGGCGTCAAAAAATTCGATCAGGCATAGCGCCTACCCCTGTGTGTGAGAGAGAGCGAGAGGGAACGATGCATTTCGAAATTGTTTTCTTCATTGTGGCTATATTTATGAGTCGATCTGATCTAGATTCAACACTCTGATAGATATTGTCATTCTCTACGATTCTGCGTTTTTAGTTTTCTCATATCTTTAAAATTGTGCATGCCACAGATTTTCGTCCTTGGAGTGGGCGGAAGGGGGCGGGGCGAAATTTTGAAATACACTTGTAACAGTGCGATAGGACAGGAGTCTGGATACAAAATAGTGTTCCTCTAGCTTTTATGGTCTTTGAGCTATAGGCGCTAATGAAGACGGACGGACGGACAGACGGACAGACGGACGGACAGACAGACATAGCTATATCGACTCGGCTATTGATGCTGATCAAGAATATATATACTTTATGGGGTCGGAAACGCTTCCTTCTGGATGTTACACACATTAATTTTTTGCACAAATCTAATATACCCCTTTACTCTTCGAGTACCGGGTATAAAAACGCAAAAGACCATTGTGTACACTCCCAAATAATAACACTGGAAATCCCCCGAAATGTTCCGTCTTTTGGGGGTTCAAATTAAAACCCAGTCGAATCTTAGAACGCAATTAAAAAAGCTTTTTTCTGATCTATCGTTTTGTAGATCTAACTGTACAAAGATCTGAGTAAAGATTTTTGCAAACAGAGATGTGAAAAAATAATTCACGTAATTTGTCTACTTTGAGCCAATAGCAAACATGAACTTCCCGTACTTCCCACACAAAACAAAAAAAAAATCGAAAACTGTACAGGGAATACCTAGATCACAGATCAGGAATAAACATATTTAAATGGCAGACAAAATTAGTGGGAAATGGTATTAAAAATGCCTGAAAAAAAAAACAGTAATTGTTTATTATTTATGTGGGAAACTTTTTGTGTGAACAACGAAAGGCAGAATCCAGAAGTACAACCCACATGGATCGATAGTTTCGCCTTGGAATTTCTGATGCAAAAATCAACCGAACCTAGTGATCGCTGGTCCAAGGTATTATTATTGTTGGATTTCCACCGCAATCTCATGAATATGGCGCAAAATCGTGCTTTGCAAAAAACCCATTCGAAGGCAAAGTGCGCAAATCCGAATCAAAACTAGAACACACCGGAGCGAGGGTCCGTCCGTCCCTTGATAATCCACAGTTTGTCCCCAATGGACGGAGGGGATTTTGTGGTTTTTTTGGTTAGGCGTGCGAGCAATTAACACTTGTGGAAGTCTGGAGAACACCTAATTAGCGATTTGCATAATGCAACAGTTTGCTAATTACACGTGACAAGGGAGAGTTCGTTCAGTCGGTGAGGGTGAGCGTGAGGGGCACCTGCTGTGGGTTTACTCCCCAAGTTTTGTCACCACTCGCTTCTTGGAATCTTCGGTTTGGGTTCAGTTCAATCTGGTTTCTTGGTTCCATTGTTTTTTTCAATGAATTCATGGAAATGAAACTCTGTTCATTAGTTGGTTGGTTTTCAGCACACGTCCAGCTAATAAAATAACTAGTTTGATTAATTAGCTGCTGTTCTAATTGTCTTCATTCAAGAATAAAATGTCACCATTTAACAGAATGGCAAAACTGGCTGAAGGATGAACCTGAAAACTTAATTGAGTTAGTTCCAGCTCCAAAGCGAACTACCTGCACTGGACCTATACTCGAACCATTGTTTGCGCTGCTAATGGGAATTTACAACTAGTTTGTTTGTGTGTACACCATAACTGACGTCGCAACTCTTGTCATCTTCGTCATCATCACATTTGACTATCGCCATCATCGTCAACAGCAGAAGCGCAGCAGCAGAAGCGCAACAGCAGAAGCGCAACAGCGGAGAAGCAGCGTCAGCAGGGCGAAAAAGCGTCAGCAGCAGCGAGAACAGAATCAACAAGAAAGCTGGCTGAAGGAAGAGTCGAGCTTTTGATACCCTTGGATTGCTATGCTGACGGTAATAGAATTTTATTCAGAATAAAATTTAAAATTACCATCCGACTGGAAGTGAAGAGGTGTCGTCCGTATATTTCGAATACCTAATATCTCGAATGCATCTTTGAATGCGTAAAACTCAAAATTACGACCATGCCATGTCTCCTCATTTGGGCATTCGTATAATATAGTGGTCCCATGATAGCGGTTGCCTTCTAAGATTCTGGTTTTATTTTTAACCGATTTAAGACTCCTCTCCCAAGCCTCATATATAAATGGCTTTTGTTGTTTTTTTTCGCTTTGTTGCAAACATCTGTTAAAATGTAAACACCCATTTTGAATGGGGTATAGCAACATCTCTGTTAGATTTGCGTCGCACGAAACATTTGCTCAATGTAAACACGGTCGCACGCGAGAGAGAGAGCATTGGAAGGAGGTAGTACGTTGACATTACCGGTTTGAACCGATTACTACCCGTTGGCCGTGTCGTGTCGTTGTTGTCGCTGCTATTCGCAAGGGCTCTATGTGTGCGTGTGTGTGTTTGTGTTAAAATTGTAAATTAATAAAAAGTATAAAGAACAATGAATGAATGAAACGGAATTGGAATTGAAATCAATCCGCTATAGAGCACACACACACACAACCAAAGAGTTGTGTCGGGCCTCTTCTCAGTTGCAGCCACAGCCATAGTCCAGTGGAAGGCGGCGCCAGCGCCAACTGCTGACGACGACGATTTGCACACGTTCCGCCATGGTTTTAAAAGGGTTCCATTACGTTACGTTACGCTAAGCCTGTGCAATGGATTATCGAATAGGTTATAAAATAGTTGAGATCTAAACAAATCGCTTAGTGGTCGATCCTTATCTGCCATAAACTCGTGTCTCCTCGACTTCATATGCGCTTTGGATTCCAAGAGAAATAATATTTAGATTTGATTTCCGGAGAAATCCAGAGATGTGAATCCAGACAATTCCCAATTCCCAGAAAATTGAGATTACAGTTGATCCCTAGAGTAAACAGATGAACTTTACTTCCTCCAAAAAAAATAATTCCCATTAATTCCCAGATTCTAGGCTGGCAATTAAGAGACTTTCCATCACGCCACCGAACTGACAGCCGGTGGTGGCGTCTGGCCCGATCCGTCTGTACCTGAAGTCCAGCCACACTTCTCCACCGCCCAGAGGCTATCGGTTTTCCATGTCATCAGCGGCGGGGCTAGCTGGCTGGCTGGCTGCTGCGCAATACGAGGCGAGGCGGCAGGGGGCCGGGACTTATCAGCAGAGACGAGAGACAAATTAAACAAGCCGCGAATGGGCTGCGCGTGGCGTTCCGTATGGTTTCGACTATAATGAGCATGGGAACATAAAAAACAGACAGACGACAAGAGCGGGACACCTGAGAGGGGCAGCACGGCGCATTGCGAAATCCAAAACGGATTTATTTTTGAATAAATGAAAAAATTGTCATTGCGCTTGTCGCTTCAATAAGCATTTTGTGGGCAAGCGCAACGAAATGTTTATGCAATCACCTTATGCATTTACATGGAAGCTACTACTGTTTGGATTCTGAGTGCATTACCCGCCACTTTCGTACCCCAGAAACAGAGAGCTCTCCACAGTTCCATTCAAAAGTTATATAGTATACTATAGAAATCGCTGGCGATGAGTCAATGCGGGGAACTGCGGCTACGGTGCGAGATAAGGTGAAGAAGAGTGATCAGTTAAGATAAGACCATTCCACAACATCCATTACGATAAGTGATATAAGTACTACAATACTATATGTTGGAAATAGTAGTGAAAATGAGTCATGGGTATCTAAAAGGGATACTCGCATGAAATCATTACGATTCCGTGTGTAGATATCACTTGATAGGCAAGGGATAAATCATTCTGAACTGGCTCAATTGATCTGAAACGTAATGTGCTTATGTGCACACAGATTCCGATTCCAATTGAACCAGAACACATATGCGCCACTCTAGACACACGAAGCACATTGCAAATAGTCTGATGCAATATGGTAATCATCTGAAAATAGACAGATTCCCATGAGCCATCTCATACTATAGACGATGATTGTGGAGACCCCCAGCGAGGGGTTGCATAAGTAGCTTTGTCGTTACTTATTCCTTTATTTAGGTTCCTTTATGCAGCTGTAGCTTTGCTCCCAAGAAACCATTGGCATATATGAAATATGGTAATCATTTTAAAATAGAAAATTTCTCATGGGTAATATGCACATGATTTTAGATGAGACCTCCTCTCGTAAATGGTTTCGTTACAAATAACTTTTCTTACGACCGGATCTTACGACATTACATATTTCCCGGGGTCCTATGGTCAGACCACACGCAATGCCTCTAGTATTATCCATAGACGCTGTAGCTCCCTTAATGAGCGACACGTGCCGAGCCTCCTTAATATTATGTGCGCATAAAAAACAACTCACGCTAGCCATAAACCAATTGTTATTGTGTCCCAAAAAAGAAAGAAAATATTCCACTCTCATGAAACGACATCGTGCCGGCAGCCTTATTCGCATAATCCCCATCACGATTACTAATATTTGCCCACTCTTTTGTCACCCACTCTGCCAGAGGTATAGAGAGAGAGGCCTGACCGGTCCGGTCCGATGCAGTCCAATCCGATCCGGGAGTGGAGTGGAGTCACATGATAAACGCGTGAATTTCGCAAATTCTTGCTGACAAGCGAAACGTGTGAATGGGCGGGTCGCACGCTTCGCTTATAAGGCTAATCAGATCGCAGATAAACAGACAGACAAAACAATTAGCTAACCGATATTGGGGGAGACAGTTTTTCAGTAGCACGTAAATGATGGATGGCTGGCTGGCTAGCTAGCTGACTTGGCTGGGCTGTACATCATTTTCGGGGGATGTTGTTTCTAAAAACAAACCGAAATGGGTCTAAATTTATGGCGAATCGATTTAAAGACAGAGTGCTGCTGCCGCGGCTATTGACAAGGCTCAATAACTTGTATAATTGATAGCCAATGGTATTTGGCATTATATACAGCCATTATCAGGGGACGAAGTGCTCTGCCACTCAGCGATAAAGTTGACTATGGCCGGCAATTGGCATTAATAAAAGTGTACAGCGGTTTCCGCCCGATCAGACAAAAGGCTAATGCCTTGCCTGGAGTGGGAGTGGAAGTGGTGCGAACAAAGGGTCCAAGGGACCTATGGAGGTTGCCAAGTGGTGCGCTGGGAGAGTGGGAAAACCGTGCGATTGATAAGCAACCCACTGCAGCTGCTGGTGCAAAGGTGGTGTGGACATGGCAAAAAAGTTTTTCCCGACGAACTAGTTCAGGGGTTTGTCTCCCTCCTCTCCCTCTTAGCTAATCGTAAATAACAGAGATTACACTGATGTCTAGACTATAAATACGGTGGGCTAATTATAGTCATATATTCACCTATAAAATTCAAATTGCTCAGCGCCACGGCACAGCTGCTGCTGGCGGTCGTCATCTTATCACCGGCCATGTTACAAAAGTCTGGATCATCCACGTCGAAGATGATCCCATCCTCCCATTCGGTGACAATGTGCGAGGATATTGTCTGTTGCTGCGCCAGAGAATGGTTGGTGGTGGTGGCGATTGCGGTGGCGGTGGAGTGGTTTCCCTCCCTGCTGCTGCTGCTGCTGATGTTCCTGTTGTTGTTGTAGCTATTGCCAAACGAATTGTTGTTGCCGCTGCCCGTTTTCATCTGTTGGATGTGCCCAAGAGAATTGCAATTAATGGGTAGAACAATGGAATGAAGTGTGTACGTGATGGTATGCAAATGCCAAACGTCACACGTGGCGCAAATGCAAGCAAGGTATGGCATGGCTATGGTCAGGCGGGGGATTTGGTAGATGCGAGGGGTATGATGATGTTGATGACGATAAAGAGGTGGTAGGTAGGCAGGAGGCACAGCTGTTGCTGCAGCGCACACACACACACACACTCACACTCAAGCATATACTTGCAACACCTTGTCAGCAATATGCAAAATCAATAGATGCAGATGCATTATTTAGGTGAAGGCTGCATTGCAGTGTGTTTTGCGTGCTTGTGTGTGTGCGTGCGTGGGCGCTCTCTGTGTGTTTGGTTTTTGTTTGGCACTATCCGTGTGCTCGCGCCTCTGGTCCTTGTGTGCGTGCGTGTTTGCGGGAATCGGCCAATCATAGCATTAACCATGCCTTCAACTTACGTTTACCAATGCAACTGCAGCGCGGGAGTGTCCAAAAATTGTGGAAATAAATCTGAAGCGCCAACAGCAAAATTTTAAGTTAATTTTTTGATTTAATAGCAAAATAGCTGGCAACTAGAGATGGCAAACAAAGTATCGATGTGACGCCAAAATCGATTGTCACGACGAATCACGCTCACGCGCACCGAATCATCAACTGTTATCATAACAGTGAGACAGCCCTGGAATTTTTCCTGGTCCAGCCCTGAAATCGTCTAAAACAGACAAAAAATAGTTTCTTTCTAAATATCTTTCCAAATTGATTGAAATTGGTACTATAAAATTAACCAAATTAACTACGCACCTAAAAATGCGCTCGACGTGTCTGCCAAAAGGCAATATAGTGCATTAGGGCAGCGCAATATAATAGACAAATTGCAAAATAACAATCACCTTCAACCTGGTGTCGTGGGAGAGTCATCATGGAGGAAAATATGTGGTAAATAAAGCCAACCAGCGACACCCAGAAAGCCAGCGGAAGACGTCAACGTCAACACTTGGTCAGCCCTACACCCCAAAGGCCAACGTATCAGCATCATTCTTATTTTAAATTTAATTTTGGAGCAATTTAGAAATGGCCTTCCCTTCTGGCACACACTGAGAGAACAAGAGAGAGTGTTTGTGTTTCATTCTGATTGAGTTGAGTCAGCCAGCCAACAGAGGAATCATTTCAGTGGCCGCATCGTTATCAGCTAGCCAACGGCAAACAGCTGCTCTTTTAGACACGTTAACGACGACGTCGCTCCACTTTCTGGCGTGACGAAAGCAAGACATTTGATTTGATGCAACTTATTTTCTCTCCCTCTTTATAGGATAATAGAACTGGAGTCGGCGCTGCTGGACGACTGCAATGTGAACGATATATATAGCATTTGTAGGGGCAAAGGGCTGCCAGAGGCCCTGCGTCCGGATGTGTGGCAGGTGTGCCTGGATGTGCGGCACAAGAGCGACCAAATGTCGCTCTTCAACGAGATCTATGATCTTCCGTTTCAAAGCCAGCTGCGAGAGGACTGCCAGCGGCATGTGGATCGCATGGGCAACGATGAGGAGGACAAGGTGTCGGTGGTGTCCGACCTGGAGTCGATCATCACGTTCTACTGCAAGAACCGGAATCTGCAGTACGAGCCGGAGAACGGCTGGATTGAACTGCTACTGCCTTTGTTCGCCCTCAAGCTCAACCGCTCAGACACATTCAATCTGTTCGAGGCGATACGCGACACCTACATACCTAAGGGCTGCAAGCCGAAGGGCAATGTCTTCCATGTGTTCCGGCTGCTGCTGCAGTACCACGATCCCGAGCTGTGCTCCTTGCTGGACACCAAGAAGATCACACCCGACGTGTACTCGCTGACCTGGTTCCAGTCACTGTTCGCCTCCTGCAGCAACCTGTCGGTGATAATAGCCATGTGGGATCTTTACTTTCAGAATGCCGACCCCTTCATGGTCTTCTTTCTGGCCCTGATCATTCTGATCAACGGCCGCGAGAAGATTATGCAGATTAAAACCTCGCCCAAGGAGGAGATCATCGAGTTCCTCATCAACATGCCGTGCGCCCTGGAGCTGGACGATGTGTGGGACTTTTGCTCTCTCGCCCAGTACTATGCTCTGAAGACGCCGACCTCCTTCAAGACAGACTACCTGAAGGCGCTGTACGGCAAACAGAACGACTCGCCGCGCAGCCAGGAGGAGTCCAACAAGGTGTCCCAGGCCCTGTGCCTGCCCGTGTCAGTCTACGAGTTGGTGGAGAACTCGGCCACCGAGTTTCCAGTGTCCGAAGCCGTGCGCTTCTTTCTCGTCGACTGTCGTCCAGCCGAGCAGTACAATGCCGGCCACCTGTCGAC
Source organism: Drosophila helvetica (assembly GCA_963969585.1). Taxonomy (NCBI): domain Eukaryota; kingdom Metazoa; phylum Arthropoda; class Insecta; order Diptera; family Drosophilidae; genus Drosophila; species Drosophila helvetica. The sequence goes on along the minus strand of OZ018402.1, from coordinate 11,291,639 downwards.
GGCATTCCATCTCGACTGCAACCTGATGCTTCAAGAGCCCGTCGCCTTCGCCACCGCCGTCCAGGGTCTGCTCACGGCTCAGCGTCAGGCCATCGAGGTCAATTCGAATGCCGGCGGTGAGCATCTGTGCTTCATGGGCAGCGGACGTGTGGAGGAGGATCAATACACACATATGGTGGTGGCTTCATTCCTGCAGAAGAACACACACTACGTGTCCTTGCTCACCGGCGGCTACGCATCCATACATGACTACTTCGGCGACCACATGGCCGACTGCCTGGAGGATCACAATGTACGAAAGTGCCTCGTCTGCCAGGCGCACAATTTCCAGCAGGTGAGTCCTAGTACCAGTGATGCCTCTCATTTGCATAGAATAAGATACTGAAAGGGTTTGTTCTTTCAGACTAAAACCGTTCCACTGAAGGTCCCAGCGACAGCCTCAACCACGGATTTGTTCAGCAAATTCTCAGCTGCCATGAAGTCAAAGTCGGCCGAAGTGAAGGGCAAGCTGCTGGACATCATAGTGAATCCCAGTGCGAGCAGCGGAGCCGCAGCCAGCGGGGTGTCCAATGGGTCACAGTCCGCGGCGGCCCAGGAGCATCATGTCAGTGCCAAAGAGCGGAACGGCAAACGCTATCGCAATGTGGCGCCTGTCTTCAGCATCGATGATGAGAACGAGGACGCCTACGATGGTGCGGAACGCGATACCCCCAAGCTGGCGAGCGACGACAAGGAGATCGTAAATCTGAATCAATATTTCAAAACGGCAGACATCATCAATGCATTCAAGTGCCAGGAGGTGCACATGAGCGGCTACATGTACGACAGCCATTTGATAATCACGCCCGGCCAGCTGGTGGTGCTGCGCGAACTGGGACGCGGCCAGGCCCAGATCATGGTGCGACGTCCGTTGGCCAGCATTGTCAAGATCACGGCCAAGAAGCGGCACCGGGATCTGATCACCTTCAAGTACGGATTCCCCGACGGTGAAGGGCTGATGATCACCGACATGGACCGGTTTCTCATACCAAATGCCGCGGAGGCCACGGCTCTGGTCTCCAAGCACATAGTGCAGGTGCTGGACAATGCCAAGTAGGATGTCGATGCCGTCAAACAGCGTCCGTAGTCCGTAGACGTAGTGGAAATGCTTTTCTCCCCCGTCCCACCAGTTCCCGATACCCCCGCCCCCCCCGTGCATCAAGCTTTATTTAACAAACACAGACAGATAGACAGACACAGAGTGCAATGCGTGTGCCCCTCGCTCGCGCGTAACTAGTTTTTAATTGGCAATCTTTTCCTTGTAGTAGCTGACAAAATGTAGTCTTAATTGAAAACGAAGTGGTCCATCCAGGCCACAAGGCAATTGTAACATAGAGCACCCGCCACCCCGTAAACACCTATCCCAATCCCCAGTCCCAATATATTTTCTATAATTCCAAGTGCAACCAAAAGGAAACCTTAACTAAAGCCTTGAGACTTACAGTGTGTAAATGGATGAGAGAGTAACTAATATTTATTGCAATTAAAACCATACAAAATAAACATGTATTATATTGGAAACCAAAACTCACTCCACACTGTTCTTCTCCAGCAGAGGATGATCGTTGGAGCTCACTGCATTCTTCGCCCTTGTCTGATGGTCCTCCTCTGGGCTCTGTACCTGCTGTGCGCGGGCTCTACGCTGGTAGCAACATACGTAGAACCAGCCCAGGAAAATGGATATAATGATCATCACAAAAGTCCAGGAAACAATGATGGCTACGGATGAGCTCTCCTCAATCTCCACTTGGTGTTGCTTCAACTGCAAATGTGTCAAAGACTTGGCGGCATCCAGTGCCATTGGAGTCAGAGAAGCGTAGGCCTTGTGTGCAGTGGGGCCTTGCATGCCTTGGAGTGTCACAGATGTACTTCGCACGATGCAGTCGCTCCGAATCGTTAAGATACCGCTGCCATTGATTCGTAGCTGCTGTCGATCATCAGTACAAACACCCATAATCGAGAGCTCCTTGGTGACTGCTACCATCCAGCGATTGGGTGCAGCGAGCGGTATCCAAAGAGAGCTTTGGTCCACATGGCGTGGGCTGCAATCTTGGGAGGTGCGATTCCGGAAGGCCGCCAACGTGCAGGGCAATGTTCCAGAGTCTCGGCCAAAGGTGATTTGATGGTGCTTGCATAGAAATCTTTCCTGGTGAAGCTGCAGACAGCTGTCCATCTCAGCGTCCTGCAGGGCGAAGTACCTGTCCAGGTGGTCACTAATGGCCAGGTTCGACGTCTCTGTATACATTAGCTGAATGCCGCCTACCTCTACCCTTGGGATGGGCGTCAGACGGTAGACATCGAACTGCTCAACGTCCACCAGTGGCACCTTGATGTGGAACAACAAGTGGTTTTTGAGCCGCTGAATGTGGCCAATGGTGGCAACTCGATAGACATCAGAGATTGTATAACTGTTAAATGGCAGCCGACGGTCCTGTGGAAGGTGGCCCATGATGGAGGTCAGCTCATGCTCCAGCTGTTTGATTGAAAGGATCTTCGGGCTTAGTTTGCCCCGTTGGGCAGTAAATACGGCATCGAGTATGGCATCCTGGGTCCGCCTTATCCGGCCAGCCAGAGCTTCAATAAATAAGAAACGACTGGTATCGTCGCTAAGAAACCGTTTGCGTTCCTCCAGCTGAACTCCGCTCATTACGTTGCTTGTGCTGTCGATGACCGAGGTTCGATTCGAAAGCATGTCTCTGAAGTCCACCTCGTTGTCTTGAATTCTTGAGATGGTAGAGGCCATTTGCTTAACGTACTCTGAGTCCTGCTCTTTACTTACACCAGGATAGATGCTGGCGCCCGCAATCTCATTTAGATCAGACTGCAGGGATCTTGGACAGGGCTCCATGGAGCCAGGGAGGCAATAAATCATTAGATGTTCATAGCTGGCCTTCCATATCTGAATCTGCGAAAAGAGGGGCTCCAATCTGTAAAAGACCAGAATGGTCCATTCTGAAATGATGATGGACGCGCGTCCCCTGTGCTCGATGTAGGTCCCCAAGCTGTTGTTGAAGTATGTCATTGTCATGGGCGCTAGCTCGCCATTTTCACTCAAATCCACTGGTGCCTGGTGGGAAAATCCGATGAGAATCGAAAAGAGGAAGATGAATAAAGTTGGGTTGGACATCGTAGTCGCTTTGGGTATCGTTGTCGCCACTGGCTTATCGTTAACTGAAAGTGAACCTCGCGAAGAATATATTTAAGGCCTGTTTGGAATCAATTAAATTGCGCTGATCCAGCATTTATGTACTCAAAGTGCTGAGTGTTTTGTTTGGATTATGGATAGGAAGGAATGCAGGTGTTAATACATTCTTTTGTTGTATAATTTCTGATACCATTAAAGTATATTTAAACATATTCCTGTGCACTATAAATATAATCTAGTGACTCTATGGAAACTAAAGGCTCAGTTATAAAGATATCCAGCTAAAATTGTATACAGACCCATATCTTTTGATACGTATGAGTTTAATATAGTCATCACAAATCAAATGTCGTGTAAGTAATACTCTATGGCGAACGAATAAAGCAAAAAATATGCGAAATAGTAGAGCAGAAAGAACAGACGAACAAATCCAATAAGATAACGAAAATGTGCATGTGAGCAAATCGAGTTCCTTCGTCTCGCTTTCGAGTACGAGCCCGATATTGAATAATCCGCTCCTCCGAAAGTGCTGCCCCATTGTCATGAGCTCAAGTGGAAAAAGAAGTCAGCTGGCATCAAAAAAACTGCAACTACCTGAAATTGAGTCAGCCCTATCGGCACGGATTCAGATTCAAACCTTCTCATAAAGTCCATTCGAACATTTAGTTCATGCTTTCAAATGATATACCTTGGTGTAACAGAAATAGTTCACAATAATGCGGCAAATGGTTTGCCGGGTCAGTTAATGGAGTTACAAGATTAATTTGTATATTGATGAAACGCACTGTTATGCTCTGACTGTTACAGCAAATATTTCCTACACATACGTATACGCCATATATAGTAGACTCCTCTGTTAACCCGCGAAGCAGTGACAAAGCAGCGACGGGGCTATGTGCAGACACTGCGCATGCGGATTGGGTGCCCAAAGAACTACGTAAGCAGGCATTGGAGGAGGGAGCCAGAGCCGGAGCCATGCCCTGCCCTGCCGTGCCTGTGGACCGCCTGTTGGCTGGTCCGCTGGCCGTCACCATTGCTGCCGTTGCGGCCACAAAACTTATCAATGAGAGTGACGTAGGTTCTGTGCAGACCGACGTGCGGGCGGCACAGAAGGGGGCCGGAGCTGGGGCTGCAAATCGGAATTGGGGCCAGTACGTTAAAAACTGTTGCACTGCGGCACTGGGACGTCAGTTCATTCAGAACAGTGGAAGTGCGCGAACCTCAGCACAGCTCAGAAGCCCCAAGCCCTCAACCCGGACAAGGAGTCGGCCTCCCACCTATCATAGCCCACAGATTCAATTCAAATTGGGACACAGAAGAAGAGTAGTCCTGTTGTTGCCAGTGAAGTGCTTTACATTGGACCAGATCCTACCTGAAAAATGCGTTTGTCAATCTCATTGAGACAGCTGGAAGGCCATAGCCAGATGCTGATGCTAATGCTGATCCTGAGTCCGCTGATCCTGGGTCAAGTGATGGCGGTGCCAGCCTCTGTGCTGGCCCAGAACACGGAACTCTCCACCAATGCCAACAATAAGCTCCAACTCCAGCAGCTGGAACAGCAACAGCCGGCAGCAGGTGAGTGCCAAAGTTCAGTTCAGTTTTTCAATGGTTGCGCGTGGGTGTCCTGTAACTGGTGGAGCTCTCAGCTCTTCGCTCTCAGCTCCGCCCACGCTCTCGCCAGAACCCTCCTAGTTAATGCTAAAGGTCATTGAAAAATTCAAGTTTTCTAAAATGCTCACTGGCCGTCGCCATACGGCAACCAGGGGCCAGAGACCACGAACAGGACCAGGACCAAGCCCAGGGCCAAATCTGGTCTTGTCTCAACGCCCACAACGGCTTAGGTGGGTGTTGGAATTGGGACTGAGGGAATGGGAATGAGGTTGGCATCCGCTTGAGTGCCTCCCATCTTCGGGGCTCATCTCATTTAGCATTTTCCATTTCCCATTTCCCGCTTAGCTTTTGCGCCAGGATATTGCGTAGGTGTTTTCTGCCTTTGCCAGCTGTCGCTCTGTCGCTGTCGCTGGCTCTGTCTCTCCCTCCCACGTACACTCCCACTCCCACTCCTACTCCCCCACTTTCTGCTTGTTTTCACAAATTTCCATTCTGCGGTTGTCCTTGTTGTTGTCTCTTGCGCTGGCTTAGTGAATCATTACTATCCCTACGAACACACACACATATGTACAGTGTACAGTGGCCAACAAAAGTTTGCATACGAGGCGTAATACTTAACAGATGGTAGATAATCGTAATCCATGGCGGAAAATGCTTATTACAGTTTATTAGATGATACAGTATTACAAAATCAAATATATTTCACACACCAAGGTACATTTTTTAAAGATTTATTGGCCTGACCAATCCAAAACTTTTTTATATAATAGAAAGATATATAGATACACCTTATGGAAAAAAATGCAACGTGTCTTCATTGAAAAAATATTCGATAATTATATTATCCTCCTGCTATAATATATTATGATATAGTATTCTGATCATAACTATTTAAGCTTCTAAGAAAAAAAAAAAAAATAATGGTTTGTGTTTAGTTTTAATCATAAAGACTGATTTGTATCGATGGACTATATCAACTCGACTGTTGACGCCGATCACAAATGTATAAATACTAGTTTCGCTCGTGGAGCAACCCCCGGCTCACTCGCTTCGCTTGCTTGTGCCGATATGAGTAAAATATCGAGCGACGACTACGATACAAAATTTTTTTAAATAATAGAGAGATATTTATACCTTTTGGAAATAAAATGCAACTTTTTCTTCGTTAAAAAAATATGCGACTAATAATATTAACCTCCTGCTATAATATCCTATTACTTTTATACCAATTTTAGGGTTTTTTTTTAATAAAATATAATTTAAAAAAAAAATAGCAGCATAACTTGTTTTTTAATAATGCTTCAGCGCTCTAGAAATATCAGAAATATGTATGACTCGATTGTAGACCTATGCCGACCACTGTACCACATGTACATTACGAGAGTACCTATAGCGCCGTTAAACATCGCGTAGGCGTTCGCCATACAAAATGGCGGCCAGCCTCCTTTGTGCACACACACACACACACACACACTGGCACATACGGAGATGTATATCATGCATGTGCGTGGGTGTTTGGGTGTGTTTGTGTTTGCCCTTCTTCTTGTGCAAGTGTGTGCGTACGTGCGCGCGATTTCATTTCTATTTTTAGACATCGAGTTAAGCAAAAGTTTTCAGTTGCCTCTTACTTTCTCTCTCTTTTTCTCTCACTCCTTGTTCTCTCTCTTCTGCGAGCCCGGCGCCTTTCGACTGGCATCCTCTTTCACCACATCTTAAGCCCAAGCAAGCTCCTCCGCCACACCGCAGCGCAGGGTAGGGCAGCCTTAAATTTTTCCATCTCTCAAGCTGCTAAGTCCTTCGTCCTTCTTTATTTTCGCTTAGCCAATTTCGAAATGCAACACGTTCGTTACCGGCCAAAACCGCACAAAGGCCGACTGGGGGCTTGGCTTAAATGTCAATCGCCTCGAGCCAAAAGGCAACCGCCACATCAAAATGTCAAAAAAACAGGCAACAAATATATACACATAATAGATGGTGTTTAGTCTTAGGGTGGACCTCTGGTATTTCACTCAAGTACAGTATACATTTTGGCAGAAATATGTAGGGGGTATATAAATCGCGAAATTATATCTAAAGTCTTCTATAGAGCCTGATCTTTGAAGAGTTCTTAGGTTTTTTGACATATTTTACGATCTTGACGGAGTATTTGTAAGACTTGTACACCAAAGAAGTCATAAATATATTCGATTAATTTAATTCTTTATTAATTATTATTATATAATATATATTAAATTAATCGATAATAATATATAAATAACTAAATTTGATATTTTTCCCCCTCTTAAAGAGAGTATGATATTAAGGTTTTTCATACATATTTTATATAGATCTCAATTGAATGCTACGAGCATATTGATCAAGTCAAATATTACTTCTTTCTGTTTCTTAATTTTTGTCGACCAATATTCCCCGTTGGAGTATCCCCACGTTTTCAAAATTTCAAACAGAATAATGTCCACCCGAATCACATTTTTGGTATTTAATTTACGCACCAGCAACGACAGCCAGCAGCAGGGGCAGCAGCAGGGACAGCGGCAGGGAGGAGCAGTCAAGTGTGTATATTAAATATTTATAAAAGTATACTGGTGGCTTCACCGAGCGCTGGCTGTCCGTCACCCATTAAGGTCCATTCGATGAAATATTCAGAGTGGGGAACCAATCCCTGGTTGAGAGTGGAGCAAACCGCAAACTTCTATTATGGGGGCCCAGCGTCCCAATCGCATTTCCATTTTCGTGGCACAAATTGTTCCATATGCCGATGATTATTAAGTTATTTCTGTGAGTGCTGCTGGGGGCCGGCACAGCAGCAGGAGCTTAAGCACTAGGATATGGTGCAGGAGCCAGCTCTGTCCCCGCCCCAAGGCTGCCAACGCACTTAGCCATGGCGTTAATTGCGTTCATGTTCCATGTTGTGCTGTCTCTGGCTGTGGCGACACCAACTTTGAACAGCTGCTGTAACCAGAATGAGGACCCGGACCAGGACGAGAGGCCAACACCCAAGCCACAAAAGTCCACCCACACCCCATACTCATTCTTTTCATAATCCCAGCTCCCTGTGTGCGTGCGCATGTGTGTTCTGTTAAGGGGGGAAAAGCAAACAACTTGTTGATATTTTTACAGTTCAGTGAGCATTTTCATGTTAACCCGAGTCTCGACAAGGACGGGACAGGAGAGGACGACAGGAGCCTTTCAAGTCCCGAGAACCTGGCGTTCTGCATGTCCCGAGAATCCACAGCTATACAAGCACCAAGAACCTGAAGGACAATGACGAGATGCGGACGAGGACGACGTCAGCAAACGTCAGAGCCAGCCATTTTTGTTGCCTGGTTTCTTGTTTTTTTTTTATTTATTTATTTATGGGTACACTCTAACCACCCCCACCCCCACCCACACCCCCATCTCGCCCACCCCACTGCTGGCCACCAGAGAACAGAGCACGACTTTTGATGTGTGGCCACATATTTAACGCCAACAAAAATACAGAGAAATTGCTGCTGGGAAATGACTGCGGATTCTTGGAATCATTTAGCCAAGAGTTTCAGGGAATTGGTCGCTAAGGACTCCGGGGAATTACAAACTGGGTTACGGGGTAATCCATAAAGCATTAAAGGGAATATTTTTACAAGGACAGCTAGAATTTCATAGAGTCTCTGGTGTGCCTCTGTGTTTTCTTTGAAGGATCTCCCATTACAAGTACATTTCTAAATGTCAAATATTTCTTAGATGTAGCAGGGAAATGAGTACAGACTTTTACGTATACTTAATATTCGTGTCAACAGGTTTCTTTTTTTTCTATTAAATATTGCACTTTAATATGAATCATATTTTGTTCTTACCTTAGTACTCATCAACATTTATATGAATATTTCAACGAAAATACACAAATAATCGTACGAGTTAGAGTAGGTTAATGCTCATGGGAAACTTTTGTGTGCACCCCTTTCATTCAGTTCTAATCTAATCGAGACCTTCTCCTCCATCCCTATTATCACTTGATGTGGCCCCGTCCAGCTAATAACATATTCATCAGTGATATCGTGTATAAATCATAACCATTTAGGTCCCCAACTCTTATCTTTCCTCGATTATCGAGAGCGCAAAGTACATAGGCGACTGTTGTTATCGGAAAAAAAGAGAAATCATCAGGAAAATCCCTCCATAAATATCCGTATATACTCGTATGATATTCCGGGGCAGGTGTGCAGTCAATTTACAAAACCATTCAGATCCGGAAATGTGAATACCCATACTGTATCAACAAGCTTAAGTCACGCCAAAGCTGGACCTGATTGGTGGTTGAGGTGGAGCACATGTGGAGGGCTCATGTCCAGCAGCTGGCCAAGAGCATGTCAAGTGCTAACCAAAGCTTAATTGGCGGCAGCCGACGCTTGATTATCACCTCCAAAAGCTCCCATATCAGCGCCATCTCCAGATCTCCAGCTAAGCGTGGAATGGAACCAATTAGCAGGCCAACTGTTGCGTAAGGAGCCCAACCTCTTTGCATGGGGGCTCACAAATATGATTAGACGTAATAATAAGGCCAAGGGTTTCTGTTCTGTACTAGTAGGGATAAGGGGTTCGTGTAATCCCCTCATCGGTGGCTGTGGTGCCATTGAAATTACATAAACCAGGCTGTCCTGTCAGGGCGTTAATAGCAATTAGCGTGAGCGCAGAAATATGTTCGAGTGTATAAAACAATTATGGCACTCGTGGCCGGACTGCGGCTAATTGGTTTTTGCGGTCGGTCTCTTTGGGTTTGGTTGGGGTGCAAAATTTATTGAATCAACTAAACGGGAATGGGTCTTGGCCCATTCCCCAGAAAGCAGGCAATGGAAAATTTCAATTTGTCTTTGCATTGCTATTCCCCCAGCGAAACGGTCAGAGGATACCTCAGCCAAGGCCATAGTCGCATCGGCCGACAAAAAGTCAAGTCCGGAAATTGTACCATCTTCGTTCAGCAATTCGCCGCCAGCTAGAAGCTCCAACAAAATCATCAGCAACCAGCAGCAGCAGGGTCCATCCGGCATCTATGCATTGCCCAGCAATGATGAGATCCTGGCCGCTGTTGCCGCGGCCGCCCAAAACAGCCAGCAGCAGGTGCAGGAGGAACCCACCGCCTTGGAGGAGGCGGTGGCCAGCTCAACGATGCGCAAGCGAGGCATCAACTACGATTATAATCCGTACATGGCCCCCAATGACTATGGCAGCGATGTGCCCAACGGTGTGTGGGCGGATGAGTACGACACAGCTGTGCCCGTCAGCTATGGCGAAAGGGATCTACAGGAGCTCGATGACTATGTCCCAGATCGCAGAGGTGAGTGATATCAGGCTTCAGCCATATGATGCAATCTTCAATGGGTTTCTGTTCTGCTAGTGGGCGGACCGATTGGCCGGAGCAAGGCCTACGATAATCTCCAGAATCTGCTGAATGCCGAGGCCTATTTGGAGAGCATCCCCCTGTCCGTTCCACTAACCTATGCCAATCGCAACTACAATCTGGATGACAGGAACAAGCGTGGCGGCCTTTTCTACAACATGGGCAGCACTGGCGGTAGCTTTCAGGGCAGCACTGGCACTGGCAGCGGTCTCAACAGCGACAACATCAACCTGAGCAAATATCGTCGTTTCAATGATATGCGGTAAGCCCAAGGATTGAATTAGTTATTGATTATTTTCATTAGAGTTAGAAAATTAGTATTTTGAACGAACTCTGTAATCATTGGCAGCACTGATCAGAGTTCCTTGGCAGCACTTAACATAGAAAGAAAAGTTAAGAGCATGAACCTTCTAAGATTATTTTGAATATGTATTTCTCCCAAAATCCAGCCTTAAGCGAGACACCACCAAACTGAATCCCGCCGATATGTTGGCTCTGGTAGCCCTAGTCGAGGCCGGAGAACGTGCGCGCAAGGAGAGCGATGTGGAGAGCTCTGGACCAGTGCCAATGATTGCCTCCGATGATATGGACTACGTGCCGGCGGGCACATGGCTCGATGCCCCCGTGCAGCAACAACAGCCCGGCCTGATGGACTACTATATGCCCCTGGAGAGCCAGAACCAAGCGATGCCGCAGTACGAATATGTGCCACGCCAGCACAAGTACAGCGGAGTCAACAGCCGTAAGTCCCAGTCCGAAAGGAATCTCAGTGAGGAGAGAGTAGACGATCTAGAGGCAATGCTTTAAACTTTTGCAGGATTTGGTTCGTCTAAGCAGCGGTACATGGTGTCCAAGAAGAAGCGATCTATTAGCCAAAGCCAATTCCTGAACGAACCGGTGGGCGAGCGCGGAGCCAGCTACAATGGCGAGAAGTACTTCTAAAGGGTGGGCTGAGAGAGGAAGGATGCATCGATGGACTATGGTGGTATTTCCCTTTGAACGTTTATAGAAAATATTGAAAATCAACAAACAAAATATCCAAAAACTCAATTAGTAATGAGATAGAGCCAACGTCAACCTCGTGTGCAATTTCTGTGTAGAATTTTCAATTTTAAACCATCTAACAATTAAACTATTAACACTAATACGATGGTGTGTCGACAAACATAATCAAGTCAATGTTTTATAAAGACGCTGGACACAGGGTTTTACGATTTTGTCTTACATAAACTACAACTAACCAAACTTAAAGTAAATTCCACACTTAATCCATGTCGATGTCTATGGCAACTTAATGTACAATGAAAACTATAACTAAAACTATAGCGAAACCGAAACTATCAGTATCTACGTGTGTGTAATACTTATCAAACTAGAGGCTTCCCGGACTAGTAGTACAAAAATATATGAGAGTTGAAGGAGACGTGAGGAGAACGCTACAAATAACGATAACGAGTTATCAACTTTAATCGAGCTCAGATGCGACAATTGTCTATTAAACTGCTTTAATTCAACAATTGGAACAATTACAATTTTTTGAAGACACGAGCGCCCTTTGCACTGCGCTACACTTGAAGTATAGTACACTCGAACTACACTGAACAGAACACTTTTATAGGCGCCGACTCGAGAACAGGACGAAGATGATCGATCAGATTGACATTTGATGATGATTTTAAAGTAATTATATATTAACAAGATATGTGTAACAAATATCCGCAGCTAAATGTATTGATACAGAATATAGATATTTATAAATATATGTATACAAAATATGCAAACTATTTGTCAAAATTCAAACAAGTGGCTCAGGGCATAAATATTTTAAATATTCTATGCCGAACCGAATGGAGGATTGCCGGCGATATGGGGATTAATTTGAATGAAATTGTCTGACTGTTTTTGGGTAATAATCAAATATACATACATATGTACTATGGAATATGATAAACATAAACTTAAAATAACTTATATATACTATATATACATGCATATATCGGAAGAGTATTTAAAATGCATTACTAGCGTATATGTGTGTGTGTATAAAATACAATACAATATTATACATATATATACATATACAAATATGAACACTCAACTAACTATAAAATATTTTGACATACATATATTACGAGCATATACTTTTCCTTACTCTTTTTGGGTCCTCTTGAATATGTATTTTTGGCCTTTATTTGTACGCCTTAAGTTCATTTAATGCGAGCTTAATTTGAAAATAATATATGTATATGTTTATTTCTGAAACAACTGATTTATGATTAAATAAAATATGTCCTTGGTTTGAAAACCAATGAAAAACAAGTGGGTCGGGTCTTTTGGGGTTTCAACGGGTTGACGAGGGTACAGAAGATTGGTGGAAATATTTAATATAAATTTGTAGTAGTGCTAAGAGCTTAAAGATAAAGTTTTTTATGGGGCATAGCACAAAGGTCAGCTTTGAGATGATTTCTGGAATCCACAAAAAACCCAATCGAAAGAGTCGCATTATAACAGACTGAATTTTGTACTGAAGCCAAGACTAGAAATTCTTCTTAAAGAGTTTAGGAAAAATCAATTGTTTTTCAGTTTGATTCTCAGAATTCTTATAGATTTTAATTGAAGACAAAACAGGTAAAAGCCGATCAAATATATCGAAATCCTTGACAATCAGAGGTGATAATTTTACTCCGAAAATATCATAATTTTCTCTTGTGTATTTCTTTGGTTAAATATAGTTAATATTCACACCTATTCATTGATAATAATATAACATCAATATCCCAGGAAAACGCTTAGAACTAGTCTGTATGTTCTCTATGTTTACAGACTTCAAAACTGATTAGCATCGATTACGATCGAGTTTCGTCTCTGTAATGCTTATTTTTCTAACTATTCTTGTGGCCCTATTCGCTTGAAGACAACTGTACCCACAAGGCACACCTGTACCTCTGCTTTACCCTGCAGCCTTGTCACCACAACATGGCACTGGTAACGTTCAATGTTTGGCAGAGAACAACGACCTATAATTCATTCAGATGAATGAATAAACATTTTCTTTGCCCAACATTTTCACAGGCAATTCAATAGAGAATCTGTACAATTAGTAATCCCATTTGCCAGCATAGAAATGTGTCAATTTTGGGCCCTTCAGCAACAACAACAACCAAAAGAGGCATCGCTTACAATTAATAGAGGAAAAAAGAAATGGGCGAGGCGAATGAATAAGGGGCGAGGCGACACTTGAATTGCTTCTTCAGATGCCACAAATGGCGCAGCGCCAGCAACAGCCTCTCAATGAAAAAGTCATAAAGTATCCATTTTCTTCTCTTTATTTTTTTGGTTCTGTTGTCAACCGAATCGAAGAGAAAAGAGCCAAAAGAAATGTTATATAATTGAAAATTGGGAGACAATTCAATGAAAGCCAATTAACAACAAAACAAATCAAGTGGAAGATACGCATACAAGGCGGGCGTGGGGGAGGGTTGGGGCTTGGTCTATCCATCGAAGTGTGTGCAGAAATTTAATAAAAATCAATTGGTATCCGCACACGCGTACGCGTACCGAATGCTGTGAGGTTTCATCATCATCGAACCGAATTCCTGTGCTTCATTCTACCCTAGGAAACATTTTGTTGTTAATCTTTTATTTAATGTTCCATGCAGATCCAAATGACAACGATGCAACCACCAACGACCATCCAACCATCCAACCAAGCCAGGCACCCATGAAATCCATTGTGGCAGTGGGGCTAAAAACAGAAGCAGAAACTGAAAAATGAGGTCCGACTTTATTCAAACAGCCACCAGGCCCTTGTCATCCACGGACAATACGATAAACAGTTGGTTAAATAAATAACCAAATAAAACATAACAAGGGAACTCTGACAGTTGCAGATCAGAGATACGAATACCTAGGGATGCAGCCTATATATAAGACTTTTGGAGTGTGACCACGTGAAAATGGGAAAATGAAAAGATACTCTCTAAGTGCACTCTTCTGCAATATATTTGGGCACATATGTATGTATGGGCATTTGCATTCTGGCGTTATTTTTTACGACAACAAATTACAACAAATTTTATATTTTAATACTCAATGGAAATCTCCATATGTACTAAACAAATCCAAAGTCGAAATTACAGTTTTAAAGATATAAATCAAAATATGACCCAGCGTTACGTTTCCATAAACAGAAGTGGTTCAGTTCAATTTAAAAACTCTGCGAATTGCGTAGGACTATAACGTATTTTGTGAAATATTGAAATATGACATATTGAGGATTCATTTTCCAAGTTTTTAATAGATAAAAATCTTTCCTGCTTTGTTGTTTTCTGACGTGCGTTACTGGCGTTACATTCTAAAATTCCAGGGTAATAAAAGTTAAAAAATATACGATAAGCCTGAGAATCAGAAAAAAATTGTTTGGTTTATTTTTTAGATATGTAGTTCAATATGTTGGAGAGATTTTGTGGAAAAAGTTGTATAAAGAATTATCTTTCTTATAGATAATACTCGTAATAGTAAAAGAAAACATGACTGTAAAATAGCAAAAGAAAAAGAAATTGAATATGTGAACTTTTGCTTATAGAAATATGTTTCTATTGACCTTTAATGTTTTTTGGCGGAAGTTTACATGTTTATCTATTGGAAAAGAATCCCTTAAGAATCCCTTCAATCACAATTTACTCTATAAGCTAATTCGAGGTAACAAAAAAACCAACATAGGTCAGACATTTTTCCTCGTGTACGTATATCTAATCGGAAGTGCTCGGTAGCTCGTTTGTCTGTTGAAAAATGTTACATACACCAAGGGTCTACGTATGTACCCCACTTTGCCATATGGCCAAGGAAAAATACAATAAATGCAAACCAAACAACAGAGAAAATAGCAAAAACAACAACAACAACAACAAAAAAGACCGGGCATTAATATGTATGGGGGGCGTGTGTATGGATAACGACTGCAGGGGGCATTGAGGCTTGAAGTTGGGCATGGCAGCAGTGGCAGGAATATGGAATATCTAGAGTGGAGCAAAATTTGCATATTATATCAACAACTGAGCAGTGACCAGAAAAGAATGACAGCAAATACTAAAAAAAATTTAACTTGAAAAAGTTTAAGAAAACAGGAAAATTGCAATTTATTTTTGGGTAAATAAATCTTTGGTTATTTGTTTAGATGATTAGTTGGCTTTGAAGTTGGTTTATTATCTATAAATAAACTTATAATTTTCAAGACCAAAATAGCGACACATTAAAAGTTCTTTAGTTCCAGGCTTTCTTCTGAAAATTCTTAGCCAGCTATTAGGATCTTAGCACCATAACAAATGAGGGCAGTTCCTCAGATCTCAATAATATTATTAAATCCAATCAGTTTATTGTCCACTTTGCACCGATACTCTCTCTGAGTTATATTCGTTCAGTCTGCTTTTAATAGAAATCATTTGTTTTAGCGATTCCGATTCCGATTCACCTCACGGGTTGCTCGATTTCACACCTCCTATCATGGGACTGATCCATTGGAAAATTTGTAAGATTGTCGTTAATTAGCTTCCCAAATATGAATTAGTTTATACTAATAAACTGTTGAAAAACAACTGAATGGATTTAAAAATGGAACTAGAGAACGAAAAATAAACAAATATCAAAATATTTTTGATACATTTGAGTTGGGTTTTCGGTTTGGTTTGATGGGCTATTGGGTCTAGTTCGGTTTGCCAAGTTTATACTAATTTTATGCACGCGTTTTGCATGTTTAATATCGGCTTTGTATATACGGTTATAACAATCACACTCCACACATGTGGGTATAATAGCTTATATACCTACAATATGTATATTGCTGTTGGTTTGGGCTTCCGTTTGAATGAAGCAGGGCTGGGGCAAGGTAATTCAATTGATCGCCGATACTTATATAACAATTTTGCATAGGTTTGAAGACACACAGACCCATCTCATCGATCTCTTGCAATCTACCTCTGTTTTGAATTTTTATTTCTGGTTAAATTTATTTACAATTCTTCATTACATATGTACATACATCAAGAGATAAAAGCCCTTAACTCCGAATAGTTAAATTTAGATTTTAATAAATATTAATGTGGAGCTGTTTTTACTTAAATTTAAGCATTATGAAATTAAAATTAAATTAAATTAAAATAAAATATTTAATCGAAATGTATTAAATTTTTAAATAAATAAATATATTTTATTGTTCAAATAAATATATTTCTCATTTTCCTACAAATTTAATATTTGTATTTATTTAAAAGTTTTTTATACCTACATTAAATATTTTCCGTATTACAAAAACTTATTAATCCGAAAAAAAAATAATTATATTTAATTTAAATATTTTTGTATTTAAAAACCGAATATTTAATTTAAATATGTATTTACTTCGTTTTATTATGAATTTTTTCCCTCAGTGTACATTTATATGATCTGAGTTGCGATCTAAAATACAATACAATATTTCCCATAGGGCTGTCTTTGTTATATTTCTTATACCTAATGCAGATCTAGCTACTGAAACTGTGGCTATCTACTATATTTAATGGTTTTCGCCATATATCTTAGTTTAGTCGAATTTTTCTATTACGATTTACCGTACAACGATGTTTTTGTTTTAAAGAATATATTTCCAGAACACTGAAATTTTATTAAATTCTATTGTTTCTTTGTAGGAATTCTATATTACGAATTTTAGTTATAACACATTTTTGGTGGCCTCCTTGAGATTCTTTATACGGAAGTTCAACTGTATTAGTAATTAGTATAAGTAATTTTTATTTTTATTTTTGAATGCAGGCTTAGTAAAATATCAGTTTAGCTCACAAACAGATCTTTCATTTTACTGTAAATTCCCAAAATTGAATTTTAGAGTATTAACTTGGCCAACATTTAATAACAATTGAAACATATTAATATAATTATCAATTTGTGTCAAAGTTAGCAACTGAAATATGTATATATTTGGATACCAATCAAGTTAATTTAAATGTTCCAAAGAACCTTCTATTTATCTAGCCATAAGTTTCATTCAAGTGCAACTGCAAAACCCTCAATACGTCATTAAAAACACACAGGTTATCCCATTCATAAAGCATTTTGATATTAACGAAAGGCGAAGGGGAACGTGCTGACAAAAAGCGCGACACGACCCCAGCGCTATTCAGCGCCGATGCAATCGAATGAAAACCAAACGAAATCCATGCCGTGCCACAGCTAGAGGCATGACGCCGGAATGTTCAAGATATTCAGGCATGACGACATCAACTTTCAGCGCCAGGTCGCTGGTCGCTGGTCGTACCCGAGCCCCAGCCGAACCCTCGAAGCAGAAAGCTACGCGACAGCCGACAGGGAAGCCTGCCACCAGTACAGTCCATGAGAACAAGATCCCAAAAACCGAGAACCGAAAACCGAACCACCACTGGGCCAAAGCAGAAGCAAACACCATTCAAACGCCAGCTACTCGTGTACATACATACGTACATCCATAGCGAGAAAGGCCTGTTCTGTTCTCCAAAACGAAACGCAAAATATTGGGGGACGACGCACAAAAACCCAAGAGCATTCCAGCCAGCCGCCTCAGTTGGAGAGCAACTGTTTCAGGGAACGCACGTGCCCGCGAGTATAGATTTGCTTCGAATTCAATTTTGTTTGGTGTCTGTCGCCGCGTCCAACCAAAAACCAAAAAAACCTGACAACTATTTGGATCTATTTCCATTTGTTTGCATAAACAAATCACACATTTTTCGGGTCGCCAGCTGCTGCAACACACAAAGATGACGGAGGAAGTGCCTGCCAAAGGCAGCATATTGGGCAGTAAGTGTCATACGAGCTTGTGGGTGTGTATTTGATTAGGGGATGATGCCTGGTCCTGGGGTTCCATCTGGTTCGGTTCTCGTGTGTGCATCTGCCATATGCATCCAAGTGCAAGTGCAACAAGTGTCTGCGAATGACGAAAATGGCTGGCAATTGTGCGAAATGCAAGGCCAAGAACAAACTTTGACCTCAAAGCCGGCCGAAAGGTCGTTGGAGTGTGCGTGAGTCCCAGTCGTACATGGATAACTTCCTGTGTATATGTATGTGTGTGTGTGTGTGTGTGCTTGTGATATCCTTTATGTTCAGGTCGGAGCGGCTTTTTTTAGATGCCGAACCCCACCCAGCCCCAGCCCCAGCCCCAGCCCTGGTCACAGCATATTTGATTTGTTTTTGGCGTCTTTATGCCCCAGGCTGGGTCTTCTTTTGCGGACTACTGTCCGGGAAAGGTCACATGGAAGTCAAAGATATAAACAATATATATCTTTATTCTTAAATATACACTTTTTTTGGTATTTCCCGAACACCAAAGCTCTGAAGACAAACTGTCGCCACATTTATGATCTTTCACGACGTAATCGTACCGACAGACATGGTATGAATATATGTATATAGCCTAACCCAACAATATGCTAAAGGCAAACATTCATCAAAAGTTAGCCAAGCGTTTGAATATGCTAACAATAATGTTTGCTCGAAACAAACAATGCAGAATAGTGCGCCTTTTTAGAGGAATTTTGCCAACATTTATATTTCCAGCCAGACTGGATGATAAAGAGAATCTAATCGAATTTTATGACAAAAATTATAATGGTTCCTATCAACGAATTGGGAAATTTTTCGAATTCGTATTTGTGCTGCCGATTCCCTCATAAATATTGGAAAAATTGTTCTCATTTCGCATGCCTCTTAGATAATCTTGTGAAATGTTTCAGCTATTTAAGAAATTATCACATATCTGTCTAGAGCTTTTTTCGTTATATCACACTATTTTAAAGATGGTCTGCCTCTGTTCTTTACTTTAAAGATAACCGTAAACACTTGAACTTATCCACACTAGACCAGACCGCACCCAGACTGACAAAATAAATATAGCACTAGGGGGGAATCTTTGAACAATCAATTGATAATTTATATGGTTCAACCAAGAGCAAACAAAGATTGGGTAGCGAAGTAATTAATTTACAACGAAGTTGAAATGCTCTTTGAACAAATGTAAGGGTACCAGACATTGAACAATTTATAGCCAGAATATCAATACCAACGAATAACAATTAGCAAACAAACAATGACAGCCATGAAAGTGAAATTGAAAATAAAGACCATAAATTTATACAGTTTGTTATCTGTGGGAGCGTACGCATATACTTAATTGCCAGACATCGGTGTATCGATGCGCGTGGTATACTGACCCTACCCAACTGTCACTAATCAGGGGCTGGCTATTAGAAGAACAGAACTCGCGTCTGGCTGGTATTACCATTACCATTACCGTTACCAGGGAGCCCAGGTGATTGGTGCCACTGCATGGAGTCATATCTGTAATTGAAATACTACTACGTTCCGGATTTGTAAGCAATGCTTTGATTATACCTACTGAAGGAGTAATTAACTGCTATAAAGTGTGTCCCTAAAGAGGGCAGTGTATGCTATGTTCTAATATCCTCAAAAACTAAGAACTAATTAATTGATTTTAAGGTAGTGCAGAAAGGAACTAGTCAAACATCGGATAATACACAAAAGCAATCAATATCGGTGCATTTATCAAATGGTTTGTGGCACAAAACAGAAGCAAATAAAGAAATGCTTCTTTAATACATTTCAACACAAAATCCAAAATTAAGAAGTTAGGATAATTAGGTTCCAAATGAAGGCATAAATAATTCGTACCTTTGACACACTTTGGAGTTTTTTAATGATTAAGTAGCCTTATTTGTTGAGAATTAATCCGACTAAAGTACTAACAACTAAAAACAGGACCAAACTATACAAAAACTATTTTAAAAATATACTAAAATTAAAGAAAAATTCAAAATGATAGAAAAGTATTTTCAATATATTTAAAAAAAATAGCAAAGTTGAAAAAACATTAAAAAGGGTAGAAAACTTCAGCTTAAGGGCGCTATATATTCAGGTATATGCATCCTATCGATAGGAATACAAAATCTTGGGAAAGGTCCTAAAATTGTATTATTAAATCATAAATGTTTTTGGATATCGGTGCTGCATATCGGTTTTTTTTGATTTTTTAGAAACGATTTTGGAGGCATATTGTAAATTCTAAGCATAAGGAAGTAATCTACTAAAATGATATGTAGAAACTTTACAAAGATTAGTAATCCAATAATTATCAACTTTAATTGTTATACAATTTCCTATATCTTATTTCCAG
The DNA here is from genome assembly GCA_963969585.1 of Drosophila helvetica. Taxonomy (NCBI): domain Eukaryota; kingdom Metazoa; phylum Arthropoda; class Insecta; order Diptera; family Drosophilidae; genus Drosophila; species Drosophila helvetica. Next base: position 11,271,254 of record OZ018402.1, on the reverse strand, counting down.
AACTTGTGCCCGCCCGCTATGTGCTGGCGCTGCTTGGTTCCATTGGCATGGCCATTGTCTATGGCCTCAAAGTGAATCTCAGTGTGGCAATGGTCGCCATGGTGAACCACACGGCCATCAAGGAACTCAACGATTTGGGCCATAGCAGTGTTTCCGGATCCTTGACCCTCTTTAATGGTACACAGGAGGCTGAGAGTGTGGTGGAGACGTGCTCGCCGCCGGGTGGTGCCACCAATGTCACGGCCAAGGTGGAGGACGGACCATTTACATGGAGTGAACCCCTGCAGGGCACCCTGCTGAGCTGCTACTTCTGGGGCTATCTGGTGTCGCAGATTCCGCTGGCCCATGTGGCGGAGAACTTTTCGGCCAAGTGGGTGATGCTCTTCTCGGTGGCCATCAATGTGGTGTGCACCCTGCTGACGCCTGTCTTCACCAATCTCCATTACGGTGGCCTGATCCTGATGCGTGTGCTCGAGGGTATTGGCGGAGGAGCCTCCTTCCCGGCTATGCACGTGATGATTGCCTCGTGGGCACCGCCATCCGAGCGCATGGTCATGTCCACGATCATCTATGTGGGTACGTCTGCGGGAACAGCTTTGTCCATCCTTCTCGCCGGCATGCTGTCCGCCCAGTGGGGCTGGGAGTCGGTGTTCTATGTAATGGGTGTCCTCAGCTGCATCTGGATGCTGCTGTGGGCTATCCTGGTGCAGGACAATCCCAATAAGCAGCGCTTCATCAGTGCCGAGGAGCGTCAGATGATCACCAGCTCGCTGGGCACTGAGGTGAAGGTTGAACACCATCCGGCAGTGCCATGGGGCAAGGTCTTCAAGTCGATTCCGTTCTGGGCCATCCTCATTGCGCATACTTGCAACAATTTCGGCTGGTACATGTTCCTCATCGAAATCCCATTCTACATGAAGCAGGTGCTCAAGTTCAATGTGGCCAGCAATGCAGCGCTCAGCGCCCTCCCCTACTTCCCCATGATCATCTTCAGTATTGTCCTCGGCAAGGTGTTGGACACTCTCCAGTCGAAGGGTGAGTTTGATCTACGATTCCGTTCCATTCTCATTCTGATCCTCTTCTGGTCTGATTAATTTCCAGGTAAGATTAGCACCACCATCGCCCGAAAGACGGCCACCTCCATTTGCACGATCGTTCCGGGTATTTGTCTCCTGATCCTCTGCTACATCGGCTGCCATCACTACGAAGCCGTCACCGTAATGTCTGTGGGCATTGTGGCCATGGGTGCCATGTTCTCCGGATTCCTCTCCAATCACATCGATATTGCACCCAACTTTGCTGGCACTCTGGTGGCTTTAACTAATACGGCGGCGACCTTGCCGGGTATTATAGTGCCCCTCTTCGTAGGCTTCGTTACCCATGGCAACGTAAGTAGAAGAAATTGGATTTTTCTAGATCATATGCTTACCTTTTCGCTGGTATTCCATTTTTCCTATTTTACAGCAAAACATTGGAGCCTGGCGCATCATCTTTGGGGTGACAATTGTCCTGTTCGCCCTGGAATTCCTGGTCTTTGTTATATTCGGCTCCGGAAGTGAACAGCCGTGGAACAAGTCTGGATCCCCCAAGGATCCAGAGGCCAAGGATGAGAAGACCCCATTGAAGGACATACCCGCCAAGCCCTAAGTCCACAAGGCCATAAGAGCGGAATCTCTCGACGATAGGATTGCAAAACCTACTCAGATGACTTTTGAACAGTGTCACCCTGGACTGTATATACCAATTACAAAATACAAATTATAGCTTTTAGTTTGCTGTATCCCTAAGTATCTCTATGCCTCAACATGAAACACTTCAGCCCGCCTATTGTACTTAACACCCTTGATTTCAAAAGTTATCTACAAATAAAGCGATGTCGTAGTGAAAGCTAATAAATGTTGGTCTAATATGCTGCAAATCCACTCATATACGATCGTGTATCAAAGGTTCGAGTATACGGAAAATTTGTCATCTAGGATTTATTCGTTTGGACCGGGAAAAGACTTGCAAAACAGGTGCAGATCCAATGTTTTAGAGGAAGAAAGTCTCGCTCAGCCATAGGGCTGACGGCTAAAATCTAGTTTCAAATATTTAAAGTAACCCAACTAGATTTAAAATACGATATTTTACAAGTTCGGGACAAAACATCTTTGAATTTCGCGCTATCTTTAACATAGAATTTAACATTGGACATTTAACATTAGATTAGACATCTAAACATTTCACAGCACTAAAACATCACTTTCTTTTCAACACTAGACAGGCAAGTCCTCATGGTATGTTAAGAAATGGGGTGGACTTTACCTTGCATGCGTTGCATTTTTTTTGCAGTTTTGCCAGCTGTCCATACCCTCCATTTCCTCAGAAAACAGACTTTTTACGGATGGGCATAAGGGAGTTGATAAAATGTTTGTCCAACGAATGCAATAACCGATTATATGAAATTTTTTTGTAGATTTAGTAGATATGCAAAATAGTCTCCAAATTTGTAAGCTACCTTAACGAAATTTTGCAGTTTATAGTAACCGAAAATATTTATCTGGAATCTAATTAAATGCATGAATGGGTAAAAAACTTGTTAATACGAGAAAAAGTTGACTACTTTAGTTTATTACTTAGGTTTCAAAACAGCTTGGAAAACAGTTTAGCATTAATTCAGAATTAGGGTACTCCTTACTCCGTCAATATGTTGTTGATATGTAGCAAAATGTGTAATTACAGTGTAGTTAGCTAAAACTAATACAAAATAAAAATGTTGATCATACGTAACCTTTGCTGGCTGCAGCGACGCTGGAAAAGTGGCGGAAAAAAGCGATGGAATGTCCTGCAGAACAAGAAGAACAACTGCGACCGGGCCATAGACAGCTTCGATGACTTCTACGGCTCCGTTTATGGGTCGCGATGGAAAAACATGCGAGCCGCATTGCTCACGAGGCACAAGTACATTGCTATGGTGAACAATTTCGGCGATACGGAACAGACCTGCAGCATGCTGGAAATGGACGGGGCCATCAACATGAAGGCCCTCATCAATTTGGCCCAGGAGCGTCTCCGGGGCACAGAACCAGCGGTGGGGGGCCAGGGCCAGAATCGTTACGAAATAGACGACAAACTTGATGCGCTGCTGAGAAAGCAACAGGAACGCGAAGTGGCATCCATTTATCCCAGTGCTGGAGAGGATGGCGCGGCTGTCCAGATGCCACAACAACTGAAGTATGACAATGTCAATGAAAAGGAGGAGTCGCAAACAGAGTCGCCGGACTTTAAGCAGAGCTTGACAAAAGCGCTGGAGGAGGATGTAAGGCTGGATGAGCACCGCTTGGTCGATCCCCAGTTCGGCACCGGCGGCCTGTACGAGTATATGCCTGCGCACAGCATCAAGGGCATGGAGGACTGGGTGGCAGAGTCGGAGCACTACAAATACTATCAGACCAGTGCAGACTTTCCCCTCCGGATAGAGCCGGAACCTTCGTTCCACTATCCCGAACACCTGGCCCTTTACACCTACGAGATGGGAAACTGTTCGGACTTCAAGGCTCCGAAGAAATGCCTCACGGGCGTCTCCTCCCATTTCATGATGGATGGCGCCTCCACTCTGCCCCCACTCTTCCTGCAGGTGCAGCCCGGCGAGAAGGTGCTAGATGCCTGTGCCTCGCCGGGTGGCAAGTCCTTGCTTCTGCTGCAGACTCTGCATCTGGACCAACTGGTATGCAACGATATCCAGGAGTCGCGACTGAACAGACTGCGCCGCCTCATGCAGGAGTTCCTGTTCGACTACAAGCAGCGGTCGGCAGCCAGGCACCTGATCTTCAGCCAGAGTGATGCCCGCAATCTGGACGAGTACGAGCAGTACGACAAAATACTAGTGGATGTGCCATGTACCACCGATCGTCATGTGGTCAACGAGCAGGACAATAACATCTTCAAGCCGTCGCGTATCAAGGAGCGACTGCGCATACCCGAGCTCCAGGCCGGCATTCTGGCCAACTGTTTGCGCCTGCTTCGACCCGGCGGCAGCCTCGTCTACTCCACCTGCTCGCTGTCGCCCATTCAAAACGATGGCGTGGTCCACATGGCCCTGCAGAAGGTCTTCGTCGATCACGGCATCACTGCCACCATCAAAGATCTGAGCCGACACACGGCGCTCTTTTCGGATGTTTTTAAGTTTGAGCATCCCAAGGGTCTCAAATATGGTCAGATGGTGATACCCTATCTGCCAGCCAACTTTGGCCCAATGTATTTTAGTAAAATTACAAGAAATGTATGAACAAAAAATAGAAAATGAGCTGTAAATGGACCGCGTTTTCATCTTTTGTATGCGATGATGGAATTTTTTTTGTTGGCAAGAATCAAAGCGTAATGTAATCCGTCGATGATTCCTTACAATCGAATTCCTCTGCGTCCCAATCCCTATGCATATTTAGTGGAAATTACATTTGCTTATCCTTTTTTTTCTTTTTGGATTTTACGGGCAGTGGTCCCGGATTCTTAAAAATTGTGCTGTAAAGGTACAAATACGACATTTACTATAAATCAGGAAAGAAAAGCCATTCGTACTCACTGGCATGTGGTGCAAATGGGGCTATATTTGCAGAACACTGATAGGCAAACGGAGCAGACGTAGCCAATGTCGATGAGCTCTCGATGGCAGAAGCAGGAGGCGCGATAGTCAACCTTTGGCGGGGGCGGCAATACCAATTTGTGACGCATCTGCGGTGCCGGCAGGAAGACCCACAGTAAATACTGAAGCAGGCCATCCAACTGGGTGACCTTTAGGAACTGGCCAGAGGTGATATCACAGCCTTGCTGCAGCAGGCTCAGGGTTTTATCCAAAGCGCAGGTGTCGATGGTAATGCCAAGCTTTTGTGCGGTAAAGAAGACATTCATGAACGTCATGTATTGGGAGGAGCACTCATTGCTGCCCGTCAGCACCAGGATGCGAGAGTGCATCTTTACGCCGGCAGCAACATTTCGTTGCAACTTAAGTTAAGCAAAATTCGGTTTGGATTAGATTATATTAGTTGTCTTTGAAGCTCAGATCCACTCACTCTTGATATGTAGCACAGGGCCATGGCCATACTGCCAGCCAGCAGGCTCTCACAGGGTGAACCAAGGCGAGGGGCATTCATTAGAATGCTGCCCAGCTGCTGCTTCACCGTCTTCTCCACCAAGCTGAAGGCCTCGTACTGTCCGTCGATCTGGCGCAGTTCCACCTGACGCCTCGGCTGCGGGTAGAGGAAATTCCTGCCAAAGCGAAACTTGGTCAATATCAAGTTAGGATTAAAAACAAACACCCCTTACGTTGCATGATGGGCGCAGGATATGACCGCCAATTTGTTCTGTGCCTTCTGCATGAGATGCGCATTGCCAAAAGCAATCACCGCCTCCAGGATCTGTGTTAGGTTCTGCGGGTTCTGGCGGACGATGTGCTGAGATGGGTTCGTGTCCAGCACGATGACCAACAGGTCAATGCCGGACTCAGCTGTAAGACATCCGTAAAATACGAGATATTTAAATAAATTTAAAGAACGTACTCTCGGTGCTTGCAGTTTGCTCCGGTTCCATCGATAGTTGTGCAGCGATAGGACCCATCGATATCTATGGATTGTTTCCACTACACTTAAAGCTGTTATACCCGCTTCGGCAGAGTTTATCGATTACTATACTTTTTAGATACGATTTTGCTGGCTGGCTGGCTGTGTGTGTTTGAAAACATCATTTAGTTACAAATTGGGCCTCAGTTATTCGACTGAGAGCCGGTAGTCGGGCTTAAGGACGACTACGAACATTCACTTTGGATTTTTTTCTATCATGCTACCTCTCTTTTCGCAGCAAATTTAGCAAAGTCTAGTGTCATATGGTCATTATGACATTAGAAGGTGGTGGTCATATGGTCATTATGACATTAGACCAGGGCTCGGCACGCATACACTCATCACGCTGGTGTGTGTAGCAAAAACCCGAACATGCCTGATGGCGAAACCGGTTTACTGCTTTACACTGCGACAAAATTTGTAGTTAAATGGCAAATGTTTCATGCGGAAACTGTCGTATAAAATACAAATTATTAAAATGTCTTTCAATAGCAAATGAATCGCGTTTGCAGGCAATATAATAGCATATAACGCATTGCGCATCGCCATCCATATTTTAGATGAAAAAAAGAATTTTCTTCCCACTTCTCGTTGAACATAATTTTCTCCCAGTGTTAAATCAAACAGTTGCGCAGCGTGGTCTTGCATTCTCCACGGCTCAGCAACCACTGAAAACATTCTACTGCACACGCAGTCTACAAAACGAGATAGCAACAGCCGAAGTCGCATTGCCGAAGCCACACGAAGGCTTGCTGCTTTTTTATACTGTCCGTGAGCGGCAGCGCAGCAGCAGAGACTTTTTCCTATCCTCATTAGATAGGGCCGTGCCGAGCCCTGCATTAGACTTTGCTAAATTTGCTGTGAAGACAGATAGCATGATAGAAAAAACCAAAAATTTGTGTTCATTCAAAGAATGAATGCATTCGAATTAAATTGAGTTGAATGAGTCGCACCACTAACCATACAATATATTTGTTTGCGACAGCCGTTTGTATGAAATGGCATATCTATATACTGTATGGTTAGTGGTCGCACACAACGAATTGTGCATGGCTTCATAGTTGTCAGCATTCAGTTGTACGAGTTAAAATAAATGAGTGCGCAAAATGAAAGCAAAGTTCGCAAAACAACAACAATTGAAAGGATATTGCTGAACCTGTTGGCAAATCAGCAATTTTATAGCTAGTTCTGCTCTCACTGCAAGCTGTTCCTAGAAGGCTGCCTCTGTTTTTGCAGCTTGCCCAGCTTCAAAGTCTAGTGTCATACAGCCAACAAAATCAATTTAATCGACCTGGTCACATTGCGGTTTCTGTAAATTCGCTGGGCGTTTCACAATTTTAGGGAAAAAACAAAGGATAAAATGCTCGTTCTGGTACTAGGGGATCTGCACATCCCACACCGCTGCAGCAGCCTGCCGTACAAGTTCAAGAAACTCCTGGTGCCGGGACGAATCCACCACATACTGGCCACCGGCAACATCTGCACAAAAGAGTCCTACGACTATCTGAAGTCGCTGGCCAACGATGTGCACATAGTGCGCGGTGACTTTGACGAGAATCTCAGCTATCCGGAGCAGAAGGTGGTGACGGTGGGCCAATTCCGCATCGGCCTGTGCCATGGCCATCAGGTGGTGCCGCGCGGAGATCCTGAAGCCCTAGCGCTGATTCAACGCCAGCTGGATGTGGACATACTGATAACGGGGCACACGTACAAGTTTGAGGCGTACGAGCACGGCAATAAGTTCTACATCAATCCGGGCTCGGCAACGGGCGCCTTCAATCCGCTGGACACGAATGTGGTGCCCTCATTCGTGCTGATGGACATCCAGAGCACGACGGTGGTGACCTACGTGTACCAGCTGATTGGCGACGAGGTCAAAGTGGAGCGAATCGAGTACAAGAAGATATAGGGTCCAAGTATTACCAGCCATTCCTTCAGATCCAGATCCAGGCTTTAAACACAAGAATTGTAATTGTATATGTAGAAATAAAACGCTTTCTTTTCTCCTTTTTTATTTGATAAAAAATGTTTAAATTTTATTTAAATAGAATATAAAAAGAGTTATTTCTGACGATCAAATGAAGAGTCTGCTTAAAAGGTTCGAATCTCGTGCTTAGTTTCGTTACATACTCATACTCTCAATATAAATACATTGGGTTCGGTTCAGTAGATCGCTTTTCCATTGACATAAATATATAAATACTTTTCATCAGAGGCATATTTCATGATAGCAATGTTTGGCAACAATTTCTGTACGAAAGGGTTTTGATCTTAAAATCTCAGAAATTACGAAAACGTTTGCACTTAATATTAAATACACATATGATTGCCATCTTGTCTGGCCAATGCTGTTGATAATAGCTGGAAAAGCAACTGATGGGACCCCTGGGTGGTTCCCACATTAGCCAAGGCTGTCCACGCACACAGTCTTGAGGGTCTTGCCAGCAATGGTGGTCTTATACTGCTCCGGAACAGCCAACTCGGTCTGCAAAATGCAAAAAAGAACACAATTTAGTTTTATATTCAAGAGATTCGGATTCTCTCTGGACTTACATAGTCGCCGCTATCGTCGGGCAAGAGAATGTTCATCTCGGAAGACTTGGAGCTCACAATCTCCACGCCCAACGAATCTTTAGACAGATACATTTGGCAGCCGTCGCTCTTGTCAATGGAAATCGTCGGCACAAACCCGAGCACCTGCATCTGGACGCTCTGGCAGTTGACAAACTCCACGGAGGCCACCACCGAGTCGAAAAGCAGCGAGCACTTCTTGCACGAGTCCAGCACGATGTTGTTCACCTTGCCCTTGACCGTCAGAGTGGAGCCCTCGCAGCGGAAGACGTAAACCACGTTGTTCATCTCGGCGTTGTCCACCACCAGGCCGCTGTTGTTCTTCTGGTACTCGATCAGCCACTTCTTGCCATCGCGTGTGAAGACGGGTGCCTTGGCCACGGCGGGCGCTGAGGGAGCAGCCGACGAGCCAGACTGGGCTGGCGTCTTGAACGGTGCCGGTCCAGTGCGCAGTGAGGGATTCTTGTGGGTCTGCATATCCCCAGTGACCTTCTTCAGGTCTGTTCAGTGGCGAGCCGAAAGAGAAAAGATTGATTAACAGTCCCCAAAGCCTAGACAACTCGTACTCACTCTTGGTGATGTCAGCGCCCTGATTGATTTGGGCGAAGAGTGCATTGCGATCATCGCCGCCGCTGTCGAGCTTCAGAGCACTCAAGTCCAATGGAGGTGGTGGTGGCGGCAGACCGCCGGGTGGTGGCGGTGGTGGGGCACCACCGGACGGGGCGGCTCCCTTGCCGGACCAAACCAGACCCGTGGTGTGGTACTGCTTGATGTAGGCCTGCAGTTCGGTGAGAGTCTGCACCCAGGAGCGGGCCCACTCCACGTGCGTGCTGTCCTTCTCCTTCCACTCCTTCAGTACACGATTCGTGTAGAATTGGCCGGCATCGTTCATCTCCTTCACATACGGCCCGGGAGTCTTCTCGACGCACACCCAGCCGAGGGCGGGGATGCTCTCGCTAATGGCGGACAGATGATTGAAGAACGGGGACGTGCGATGCTTCTCGCGATAGTCCTGAATGGCGCTGATCTGCGTCGACGTGGGCTTCAGCAGTTCCGCTTGCTTTGGCTGCGCCGGCTGGGCAATCTGCGTGGCCAGCGTCACATACTGCTGCTGGAGGCTGTTCCAGAGACAACGAATTAAGCATAAGCCGTGATTACACATTCGACTGACTCACCCAAAGGCGCTCCTCACGAGATCGGCATGCTGAGCCACATCGCCGCCAATTTTAGCGGACAGAGTCAGGTATTTGCTCAGCGGGCCCGCAACAATGTCCTCGAATCCGGCGACACTCATGCTGCTGCTTGGCGGTGGAGGTGCTACGGCTTGTACGTCTTCTGGAGGAGCTTCCTCAGCTTCTGGTAGTAGCGGTGGTGGTGGCGGGGGCGGGGGCAATTCAATCGATTCCGGCTGGGGCTGGGGCTGCGACTGTGGCGCAATCAAGGTACGCTCCAAGCGATCAACTAGGGTCTCCAAGCGTTCGCAAATGCTCTCCAAATGTCCGACAGCTGCCGATGGCTTAGCGTCTGGCTCGTTTTCTGATCATAGGATTTTTGATAGGTGGAGAAGGAAGCGTAATGAAAATTATTCCATTTGTTTCTCTTTAATCGAAAGTAGTGCTTTAAGAACATTGAAGTCTATACGTCAAATATTCACACAGAGAAAAAAAAAGTGATGGAGTCCGTTCCCCCCATTAAATCGTGCACACACAACATGTCGCTATCGAAAATATTACGAAACAAATCAAAAGTCATAGAGAAACGTCTCTGAGAATGAGTATGATGGCTCGAATGATGATGATGCAGGACTACAACAGAAAAAGTCCATGGGCTGTGCACTTAAAAAACATCAATTAAGAAGTGTAATAAATCAAAGTGACGGCCAACAAGTTCCAGGTGAGAATGGACAAGAAAGAAAGACCAACTTCGGATGCCGAAGCTTTCGATACCCTTGCAGAAAACAAAAGTATGTATGATTTCGGTTGGATTAGGAAGAACTATTAAGGGCGGCGACATAACAGACAGACCTTATGGATCATGAAATGATTTGATTAATGCAAAATATCCTCTGCAAGGGTATACAAATCAAAGATTCGACAATATCACATGCAAACACTAGGAAAACAGCAAACAGACAAAACAGAACGAAAGAACAAGAGAAAGAGAGAGAACAAGAGTCATAAAAGGTTACTCGATCGGGGTTTAAGTTTATTTTCTAGAATATATGCGATTTATCATGGGGAACGAGGGAAAACCTTTAACCAATTCCGCACAGATCGCATGTACTCCATATATTCCAAAAGAATTAAACCCATCGATTCAAGTAATTTCGGTTACAACTGAGCCAAAGAACAGAACGAAGCTATCATCATACCCCGCACGGCCACGCTGTGCTCGACGGCAGCGTGGGCAGCCCGCAGGAGCTCCGTGTAGAGGCGTTGCCGCTTGAGCTCCAGCTCATCGCGTCCCACTGGAGTGACCGGCGGCTCGATGCAGCCCCTGGATGCATGGAAGGAGTAGAGCAGAGGACAACAGAGTGGTACAGTGAAACGGTCGAAACGGGAACGCAGAGAACGCGCAAGGACTAACTAAACAAGGATTAAGCAACAAGCATACATCTCATTGAGGCGCTCGTCTTCGAACCAAACGGGCAGGCCGTGGGCAAAGGCCAGCGTTTCCGAGACCAGATCCCCCTCGATATACGGCGCACACATGCTCTCGCGCTTGGGTGGTGGCAACGAGTCGGAGAACACCTCATCGTCGTCGGCCAGCGAGCCGTTGTTGTTATTGTGATTGGCCAGCACGAGCGGTGGCAGCGGTTCCGGCTCAATGATCTCCGCCCGGTTGCTTATGTTCACCTTCTTCTTGATGGACTGGTGTGTGGAATTGTGACGCGACAGGCAGCTCTTTGTGGGCGGTGGCTGTGGTGGCGGCGTCGTCGGTGTGACCGTCGCCACAACCACATCATCCTCGTCCTCTGCACCGGCGCTGGTCATCGATGCGGGTGGGGCCGTAGAGGTCGACGAATGCGTTGAGCGGACCGACGATTGCAGAACGGGCGATGGCGGACTAGATGCTTCCTTTTCTGTGGATGCTGGTGCAGCTATATCGTCTACAATGACTGTGAAAACGTTGCTTGAGATTACTCTACAAGCAGATTAAGTTGTGCGAGCGAATATCAAGGAATTGAACCGATATATAAATACATATATTAAATGATTATTTCCTGGTTGTAATGCGATGCGATAACTGCAAACATTTATCGTCTTTCAATTGTAATTACAATTTATTTTTATAGTTTTTTTCATGCCTGGTGACACATGCACATGATGAATGTCATTATCAATCATAATCAGATAATGAATCGGCACTATTCCTCGATATTCTCTATAGGCACATGGAAACAAGAGCAAGTACAACTAAAAACAGCATAAAGTGGTTCGAAATCAAAAAGAAATGAAACGAAAAGAAGAAGGAGAACGAAGCTCTGGGCTGGGCTGGGTCAGCCGCAGTGATGGAGAGCCCAGGTCCAGGCCACGCGTAGGTCTCTGAACCCTGTGCAGTACAGTACACAAAAGCCGAGCGTGCGATTGCATTGCAGTGCCTCAAAGAGCACACACAGAGGCAGAGCAGCGGATTTTCTCGAGAGGCAGAGAGCGAGAGAGGTACAGTAGATAGAGTGGTTTATACTTAGGGAATAAGTTAATACCGGTATCGGATTTGGCAACTTCATCGTTCGGCTGAGAGTCTGTTGGATGGGCGACAATGTCGTCCGCCTCCTTGGCCAACTCAGAGACTGGCTCTGGCTTTGGCTCCGGCTCGGGTTCACTTTCAAGCTTGGCTGCAGTGCCGTTCAGCTGGGGTGGCTCCTCCTTTTCGTTGGTTGGATTGGGTGACACTGGCACTGCCGCTGGCACTGCCGCTTCCACTTCCACCTCCTCATTCTCTTCTTCGGCCTTCCTGCCCTTGTCCTTTTTGCTTACTTTGGTATTGGCCCGACAGCATGAGAACATTTTGCGGCCGTTGGTTGTTTGGGGTGAGGTGGGGTGGGGTGGTCTTCACTTTAAAGACGAACGTTGAAGCACATTATGTAATTTCCGTTTTACTTTTTATCTCATGCTCAGACACACGGAAACGGCACAGCGGTCACACAACATCGACATTAGCATCAGCATCGGCGGGGGCTATGACGGTGGCAGCAGCCATACAAATTGTTAGACAGGGCAAAGACAGAAGCCGCAAAGGAAAGAACACAGAAATGGAAACCAAAAGCCAGCCAGCCAGCCACTCCTTTCTTGCTTATAAATGTAGTCTGTCTTTGTGTCGCTCAACCTCAACCGACTCCACCCCGACACGTCTTCAGGTGAGAGATTAACAGATTAATGCACACACTATTCACAGTTTTGTCCAGTACAAAAATGTCCTGGATCCTGTTCCGGGCTCCAACTGGGTCAAGTGACGACTGCGGGGCTGAATGACACACAAATACACACACACACACACACACACAGTCGCGGCACACCCATACGGCGGAACACACCCTAAAAGGAGCACACGCGCACGCACAGGACCAAGGTGTATTTATGCAAGGTGAGGCATCTTCAGAGAGCGCTCTCACGACGGTCGCATATTCTGTTTCAGTGGGTGGCAGTCGCATATAGAACACAACACACAAAGCGAGAGAGTGCGGCACCCTCCTATTAATACACTCTGGACAGGACGAGCCCAGCCTCTGCTGTTAACCACAGTAATGTTAAGCTCATATAAGCAGCGATTTTAGTTCAAGCATCAGCTATTAGTGCATTTTCTCCTATTTTGGCCTGGCGCTGGAGGCCTTGACCAATACGGGCAAACAACTGGATGGCAATGAAAATGCTGGTTTAATATTCACTTTCGGCATAGATGATTTTTGCTCACGCTGAAAAGATGCACATTGACTTGACCAGCAGAGAAAGCTTACATTAAAGCCTGCCCAACTCCTCTGCGTGCAATCAAGAGAGACGGGCAAGAAAAAGAGAAGAGAGAAACACGGAGAGAGCCTCGACAGCTGCGCAATGAGTTTATTGCACCGGCAAAGTGGTTTTTTTTGCCTAACATCTTAACTGGCTTAAAACAAATGGCTGGCAATTAGAGTGGGGAATCCGAATCCGTTTCCGAGAGCGGGGCAACTTTCGCCCCGACTACTATACTAGTTCTTGTTGCTTCTGCTGTTGGCTGTTGCTGCTGTTGGGGCAGATGCGTTTATAAACTAGACTCGCAAACAGATTAAATGTCTGCAGCAGATGCACCGTTATCCCACGTATGCGTGCATCAAAGTCTGTGCGTATGTGTTGGTAGCACTATCTCAAATTACTGCTAATTGGAAATTAAAACCTGCCGCCTTATAAGGCCACAAAAAGAGACATACATACAATCGGCTTGTAATCTTGGCCCCCGTTCTTAGTTTCGAATGTTGCTGATAGCACACACATTTCGGCCATCTTTTGAGTCATCATCCAGGCTAGGGTTGGGTTTTGCGTAAACTATCGAACTGTGGGAACGACTCTGTGTGTGTGTGTGTGTGAGTGAGTCACAGAACAGCTGAGTAGTAGTTACGGTATCGGGTTGTTAAAATGCACCAGAACCATCCACGAATAAATTAATTTGCATACAATGTACATACATTTGTATCTGCGCAATTGTAGTTAAGTAAAATGGAATTGGACATGAAATCATCATTAAAAATACACCGAAAAACGTACAGAAAAAGCATATCTACACACCCTCACAAGTATGTATATATTCGCACATACATACACACATATGTACGTGTTTGTATGAATTTAATTTTACAAACAAAATGAATCACACAAAAATAGCCATCACATCTAAATCGTCCATAGCTCCGCTGTCACAGGCGGCACAGCTGTCTCTTGTACATTCACACCATGCACATATATGTGTATAAATATATATGTTATATATATATTTAGGATACACTGCACACACCCACCCACTCACTGTTCCAGACAGTCGCCTGGCCACCGACTTAAATCCAAATAATCACAACTTCAGCTAACGGGAAGGCTGTGTGGTTGATGGATAATCGGGAGAATTACTCACCTTGATTAACTGAGAACTGGTAGACAATTAATTAATTGTACTTTTTTCACAAGAACAATTTGGACGACGCAGCAGAACCGGCAAAGACTAGAGTTGGTCGATAGAGTCGATAGCGCTAGCGATACTATCGGCTGGATAATCGCTAGGGCTGCGCTACAAAGAGAAAATTGTTTTTATTTTTGAGTACCCCTATTCACGCCATTTATAAAACTTCAAAAAACGCGTGGTGCCAGCAGGCCATTGGCCTGCGGCCAACATTTGTAGATGAAAAGACAGCCTAAACATATTGTATTAAACCATTTATATTCAACGAACGCAAAAACCTATACATCTATCCAAGTGCGCCGGAAAAATTGCTAAGGAAAACGAATTAAAGTAATTTTATAGAACATACATACATACATATATTTTACAAATATTGATAACCTCCACTCACAGAACTCCAGGAGATGAGCACCCAGGAAAACAATACCGACGAGATCGTCCTCCTCGTAGATGATATTGAGCGTCTCTGCCTGAACGAGATCTAATCGGACGTGGAGTTCTTGGCGGAGGATCAGTGGCTGCCGGCCCACACTCTTTCCACACTGGGCGTGGTTACCATTATCGATGTGCTCAATGTGACGCGTCTTTATGGGTTGCATAATGTTGAGACGGCTATAACCAAATATCTCCAGCAGAATCATGCCGTCAGCAATGTGTGCGCGATCCTGGATGCAGCGTGACGATACGATCTGTACGAACGATTGATCAATGGCTTCGAATATTTTGTCCGATTCGAATATGCCAGAGGGACGCACCACATGCAACAACCCATGGATACTTCTGAGTGGGAGACGTACGAGCGAGACCACCGCTCGGATTGTTGTCCCTCCATTTGCATACAGGCCGAAAGATTTCCACTTCGGGGGCACAATCGATCTGGACGAGTTGACCAAAGGATGCCTCAATTTTATGAGCCATAAACTTGAGGCATTCTTTGGTCAGCTCGGCCTAATCGTACTAAATAATGACTTCACCCAAATGCTGTCCAAGGGATCATTTGAGGTAGTCTTGCGCCGAGACAACTTTTGTGCCCCCGAAGTGGAAATCTTTCGGTCTGTATGCAAATGACGGGACAACAATCCGAGCGAAGAAATCAAGTCGGTGGTCTCCCTCTTACGTCTCCCACTCATGAGTATCCATGATCTGCTGCATTTGGTGCGTCCCTCTTGCATATTTGAATCGGGCAAAATATTTGAAGCCATTGATCAATTGAACACCGGAAAGAATCTACCCTGGCGAAGCGTCCTGTTGCCGGGGGAGGATGTGGCATCCAGCAAGCATCTTACCGCTAAATGCTAAATTCAGATCGAGGCATTTAAGTTAAATTTATTGTTGTATTGTCGAACAATTTAAATTGATGTAAAATATGGTTCATTTTGTTCGAAATAACTTTAACGATCGAACTGATTGTTACTTAAAATACAGTCACACGGCATACATTCTGAAAAATTTTATTTGGCAAACCATTAGAAGATTTTAATTTAATAACGCAACTCTGTCAAAAGTTGTTGATGTTTGCCAGAAATACTTAATTTGACTTTTCGAAAAGTAAAGGAATATTTTTCTGTCGGAGGAGTCTTCATAGCAGTAATACTCAAATGCGCCAACTTATCTAATTACCATTTACGGGATATGTATAATATTATTTTCTATATATATATTGGTATATTTCATAAAAGTATATTGAAGAACATGGCGTATAGAAACTTCCATACAAAAGTTTTCGCTATACCAAATCGTGCTTCCTTGTATCATTTATTCCATTGATCGCATTTATGTCCTTGTAATGGCCACTATCGATAGTTTCAATAGTCAATAGTGGAAACAAACGATAGTAGTCGATAGTACCATCGAAAAATGTAAACCCTCTAGCTCCCAAAAAAAATGTAATGTAACAAAACAAATAATAATTAGTGAATTACAAATAAAGAGATCAATTTCAAATTACAATTTAAAATATTCCATATATCTATGTTTTTCTTCAAAAACAGTAGATTGTCAACATTCGATTTCCTTTTTGTTGGCCGATACTATCGATAGTGAACCGAAAAATCGATGGTCGGCTAATTTTTAAACCATCGATAGTGCTATCGATTTTTTCCCAGCCCTAGATAGAACACGTACCTCGGACGCATCGGGTTTATTCAAAGAACACTACATAACACGATGAAATGAACCAAGGGTAGTGATTAAAGCATTTCGCCACATAGGCCTAGATTACCGTGGGTGAGTCCTCGGCTCCATCAAAAGTGTTTGACTAACGTTCCGCCTCTGTTTTCAGGTTATGTTTGCTTGTGTACACTTTGAACGGCACCCCAAGAAGCAACAGGAGGCCACCAGTTATCGCCATCGATCCCACACATTCCGCAGGCCAATCCCACCATGATTGAAGTGATCTGCTTACTGCTTGGCAAACTCCTGCTACTCCTGGTCGGAGCGTACGAGCTTCTGTGGCGATTGCACCAGAAGTTGCATGCCCTTGTACGCCGGTCATATGACTTTTGTCGGGGAAAAGATGCGCGTGAGCGGCACGAGCACCGCCTACTGGCCGACTGCAAGGCAAGTCTGACCAAAATACCACAGCACCTAGTGCTAATCATAGCTCCGGATGACCACTACGTGGACGCTGGACGACTAAATGCAATTTTCGGCTATGCTCTCGCCACTGGCATCAAGTATATCAGTGTGTACGATAGGCGCGAGGAGAATTACGGCTATGTGGACCTGGCCCCCCTGTGCCAGCCACGGGATGACAGCAACGGCAGGTGCTTCATTTGGCCAGCGAAGCCGGTTCATCACAAAAATGGGCATACCAATGGACACAAAAAAAATGGTTATGCGAACGGTGTAAACGGTACGCATTTACCGCAGCAGCTGCAGGTAAGACTGGCTGATAAGAAGCGCCGCCGGCGTAGCGACCCGACCGTCGATTCCCAGAAATAATCGTCGCCTTATCTGTGCACGGTACAAAACGCTAATTGATTTTTTGTCTATGTTGCTGCAGGTCTACCGAATCAGACCCGCGGATTGCCATGCCCTTATAGCAGATGTCTGCCGAGATCTGTACGAAATTAAAGCCACGCCTCTGGTAAAGGGTCTGCTGAAAAAACGAGAGTCCCTCACGGACGAGATAACCTTAAGGCTGGCCAAGCGGCTGGGCTATGAGGCTCCGGACCCGGACCTAGGCATCATTTTTGCACGCCAAACGTGCACATACGGACTGATGCCGTGGCATGTGCGCTTCACCGAGTTCCACACGCATCACAGCGATCGGTACTTCAACGTGGAATCCTTCACCAAGGTGCTCTACCGATACTCACGCTGCGAGCAGAGGTGGGGCAAGTAGTCCAATTGTGAGTGCTTAGGTCAAGCGAATATGAAATTGCAATTGAAACAATTAGTTTAAGTAGTTAACCTATTCCGTATGTAAATTATAGCCCCCCAAGTGCTTGGCAAAGGCACATTCCTCTAGAACGTAAGCATAAAGTGCGAAGGAGCAATTTGTTCATAAACGAAATGTATTTAAAAGACAGTTTTAAGATCGCAATCGCATAAATATGTTGTATGTATATGTAAGTGGGCGTCCATATACGCGCTACGGTTAGGGTTATTGTATTTTGTATGTTAAATGTTAATTGTGATTGCAGTGGCTGCTTACTCCTACTCCTGGGCATGGCGCTTGGAGAGCAGATTCACGTCGGTCAGATACTGGTTCTTCTCGATATTGTGCGGCCCCGGACCCGTCGGCATGCGCTCGTGCAGGAGATGGAACGAGTTGCGCAGATCCTCTAGCGAGTCGGCAAGGCCCTTCTTAATGTTGGCAAACTCGCTGGACATCAGCGATAATTTGCCCAGCAGGAAGTTCAGATTCTCATCCATATCGATCATGTGCTTCTTTGTCTCTTCCACCTTGCCGCCCAGCCCCATCATGGTGGCCAAGGTGCTGTTGATGTAGCCATCGGAAGCGGACTGAATGACGCTCAGCATATCCCTGCTCTGGCTGATTTCACTGGACATGATCTCGATGCGATGCCACACCTGTGTGAGCTCCGTGTCCAGCAGACTGCTGATGTTGCGACTCGTCTCCTGCTGACCACTGACCACGGCCCCATCCAGAGCGGTGAATCGTGTCTTGAGCACAGCCTTCAAGTCGGTCACCTGCTCCGCCAGAAGTTTGCTAACCCGCTGCACAATCTGCAGGGTGCCAAACTCCACCTTGCGCTGCGTGTCCAGCACCACCTCTGAATTGGTCATCATGATGTTGTTGAACTTTCCCAGCGCCTCGAAGCCATCGTTCAGCTTGCTGTTGCTCTCGTTGACGGAGGCAAAGAATGTGTTCAGAACACTCACATCGGTGGAGAGCTGCTTAACGTCCGCCTGGATGTTGGCCTCAGTCTGCTGCAAGCGCTCCGTTGTCTGGGTCAAAGCTATAAGAAAGAGATGATTATTTTGTATGATATTAAGAGTGTGAAGTGCTCATAAGGAAGTTGGATCAGTCTCAGTAGGGTCTGGATAGTCTTCAATTCTGCTGCGTTCTTCTGCATCGGATATTAAGATTGTACCAACCTGTTTGCTGTCCAGAAACAGTCTCGCTCTTCAGTTTGGCCAGGGCATTCAGTGTATCGTTATTCAACTCTTGGATGTACGCTCTGTCCTTCTCATTGAGACCAACAGGAGCAGCTGGAGGCGGAACAACGCTCAGTTTGGCCACCTGACCACCCAAAGCATTGAGACGCTCGAGAAGTTGCACCTCAAACTCATCGTTCTTTGGCGGAGCTGCTGTAGTGATGCTGGATGAGTGCTGCTGGAGTTTCGCCTCGATCTGGGTGAGCAGTTCGGTGGCCTTGGGCATGCTGTCGAAGTTCTTCTGGGTCTGGGCGGCTGCCTGTTTGCTGCTGTCCAGCAGAGAGGCCACACTCGAGGAGAGTTTCTGGATCTCCTCGAGGAGCTGCTTGTTCAGCCGCTGCTGCTCCTGGACAAACTCCTTGGGAATGGCCGCTGGTGCTGGGGCAGCGGCAATGAGATTGGCAGTAGCTGGCGGACGCTTAAAGCACTCGTCGTTCTCCCGCATCCATTTGAACATATGCTCGGTGGCCTGATTGAAGCGATCCGACTGGGCATTGTACTTTTCCTCTTGCTGCATGGAATGGGAGATTAGATGCGAGGCCTGTGGTTAATGTCTCCGACTTACCGTGATGAGCATGGTCTCGATCTGGCTGACCCGCTCGTCCAACCTTCCGAATATTCCATTGATGGGCTCCAGACTCTTTTGGCCCTTCTGCAGCGACTGCAGCGCCTTCTTCAGCAGCTCCCCCAGGGCACGCTCTCGATGCTCGTGCCGTTCCAGCTTATTATCGAGCTGATTGTACGAATAGATCAGCGACTGAATGGTGCCGCGCAGCTCCTCATTGCTGGAACGAGGCAACGGACAAGGAGTTTTGCTTAAAATTAGCCTCGCTCTAGCTCATTAATCATCTGGGTGGGAGGCCTGTGCCAGTGCCTGTGCCTCTGCCTGTGCCGCCATTGCATCTATAAATATTGAAGGGCCGCATTCCCACTCTCCATTTCGATTGCGATCGTGAATGGTTCTCCCGGCTCAGGGTCAGGAACCCTGTTTAGTTTCTGTTTGTGTGAAATGCATTGCTGATGGATATGCCGGAGCGAGCGCATAGATGGGAGTGATGTAGGGGGTGGGGGAGATGCGACTGCCTAAGTGCCGGGGCGCACACATGCCGCTCTATCCCACTCCCGGTTCCCATTTGCATGAAGTGTCTGCAGTTAGAGAGATGCAGTAAAAACATGCCCCGGCCCCGGGTCCGAAAATAAACAAACAAATAAGCGGAACAGAAACAGTCGGACGTACAAGCGTACGAGAAGACAGCCGGACGGACGGACAGACCGAACATCTTCGTTTCTTTTGAAGGCACTAGTCATTAGGGAGGCCAGCGCCTGGGACTGCGTGTGGATGCAGGGGACTTGGATTGGATTGGGAATGGGAATGGAGATGGAGATGGGCAGCCGCCGACACGGAGTTGATGTCTTGCATATTTCGCTAAAAATTCCCCATGGATAAGAGCCCAATCCCAAATCCCGAATGAAGTGCGAACGAATGTGTGTGACATGTGTCAAAGTCCCAGAGTATTCAGTTTTCTTTGAATCGAATGGAATGGGATTTGTTCAAAAGTTTAAGCATCCAATTGCAGCTCTTTTAATGATTTATGATCTGAGATTTATGCTCTTTCTGGATTGCTCTGGACTTTTCTAAATAAAAACTAAATCTGATACAGAGACTTTGTTTTGATTTGAGGATTTTGGGCACAGAAATCTAATAAAATATTAAGTATTTAATCAAAATACATTTCAAAGAAAGGAAAATGCTCATTTACAAAGAAGAATCTATTATGAAAAGTTGATAAATCTAATTAGAAATTTGTTATAGCATTTATAGAGAATCAGAATCCTATCATTTGTTAAACTTCAGATATCATTATATTAAAATGGACTTCAAAAGATCTACGGGTCTTAGCTACATAAATATTTCTTTCTTTTCGAAATTTTCCATTAAATGTCAACCAATATTTTTAAAAGTAACCATTTTCTTAAATGAAATATATGGATAATATATACTTACGTGACGGGCATCGCAGTTGTCGTTTGCCATTGCGATAGCAGAGCAATTAAAGCTAGGAATACTAATTGGAGTGTTCGACTTCCCCTGGCCATGATGCAGTGGTGCGTGGCTCTGATGATCTGGTCTGATCCGATACGATCTTTAATTAGGATGCAGCAAAATGCAAATTCGAGGAGTGGACTGCAATCCCCAGCGTATTCTGTGGCAGAGTCGAGAGGAAACTGAATCAATGGAAATCAATGGAAAAATAAATTGCAATGGCGCCGCGCGGAATTTGCCTTTGTGTATCCGGGGTGTTAGTTATAAGCCAAATATTTCCTTAAAAATTACACAGCTAAAATTGTTTATAACAAATACAGTTAGTATAAACAAACAAAATGCGAACAATTTATGGCCGATGCAGGCCAAAAATGCAATATTTAGGGAGGTTTATTATTGGATGGGGATGGGGAGCAAACAAATAAATAAAGTCATTCCGAAAGATTTGCAAACAAAGCGCATGGGTTCCTTGTCGGAACGGATTCATTGTGTGGTTGGTTAGACCTCGCTGACGATGTGTCTGTACTATATGCATATATAGAGCGCCGTATAATCGGGTATATTGTTCTTGCAACGATAAACAAATGACGCAAAAATATCCCTCCCTCGTGCCAGTTTTCCACTATATGGAGAGGAAATGCTCCATTGGGGAAATTGGGTCAGAAATATGCGAGTGAAATGTACGATTTACGATCACCGCTAATGAGTAAAAAATTAAAAAAAACGCCGAGACTTAAGAGAGAAATATTTGTTGATAAGGATTCTTGGCTTGGGGTGAAAAGGTTGATAAATTGTTTTGTACTGTATAGTATATGTATAAGGCCTCAATGTTAGTATATACAATATTCATTGATGATACTGAGAACTAGTCAGTCTTGTTAATACTCACTGTTTTTTAGGAAATTATTTACACTCCAACTGCAAGAAGTTCTAAAAATGAAATCTTGTATGTGGCACACTTTGGAAATTATTCTCTACTTGGGAGACGCGACCTCACTGCTCGAGCAGAGCACACTGAATGAATGCTGGCGCCTGGTCGGGAGTGGATTTGTATTCTCCTCTCCCTGAATAATGCCTCTGCGGCTGCTGATGCTGGGGGCTGGAGAGAGCCCCGCGGGTGGCGCTCATATGTTTTTAATAAAATGTAATTAAAAGAGCAAGAAGAGACCCCGCATAGTGGTGCGACGAGAGCCGTGGGTTCAAGTCGGGGTGGAAGTGGAATCGAATCAAAATTCAATTTATATTAATACAAAACTATTGAGTGCAATGCAAACAAATGATAAGGGTCGCTAGCTTTGGATGGTTTCGCGGCGAAATCAAGGCAATTAAAATCTAATATGCAGTCCCGTCCCCAAACGATTGATTGAGATGCTCACATTCTTATTTATTAGGCGTCTGTTTTAATTGAATTTTTTGTTGGCGCCAAATGGAAGAAATTTGGCATTCACTTGAAGACGCATTCCGAGCGCATTTTGGGTGGAATGGCACTTTCAGCTGGAGTATAAGAAGAAGACACGTAAACAAAAGACGGCCAGGAAAAACTAGATTTTAATTGTTTTTATTGGAATTTACAATGCCGACAATCATAGCCGTAGATGCATCGCTTTCGATGCTGCGCCCTGTGCCTGGCCGGAATGAGCACACATATCTCTCGTTGGCCACAAAGGGCATCCAACATCTGCTGGACAATTTCACAGCGGCCGGCAAACTGGAGCACCTTGCCCTGATGTCGTACACAACGAGCGCGGAGCTGAAGGTGGATTTCACACGCGACTACGATCAGATACGACAGGCGGTAAAGAAGATCGAGACGGTGGACAAGGCCTGTCTGCTGACCATGCTTAAGACATCCGTCAGCATAATGTCTACCTGGGGAGCACAGAACCTCTTGCAGCTGGTTGTGTTCACCGACTGCGGTCTGGGATTTGGCAGCACTTCGATCAGCGGCTTTCTAGAAACCTATGCCGGCAAGGAAGCCGATGCAGAGTACGCGTGGCTCAGGACCGTGGCCAACTTCAATCTGAACTTCATCTGTCTGGGACTTCACAGTGATCACTATTTCACCCGAGCTCTGGTCGTCTATCAGCAGCTCCTAGAGGCTGCCTCACTGAAGGGTAGGTAAAGAAACTAACACCTCAAGAGTTTGCCCATAAACGCCTTTGCCTTTGCCTCTATCCAGGTCAGCTATTTATGACACCCGTAAAGAATCCAGAAACAAATGAGGGCTCCACCACTCCGAGTCACAAAAGCGAACTGGGACGCACTGCCGTTTTCGAGCTGATCGAGCGACTGTGCGAGACGAGCTACAAGTCCACCGAGGTCACGTTGAAGTGCGGCAGCTATTTCCGCATGGAGGCTCCCGTCCTGCTCTGGCCCCCCACAACCCCATATGACCAGCCGGCAGTGCTTGGCGTGGAGGCCCAGGTGCGCCAAATTGATCAACGGATCGACGTGTGTGGTTTCCTGGCTCTGTCCGATATAGGCTCTCCGGCGACCCTCAGCCGGCACTGGGTACTGCCGAAGGTCGAACGTGAGAAGACAAGTCGTCGCTCCGCGGGCATGGCGACAGTGCCGAAACCCCCCAAACTCACACTAGACACAAGCAATCCCAACTACGAGCTGGAGAGACTCGAACAGGACATTCGTGAGTTTTACGCCAAGGATCCTAAAGACACCGAAGAGAGCGGCGACGATGCGGATGTCACGATCGTGTTGAAGCACAGCACTGGCCCACAGACGGAGCAGCAGAAAGAGTGCCTCTGTGTCCTGCTGCACGGGGCTCTGAAAATGGAGAATATGGCCGCCTTGGTGCGGGTGGGCGAGAAGTGGTACGGCTTCATCTATGCCTTCACCGATGCCAAGAAGAAGTCGAATCTGATGCTGAACATTCTGCCGCCAGGATCGAATGTCATACCCTGGCTGGGAGATCTGGAATTACTCGGCTTTGCCGAGGATCTGGCCCCCGGCGAAACGGCCAGCTTTCCAGTTCGCGCCGATCGCCGTTCCTATTCCCAAAGCAGCGTTGTGTGGATACGACAGGCCAGCCTACAATCCGATGTTCAGAAGGTACTGCGACATGCCAAGAAGATGCCGGACAAGACCCAGCATTTCTACAAGGAACTCAATCGCATTCGTCGCGCCGCCTTAGCGCTCGGTTTCGTGGAGCTGCTCGAGGCTCTGGCCATGCTCCTGGAAAAGGAGTGCGCCCATCTCACCTTGAATGGCGCCAGCAACGAGTGCACAGTGCAGCTGCAGCATGCCGCGACGGAGCTTCGGAAAACCTCTAATCGGGACATCAAATCGACAATTGTGCCGCATCAAAAGGGCGGGGCACCCGATGCTAGCAGCTCAGCTGCCGTTGCATCCACAGCGGGTTATATGTATTAAATGTTTATAACTATAGATACGTGTATAGTCTTTAGGTTGGATTTATTTTAATAATTCATACATGTAAAAGTAACGGCTCAAATGGTTCGCTACAAAGCACTGTATCGGCTGGAGTTTTACAGCACTGCTACGGTCTATCGTTATCGAAGAAGGAACTACGGAAAAAATAAATATTAAAGAAATGGGCCCACAATTACCGCCTGATCCTGGGCATGAGATATTTCCAACGCCAGCCGTGGACCATCCGCGTGTTGGTGTCGAGAGCGAGGATAGCGATGACTCCGATGCCTACGATGGATACCAGAGGCTTGCCATGGATGACGGTGATGTGAACGACAATGAACCGAGAGCAGTGCCACAGTCAGCACAGGCAGAGGCTTTGACACTACCTGCAGATGATGCGGACATCGATCTGACAACAGCACCGGTTACCCATGGCGATCCCAATATGCCGCCAATTGAGAGTGCCGACATTGAAATCGAACGACAAGTGTGGAGTCAGCCTCGACCCCAAGAGCTTCAAATGGAGCTGGATAAGACACGAACCGAACAGGTTGTTTGCCCCGTGGAAAGCTAGCCGATCAGGGTGTAATAACAATCTTGATATCCTTAGATACTGAAAGCCATGTCCTCGATTACGTTGCCCAACATCACTGTGCCCGACTGGGCCAAGGGTGTGCCCGAGGAGCGATGGAAGCTGGATCTGCTAGAGCGCATAAACAGCCGCCAGCAGCCCGCTGCTAATTCGAAGCCAGCAGCAACTGAAGAGGCGCCTCAGCATTCCAAAACGTCAGCCAACTAAAATGTTTAATATGTATTTAAAAAATCGTTCTCCAATATATAATTTAGACATAGGCAAGAAGTAGTTTTAGAATGCCGCTAGAAGAGCCTGTCCCACCGAGTTCACCTTGCTGAAGTTCTCGCCCTGAGGCGTGTTGGTCAGCTCACGCAGCTTGTCCATCACATAGTCGACGGAGATAACCTGGGCGATGGTTTCCTGGCCACATGGGGTCGTGGTCAAGTTTCCGATGGCTTGCATAGAGCGGTAGCAGGCCTCCAGATCCTTGGCCCACTTGAGCAGCTCCACAACACCCGTGGTGACCATGTAGCACACCTCGGACTTTGCCACACCCTGAGTCTGCGAAATGGTCAGGTTTAGATAGAAGGTGGCCATCGCAATCTGCAGGTTGGCGCTGCCCGCACGAATTCCACTAATCAGTTCAATGATTTTGGGCAACTGTGACTCCACCTCCAGCCGTCCCGTTTTGTGGGTCAGGCTGTTGGCCAGGCAGCGCACCACCATCAGCTGATTAGCCGCAGCCCCGTTGAGTTGTGGTATCACGATACTAAGAAAGTTGTGGCTATTGTTGAGGACACAGAAGATGGCCTCGTTGCGCACAGCCAGACGCAGTATGTCGATGACCGGAAATACCTGACCGGGTGGCCATTTAAGTAGAATAATCAGCGCCTCCAGAGCAGTCAGGTCCATCACCGGAGACTGCTCGGTTAGCTTAATGACAGCCAGCAGCAATTCATCGCCCACTTGTCCGTCGTTGGGCGTAAGCTTCTTGTTGAACTCTCTGAAAAAGATCAATAAAATATCCTTGATGGTTATCACATCGATCACATCAATAATCAACTCACTTCATTTTCTCCAGCACCTTGGCGGCATCACAGGTATCAAAAGTACGATAGTTGCTGACAGGGAAGTGTTTATCACCCGAACGTACAAAGTTCACATCCACACTGGATGGGGCGTTGCTTGCGCTAGTGGAATAGCTGGAGGATCCGGTGAAGGGATCCGCATTGCCGGTAGTTCTGACATTCGTGTTGCTAGAGCCGGGTACATAGCGAGAGCCGCCAGTAAAGGGATCCTGATAGCCGCTGGGGGCCTGACTCACCACCACAGGCCCACCCTCCGAGTTCTTTACAATGAAGTTGGCCACCTGTTCAAGGTATGCCTGTGGCAGATCATTCTTGTGAATGAAGGCTTGTGCTGCCAGCCAGGGATCCTCGCCGCGATTGTAGGGAAGCTTTATCGGCGGGGCAGTGTCGGAGATGTCGACATTGAACACAAAGTCATACTCCTTGCCTTCGTACAGGTTCTTGCCCGAGCTGGCCTGAGTGCCACCCGAGGCGCCCGTGACATCACCAACCAAATTCCACTTGCCGAGCTCCCAGGAATAACACTTGACGGATCCATCTAGATGACGTACCATTTTCGTTTGTCCCTCGCGGGTTCCATTCGCTAGCAGGGCCTCAGGACCTGGAAGACTAAAAGGAGTTCATAAGGCACCGACTGCGAGATGGAAGAAAAGCGGAGTCAAGGCTCACTCAGTCTTTTTAACGCCGCCAATCTCCTCGCTCATCTGCGACTTGCGCGTAGCCACGGCCAGGTCGAATGCTTTTCGGTTGGCCTCGTTTGCTTGACGCGCTGGTTCTTTGCTAAAGACTCGGACGACGCCATCGCTGCAGCCCGTGACAATGTCCCCGTTTCGCAGACAAGCCACTGACCACACCGATATTCCCGGATGCAGAATGGGCGCGCCAAGCTGATCACCTGTTATTACATTCCACATGCGCAGCGTGCTGTCCTCGCCGCAGGAGACAACAACCTGGTCGCCCAAGGCCTGATTCCGGGCCATGGCATAGATGTAGTTGGTATGCCCGGCCAGCTTGCGCACGCACTCGCCCTCCTCGTTCCAGAAGTGCAGGACGGCATCGTTGCCGCACGAGAGCAGCGTGTTGGCCTCCAGGCCAATCAGACCACGAACGCAGTCGGTGTGGCCCTTGAGCAGACGCAGCTTCTCGCCCTTCTCGTTCCAGTAGTAGATGCACTTGTCGGCTCCACCGGTCACGTACTTTTGTTCCGTTTTCAGCGTGGCCACAGCCCAGACGGCTGCTTCGTGCCCTTTGAGAGATACGGTCGTAACTTCGCCCGTTTCTCCTATGGTCCACACACGGGCCGTTTTGTCCCAACTGCCGCTGATGAGGCTGCGCGGCCCAAGGCCCTCAGACAAGGCACAAACGGTCGACTCGTGACCTTTAAGCGTAAGCATCGGCAGAAAGCCGTCTTGCTTATATATGCAAATTGTCGCGTCATTGCTGGCCGTGCAAATCCACTGCTCGGCAGTATGGAAATATATGTAGGATATGAAGTTTTTGTGGTCCTGCAGCGTCAGGCTCTCAATATACTCGTTGCTGGAATGTCAAAGGAAGCTTGAGAATTGATAAACACGTGCTTTAGCTCACCACAACGCACCCAATTGGCTTCCACAGCTTTGTACTCTTGTCCCGAGACCCAGACAAAATAATTTGACCGCCCTCGGGCGTGACGCCACCGACGGCAACAGCACGCACATCCAAGCTGTGGCCAAACAGCTCACAGCTAAGCTTATACGAGTCCAGCGTAGGCTCCATTCCTCTAGTAAACGGTTTAAAACTCTGAAATTTCTCTTTTCCGCCGGCTTTTTGCCAATGTCTTTTGTCTTTCACTTAGTGGTGTCAGCAACTCCTTTGCATGAATTGCCATTCGCGGCGGGGTAGTGTTGCAAAAATCTTTGCAGATATCGGAGCTCATTAAACGTGTGGAGTGAGTGATACGGTGCTGTCTGGGAAATTGCTGACAGTCATGTAAATGATGTTATGTTGATGTTATTTAATATTTAAAAAGTCTACATATAAGATTTCGCAAATTTGCATAACAAAATTTGCAAGATGTGCGCAAACGATAGTTTATTAGCTGTCATCACTATTCAGAGTAGTACTATCGACGCGTTTATTTTCCTGGCAGTCATCTCTAGGACGAAAAGTTATTGTTTACATTTTCACATCATTTCCAAATGGGACAAAGTTATTTTTGTGATTACTGCGGTTGTTTTATGAAAAGCGACTTGAATGTGCGAAAGCTGCACAACAATGGCATATCTCACACGGTGGCCAAGTATCGGTACATGCGGCCCTTTGAAGGTGGCAACTCCTATCTCTGTTTGCCACAGAGCGAATCCTATTAATTTTTCGATTTTTACTTAGATCCCGCAAAGATTTTGGCAGAGGAGCGTCTGAAGAAACCATGCCAACGCTATTTTAAGGGCTACTGCAAGTTCGATCTGTATTGCAATTATGGTCATTATAGTGAAAAGGAATTGAAGAAGCTGGAAAAGCTAGGTACGTACTACCTAGGAAAATGATTACGAAATGGAAACACTTAACATTCATTGTTTTGTAGTTAGTGCGCAGAAGAAATCCAAGTCTAGAAAGCGGAAACCTAAGAAATGGCCCTGGAAAACACACCATCAGACTGGTTTACCACCGTCCCTACGTCCAATGGAATTGGCAAAGCTGAAGAAAACCAATTTTGAACTAAACTGGGGCTAAATATTTATACTTTTCGACCAACATATTTATAATAGACACGAGTCTTTAATATACATTTAGCGTCCTCCATTTAAAATGCCAATGACTTTATCCATTACGCGGGATATTTTCAAATTAATGCGCAAAATGCGAGCATATTCGTAGTGAAACGATTTGGGGGAATGCCCGCTTAGGTTTTCTAGGTCCGGATCGCACATATGAGCCAGCAGGAAATAACAGAAATGCTCTGAAATATAAAGAATGATGATGTAACATAAATAATTATTTGATCGCCTTTTCTATTAGCTCACCTTGTTCCTGTTCTACGGCAAAGAAAAGAGGAGTGTTGCCCGCCCTCGACTCTGTAGCATTTAGAATATCCAGCTTCAAACGGCGATCCTTAAGGATAAGCTTGGTTGTTTCTAGTCTATCGCAGGCCCGCTCATAGTATTTGGCAAACGCTTTCTCTGGCGTGAGCTTTGGATCTGGCGTCTCTGTTGCCCTTCGATACACTGGCCCCCCTTCCAATTGCCGTTCATCTATGCAGTCGACTATGGTCTCTGCCAGATGGTATTGGTTGTGACGCACTGCCAAGTGCAGTGCAGTGTACCCCTCATCGTTTGTCTGCAGTAAGAGATCCAGATCAATGCGTAGCATTAGTTCCCTTATGGATTCTCTATCAATGTTGTTGATGACAGCTATGTGGAGGGCCGTATTTGAGTTTTCGTATATGTGGTTGGGCAGACAGCCGGCTTTTAAAAGCGCTGTCACAAGTTCCGGATGGCTATCATTCGTTAGAGCAAGTTCCAGGCAATCTTCACCATCAGCACTGAGCATTTCATTGATATCCATATTGCTATTCGTGCAAACAAATATCTGGCGACTCACGCCACAAATGTCGCCCTTTAGAATTTCATCGTGAATGGGTCTGAAAAAGGGGAAGAACTAAAATCACACACCTGATTTCATTGTGCATGTTCAATTACTCACAGCAGGCCCTGAAAGGACATAACACGGGCTTTCTTGAATTCCGTAGCCATTATTCGAATGAGTCTTTCCTTATCCGTACCTTCTCGTATAAAGCTCTCGACATCTTCGAGAACTTCATCCACGTTGAAGGATATATCCGAAATGTTTGAATTGCGACGCTCTATTAGCGGTCGATCTACCTCTGGTGTCGTCCGATCCTAGGGATACAAATTATAAATTAATATCCAAACTTGGAAATATGCACACATATGTCTACAACTTACAGGAACGTCCAATTTTCTCTTCTTGGTTATCACGGGTGTGAGCTGTTTATCCTCCCGTTCCTGCTGGGCTATTTCAGCTGCTGATACTTTGACCACTTGTGGGACACAGGTATTTCGCTTACGACCACGCTTTTTCGCAGCTTTTATAGGCATCGATGGAGCTGGACTGGGAATGGGGCTAGGACTGGAACCACTGGGTACACCAGAATCGGGTGAATCAGTTTTGATCAACACCTTTTCGAGCACATTTGGCGGCGTATGATTTCGATAAGATTTGCTGGGCGATAGTGTCCTTGGTTCTTCGTCTGTTTGTGTGGAAGCGCTTACTTTGGTCGCCCCACAACGGCACTGTTTATTTAGATGCGAGGTAGGTGTACACGTCTTATCGCCGCCCCGACCATTAATGGCATCGATGACACGCTGTTGCATACTTTTATCTGGTATACGCATGAGTAATTTGAAGATATCCTCGTAAACCGACTGAAAAGATTTCCGTTGGATGTACGTGTTGCTGTTCAATGGTGCGGGTCCCGCAACAACTCGAACTGGCGCTGTCTGTTTCAATATCAGGTCTGTTGCGGTCGACACCCGCTGTATGTGCTGTGTTTTCGTTAAAAGCACTTTCTTCATTGTTTATCACTTTATACAACACTTCCAGAACGAACAAAGCAGTGCCTGCAGAGCTGATTATGTTGTGATTGATTTTCGGGGGAAGTCTATGTTTAGATCTTGCAAAATATTATAAAATGGTTTTTCCCCAAGACACGCTGCGCAGTGAGTGACTACCAGTATTGAAAAGTGCAAAGTTTTGACGTCTTGAAGCACTGTATTTAGAGCTGTGCGATACTGCGATTATTTCACTCTAATTGTAAATAAGCACACTATAAGTGATTTAATGTTATCTTAATCATATCTTTATAATTTAATATTTTGATCTTCTCTTTTGAGCCGTGCGAAAAGATTTATTTTTTATTTTTCTTAATATATATATGAAATTTTCTTATAATATTTTCATCTCTAGATTCTATTCACAATGAACTATCGTTATTGTGTGAATGGCAAAAAAAGAGTGACACTAAACAAAAACGAGGGGGAACGTTATGAGCCGCGTCTGCGCCGCGGCTCTACTTTATACCCGGTACTCAGTCAGTATATATGTATGTGAGCTTGTTGTAATTTATTACATGTTCGCAAAAGGAAAAAATTAAATTTTAGCCAAAAAAAAAACAATTTAAGTCGAACCTTTTCGGAGATTTTGATCTATTAGATGTTTCCATATTGGTTAACATAAATTTTTTACATCTGCCATTTCTACATGTTTTTATCTACTTCCTACATATACATACACGGCTGTGTGCGAGAGAGAGAGGGAATCAGTCTGCGCTTGGGAGGCCACTGAAATTTCATTTGTTCCTTCTGACTATATTTATGATCCGATCTGATCCAAATTCAATACTCTGATAGATATAGTAATTTTCTATGATTCTGCGTTTTTGGTTTTCCCGTATCTTCAAAATTGTAGATTTTCATCTTTTGTGGGGGCGGAAGGGGGCGTGGCCAAATTTTAAAACAAACTCGTCTCGGTTTGATATCACAGGAGCTTGGATAGAAAGTTTGGTGGTTCTAGCTCTTATAGTCTCTGAGAACTAGGCGTCAAAAAATTCGATCAGGCATAGCGCCTACCCCTGTGTGTGAGAGAGAGCGAGAGGGAACGATGCATTTCGAAATTGTTTTCTTCATTGTGGCTATATTTATGAGTCGATCTGATCCAGATTCAACACTCTGATAGATATTGTCATTCTCTACGATTCTGCGTTTTTAGTTTTCTCGTATCTTTAAAATTGTGCATGCCACAGATTTTCGTCCTTGGAGTGGGCGGAAGGGGGCGGGGCGAAATTTTGAAATACACTTGTAACAGTGCGATAGGACAGGAGTCTGGATACAAAATAGTGTTCCTCTAGCTTTTATGGTCTTTGAGCTATAGGCGCTAATGAAGACGGACGGACGGACAGACGGACAGACGGACAGACGGACGGACAGACAGACATAGCTATATCGACTCGGCTATTGATGCTGATCAAGAATATATATACTTTATGGGGTCGGAAACGCTTCCTTCTGGGTGTTACACACATTAATTTTTTGCACAAATCTAATATACCCCTTTACTCTTCGAGTACCGGGTATAATAGCGAACAAGAGTGGGAGGCTATAAACAAACGACGAATCTAAGATCGACTGATAAGAGTTTGTTAACCTAAATGGTTGCCGGGGTGCCTGCAAGGCCGCGGAGATAAGACATGGACCCGCGGAATGGTAGCAGCTTTTCAAGGGGAGGAGGAGGTGGCCATGAAAGTGGTAGATTTACCCGAAATCACCGGTCGCGGAGTCGACCTTTCTGTACTGGTATCAGCGGCGCAGCACATACATTCTGGCGACTCCTGCCTCCACACAGGCGGCACTACAAGAGGTACTGGCCGAGGCCGAACAGAAGGATGACGATTCCAAAAAGGAGAAAGAGAAGGAAAAGGACAAGGACAAGGAGAAGGACGGAAACAACAAGCACGACAAGGTCAAGGTGGCCAAGAAGATCGTCAAAGACATGGAGAAGTGGGCCAGGCAGCTCAACCAAAAGAAGGACTACACCGTGGTGGCCACACCACATCCCATTTTGACAGGAAGCGAGATGTCGGGGCCTAGCTCCTCGCGTTCAACACCGGGCTCGTATGCAGATGTGGGTTTCTCCATACTGGAGAAGAAGGAGCGAACTAAGCTGACTGACTTTATGCCGCCCGCGGCTCCACTGGGGGTTAATAAGCTGTTCAAAGCCTACGGCGGTGGCTCCGAATCGGATGAAGACACTGCGGGGCCCTCAGCGGCGGCTGTTGGTGGATCCAGTGCCGTTGCTGATGAAATGGACTATGTGGACTTCCAGAAGCTGACATGTCTATTATGTAAACGTGCCTTCCAATCCCTCGAAATCCTGCAGAAGCATTTGAAAATGTCGAATTTGCACAAAGAGAATCTGGCCAAGCTCAATCAAGGTTCAGGAGCGTCTGCTGACGCTGACCCTGATCTCGACAGCGACGCGGGCTTATCGTAAGTAAAAGCTTTATTTTTGAGGAGATATTTCCTATATTATTGCATCATTCCTTAGCTATCGGGACCGCGCCAAGGAGAGGAGACTGAAGTACGGGGAGAGCGATCCACCGACTCCGAATCGCAGCCGGGAGCGTTTCGAGCAGGAGATAAAGACATTGCAGACGCGCCAGAAGAACAATGCCAGCTCGGCTTCAGCTCTGCCAATCAGCTCGAGTAATGTAGGTATTCGCTTGATGCAGAAGATGGGCTGGACAGAGGGCCAGGGTCTGGGTAGGAAGAATCAGGGGCGAACCCAGATCATAGAGGTAATGCGAGTCATACATAACCTTTAGTCCGTTATAATTCAATGTATATTTTACATCCGTAGGCTGATGGTCGCACCAAGAGTGTGGGCCTGGGAAACAAAGTGTGCAACCTGCCCCCTGGTACCGATTACAAATCGTATATTAAGAAGATGATGAAACAGCGCTATGAGAACGCCTGAGCATGTTATGAAAACGGCCGGAAATTTATTTTCTCAGATTTTAATTATTATTATTATTATTATTATGTGCTTATTGTGGTATGATAAAAATCGAAATGTAAAATAAATGCTTGAATATATGTAATATAAAATAATAAATGTTTCTCTGAACGGGGAATTTCCCCTCAATTCTTCGACCAGCTGTAAGTGCTGTATAGCAGTTTCACTACTCCGCTTTGCAACACTTGCCAAAGTACTCAAGCCAGTATCGATATCGTGTTGTCTCTTTCGTGTGAATGGCAAAGAAGGCATAGATTTTTCCGTAGCCTTTTTGTTGTAAAAATTGTGTTTCACGCTCAATGAACGGACTTCGGGAAAAAATAATACTTTAAATATACTCTTGGTCCTCCCAGCAGCGTACAATACGTAAGAAATGTGCAAATTTGAATACGTAACTAGCTAAAGTTTACCTTTAGAGCCTCAGAGCTCGGCAAAAGGGCCACAAGCGAGTGCAAATGTGGTCAGATAATTAAATATAATTACCGATTCGTATTAGATTAGCGTAATATGGATTCACGTTACGGTCGAGGCTTCTCAGGAGGCGGTGGAAATGGCAGTGGCAATGGCAATGTAGGTGGAGGCATTGCAGGCGGAAACCATGGCGGGGGTCAATACAGACGCTATAGTCGATCCCGGTCACGTTCCCGGTAAGACACCCTCTCGACACATGTATGTTACTCGTACATATTCATACGAGTATGAAATATATTCTTGCAGCGAACGGAACCGAGAGCACGGAGGGTATAGACGCCACAATACGCGATCGCGCAGCCGTGAGCGTTCCTCGCATTACAATAGACATTCCGGCGGCAGTCAGGACAAGGATCTCTACCGCGACCTGATCGACGATGACTACCAAGAGGAGCGGAATTACAACTCGCGCAATAACTCTGATAATCGTCAGCATCGAAACGAGGACAACTATGACCGGCGCGAGGACAACTATGACCGGCGCGAGGACAACTATGATAACAACCGCGATCAGCGGTGGAAGAACTACGAGCGCCAGTCGCGGGAACGCAACTCCGACTATGATCGGGGGAATGAGCGCAACAAGTAAGTCATAGAATCTCTGATAAAACATATACTTGCTGAAACTGATCCCTTGGATCCATCCTTTCCTTCCATTCAGTCGGGGCGCTGACTATCGGCATCATAATAACGGAAACAATGGGAGCAACAACGCCCAGTCGAGTAACAATAGGGACCGCGACAGGGAGCGGGAAAGGGACCGCGAGAGACGCTACTCCTCCGACGATGATAGCGATAACGATGTGACCGACGAAGGCCAGTATCGCCGCAAGCATCACAGGACCTGCAACGAAGCCCAGAACAATATTATACTCTTCGGTCTTCAGAAGCATGTTACCGAGGCAGACGTAAGGAAAAGGTTTTACTAGAACTAAGAGCGGGTTTTAATGTAACGCCAATCCTTGCAGATCATGGGCGAGCTCATCAAAGTGAATATGGAGCCCACTTCTATCCGAGTGATGAGGAAGCAGCCTACAGGTGGGTTACATATTCAACGAATTTACTATTTATACATATGATTAGGCTAGTCTAAAACCACACGAACAGCGTGAGTATTGAGGGCCCAGAGGCCAGTGGCCCAGTGGCCAGAATCCAGCAATGTTGTCAACAGGAAATACAATTCATTTAATAGTTGGCTTACGACAAACATCTACAAAATTCCACTATAAACCAAAAGCAATCCCCAAAAATGTTACAGAACTATTGAAACAACCAACAACATATTTTGACAAAAACATTTTCGTATCTGCTTCTATCTAAAATTTAGGTGCCTCACGCTGTTTCGCATTTGTCGAGTTTAAAACCGTCGAGGAATCGAGACAATGGATGGAAATAACTAAGGTATCACACCCAACAACCAACAAGACTCTTCTTGATTCAGCCACGAAATCGGCACAAGTCAAAACTCGGCATCAACTATAAAGAAATCCCAGCTTTAAGTTCAGTTCTCCTTGTCGCCCTTTTCAGTTAAGCACTAAACGTTGAGCATCTCATTATTTCATCTGTCTGTTTATCTAATTGGTTCTCAAATCAAGTCCAAATTCGGATGGTTTAACTTCCAAGCGAGAACTGAACTTAAAGTAACCATTTCACATTCATAGCGGTAATCAAGAGGAGCAAACAGCCAGCGACTACATCCGCCGCGACATCTGCGCGTTGCAAACACACAGAACAGAAGCAACCTGGTGACTGTGTAGCCTGTGAAACTAATGATCCAATCATTCCAGTCGCTAATACGCAATCATTCTGTTGTCTTCCTTCTCTGCTTTAGGGCTCTCTCCAGTTGGGCGATCACCGGGTGTCCATGCAGTATAGCCACACGCGGATGTCGGACTGGACTTGTATCAAGGTATATACAAATTTTGCGAAATACCAAGATGTTGCATCAAGAACAAACCCCAATCAAATTTTCGTTCGACGCAGGGCACTAGTATTTGATTTCTCTTTTCCTTTTTGCTTCGACTATAACCATAGCATCGCACAGTGGGTCACACAGTCTATCTAGCTTATATAAACTAATAGCGTCGAAAGTGAAAGAGATATTTTCTTCGTTATTTTTTCCTACGTTTATTAAGTAAATCATAGAATTTTTTTGTTACTCCATTTTTTTTATTTTGTTAATTATGCTTCAAATATTTTCCAATGACTAGTCAAAAATATAAAAAAATATATAAAATCAGATTCCGGTCGGATCTAGATGATAAAGCAGACTTCAAATTTCAGAATTTTGGGAAAAAGGGCATGTTTTGAGGCAAACAATGAAATTACAAAAATTTATTTAAAAAAAAACTCAAACAAGGAACAATGGTATTTTATTGTTTCCAAATCAGAGCGAACCAAATTACCAACTGAAAATAGTTTTATCCTAGACAAGTCTAGACATTTTTAGACATTTTAACTGAACTGTAAGCCTACAAAATATTTAAGGTTATGATTTACAGTGTTTTTTCGGTTAACGAATTAGAATTAACATGTAAACTAATATTTATATTTTACAGTACGTACCTTTAAATTAATGGAAAGCAATTTATTTGAACCATTTATTTGTGAAAATTACACACTTTTTTGCACTGGGTGAAAATTTTAACAAACATTTTTTTTGCGTACTTTTGTGTACTTTGAGAGCGTAACAACTATGTAAATATCGATGTTAAAAATATGAAAAAAATATCCACAAAGTCCATGATGTATTCTTACAAAAATTACGTTTTTCGCTTTTCGAAAAATAAGTTTATATAAGCTAGATAGGCCGTTAGACCCACTGTGCATCGGTGGCTACTTGAGCTTGGTCTCTGCTTGAGAGCCTTACTTCTCCTCTGGCTGCCTTACTTTCTGCCTCATTCGCCTTTTTATACTATTTCTAAGCTACTATAAAGATAAAAGGTAAACATTTAATGAAGAGAGAATGAGTCGAATGCCGGTTTTTGTTTGCTATTCATGCAGAGATCTAGTAAATATAAATACCTAATATAAATCATTTTCGTATTTAATTGCGCTTCGAAAATATAATTTTTCCTTAGGTATTATATGTATTATAAACAACAAAATGCATTTTATCTTCCTACGAGAGGACAAATGCATCTATACGTTCGTATGGGGAAGCAATATTTAAGCGCGTCGTTCGATGAATATCTTAGAGTTTAAATATGGGAAGTCACTTTGCCACTTATATACATTACTTTATGACCAGATTACCTTTTATATTAATAGTAAACTAATGAGGAAAGAAATTGAAAATAATGTGTCATAATAGTCTTAAAGTTCTATAGATTATGACTAAGTCGGTATCTCGAAAATGTATTTTTCGCCCGGCCCTAAAACAGCTCTTATTATGTGAGCCATGCAACATCTTGGTAATTGTTTAGTCTTTGATCTAAGGTACCTTAAATTGTCTGGAGAGGCCATCCAACTTAACAAAAAATGTTTCTTATCTTGCTCCTTTAGTGCGGTGCCAGCAACTTTAAGCGCCGCTTCCAGTGCTTCATGTGCAGCGCCTCCCGCGAGGAAAGCGAGAACGCCCTCTGTGGCGGTGGAGAAGGAATCGATGAAGTCACCCGAATCCTCACAAAAAGTATACAAAACAAAAACAATCTCATGCAATGCCATTTTGTTCAGATAGAGAAACGCACTCATTAACCTGCCATGCTTACCCCATGCACTTTGACAGAGATTATGTTTCGCAATCTGGACGCCTTGACCAATGAGGAGGGCGTGCTGACTGCCCTGCAGCAGCTCCTGCCCAAACTGGCCAAATCTATCAGCAAAGTGCTGATCAGCCGGGATACCCTAACGCAGGCATCGCGAGGCATCTGCTATCTGCACTTTGATACGCTCGTTGACTCGATGGAGTTGCACAATGCCTTGATCGCGCTGGATCCACCTCTGACCCTAGACGATCGCGAAGGTTAGTGTCGTCGTCTTACTCTCTACACAATTCTTTCATCACTTTCGTTTCCACTTCAGTTGCCATTAGCTACTGCGTCGACGTTGATGATCGGCCGAAATTACCAAAGGAATCGCTAGCTGCCACCTCCACGAGTTCCGTCAGCGGAGGAATTCCAAACGGAACAATTGCAGCTGTGGCACCCTCAGGGGCTGGTGGAAGCTATACTCTCGCCGACATTCCCCGGCTCGCCGAGTACAGTGCCTCGTTGTATGCCACTAATCCAGCAGAGCAGGCGCACTATGTTCAGTACTACACGGACTACTATACGGCAGAGATAGCCAAGAGCGGCACCTCAGACCCTCAGCTGACGGAAGCCAATTCCGGGGCTGCCGTGGCTCTCTCGGCCATCCAACGAAAGCAAAAGAAGATGAACAACATTGAGACAACGGCCACAGCGGCCGCTATAGCCGCTGCCCAGGCAGCTGCCGAAATAAAGGCCACCTTTGCCACTCAGAATGTGATCGCCCCAAGAGGAAACGATGGGAAGATTTATCGTAAGTTAATGAAAAAAGGCTCAAGCTCCATTTAACACTCCCCCTTGCAGCCGCTCCCGATGTCTCCCGCTACCAGTACGATGAGACCTCTGGGTATTACTTCGACCCGAGCACTGGTCTCTATTACGACGCCCACTCCCAGTACTATTACAACAACGAAACGGGGGCCTATCTGTACTGGGATCAGCGGCGCAGCACATACATTCTGGCGACTCCTGCTTCCACACAGGCGGCACTGCAAGAGGTACTGGCCGAGGCCGAACAGAAGGATGACGATTCCAAAAAGGAGAAAGAGAAGGAAAAGGACAAGGACAAGGAGAAGGACGGAAACAACAAGCACGACAAGGTCAAGGTGGCCAAGAAGATCGTCAAAGACATGGAGAAGTGGGCCAGGCAGCTCAACCAAAAGAAGGACTACACCGTGGTGGCCACACCACATCCCATTTTGACAGGAAGCGAGATGTCGGGGCCTAGCTCCTCGCGTTCCACACCGGGCTCGTATGCAGATGTGGGTTTCTCCATACTGGAGAAGAAGGAGCGAGCTAAGCTGACTGACTTTATGCCGCCCGCGGCTCCACTGGGGGCTAATAAGCTGTTCAAAGCCTACGGCGGTGGCTCCGAATCGGATGAAGACACTGCGGGGCCCTCAGCGGCGGCTGTTGGTGGATCCAGTGCCGTTGCTGATGAAATGGACTATGTGGACTTCCAGAAGCTGACCTGTCTATTATGTAAACGTGCCTTCCAATCCCTCGAAATCCTGCAGAAGCATTTGAAAATGTCGAATTTGCACAAAGAGAATCTGGCCAAGCTCAATCAAGGTTCAGGAGCGTCTGCTGACGCTGACCCTGATCTCGACAGCGACGCGGGCTTATCGTAAGTAAAAGCATTATTTTTGAGGAGATATTTCCTATATTATTGCATCATTCCTTAGCTATCGGGACCGCGCCAAGGAGAGGAGACTGAAGTACGGGGAGAGCGATCCACCGCCTCCGAATCGCAGCCGGGAGCGTTTCGAGCAGGAGATAAAGACATTGCAGACGCGCCAGAAGAACAATGCCAGCTCGGCTTCAGCTCTGCCAATCAGCTCGAGTAATGTAGGTAATCGCTTGATGCAGAAGATGGGCTGGACAGAGGGCCAGGGTCTGGGTAGAAAGAATCAGGGGCGAACCCAGATCATAGAGGTAATGCGAGTCATACATAACCTTTAGTCCGTTATAATTCAATGTATTTTTTGCATCCGTAGGCTGATGGTCGCACCAAGAGTGTGGGCCTGGGAAATAAGGTGTGCAACCTGCCACCTGGTACCGATTACAAATCGTATATTAAGAAGATGATGAAACAGCGCTATGAGAACGCCTGAGCATGTTATAAAAACGGCCGAAAATTTATTTTCTCAGATTTTAATTATTATTATTATTATGTGCTTATTGTGGTATGATAAAAATCGAAATGTAAAATAAATGCTTGAATATATGTAATATAAAATAGCTCCATAAATGTTTCTTTGAACGGGGAATTTCCCCCCAATTCTTCGACCAGCTGTAAGTGCTGTATAGCAGTTTCACTACTCCGCTTTGCAACACTTGCCAAAGTACTCAAGCCAGTATCGATATCGTGTTGTCTCTTTCGTGTGAATGGCAAAGGAGGCATAGATTTTTCCGTAGCCTTTTTGTTGTAAAAATTGTGTTTCACGCTCAATGAACGGACTTCGGGAAAAAATAATACTTTAAATATACTCTTGGTCCTCCCAG
Organism: Drosophila helvetica; assembly: GCA_963969585.1. Taxonomy (NCBI): domain Eukaryota; kingdom Metazoa; phylum Arthropoda; class Insecta; order Diptera; family Drosophilidae; genus Drosophila; species Drosophila helvetica. The sequence goes on along the minus strand of OZ018402.1, from coordinate 11,230,932 downwards.
CAGCGTACAATACGTAAGAAATGTGCAAATTTGAATACGTAACTAGCTAAAGTTTACCTTTAGAGCCTCAGAGCTCGGCAAAAGGGCCACAAGCGAGTGCAAATGTGGTCAGATAATTAAATATAATTACCGATTCGTATTAGATTAGCGTAATATGGATTCACGTTACGGTCGAGGCTTCTCAGGAGGCGGTGGAAATGGCAGTGGCAATGGCAATGTAGGTGGAGGCATTGCAGGCGGAAACCATGGCGGGGGTCAATACAGACGCTATAGTCGATCCCGGTCACGTTCCCGGTAAGACACCCTCTCGACACATGTATGTTACTCGTACATATTCATACGAGTATGAAATATATTCTTGCAGCGAACGGAACCGAGAGCACGGAGGGTATAGACGCCACAATACGCGATCGCGCAGCCGTGAGCGTTCCTCGCATTACAATAGACATTCCGGCGGCAGTCAGGACAAGGATCTCTACCGCGACCTGATCGACGATGACTACCAAGAGGAGCGGAATTACAACTCGCGCAATAACTCTGATAATCGTCAGCATCGAAACGAGGACAACTATGACCGGCGCGAGGACAACTATGACCGGCGCGAGGACAACTATGATAACAACCGCGATCAGCGGTGGAAGAACTACGAGCGCCAGTCGCGGGAACGCAACTCCGACTATGATCGGGGGAATGAGCGCAACAAGTAAGTCATAGAATCTCTGATAAAACATATACTTGCTGAAACTGATCCCTTGGATCCATCCTTTCCTTCCATTCAGTCGGGGCGCTGACTATCGGCATCATAATAACGGAAACAATGGGAGCAACAACGCCCAGTCGAGTAACAATAGGGACCGCGACAGGGAGCGGGAAAGGGACCGCGAGAGACGCTACTCCTCCGACGATGATAGCGATAACGATGTGACCGACGAAGGCCAGTATCGCCGCAAGCATCACAGGACCTGCAACGAAGCCCAGAACAATATTATACTCTTCGGTCTTCAGAAGCATGTTACCGAGGCAGACGTAAGGAAAAGGTTTTACTAGAACTAAGAGCGGGTTTTAATGTAACGCCAATCCTTGCAGATCATGGGCGAGCTCATCAAAGTGAATATGGAGCCCACTTCTATCCGAGTGATGAGGAAGCAGCCTACAGGTGGGTTACATATTCAACGAATTTACTATTTATACATATGATTAGGCTAGTCTAAAACCACACGAACAGCGTGAGTATTGAGGGGCCAGAGGCCAGTGGCCCAGTGGCCAGAATCCAGCAATGTTGTCAACAGGAAATACAATTCATTTAATAGTTGGCTTACGACAAACATCTACAAAATTCCACTATAAACCAAAAGCAATCCCCAAAAATGTTACAGAACTATTGAAACAACCAACAACATATTTTGACAAAAACATTTTCGTATCTGCTTCTATCTAAAATTTAGGTGCCTCACGCTGTTTCGCATTTGTCGAGTTTAAAACCGTCGAGGAATCGAGACAATGGATGGAAATAACTAAGGTATCACACCCAACAACCAACAAGACTCTTCTTGATTCAGCCACGAAATCGGCACAAGTCAAAACTCGGCATCAACTATAAAGAAATCCCAGCTTTAAGTTCAGTTCTCCTTGTCGCCCTTTTCAGTTAAGCACTAAGCGTTGAGCATCTCATTATTTCATCTGTCTGTTTATCTAATTGGTTCTCAAATCAAGTCCAAATTCGGATGGTTTAAACTTCCAAGCGAGAACTGAACTTAAAGTAACCATTTCACATTCATAGCGGTAATCAAGAGGAGCAAACTGCCAGCGACTACATCCGCCGCGACATCTGCGCGTTGCAAACACACAGAACAGAAGCAACCTGGTGACTGTGTAGCCTGTGAAACTAATGATCCAATCATTCCAGTCGCTAATCCGCAATCATTCTGTTGTCTTCCTTCTCTGCTTTAGGGCTCTCTCCAGTTGGGCGATCACCGGGTGTCCATGCAGTATACACACAACACACGCGTCTCTGACTGGACTTGTTGCAAGGTATGGCCTGCCTATAACTTCCTGCTCAGGTTGTCAGCTAAAATGATTTGTCTTTTTCTTGTTTTTTAGTGTGGTGCCACCAATTTTAAGCGGCGTTTCCAGTGCTTCATGTGCAACGTCTCCCGCGAGGAAAGCGAAAATGTTCTCTCTGGAGGCGGATTTGGCATCGATGAAATCAGCCGTATTCTTACAAAAAGTATACAAACTAAAAACAATACAAACAAACAACCAACAGACAAATTTAATTGTCATGCTTTCCCCATGCAGAGATTATGTTTCGCAATCTGGATGCCTTGACCAATGAGGAAGCCGTGCTGACTGCCCTGCAGCAGCTCCTGCCGAAACTGGCCAAATCTATCAGCAAAGTGCTGATCAGCCGGGATACCCTAACGCAGGCGTCGCGAGGCATCTGCTATCTGCACTTTGATACGCTCGTTGACTCGATGGAGTTGCACAATGCCTTGATCGCGCTGGATCCACCTCTGACCCTAGACGATCGCGAAGGTTAGTGTCGTCGTCTTACTCTCTACACAATTCTCTCATCACTTTCGTTTCCACTTCAGTTGCCATTAGCTACTGCGTCGACGTTGATGATCGGCCGAAATTACCAAAGGAATCGCCAGCTGCCACCTCCACGAGTTCCGTCAGCGGAGGAATTCCAAACGGAACAATTGCAGCTGTGGCACCCTCAGGGGCTGGTGGAAGCTATACTCTCGCCGACATTCCCCGGCTCGCCGAGTACAGTGCCTCGTTGTATGCCACTAATCCAGCAGAGCAGGCGCACTATGTTCAGTACTACACGGACTACTATACGGCAGAGATAGCCAAGAGCGGCACCTCAGACCCTCAGCTGACGGAAGCCAATTCCGGGGCTGCCGTGGCTCTCTCGGCCATCCAACGAAAGCAAAAGAAGATGAACAACATTGAGACAACGGCCACAGCGGCCGCTATAGCCGCTGCCCAGGCAGCTGCCGAGATAAAGGCCACCTTTGCCACTCAGAATGTGATCGCCCCAAGAGGAAACGATGGGAAGATTTATCGTAAGTTAATGAAAAAAGGCTCAAGCTCCATTTAACACTCCCCCTTGCAGCCGCTCCCGATGTCTCCCGCTACCAGTACGATGAGACCTCTGGGTATTACTTCGACCCGAGCACTGGTCTCTATTACGACGCCCACTCCCAGTACTATTACAACAACGAAACGGGGGCCTATCTGTACTGGGATCAGCGGCGCAGCACATACATTCTGGCGACTCCTGCTTCCACACAGGCGGCACTGCAAGAGGTACTGGCCGAGGCCGAACAGAAGGATGACGATTCCAAAAAGGAGAAAGAGAAGGAAAAGGACAAGGACAAGGAGAAGGACGGAAACAACAAGCACGACAAGGTCAAGGTGGCCAAGAAGATCGTCAAAGACATGGAGAAGTGGGCCAGGCAGCTCAACCAAAAGAAGGACTACACCGTGGTGGCCACACCACATCCCATTTTGACAGGAAGCGAGATGTCGGGGCCTAGCTCCTCGCGTTCCACACCGGGCTCGTATGCAGATGTGGGTTTCTCCATACTGGAGAAGAAGGAGCGAGCTAAGCTGACTGACTTTATGCCGCCCGCGGCTCCACTGGGGGCTAATAAGCTGTTCAAAGCCTACGGCGGTGGCTCCGAATCGGATGAAGACACTGCGGGGCCCTCAGCGGCGGCTGTTGGTGGATCCAGTGCCGTTGCTGATGAAATGGACTATGTGGACTTCCAGAAGCTGACATGTCTATTATGTAAACGTGCCTTCCAATCCCTCGAAATCCTGCAGAAGCATTTGAAAATGTCGAATTTGCACAAAGAGAATCTGGCCAAGCTCAATCAAGGTTCAGGAGCGTCTGCTGACGCTGACCCTGATCTCGACAGCGACGCGGGCTTATCGTAAGTAAAAGCTTTATTTTTGAGGAGATATTTCCTATATTATTGCATCATTCCTTAGCTATCGGGACCGCGCCAAGGAGAGGAGACTGAAGTACGGGGAGAGCGATCCACCGCCTCCGAATCGCAGCCGGGAGCGTTTCGAGCAGGAGATAAAGACATTGCAGACGCGCCAGAAGAACAATGCCAGCTCGGCTTCAGCTCTGCCAATCAGCTCGAGTAATGTAGGTAATCGCTTGATGCAGAAGATGGGCTGGACGGAGGGGCAGGGTCTTGGCAGAAAGAATCAGGGGCGCACTCAGATAATAGAGGTACTATTACTTAATCAGATATATTGAATTTCTTAATTAAAATATGTTATGTTTTCAATCCACAGGCTGATGGTCGCACGAACAATGTGGGCCTGGGAAATAAGGCTGGCAATATGCCACCTGGAAACGATTATAAATCTTATATTAAGAAGATGATGAAACAGCGCTATGAGAACGCTTGAAACTTCTTTTTTATCTCTCTATTATATAGAAAAGTTTTGAGTTGTAGTAGCCCGATATTTTACTCAATTATGATGTGTAAGCGAGCAAAGCCAGTGCTCAGAGGGCTTTTTACCTACATAAATTATAATTTCGCTTGAACATTGAAGCAGGACCCCATGTCACGAAATTGTACATCCTCTAAATTGTGCTCATTTAGAATTATTTAAGAAGTTAACAAATGTACAATAGATAGGTATAATACATGTATCTTAACTGAAAAAAGCATTTCATTTGACTCTTAAGATTATAAAATTGTTTGTTTTACAGTTTTATTAATTTATTAAAGAATATCCTTCTTACACTAACGTATTTACGACCTTCCGGATACGCAGTTTTCGAAGGTGTAGGTGCGTCTATTCGGAATATTCGATTATTTTTTTAAACTTCTGAGGACATAAAGACACTGGTGAATATATGAGGAGAACATCGATTGTTTTCATTCTATGAAACATGAAAATGGCTGAAATTAATAGATAAATATCAGTTTAATGGCTTTTTCGTGCGATTTGTCTTGTCTTGTGTTGATTTGTAAAATTCATCAACACACAGAAATCAGTTATTTTCTTGACGCAACAACCTGCGTCTGCTAGTGTAAACGATAATTCTTCTTACTGATACTAAAAATATGTATCGGAATCAAAATAAATCAAATGCTTTAATAGGTTAATCTGTGAATAAGACATTATTTATTACATTTCAAAGCAGTTCGGAAAACAGAATTTTAATAATAATTAAACGAAAAAGGGTATCAAAAGGTCCACACCGCACCGATACTATCGTATCTAAAATAATAAATATCGCTCATATCGATATATCGAGTTAATATAAACAATCCTAAAAACGTGCACCGCACCGGCAAATTAAATTTCTTTAATTTAATATTTTTGCCGTTCCGTTTGATAACTAGATGAGTCCAAGAAATATACCTCCCCTGACCTATAAGGTCGTGGCGGAATGCTCCGTATCCAAGGCAAGGGCTGGCCTGATGACGCTGAGGTGCGTACTCGAAGTGCAGACCTGAACACAACATAATGAATGGTTTCGTTTCTCAGGCACAGTGAAGTAAATACGCCCGTATTCATGCCGGTGGGCACGCAGGGAACCTTGAAGGGAATTCTGCCGGATCAACTGATTGAGTTGAACTGTCAAATCCTGCTGGGCAACACATATCACTTGGGACTGCGGCCGGGCATTGAGACTTTACGGCTAGCTGGCGGCTTGCACAAGTTTATGGGCTGGCCTCGAGCCATATTGACGGACTCTGGTGGCTTCCAGATGGTGTCGCTTCTGCAGCTGGCCGAGATTAATGAGAAGGGTGTGAACTTTCGCTCACCCTTCGACAACAGCGAGTGCATGCTGACCCCAGAGCACTCGATACAGATCCAAAATGCTATTGGGGCGGACATAATGATGCAGCTGGATGATGTGGTAAAGACGACTACAACCGGACCACGTGTGGAGGAGGCCATGGAGCGGACAATACGTTGGGTGGATCGCTGCATCGAGGCCCATGCCCGCGACGATGATCAGTCGCTGTTTCCCATTGTCCAGGGTGGTCTCGATGTGCCATTGCGGCAACGTTGCGTCTCCGCCCTGATGGAGCGACAAGTTCGCGGCTTTGCCGTCGGTGGACTGAGTGGCGGCGAGAGCAAACACGATTTCTGGCGCATGGTTGATGTCTGTACGGATTATTTGCCGCGAGATAAACCGCGATACCTCATGGGCGTGGGGTTTGCTGCCGATCTTGTGGTCTGCGTGGCTTTGGGAATTGATATGTTCGATTGTGTCTTTCCCACGCGTACGGCACGATTCGGATGTGCCTTGGTCGACAGTGGACAGCTGAATCTTAAGCAGCCAAAATACAAGCTCGACCTGGAGCCCATTGACAAGGAGTGCGAGTGCAGCACTTGCAAGCGCTATACCCGTTCGTACCTTCACCACATTGCCACCAATGAAAGCGTCTCTTGCTCCCTTCTCAGCATCCATAATGTGGCCTATCAGCTACGTCTGATGCGGTGCATGCGAGAAGCCATTCAACGCGACGAGTTCCCGCAATTTGTGCGTGACTTTATGGCCACGCATTTTGGCAAGGATCCTATTCCCACCTGGATACGGCAGGCTTTGACAGCGGTGAACATTCAACTGCCTCCGGATGAGGAGGAGCAGAAGAAGCAGACGAAGCAGGAGCAAGTGGAAGAAGTCCCTCAGGCAGCCACCAGTTAACACACGACCAATGAAAAACGTAAAACGTATATCTAGACAAAGTATATTAAACCCTTTACGCTTTAATGACATTTGCTAGATATTCTACTGACTGTTCTCAGCAGGATTAGCACCTTAAACTAAGGATAATCAGTGGGTAGAACTTACGGGCTTTCTGAAGAGGCATTTGTACATATGGAATGCTTAAGGAACCAAACGATTTTGGTTTAGAATTAAGCAAACACATAATTAAACTGTAAGAAATCATCACAATTAAGCTGACAAATTGGTTTAAAGTTAAGCAAATAAACAAATAACCAACTCACGAATACTTCCCCTTCAAGGGTATGAGAATACCGGTTTTCGATTCTGCTTTGCCAACTTTTTAAGTAAAAGCTTCGGCATGGGAAAAAGCTTTCGGTCTAGTATGACGCATACTACAAATCGATTGTGATCGTCTCGCGCGGAACGTAAAATTCATTGCCGTTTTTGATTTTGTACTTCAGTTTCGCTTTTTTTTCTCTCCGTCTCCTTCTTTGTTGTACTCGTACATAAAGTACATGTGGAGAGTACGCGTATAACAGCTGCTGCAGAAGCCAGAAAGAAAAGAAAAAAACAAAATAAAATAAAACTGCCTCTCACTTTTTGATTGGACTCTGTGCTTGGGGGATCGCTAGCACTCTCTCGCGATCGCTAGCTCTTTAAGATCGGTGAGAGCTGACACAGAGAGAGAGGAAGAGAGAGAAACAATTGCTGTGTGGGGCCCCAGTGGTCCCCAGTTCCCCATTCGCGAATTCTGCTCCGTCGTCGTCGGTCTAACGGTCTTGCTGCACGCATCGTACGGCACATTGGCAGCGAAAAATCGCGCTAATAATAAATTGAAACCGAAATCAGAAGATCGGAAATCCAAATAGAGCGTACTACTGCTACCCACCCAAATCCACAATACCCAATCAATTGTAAGAAATCCCGAATGAATTTTTCCACACAATTTATTGTTTTGCAATGACAATTAATCACGGACTTGCAAGTGCGTGAGTGAGATGTGTATGAGAGTGTTTGCCAGAGTGTGTGGAGTGGAGTGTCTGAGTGTGCTGGAATGAGCATTTCAGCATCGTGTCTGTGTCGGTGCCTGTGTGTGTGTGCTGAAGCTTAACACGGCTCACTGTCTCGGATTCGGATTCGTTCTGTTCTGTTGCCAAATGTGGTCAAAGCGAAATAACAAAAAAATTATATACACAGTACACCAATACGTATACGTACCAAGTGCTTTTTATGGTTTTGAAAATACTGTGAGATTTGATTGTCATCTACAGGATCGGATCGGATCGGATCGGATCGTTGATTGCTTTTGGAATATCCTCAGTACCCCCCACGGTATTTGTTCGTGCTCGCCCCAAGCCCTTATATAAATTACTGCCCCCGATAGCATCTGCAAATTAGGCAAAGTCCAAAAGCGAACTTTTCACGGTTGCACGGTTGGTCCCCCACACACATCATACATATCTCTCTTATTCTTTCCTTCCTTCGTTGGCTTTTATTATTTATATTTTTGTATTTTGCCATCATTTTGGCTTTTGCCAGTGTTTTTGATTTTTCATGGTTTCATTTCTTTAAATAAGTTTTATTTTTAGAATTTTTAGTTATTTTTGTGTATATGTTTTTTTCACACACCAATTTCGCTGTGGCCCGCTGTTTGCTTGATTATTTTTCGAAATGTTCAGGCCGATTCTTTGGAATATACACAGAACCAGAACCAGAATCCGGGCACAGAGCACTCTGTGTGTACACCTAATGTGAGTGTGAAACGTTTCGAAAACTATACATTTTCGGTTTATTTGAAGGTGCAAACGCATACTCGTACAGGTGACCCCAAAACAGATCGAATCAAGCTTTTCATGAGGTGGTAACACTGGCTTCTAAGGACCAAAGTTGCCTGCGCCTGTAGCTTTGGAAATAACGGGAACAGGAAGATAATTTGTAGTTCTTTGGGGTTTTTCCATGACCTAAGAGCGATTCTTCTTCCATTTCTTCCAAATTAAATAAACAATTCTGTGCAGCAAAATGAATTAAACAATTTGCTGTTGCGATGAACTGCTGTCTCGCCCTCTCTTTTTGGGTTTCTTGTGGTCTTGTCGACTTTTTATGGCCAGACTTTTGTCTATTTCTGTTGCCTCATTTTTCAAATACTCAAATTGTGTTGGCCACAATGAAATTACATACAACAAAAGCGTTGCGTTATAAATAAAAAGTAAACAGCCAAGGGAGCCGATTATGATTGAACGCACACACATCAAAAAGTGGGAAAAAAAACTTTTTTGGCTTTGATTGTTGGCCTTCAAAAATGCTAAAGTCTCAGACAAATGGCCAATATTCAAGTGGGATATATCGCAAGCCATGAAGCCAAATGGCAAATTACCTCGAAAGAGAGTTCCACAAGACCCCATAAAAAAACAAAAAAAATATGCATACCACATAAACGAAGCGAAATGATTGCTGGTAATCATAATCAGTCGAGAATTTGTCAGTTGGTACCGTTAGCAGACTCTTGCTCTCGCTTGGCCTCTCCTATACTCTTCCAGAGGGTATGATGTATTGTACCAGTTGTTTGGAAAACTAAGGGGGGAAATATTAGTTATTTAGAAGCAGCAATCTTTTATAATTTCAGCCAAGTTCATGTAGTATTACCTATATATATGGTCGTAGCGTCAGGTAGTTCGAACAAAGTTTGTTTATTGCGAAATGTACATATGTACATATGTATTTAGCAGTCGTTAGCTATTGCATTCGTTAAAATATTTACATAAGGTAGTTAAAAGTACTTTGGGTACAAATTGGAGCACTACACTGAGAGAAAAATAAAAATAAAAATACCCATATTTACATTCAACATGTGGCTTTTAAATACAAACATAGTGAAATTAAATAGAATTGACATTGATTTCTTTATAAATGTATTTAAAAGTCTTTTTAATACGGCCCATAATCTAAATATAAAAGAGACTTTTAAAATAAATATTTTATATTAAATTTGTAGGAAATACATTTGATTTTCAGTGATGTTTAATTTAAATAAGAAATATATTTGCTTTAAATATTTTTATATTATTTTTAAAATTTATTTGTTGAATATTTGGCATAATGGCATAAATATTTAAATCTTAGTGTAACTATTCGGGGATCATGTTTAGGTTCATAGTATAGTTTACATTTACATATGTTTGTGTAGAAAATTCAAACAAACATTGGAAAATGCAGTTCTTTTTGTGGTAATACATAAATATACTCAGATCAAAATAATTTAAGTCTATTGATAACTATATCATAGCTCTCATAGGAACGATTGGTGGATCACCAAGATTTGGTTTACAAATCTTTGTTTTTTGAAGATAATGCAACCGAAATTCAAAAGCAAACCCTAGTCATAAATGTTTTTGCACAACATAATACAATTTTATCAACATCGGATACATGTGGAATGATGGATGCTAGGGTATCAAAAGCTTCGGCCCCCCTCGCATCCCCTGTGTATTTCTTGTTTTCTTTTGCTTTTGTATTTTTAAATTATGACACATGCGAGAGCCAAAGAGAGAGACCACCTCCACTCACCCACTGGCGCTCACTCTCCCCATCTTTTGGAGAGCGGAACTAACTCTTTGAACAGCTGCTGAGTGGGTGGATGGACACGGACGGACGGGCACATGCTAAATTCGACATGAGAGAAAGAGATATGATTAAGAAGAAGAGTGAGTGCGCGAAAGGCAGAAGAAGAAGAGAGACAGGGACAGGAATAAGCAGAGTAAGTCGGGGTGAGGGAAAAAGAAGAAAGAAAACACAGGGAAATACACTTTCACGCCTGACGCCCGTTTTTTTTTTGTAATTGATTAATTAAATTTTGTATATATTTTTTGTGCTGCGGTCATGAACGCATGTCTTGTGTCAAGTGCTAAAAAGCGGTTTTTAATTATATAAATGAATGATTACTTTTTTATGTCCGGATTCCTTAAAATTGCACTTTTTAGCGCATTAAAAATATATCTTTAAATACATTAAAGCTAAAACCGAAATTGCGTTTTTTCCCAATAAAAAACCATTAAAAGTATTCCATTTAATTGTTTACAATTTTAGGTATCACATAGATGTGCCGAGCCATTAAAGTACAAGTTTATAGCGTATTAAAATTGTCTTGGGATACCTTTAAATAAAAACCGAAATGGATTTATTCCATTTGGAAGTGTTTTCACAAGTTTTTAACCATACTTTTTGTGTCAAAGTATTTTCCAAACAATTTCATTGAAAGCTTTTCCATTTTGCTTTCATACATTTAATTCAATTTAATTTGCAGCAACATTTTAATCAATATTCTAAACAAAATAAACAACAGCAAGAACAGAAATAATTATTCTAACCAGCTGAAACAAGTTTTTCATTTTCATCGTCAAAATGCAAATTTCAGTGAGACCGAAAAAATAAATTCCAATTCAAAAATCTTCAGCGAACATATTGTGTGCCTTAATAGTTATTCTATGCAAATTTTTGTTTGTGTTTTCTGTTTTCCGTTTTCGCCAATACAATGCCAAAATAAACGGAAATGGTATGGTTTGCGCAGATTTTATTCTTTGGAAATCAATTCTCTCCTCGAATTAGTATTAGATTTCAGTATAAACAGAGAGGTAATTCTCATTGAGAGACCTTCCGCCCCCCAAACAGAGTATTACTTTGCTAGATTCAAGCAAATCATAGACCATTGTGCCGCCACATTTTTGAAAAATGATTCATCCCATTTTTTCAAAAAATTTCTCCAAAATCAAATACGTCTTCGGTCTGATAGTTGTGTGGGGTTTCTACTGTACAGACGGGGACAGGTACAAAGACTTAGTCATAGGACCTATTTGCGGCTTAGAAACACCCACTTCTTTTAACACCCCCAAAATATACAAAATCCATTATACATAGGTATTTTGAACACCTTTAGCTAAAGGGTATTATGTTGTTGAAGAAATGTTTTGCAACGTATAGGAAAGGAATCGTTTTCCATTCCATAAAGTGTACAAAATTATGTTTTTTTCAGCATAAAAAGTCGTCTCGTTATTACCATTTATTTTTTCTACATATGTTTGATTTTATAACATATATTTCTGCAGTAGAAACTCGAATCACTTTCTGCGAAAATCAAATTATAGAATCGATGCAATCTGCAAGGGTATCAACAGCTTCGATCCATGAATTCAACCTTCCTTCCCAGTTTGGTCATCTTACGGGTATGTGGATTTGCCTAAACGATTTGACTTCGGTCATGGCAAAATGTTGATTCTTGTCGCACTCGTTTTTTTCCAACTTTTTGCTGTTGTTTTTGTTTGGGGATCATTTGGTCAAGAGTGGGTGAATAAACTTCATGGTGTCTGATCACTCTTTTGGCTCATTTCGGACAGCAACAACAAATGTTGGTTGACAATGAATGAGTTGGTTGTTGACTTTGAGGCCAAAGCAAAAAAGAAACACCAACAAATGATTTGTGTGTGTATTTTGTATATTTGAGAGCGAGAGTGAATGCTTGGGCTTTGTGCTACGTGGAGTTGAATGATATGGGGGGATCAACAGTTGTCATAACCTTGGTCTCTATATCGAAATCTCTGGATTGAAATTCAAACGGAAATTGATTGGAAATGGAAATGTATTTGCATCGAATTGAATTAATTAAAGGCGGGCTTAAAGGGTGTTCTTCGGTAATCTCTTTTTGTTTTGCGATTGAAAGGAAAGCCTACCATATTGCGTGTGTATAAGTATCTGTGTTATCCCTGTTGAAATGACATTTATTAACAAAAAGGGGAAAATATCAACTGGCGAATTAGTAACTGATTTTTATCAAAACAATATCCCAGCCCCAGGCAGTTGACTTTGATCTCCAAAGCCATAAATATCAAATTTGAATAGGCCCCCTCCTCAATATACATAAATCACACAACAATTTAATATTTGTTGCCATTAATAAATATTTCTTTTAGTTTTATATCAAGACCAAATATCTCTGAAATATATGAGCAACGGAGCGGTGCAAAAACGAGACACAAAATTGGCATTAAAGCGCCCGAGTGAAGTCGAATCGAGTCCGAGAGGCATTAATAAATCAAGTTCAATTCAATTAGAGCAATCCGGGGACGACACAAACATTGTCAGTTCTCTCAGTCATACATATGTATACCCCCGTACGATATGGCCCGACATAACCTACGACAATTTATTATTTTGCACGAAACGGAAAGAAATTCGAAATGTAAATTGCAAATGCGAAAATGATACGACAATAAAAACAATGAAAAAGCAATTCGCTAATAATGCAATATGCATTTTTCAATAAATTGTTAAACAAATGTTATTCTGTAATCAATAAATGAGCAGCCGGCACCAGGAGGTAAATTATTTATGCGGAAGTCCCACCCACTCTGTCGACAACAAAACATGCTGTAACTGTCAATGTGGGTGGGTTGGAGGCGGAGGTGGAGAGGCCCCTCATAAAAAAGGCCGCTTTATATCCACACAAATGGAATGCAGTAATTTCGATTTCAGCATGAATTTATTTTCCACCTTAAGCCTATAATTTAGCACGAACAATGCACGAATGTTGTTAATAATTCAATGAAGAACCATAAAAAGAATTATTAAAACGTGACGCGAAAAAGCAGCTCGTGAAAGAAAGCTTTTTCAATTAAAATTTGGCTATACATATGTATCTTTTTTATATATTCCCATATTGCATAAAAAACACACAAGATAATCACCCTTGCATAACATATTTGATATTTTATGGCACATTATTTAAACCTTTTTTTTTTTGGGGAATTATTTTTTTTGGCAGAAGATAACTTTCTTCTCTGATGACAGAAAATGTGGGCAAAGAAAAACACACTTCTATATAGATTTCTATATATCTGTGACCTTGTCCCCTCATAGCAAATGGATAGCAAATCTTTTGTCGACTCGCTCAATCTGGCACACATTTGGCAGACGAATCGATGATCCGATTCGGAATAGATGGCACGATCCGTCCCATGCAAATTATATGCACACTGCAGCTGACTAATGTCTGGAATGGCGCTGATCGCATCAATCGTCGCCTGTCAATATACAAACGATATACTATATATATCTCCCCATCTCCCGGCGACACTCTCCCCATTTTCTAATTCGCAATTCAAGGCAGACATTTTGCGGCAATTTGGCATCGGATATTGTCAAAGCAAGAACAAGTATATACTCGTATATATATTTATATATATATGAAATTATATTCCAAGATGAAATCAGTTAAACTGAAGGCTGGAAACTGTGTTGAGTATGGGTTGTGGGGCCTATATGTTGACATCTTGAATGCTAATGAATCTTTTAAGACGCGAACTTGAACTTGAGAGATGGCGAGCAGACCTTCAATGCAATTAGAGGACTTAACGTTGATCGTATGTATCGTACATATCCCCATATGTACGAAAAAAAGAAAAATAAAACAAAATAATTCTTCATTTAAAAATATTGCGAAATCTCTCTGAAAATAATTTCATTCATTTCAACAAAAATGATTATTTATTTGTGAGACCTTTTAAAATTCTTGCCTATTCTTTTTGCTTTAATCTCTAGAAATCCTTTTCTTTTTTTGTTTTTTTATTTTATACATTATTCTGGATTAATTTCCATAGAACTGTCTTTTTAGAGGTTTTGTTTATATAAATCCTTTCCTTATCATTTGATATGATTATTATGAAAGCGGCCTGATTATTGTGGCTAAGATCACTCAAATGTTCAAAGAAATATTACCGATTGATTCTGTCGGAAAACCGCAACCAGAATCGTATCAGGAAAAGTTTTATATTACACGAGCTGTCGCAACGCCTCTTGATAGAAATGTCAACTAATCAAGAGATCGCATCAACTTGTTGCCCATTCAAGGGGTATTCGTATTCATATTCGTATTCCAATCCAACCCCCATGATCTGGCACTGTCTCAGAACCATTCATAAATGTCATCGTCAATTCTAATTCACGTCTTTTTCTGAACTCAATTGGACTGAAAGATCTTTAAGAACTTTGTGAAATGTTAAGGTCAATGCAAATTGGCTAGAGAACAATTTTCATCTATCAGAAAAAAAACAAAGTGTATAAAAATATGTATCTTTGCATATACATTTTGTATGAATATATATATAAATATCTATGAGTATTCGTGAGACTTTTGTGTTGCTTTTGATATTTATTTGTCGAGGGCTTAGATAATTGAACTTGAAGTATTTTAAAGTCTGGCAAATATTTAATTTAAATGTGTCCATCAATGGATGATAGACAAGAGCGATATATGGGTACACAGATAAAGAGAGTGAGAAAAGTACCGATGAATAGATATTTCCAATGTTCCGGAAAGAACAAGAAATATTTGTAGCGAGGCGGTCTAAATTTAGTCAAAGGCGTGGGCCGTGCCGTTCAGCATTGAACATGACCAGGGTCTGTGACGCGTCTTATGATCCCAAATGGAACTGTCTATATATGCACAAACAGATATAGAAATACATATATTTTTTTTTGACTTTTTGCAGATCTTGAACGATAATAAAGCAAGCGAAAGAGAGAGAGACAGACAGAGATAGAACGACAAAATGCATGTGCCATTATAAAAAAGGAAAGAGGAAGATATTATTGGAGCAGTATCGTAGAGAATAAGAGGGTCCTGCATGTACCTACATATATCTATATATATATATGGACTATAGATAACTGATATATTTGTGAGTATTCCTAAACGATTAATCAGTTATATGTATATCTGATAAATTAACATTCGCTTCTTGTTTTTTACAGATTTTAGAGTACATCGACTTTGAGAGTTACATTTTTATCTAAATAAACCGATCAACCGCTCACCCTCCCACATACACACATCGAACCTACAATGGGTAAGGACTACTATAAGACCCTAGGGCTGCCAAAAACTGCCACCGACGAGGAGATCAAAAAAGCCTATAGGAAATTGGCCCTACGCTATCATCCCGACAAAAATAAAGCCGCAAATGCCGAAGAGAAATTCAAAGAGGTCGCCGAGGCATACGAGGTCCTGTCGGATAAGAGCAAGCGGGAGGTGTACGACAAATACGGCGAGGATGGTCTGAAGAGCGGCGGTACGTACCGAATGGTTGTCCGATGAATCGAAGCTCTCAACTGATGTATCCTTTCTGTTATCCTCTTAGGCACCAGGAATGGCGGCAACACGAACAAAACATTTACATATCAGTTCCATGGCGATCCGCGTGCCACATTCGCCCAGTTTTTCGGCAACAGCAATCCCTTCGCCTCCTTCTTCGACATGGGCGACAATCTGTTTGACAAGAATGTCTTCGATCTGGATACGGAACCCGATTTCTTTTCATCGCCATTCGGTGGCATTGGCTCCCGGCATGGTCTCGGCAGTGCCTTCAGGTTGGTTAATCCCCGAGTGGACACACAGAGTGTTTTCGATTCGTTTGCTAATCTTTTGTAGGCCCTCTTTCAGATCACACTCCTTCAATGTGCACACACCGTTCAAGAAGGAACAGAAACAGGATCCGCCCGTCGAGCACGATCTCTACGTGACCCTGGAGGAGATCTATCATGGCTGTGTTAAGAAAATGAAAATCTCCCGACGCGTCGTCCAGGCAGATGGTAGCTCCCGCAAAGAGGACAAAGTCCTGCAGATATCCATCAAGCCCGGCTGGAAATCGGGCACCAAGGTCACCTTCCAGAAGGAGGGCGACCAAGCGCCCGGCAAAATTCCCGCCGATATTGTGTTCATCATTAGGGATAAGCCCCATGCCATGTTCAAGCGCGAGGGCAGCGATCTGCGCTATACGGCGAGACTAACGCTCAAGCAGGTGAGTTTTTCACTAAGAAATGGTTAAGGGAGATCGTAATATCAAAGACTAAGGGGAAAGACCCCTTGCGCTTGCGCAGAAATGAGTATAATATCGGAATTCTTTCCTTTACGAATGTTCTTCCAAAAAGTGAGTTCTGAATCGGTATCTAGTTAGTGGGTTAGTGCGGTTAGTGGGATATACCCCCTTATAAGTGCCCGAACTATTTCCCACCTTCTGAAACACCATTTGCAGGCCTAAATTTACGGATATTCCACGATCTCTTGTAGATGTCATATTCGCCTGCGTCTTGTGCTTGGGTTCTCACAGTATGGCGCCCAATTAGAGGCGCAGTCAGTGCCTAAATCAAATTGTAATGAAATCAGGCAGGCATTATAGTTATGGCAAATTTACCATATACGCAATTTACCAGCCTCCAAATTGGTCAACATGGTCAAGTTTCAATTAACAACCAGGCCCAGACAGACGCACAGATTGAGATTGCGATTGAGATTGAGACTGTGTGAGAGAGAGAGAGAGAGAGAGACAGAGAGAGAGAGGGGGAAAGATATCGATTTTGGCCAGCAATCTTGTCTAGAGCGGGGTCCCCACTGAGGTGTTAAAATTTTACACACTCGCAAGCGGCGCAAAACTTCGCACAAAACTTTTCGTTATTTTTTTTTGTTTGTTCGCTGATACTTATCCGATATGGACAGATCCAAAAAAAGAAAACGAATATCAAAAATTTTGAAATACTCCAAACAAACTGGGGAGACGGAGGGGCCAAACGCACAAAAACAAACCCAAATGACACGCCACGGAGTTTGTAGTGATGTTAAAATTGTTAATTGCATTAAGTAGATTAAATAGTTGACTTGGGTCAGTTGGAGATTTTTAACATTTTATTGCTTGTTAGTGCGACAAATTTAGTAAATATTTTTGGGCTTCTCTCTCGCTATGGCACAGTATTTTTGCTGGATTCTGAATTTATGAATTCCATTTTGGTTGCGCGGCTTTTTCGGTTTATTTTGGACGAGCTTAAAGTGTCATGTTGTTCTTTCTATATAGAAATATTTGACACGGTTTTTAGTTTAGGTTGTTGTAATAATTATTTTTTGGGAAGGTAGATTGTTGCTATGGGGATTGGTTTTTGGTGTTGGTTTTCATATGCGAGTGTGTCTGATAATTCTCTGTGTATCATAGGGGATCAAATACTTGCAAAAATACTCCCCCTTTTTTAATTATAAAATTTAAAATTTGCCTTCCTTGCCAAGAGCTTCCCCCACAAAAAAAAAAAAAATAAATCTTTATTAAACAGCAACTCAATGCTCGTAGAATCTGTCTGCGAAATGTTTGACTCTCAAAAGCCGCCGCCACAAGCCAATTGAAGCTCCATATATGTTCATCCACATAATTGCCAACAAAAAATTTCAATTTTTTCAGTCATAATTTTGTTGTTGTTGTCGTTGTTGTAGCTGTTGTCGCGGCTGCATTAAATTTACGAGTAATACGACCCATAAATTACATCATCGTTTACGATAAAATTCAAGTCAATGAGTTTCGAATTAATTTTTTGCATTTCTCTTTTTGGGCAACATATTTTTCTGATTCCCATCTGCGTTGATATATGAAATTGAAGGGATTTAAATAATGGCAGTGATGTGATCAGACCAAAAGGATTAAACAAATGGTACTAGTCCTCTAGGATTGAGTAAGCAACGCAGTGTATGACTTTAAAGGGGATTTTAAAGCCGCAGAGCGTTTGATGGATCAAAAGGATTTTGAATCGATCATTTCAATACATGCAATACCAAGTACTGAAGCGTGGACTGTCCGCACCAAGGGCGCTTTCACTGCACATATTTTAGAAATGGAAATTAAGTTTAACAATGCTTTTGTTTTCAAGTGCCTGCGTCAGAATTTCCGCAATGGCAGCAAACTAAAATTGATGAACAATTCGAGGATGGATGTACAGCCAGGACTCGCCCACTCAACAGACTGGACTGCAAACTAGACCGGGGACTGGGGCTGGACTGGGGATCCGGGATTGGCTTTGGACTGGGAACTCAGGACTCGGACTCGCTCGTAACTGATGGCCAGACGCCGCAGTTTTCCTATTGTCCGTCCGAATGGCATTGTCATTCGATTGGTAGCTACGTTGGGCACGAGTACTACAAAATGATTTGCTCTGAGTGCGGGAAAGTCCCTCCCCCACATTTTTACTTTTTGTTAGAAAAAAGAAGCGAAAACTCCATACAAAAGCATTCGATAGTCGAAAACTTCGTTTGCATTTTGATGACAGTTGTCAGCAGAAGGATGGGGCGAGCTTCAGTCAAAAAAAAGGACCCACTAGAATAATGCTTTATGACATGCGATTGAATGTTGTTGATTTGTTTTTCACCAGGAAAATATCCCTGCATAACCAGCCAGCCCTTTCCCCGAGTTCTTTCGGTGAGAGTAATTGTCTAGTGCTGCGTTCGAAATGAATGCGGGAATGTGCGGAAAATGCGGGAAAATCTATGAGGGAATTTATGTCTTTGTTGCCTGGAACTTGCCATCAAGCTGAATCTGGCATTCGAATTTATCATCTATGTCTGATTTACATCACTTTTTTCCGCCTTTTTTTTCGCTAGAAATCCAAGCTTTGAAAATGGTCTTCCATTTGAAGCGGTTATTTGTACCCTAGCAGAGGGTTCTATTTATATTTAAATCTATATAAATTTCTATCAGCGCTGTAGGAGTGTCTCTGAAATTAAAAAAAAAAATACTTTCCATATTAAAAGGTGCAAGAGAAGAACAAGAACATTTGCTATGGAAAAAGCAATGCGATCCATTAGAAAATTCCCTCAAAAATATGATTTTTTAGGACAGTTTTTTTTAGATTTGTACGAATTGAATAGATCCTATAATCCGAAAGAGTATGCCAACTTCGGCTTCCAATTATTATTCAAGTAGATTCATTTTAGGCCTTGTGCCTTGTGGGGCATACCTGATCGCTGAGAAGTGGTTGCAAAATTTTATCGTAGCGCCATTCACATTTTTATTCCCTTTATATTTCGCGTTCCCTCTGTTTTCCCTCTGTTCTCTCTCTGTTTTCTTTTTTTTTTGGGTTGTGAGGGGAATTTTTTATGCTTCAGCTTCCGTAAAAGGTAGCAAAGTATTTAAGCGTTACAGATTTTTATATACGAGCTTACGTACAATATGTATGTATATATTTTTTTTGCGTTTCGTTGCTTTAGTTGGGACAACATTTTCAACATTTCCATTAAAAAATATTGATGCTGGTCGACCACATCGTCGTCGTCGTCATCATGGGGACGGGTTGTTGTTGTAGTTGTTGGGGTCTGTCGTCATCAGTTTATGTTGTCATCGCCTTAAATTCGCCATTCAGCAAATACTCAATGCTCGAGCTCGAACCCGAACCCGATCCCCAATAAATGTACAATGTACATACACATATGTATATTTAAATATTCATAAGGTGTGCACATGGGTTTGGAGTATTTTATTTTTTGTCGCTGTTGTACTTCTTATTTCATTGGGTGAGGCCCAGAGCACGTTGACAACTATTTAACAAGTGTTCGGCAAGTTCTCGGGTTACAAATCACTTGTGACAAGTTATGGATTGGCATAAAATATATTATATCGCACAGTTCCCGATAGGCATCTCTAGGATTGGCTGGAGATCAAAAACCCTTTTTCAGTGCGAGTGTCGTGTCGTGCCGCACATAAATCATCGATGCGGAGGGGATTGACATCCAAGTTGTTGGGTTATTTATGGGATCTAGTTGGAATATTTGAGAAATGATTGTATATTGGGTTCTGCGACCCAAAAGGATTACGGAAGATAATCTGTCATTTCAAGGGTTTCGATAGGGAAATGAAATGTTATACAAAGACATTCCAAAGATATGCTAACAAGGCAATTCGAAATGGTAGTCAAACACTTCAATCACAAGTCAAGATTGCAAATCAATCTTACAAATACCTAAGGTGCATATGTCTATCCACTTAAGAGTGCTATTTTGCATAGTAAATTTATACAGTAAACAGTAACCATGGAAGATACACACCAGAGACAGACGTATAAAAATATCAGAAATAAGACACAAAATTCTATATAATTTAGAGCTTTACAAAGGAACTTTAACCCAGAATGATTAGTTTTATGTGACTTATAAAAAAAGTTCAATATTAATTGAATCTTTCAAACTATAGATTTTTTATTTTATTTTATTTTGCATTAGTTTGCTCTGCACTTGGAACCATATCTTGGTTTTAATTATAATCTTACAATTGTCTTGTACCATGATTAAATTGTTTACGTTCTGTGGCAATCCCTGCCACTGACTCACATTTTGTACTTCAGTTATAGAGAGCTTTCCTAAGACCCTACGAACACAGAAGTCTATCGACCGAACCCTCAATGATTATGTGCGCAATTTGATAGGCCGAAACACGTAGTTTGATGATTAGATAAGTTTTGGGTCTATAAATAAACCACAACAAAAATAGTTGACCAGTCTTTAATTAATATCAGCTTTAAGGTATCAGAGATTTCCCTTGGGAAAATGGATTGAATCGGCTAAAGATTCGGTCCACTTTGGCCTGGATCTAATTAAGTAAGCCACATCAATGTCTTGGGCCAGACAAACCCTGATTGATGCCCATCTTTTAGTGGGCCAATTAAACAAATCGTATGTCAAACGAACAGAACCGAACAGACGTATCAATGGAAATGTTTTTGGTGAAAGGAAGGGAAAAGGAGGAAAAGGAGGGAGAAAGGAAAAGCAAACAATGAAAGGGAAAACCCCATGGAATGGACACAGAAGCATAGAAGCGTGTCAACAACATGTTTAAACACGAATTAGGCTACATAAAAAAGGATTTACAAATGTTATGTTCGATACGAAGGCAAACAGAGGACTAAGGAGGACCAAGCAGAAGAACAAAAATACACAGAAATAAGAAGGAGTATTCTGTCGAAGGAAATGCAAAAAAAGGCAGCTAAGAATATAAACAGGATTACCAAAAAGATTGATAGATCTCTCTCTCTCCATTCCATCGACAGTGGGACCCATGTGTGGTGTTTGTTTAGCTTTAAATTGGGGGGAACGAAATTGAGACGTTGTGGTTATTGGGGGGTTAGATTCATTGACCATTTTGATTGATAGGCCAAGTGCAAAAATAAATACAAAAATAACAAAACGAAAATTCGATTCATTGTTCTGCAGGCTCTCTGCGGCGTCGTCTTCCAAGTTCCTACCATGTCCGGCGACAAGTTGCGTATCAGCACCATGCAGGAGATCATCAAGCCGAATACGGTGAAGCGTATTCAGGGCTATGGCTTGCCCTTCCCCAAGGATACCACACGGAAAGGGGATCTGCTCGTTGCGTTCGACATACAGTTTCCGGAGAAATTGACTGCCGCCCAGAAGGAGGTGCTCAGGGACATGTTATGAAGGCTGGTCGGAATGGATGCGGATACTCTTCATCGAGCCACGACTCAACACTCATCCCCAGTTCAGAACGTGACTGGGCTTAGTCATACCATACACACATAACACTACAAATCAACCCGAATCAGTCTCTCTCTCTCTCTATATGTATTTGTTCTATTCATCAGCATATCAGCCATCCTCAGGCGTCCTGCTGTTGGGATGTGTCCTTTGCCCCCATAATTTTTGCTTGTGTTCAATACATTTTTGCGCATTTTTTACAGGAACTTTTTATAACCCCCCCCTAGATCGGTTTTGCTCATTTACGCCCTCGAACCGGTCCTTACCTACATGATTACATAATATATATGTTGACCATAGTTATTATATCATTAATTCTTAATTTATTTGTCTAAATTAAAGCTACATTTAATAAATTACGCACAAAATACATGTGGAAGAAAAAACAAGCGAAATTTTAAGGAATCTTTTTTATTTTTAAAATAATTTTTGAAGATCTTAGATTTGTGCAATATTTTGTAAAAATATATAATATTACCACAGATGGGGACTTAAGAAACCGTTTTATATCCCTTATACCACGAAGATTTTAGGGATGTATTAGGTTTGCGGTAGATGTGCATGTGTTACACCCAGAAGGAAGCGTTTCGGACGATCATTTCTAATAGACTGCCCAACCTGGAGCAGATCGTATCATTATTATAGACAGATGGAACAAATCGATTTGCAGTGGCTACGCCACCCCTCCCACATTCTCACTCTTTCTCTGTCACACACACTCATCCTCGTTCAGTGTGCTCCCTGAGCGGAGAGGGCGAGATATAATGGCTGGTGTTGGTGTGAGAAGTGAGAGAGAGACAGATGTAGAGGGATACAAAATAGTAGCGGATAAAATATATATAAAATATTTTAAAATGTTAATAAAATGGCTCAATACCCCCCTTTCTTTTTTCGGGTATGATAATAAGCCATTTTATCCTACAAGTTTTTTAAAGTAAAATTTGTATGCTTTCGGAACAATCGTAATATTTATTGGTTGTTATTTTAGAAAATTCAGTTTTTTAGCCCCTGTAGCGACGCACCACCACGATGGTCTTGATGCACCTCCTCGGGTTCTTGCACTTCACCTGTTGGCGGGTGTTGCACCAGTTGTTTCCCCTCCAGCAGAACTTTCTTGGTTTCTTGGTGGTGGCGCTGGTCACTGATGCCGCTGTCGTCGTGGTCGTAGCTGTGGATGCAGCCGTCGTTGTGGTTGTTGTCGTGGTTGCCGCTTCCGTTGTGGCAGTTGAGGACTGTCCCACTGTCAACTGGATGGCCAGAGCAATGAGAGCGACTACGAAAAGGAACTTCATTTTGGTTAAAGTTTAGAGCTGGTGGCTAATGTCTGGAACTGTGGAGAGATGACTGAGTTCTGTAATTGATAGGTGTCCGACTCGGATTATTTATAGGAATCGAGCCGGTAAGTTCCAGCTTCGGTTTGTTCCTCTTCTCGGGTTTTCTATATATTCATAGGTACTTCCCATGTTTTTCCACATGGAAATGGAATGTATATCAACACGGAGCAAATACCCAAATATTTTACAATGTGCGCCCTAAGGTACTATGTTTGAACAATTGGATAATTTGAGCAAAACTGTAACCAGATTAACCATACACCAGTTGGGTTCATCGACAAGGAAATACGTGCTCGGCGATTACTCGTAAACTACCTCTCGACTTGGGCTCATATCTGTCTCCACTGACTGAATATTTGGAGCTTACATAGTTGTACAAATATTTACCGATGCCGTTGCCGTTCAACCGTTCTAGTGGCTTACATTTTTGTCTGTTTACCGTAACTGGGACAGACAAGATCAATGTCTAATCAAAGCTCTGCAAATAAGTGTTCAAAAGGGAAGTATACGGAACTAAATGGAATCCAAAAATTTGTTTAAAAACGCAGAATCTCACGACAATTAATCATAGCACTTGATCCCATCAGGTCGACAAGAGCTCCTCAAATTTACAGACATTTCTCAGAAGAACTCAGGCGAATCCAAAATGAAGTTCCTTTTCGTAGTCGCTCTCATTGCTCTGGCCATCCAGGTGACAGTGGGACAGTCTTCCACTGCCACAACGGAAGCGGCAACCACGACAACAACCACAACGACGGCTGCATCCACAGCTACAACCACGACGACAGCGGCATCAGTGACCAGTGCCACGACCAAGAAACCAAGAAAGTTCTGCTGGAGGGGAAACAACTGGTGCAACACCCGCCAACAGGTGAAGTGCAAGAACCCGAGGAGGTGCATCAAGACCATCGTGGTGGTGCGTCGCTACAGGGGCTAACTTACTGGCCATAGATCGAACCTGAACATGATCAATAAATAAAAGCATAAATTGATAAGAAACGAGTGGATTGTGAATAGAATGGATGGGCAGCAAATGGCAATGTTTTTTATACTGTTTCAGATTGATCCGGTATATAATATACTGACTCGAACTTGGAAGCTTGCATACCGTACCATACTTACTATAGTAATCTTAAACGAGCACATATTATGCCTTTCCATGCTTTACCAAAAGAAAGGAAACGAATGGCATCTCTGGAGAAATCCGTAATACAGCAGAGATCTCGTAGAAGATGGGAAAGGTGTTTAATATGAACTTTTAGACCAAGTCTAGTAGACGCTAAAGAAATTCGAGATTTGTGGATGATTCAGGAAATGTTACCCAGTGAGCATTCAGAAAAATCAGATAAGGATTAAATTTTAAAAATTAAATAGTTAAACTACTCAAAAAGTCCTTCCTTCGGTAAAGGGAATCTGTTGGCACTCCCAAAAATTAAATGAAGCTTTGTTTTATTGTCAAACATTTCCAGAACTTTAAGCCAATTTTAGAATGTAATAAAAACAATACATGGCGATGGTTTTCCCTGCATTTATGTGGAGCGTCCTGCTCATGCAATTGAAAAGTTTTCCCCGAAACGGGAAAAAGGAAAAGTGAAATTTTCGCTTGGTAATCGGCGAGCGTTTGCCTAATTAGCTGCCGTTGCCTGTCTGGCGTGCCAGAGACCTTCCTCCCCCTCCTCATTCCCATGTCAAACGGAATGCTGCTCGTTAAGTCATTAAAATTGCATGAAGTGAAAACTTTATGGTCTGCAAAGTTTGCCTCAAAGCAGAACTAACCCAAAAAAAGAGGCGAAAATTCAAGTAAACCAAAACCAGAACGGAAAAGAATGAGACGAAAGTCCAGAGAAGAAACCAACATCAAAGCTGGCAAATGGTAATTCGTTTAAAAAGAAATCCAAGGACAAGCGGGACATAGACGCATTTCATTTGCAGACAATAAACAGGCAGCCAGCAGCAGCAGCAGCAGCAGCAACAGCAACAGCAACAACTGGAGGGCAAAGTAAATAAATTAAATTTTGAACAACTCTTTGCATACAAAATAGAGGAAGAGCCATCGCGATGGTGCTGGCGCTGGCCCGCCGAAAAAGATTCAAAAGCTTTCTCAGATTTCAAACACATGCCACACGGGCCATGGCGATGGCCCAGAGGAGGAGCAGCAAGAGCCGGAGCTCTGTGCAATGGATACCAGAGACAGTCGAGTATTCGATATGCACGTGCCTGGAACACTCCACAGACTTCTGACACTGTAACAATTCGTAGCGATTTTCCACTTATTTGCTGGGAAAACCAAAAACAGAAAAAAAAGGGAAACGTAAAGCCAAGTAAAAGCCAAAGCGAAAACCTCAAAATGGTAGGCCGAGCCCTTGGCTGAGGATGAGCCAGCAAGAAGTTGCCATTACCAGGGACCCGGACCCAGACCCGGACCCGGTCTGGGAGCCAGTCAAAATCACAGAAAATCATCGACAACTGGCAAATGTGTGAATTGAATTTTCAAACAATTTTCCTCCCTGTGCAGGCGAAAGAGAGAGTGCAGCAGTGCGGCTGGGATGTTGTCCTCGGCATCCGCATCAGCCTTCAGCCTTCAGCCTGGGTTCCTGGTTTCTGTTCCTGGCGCTTTTCAATTCCCTCATTCTATTCTTTGAACAGGAACGTGCATGATTTGAGATTTGATTTGGGCGGCGGCTACGTTACAGTCGCTGAAACCCCACTCGCTTGGGTGGACCGTAAACCTCGTTGTCCTGTTTGTTTGAGGCGGTTTTTAAACATTTTGCTCACGTCCCGGATGTTTATGCCATTAGCGTTTAAGTTTACCCATACAAAATGCGTC
This sequence comes from Drosophila helvetica, assembly GCA_963969585.1. Classification (NCBI taxonomy): domain Eukaryota; kingdom Metazoa; phylum Arthropoda; class Insecta; order Diptera; family Drosophilidae; genus Drosophila; species Drosophila helvetica. The sequence continues at coordinate 11,204,707 of OZ018402.1, read as the reverse complement.
TCGTAAATAAAGCAAATGCTGTTTTTTTTTGTTTTTCAAAGCAGCCCCCAGCCTCAGGCCCCATGTCGATGGTCGCTGTAATTGCCATTGGTAATCGATGCTGTGGCTAGTTATTGAAAATTACGATGGGCGACACAGAGGGCATAAAGTTAAACCAAATTACGGGCTAAAGAGAGCAGTTTAAGTGAAATGTATTCCATTTTCACTTCGTTTTCTTTGCAGCAAATCGAATAATTGATTTCAATGATCATTTTGCAGTTAGCTCTTTGGCTAAACATCAAAAGTTTATACAGTTTAAAAAGAATCAATACAGATAGCAGCAATATGCCTAGTCGAAATGCAGGACGTTGATTCGTACTATATATACATATATTACATATATATTACATCCCTATAATACCAAGGAACAGAAAGAAGCAGTCTACTGCTTGACATTTGAACCGTGTTGACGATTGTGACTCGTCCTACAAGTGAGTACCAAAGGCTCAGTCCTGTGATTCTTCCTCCTTAGCTCTTGCTTCTCCTGGCAGCTCGTATTTAAAGGCACCAGGCATCCTGTTCATTTTCCCTGCTACCTCTTCAATTCAAAGCCATTAATGTTGCTGGTCCTGCACCTCATCTGGTCCAAGGTTATTGTCATAATAGATATTGACTGTCTGCAGGTTGAAGCTGTCCTGATAGTGAGGATTGCTAGAGTCTTCCGAGGAAACGTCTCTCTGCTCATCGAATTCCCAAAGTAGATCCATCGATTCATCCCGGTAGCGAAGGATACTTGATACAGATCCACTGCACTTACTGCTGCACTCTATCTACATATCTATTGCCGTCCCTGTGACTATGGGATGTTTTGGTCTCACTAATGATGACACAACACCGGAATGCATGACATCCGATGACAGAGGGGCATCCTGTGTGCGCTTGAGAAATTAATGCCTTCAGACCAATGGCTTCTTGGGGTCTGCCGGGTTTTTGTGCGTCATTGGAAGAGAGCTTGATTAGCTGCGCATGGTTTGAATCATTATAGTCCACTAGTCGGACGAAAAAAGCATACAATCGCTGCCGATACTTTTTTCCGTCATTCTAATCTTTGGAGAAGGCTCCAACTTTGCCCCAGGAATATTTGCCAACATCCAATTTCCTGGCAGGATTTTACTTCGGAAACTGTTGCTGCGTTGTCTTCGATTTTGCAGAATCGGTTTCAATTCAGAGTCGAATGGATTATATTTTTGTATAAAAAAATGCCTAAAAATATGCAAAAGATATAATAAATGTCAGCTATTCAAAAATGTTGAACATACAATGTGTAGGTACATTTAGGAATTTAACATTAATACTCGCAACAGTCGCAACTGCAAGACCGACAGCAATAGCTGCACCAATTCGTACAGTTTTCGTCCTGCTCTGGTTCTGGATTGACACACGGATTGCTGAACGTCTTGCGTTGTTGTTGCTGCAAATTTTGATCCGCCGCCCGATGCAGTCGCTCGATGCGCTCCTTATAGGTTTTCTTGGGGACCACAATGTTGCAATTACATTCGATATGGTAGAACTGGGAGCTGTTCTGTGTGCACGGGGGATATGGGATATCCATCTGGGAAGCGGAAGACTCCTCAGATGGGTATGCCTCTCCAGTCGCCTCTCCACAGTACTGCTCACTCAAAGATTCCAAACTTGCGCTGCCTCTCCTCCACTTTTTAATTCTTTTCATGGGCGCAATTTTCTTCTTTTTGAACTTCTTGGAGGAGACTTTCGTGAAGGTGGTGTCTGTGATGGCTGCTTGGATTTGTCGCTCATACGAATCCTGGCCATTGGCGGGCCTCTTCCCTAGGGTCGAGACCAATTCGTACCGATGATTGATTTCGCTGATCATGCGCAGTGTCTGGCCGAAGGATACTTCCACCTGCTCGACCGCATGCAGCGTGTCCAAAAGTAAATTATTTTTCATAATTTTTGAACAAGGAATTTTATGTGTGAGAGATCATATGAAATATACTGTATGTACTTATGAAAGGAAATCCAAAACACACTTATTCCGTTAGTTAAAGTTGATTTGTCATAGGGAAATTCCGATATGAATCGTTCGATTCGGAAATGTGTTTTCAAATAGTCTTATCTGGGCATAAAACTGATAAAATAATTCTGAGATAATACGCGTATAGCTTTTTCCTATAAAATGGGTAGAACGTAAACATTGACATCAGTTAACAATTGAATTCGCTTTCGCCAAGATGTCGCCACCACCACCACAGCCCCACCACCCCCCGCACCAGACCCCAGTGGAGCCGCCCCACCCAGTGCATCCAGTCCACCAGGAGCCCCCGCATCAACCGCCACACCATGGAGCTCGTTAAGACCCAACCTTAAAAACTACTTTTGAGGTTTTCAAGAAATATACCCGATTTCAACCGAACAAACTGTCAAAGATTGAATTATTTGTTAGTGGTGTTAAAGAGAAATAAACAAAAATATTGATCTATCGAAACTGCACCACGTAATGTGTTTTCAGTTTATATTTAAAAAATTCCAATTTTTGAATAAATTAAGGATTTTATTTGACACAGAGCATGATGCTGTGGTCCATGCCTCTGTCACGGAGCGCATCATCCTCCTCACCATTGTCCTGCGCACCATCACGGACCTCCCATGCATCCTCGTTAGGATAAAGCGGCCCCTTTAGTTAACAAACAAAAAAAACAAACAAAAATGTTTATAGAAAAGTGAAAAGAATTTAATACAAAAGTGCAACAATTATTTTCCAAATAAATTGTCTTTCTATAAGGAATAATTTATGTATTTATGTGGCATACAAAAATTAAAATAATAAAAAATATCTCTTACTAAATTTAAAACAACATGAAACATGAAGATTTTCTTTTTTTACGTTTGGAGTAGGAAAACTCCTATCACAAAAGTGTTGATAGATAGATAGATCGATGAGAACATTGTATTCTTTTGCACCACTCGAAGAAGGAAGAAATATATGACATAATAACTCCCAGAAGGTTCGATTTAAAAGCTTTTATTTGGTACTTACCGAGGGGACTTTCACTTTCAAGCCAGTGTCGTTTGGTTATATATATATATGTACATGAGTCACTACTAGGATCCTTGTTGAGCGAGCGCCATTACACCCTACCACGCACCGTCTCCCTTTCACTCACTACTTTTGCACCAGAGGCCAGCTCACCGCTCTTGTCCCTCCAGATCTCAACACTTGTCCCCTTTGTTACTGGATCCTCTATCTAATATGGTTCTCCTCTGAAAAGAAGGGTCAGGATTGAACCCTTGGCGTTAAAATTGTATATTATATTCCTTTCTTTCACTCACTTGTCTCTCGTGCGCAATTTGCCTCTTGGATTAGCCTGCTAAATAATAACAGAGTAATCTCAAAATCTATGAAAAAAATTAGGTTTGGTTAGAAGTGAATAAGTGCTAACTCAAATATTATTTACCATCCAAAATACAATAAATCAAAAACTTGAAATAATTCCTTAAGATCCTTTTGGAGTGCTTTGTTAAAATTACAATACCCCCTAATATTCCTTATTCCCTTAAATTTCTATTAAAATGTTTGCTTTTATATATATCGGCTTAAACTGTTTTCTTTTTTCCCTCTCCCATATCTCCTTATAATATAAGGAGAATATGGTTAATATTTTAATTCGTATAGAGCACATTCCTATTCATTAATTAAATAAATAATGTATAATTATGGAGCTTCATGCCGTTATTCCACGTCAGATCTGTGTTAAATGAAATCCATAATCAACCCCAAAATTTGAATTTTTTAAATATAAATTGAAAACACATTACGCGATACATGTTGATGGATCAATATAGTTGTTTATTTTTCTTTTACACCACTAAGAATTAGTTCAATCATTGTTCGGGGTATGATAGGCTATCGCATTTTTTTGATATCAAAGCTTACTAATGTGCATCAGCAGATAGCACATTGACAGGTTGTTTTGGTGGAAATAGGGTATATTTCTTGAACACCACAAGAATAGTTTTATTGTCTCTTCACCTTAAAAATAACCGTATCCAGTTTTTAAAGTTATGTCTTAGCGAGCTCCGTGATGGGGCCCAGGTGGCGACGGTGGTCCATGATGGGGCGGGTGATGCGGCGGGTGATGCGGTGCTGGCTCATGGTGGATTGGATGCACTGGGGGTTGGTGTCCGTGTTGCGGGGGGTGGTGGGGCTGTGGTGGTGGCGACATCTTGGCGAAAGCAAATTCAATTGGTAACTGATGTCAATGTTTATGTTCCAGCCATTTTATAGGAAAAAGCTACACTCGTATTATCTCAGAATTGTTTTATCAGTGCAGATAAGACTATTTGAGTACACATTTCCTAAACGAACGATTCATATCGGAATTTCCCTATGACAAATCAACTTTAACTAAGGCAGGGGTGGGTTTTGGATTTCCCTTCATAAGTACGTACAGTATATTTCATATGATCTCTCACACATAAAATTCCTTGTTCAAAAATTATGAAAAATAATTTACTTTTGGACACGCTGCATGCGGTCGAACAGGTGGAAGTATCCTTCGGCCAGACACTGCGCATGATCAGCGGAACCAATCATCGCTACGAATTGGTCTCGACTCTCAAAAAGAGGACCCCCATGGTCAGGATACGCACGAGCTACAAGTCCAGTCGATAATATCAATCGATTCGAGATGTTGTAAAAAATCCTTTACAGCGAGCTGAAGGAAGTGAGCTGCAAATTCAATCGACCTAATTGAAGGAATTTAAAAAATCATTTGAAGCCTTTCGCACACATCCCAGAATCTCTGCACTGAGATAAAGTCAATATTGACTGACTTCAGCATATTTAAGGAACAAATCTATACCATCACGACGGATAATGGTCGAAACATGGCCAAGGCAGTGGAGCTGCTAAACAGTTACATGGCTGACGATGATGGCGGAGAAGAAGATAATGAGGATTTAGATGATGAAGGCATGCTGAAATATTTTAGAAAATTCATTCAATTAAGGCTATTGAATTCGCAGCTCACTTCCTTCAACTTGCTGTATGATGGATGACTTATATAAGCTATGGCTGGAGCTCAAGCTCACTGTTGCAGCAATAAACAGCACAGAAAGCCAAGCTTTGAGCCAGTGCATTCGCTGAAGGGAAAAGAGCCAGACCTCCGGACAATCCAAAAAGCCTAATGCAGATATTTCATTTGAAAGAACCCGTCAGTATTTATGTCACGCATATATAACATATAACATATTCGTATATACATTTCAGACTATTCCAATAGCATAGCCTTGCTGAAGTGATATGCTGGAATTGACGGCTACAGCCCAAAGCCAGTTTGCTCGACCTCCAATATTACGGAGTATTGGGAGGAAAACCGTTACGAATTCCCTAATTTATACCGGCTAGCAAATGTGGGGCACTCCACTTAGACTATTTCCGGCCCTCAAAATGATGCTTACAGATCAAAGATGCAACCTCGCTGAAGAGTCATTGGCGAAATTGCTTTTTGTAGAATTAAATTAAAAAAATTAAATCAGGGGTGCTCGAAGTCAGCATACGGCGCAGAAATCACCATTTTTTGTATTTCAATTTGTGCACTGGAAGAAAAAAGTTTGCATACATTTACACTAATGTGAAGAAAAAGGTTTAGCAAATGATTGAATTTTGTATTCAAAATCAATTTTGTAGGATATATGTATAATGCACTGCTGATCGCAGCAATAGTTTTGAGCGATAGCGAAACAAAATGCACTCAAACATGCGCCATTAAACACTTTGCCGGCAGGTTAAACACGACAAAGGTTTTTTCCAGTGTAAGCTCGAAGATAAGGCAGATGCAAAATGAGTGAGACAACAACAAAAGCATCGAAATTGTTGTTGGTCAGTTTGCTTTCGCGAGCAACGACGAATACACACACATAAAGTTTGCATGTGTTGGGTACTCTAGTACCACCCTCTAGTACCAGGCAACTAGTTCGGCACCGGTGACGCACTAGCTACTTTTCTCACGTACCTGGTTCCAGATCGTTTCCCCGACAATGCATTTCAGCGGAGAATTTAGCCAAATGCATGGCCTAGGGCGGAACCACCCCTGGTCCATTATCGATCCCTCTTCGATTACCAGTACCCTAGTTGCTCAGGAGCTAGTTCCGACCTAGTTACCAGTAGAACGCCAGCAACTAGTTCCCTTATCGATCCCCCTTCGATTACACTAGTCAACACGACATTTCTGCTGTGGCCAAAAATTACTTTTTCTGATAGATTTCGGGATTCAAAATTTGTTAAGGAATTATGATTTTTTTTAGTTTTTAGTTTTCTTTTTAAGAATTAAAAAAAATCAGGTATTTTTTCCATGTTTTTTTCAGAGGTAGTGCTTCTATTTATCACATAACTTAAGTATCTTATATCTGATTGCATAGAACTTTGCAGTTCTGAAAAGCTGACAAAATCAGCCATAAATCCAACCCAGACGCTTTGTAGCTGCAGCTTAACGTCTGGAAGAACAAAAATTATTTCTTAGCCAACATTTTTGGTTTTAGATAGATACATTAATTGGGCGTCGTTTAAGTTATCGCTTGTGAGAATCGATGAATAAACGGCTAAGATGCAGCCGTTTCACCATACCTCCGTTTTGTTCTTGTCTTACTCATTTTGCATCTGCCTTATCTTAGAGCTTACACTGGAAAAAACCTTTGTCGTGTTTAACCTGCCGGCAAAGTGTTTAATAGCGCATGTTTGAGTGCATTTTTTTTCGTTATCGGTCAAAACTATTGCTGCGATCAGCAGTGCATTATACATATATCCTACAAAATTGATTTTGAATACAAAATTCAATCATTTGCTAAACCTTTTTCTTCACATTAGTGTAAATGTATGCAAACTTTTTTCTTCCAGTGCACAAATTGAAATACAAACGAGGGGGAACGTTATGAGCCGCGTCTGCGCCGCGGCTCTACTTTATACCCGGTACTCAGTCAGTATGTATGTATGTGAGCTTGTTGTAATTTATTACATGTTCGCAAAAGGAAAAAATTTAATTTTAGCCAAAAAAAAACAATTTAAGTCGAACCTTTTCGGAGATTTTGATCTATTAGATGTTTCCATATTGGTTAACATAAATTTTTTACATCTGCCATTTCTACATGTTCTTATCTACTTCCTACATATACATACACGACTGTGTGCGAGAGAGAGAGGGAATCAGTCTGCGCTTGGGAGGCCACTGAAATTTCATTTGTTCCTTCTGGCTATATTTATGATCCGATCTGATCCAAATTCAATACTCTGATAGATATAATCATTTTCTACGATTCTGCGTTTTTAGTTTTCTCGTATCTTCAAAATTGTAGATTTTCATCTTTTGTGGGGGCGGAAGGGGGCGTGGCCAAATTTTGAAATACACTTGTACTGACGTGATATCACAGGAGCATGGATAGAGAGTTTGGTTGCTCTAGCTCTTATAGTCTCTGAGATCTAGGCGCTCATCTGGACGAATGGGCACAGCGCCCAACCCTGTGTGTGAGAGAGAGCGAGAGGGAACGATGCATTTCGAAATGATTTTCTTCATTGTGGCTATATTTATGAGTCGATCTGATCCAGATTCAACACTCTGATAGATATTGTCATTCTCTACGATTCTGCGTTTTTAGTTTTCTCGTATCTTTAAAATTGTGCATGCCACAGATTTTCGTCCTTGGAGTGGGCGGAAGGGGGCGGGGCGAAATTTTGAAATACACTTGTAACAGTGCGATAGGACAGGAGTCTGGATACAAAATAGTGTTCCTCTAGCTTTTATGGTCTTTGAGCTATAGGCGCTAATGAAGACGGACGGACGGACAGACGGACAGACGGACGGAGAGACAGACATAGCTATATCGACTCGGCTTTTGATGCTGATCAAGAATATATATACTTTATGGGGTCGGAAACGCTTCCTTCTGGGTGTTACACACATTAATTTTTTGCACAAATCTAATATACCCCTTTACTCTTCGAGTACCGGGTATAAAAATGGTGATTTCTGCGCCGTTTGCTGACTTCGAGCACCCCTGATTTAATTTTTTTAATTTAATTCTACAAAAAGCAATTTCGCCAACGACTCTTCAGCGAGGTTGCATCTCTGATCTGTAAGCATCATTTTGAGGGCCGGAAATAGTCTAAGTGGAGTGCCCCACATTTGCTAGCCGGTATGAATTAGGGAATCCGTAAAATTTTTCCTCCCAATACTCCGTAATATTGGAGGTCGAGCAAACTGGCTTTGGGCTGTAGCCGTCAATTTCAGCATATCACTTCAGCAAGGCTATGCTATTGGACTAGTCTGAAATGTATTTACAAACATGTTATATATGCACGACATAAATACTGACGGGTTCTTTCAAATGAAATATCTTAGGCTTATTGAATTGTCCGGGGGTCCAGTTAAATAAATGCTGCCAGGGACTGGATAGCACTCTAATAGGCTGGTTCTCTTTCCTTCCGCGAATGCACTGGCTCAAAGCTTCTCTTTCTGTGCTGTTTGTTGCTGCAACAGTGAGCTTGAGCTCCAGCCATAGCTTATATAAGTCATCCATCATACAGCAAGTTGAAGGAAGTGAGCTGCGAATTCAATAGCCTTAATTGAATGAATTTTCTAAAATATTTCAGCATGCCTTCATCATCTAAATCCTCATTATCTTCTTCTCCGCCATCATCGTCAGCCATGTAACTGTTTAGCAGCTCCACTGCCTTGGCCATGTTTCGACCATTATCCGTCGTGATGGTATAGATTTGTTCCTTAAATGTGCTGAAATCAGTCAATATTGACTTTATCTCAGTGCAGAGATTCTGGGATGTGTGCGAAAGGCTTCAAATGATTTTTTAAATTCCTTCAATTAAGTCGATTGAATTTACAGCTCACTTCCTTCAGCTCGCTGTAAAGGATTTGTTACATCGTCTCGAATCGGTTGATATTATTGACTGGATTTGTTGCTCGTGCGTATTCTGACCATGGGTGGTCCTCTTCTTCAGGGTCGAGACCAATTCGTAGCGATGGTTGATTCCGCTGATCATGCGCAGTGTCTGGCCGAAGGATACTTCCACCTGTTCGACCGCATGCAGCGTGTCCAAAAGTAAGTTATTTTTCATAATTTTTGAACAAGGAATTTTATCTGTGAGAGATCATATGAAATATACTGTATGTACTTATGAAGGGAAATCCAAAACCCACCCCTGCCTTAGTTAAAGTTAATTTGTCATAGGGAAATTCCGATATGAATCGTTCGTTTAGGAAATGTGTACTCAAATAGTCTTATCTGGACAGAATAAGTCTTATCTGGACTGATAAAACAATTCCGAGATAATACGAGTGTAGCTTTTTCCTATAAAATGGCTGGAACATAAACATTGACATCAGTTACCAATTGAATTTGCTTTCGCAAAAAAATTAAAAAAAAAAATTAAAAAATTCAAATTTTGGGGTTGATTATGGATTTCATTTAACACAGATCTGACGTGGAATAACGGCATGAAGCTCCACAATTATACATTAATTATTTAATTAAGGAATAGGAATGTGCTCTATACGAATTAAAATATTAACCATATTCTCCTTATATTATAAGGAGATATGGGATATAATATAAGGAGATATGGGAGAGGGAAAAAAGAAAACAGTTTAAACCGAAATATATAAAAGCAAACATTTTAATAGAAATTTAAGGGAATAAGCAATATTAAGGGGTATTGTAATTTTAACAAAGCACTCCAAAAGGATTTTAAGGAATTATGTCAAGTTTTTGATTTATTGTATTTTGGATGGTAAATTGGGATTACCTCTGTTATCGGTTAGCAGGCCAATCCAAGAGAGAGGCAAATTGCGCAGTAGAGACAAGTGAGTGAAAGAAAAGAGTTGCGTGCGCGGATATAAAATTGTAACGCCAAGGGTTCAATCCTGACGCCCTCCCTTTTCAGAGGAGAACCATACTAGATTGAGGATCCAGTAACAAAGAAGACAAGCTATGAGATCTGGAGGGATAAGAGCGGTGAGCTGGCCTCTGGTGCAGAAGGGATCCTAGTAGTGACTCATGTACATGAATATATGTAACCAAACGACACTGGCTTGAAAGTGAAAGTCCCCTCGGTAAGTACCAAAGATAAAGAAGAAAAGCTTTGAAATCGAACCTTCTGGGAGTTATTATATCATATATTTCTTCCTTCTTCGAGTGGTCCAAAAGAATACAATGTTCTCGTCGATCTTTCTATCTATCAACACTTTTTTGATGGGAGTTTTCCTACTTCAAGCGTAAAGAAGAAAATCTTCATGTTTCATGTTGTTTTAAATTTAGTAAGAGATATTTTTTATTATTTTAATTTTTGTGTGTCACATAAATACATAAATTATTCCTTATGGAAAGACAATTTACTTTGAAAATAATTGTTGCACTTTTGTATTAAATTCTTTTCACTTTTCTATAAACATTTTTGGTTGTTTTGTTTGTTTGTTAACTAAAGGGGCCGCTTTATCCTAACGAGGATGCATGGGAGGTCCGTGATGGTGCGCAGGACAATGGTGAGGAGGATGATGCCCTCCGTGACAGTGGCATGGTGGTCCCAGATGGTGAGGTGGTCCCCCATGGTGAGGTGGTCCGTGTCCATGTGGGGGTCCGTGTCCGTGAGGGGGGTGGTGGGGTGGTCCGTGGTGGTGGTCGTGGTGTGGAGGAGGAGACATCTTGACTTGGGAAACCACAACTTCGTACTGAAGTGTTCTAGTCTTGAATTACCTTTTATATGATTCAAAATACTATTTCGAGTGCATCAGTGGACTTATCAGCTCTCTAGATAAGGACGGGACGTCCATAAGCCCTGTGTTCGTTCGGTATTCCCAAATAGACCCCTATAAAGATAGTGGACTTGCCTATACCCAGAAAAATGTTGATTTTCTTATTGGAAATAATTGTACATTGTATTTGTTAGAAAATGTTTGCTTATGAATATTTGCCTTTGCATAAAAGTTTTCACACTGAATAAATTGAGGAAATTGCATTAACGTCATTGAATTTCATAAGAGCACTTCCACATAAGAATTTCCATTGCTATCCTAAGCATGAGGGTCAATCAATCAATACTTTTGGCTCTGATATGTAGCTTATCGCATTAGACAAATAGATGATTGATTTGCTATATTTATTCAACTGAATCAAAGAAATTTATAAATTTTATTTTGGGTAAATTAAATAATATAATAAATAAATATTATAGTATACTCGTATGTTGTAAACATTATCTATATGTTTTCGCTTGCAGCAGGTGCCCGATAATGTTCCTTATCTTATCGTTGTCTAGTAATACGCATTAGACCCGGATAGGTCGTCTGGTATTACTCAGAGTGGGTATGATTAGAATGATGATGATTGGTCGGTGCTTTGGGACTCCCGCAGCTGGTTCAATGGGGATGTACATAATACCCATTAGTGGATCCATAAAAATACTGGGATATGAGGTGTAGTAAAGGGTTGTCATGTCCCATAAGAAACTCCCTTCACTGAGTGCATTTTGGACCACGACTTAAGGCTTTAATCATCCATCCCTCAAATCTAAACATTGTCTTGAAGCGGCCTGTATGCATCCCCTTCCTTTTCAGCCTGCAATCACTCAACCGTTTAATAATTGACTGCATCTGTATTGGATACCAGATCGATCGATAGGATGGGGGCAAAAAAATCAAGCAAACAGCAAATAAAATTTATAACAAATCTAACAGACATACATCATTTTGATATGGACCACGCCATGGACCCGGACACGTTCCGTCTCGTCCGTATATTTGCTTAAGAAGGATGCCCCATCGGGGGGAGGGGCACACACACATGGCCATGGACACGGTCCGGAACTGCTGCTGGGCGCTGGAGCCGGGGGCAACTCTAGTCGGGACAGACACATTAATTTTACTGCTCTCTTCTCTAACCGCATGCAATTTTTCTTGGCTGGCTCTTCCTCCCGGCTATCGGCTTTCAATGCTAGGAAGCCAGGGGGGCTTGGGACGTCGCGTCGGAAGGGGTATATGGGATGGATCCCTTAGTCAGTTAGTCAGTCAGCCAGATAAGTGCGGTTTATGTGCAGCACGTAGACCAACTCAATACACTCGATAAATTGCGGCGGAGGCAGCGTTTGGCTGCTTAGAAACGGGGCAACTTGACCGCATTCAGTGGTGTTTCAAGGGGGGAGGAGGGAGGAATAAGAGACGGAGGGCCTCGAGGACCAAATTGATGTTGTGCAGTTTTTATTCTGCCCCCACTACCGCCCCCACACTTCCCGAAACTGCAAGTGCACTTTAACCCTCAAAAGGGATTTCGTGGATGGATATGTCTTCGCCCCCATTTAGAGCTTAACTTAACTCAATTTCGATGGCCAGCAGCAGGACTTGATTAAAGTATGTCCTGTCCACTGGCATGCCGAAGGCAAGCAGCATTCCAGCGAGCCTCTTCGGCAACTAAACCAAAATTCCATTGCAAATTTACTCATATTAAAAGCTCATTAAAGATCAAATGATGGGGTTTGGGGGCTCCGGCTCCCCTGCTGCATAGCAACAACATTCCATCGAATACGAGCAGGGGGAACGTGGGGAGAACAAGAAAACTCTGAGCGGAAAATATGTTATTAATTCAAATTAATATAATCCCATTTTTTTCCACTCCCGTTCTCTGCAGCACCGCTTCCTCTTCCCCTGCCTGGCTGAGCGGGAAATGGAAACTACTTTCTCAACGGCACGCTGTCAGGTCGCGCATTACGGAAAGATGTTTTCCCTTTCCGCTCCGGGGTAGGAGTCGGTGAGTTCTTGGGGGCCTGGGGGGTGGCTTGCTCGTATGATGTATAGACATTGTCGTATCTGGGTTGTCATGAGGAATGGGCGGAACTGTGGATGGTTGTGGGGGGGGGGGGGCTGTGTTCTGGAGTTTTGTGCGGATTTCTGGGTGTGGTTTTTGCATTTGTTTCGCGGTGACTCAGTTTTCTGTGGATTATTAATGTGGCGACAGGCCCATCATGACAGCTAAAAATTATCAAGATATGGGTTTTAGGGTTTTTGTACGATTCGTTTTGGGCATTCCATACAAAAACTGTACTAATCAGAGCCCGAAGCAGGTCAAAGCTCAATGAAAGATTTTGCAAATGTCATTTAAGCAGCAGAAGCATAAGGAAACTCTTTTCAAGCTTGTACTAATTGTGCAAGGACATTCGAAATTCCTAAAAACACAGGTAATTTTATGACTATTCCAATTCAAGGAGAAAATGAAGCTTTTTGCTTTGGAAATCTTCATTTTTCATCCCGTTCAATCAACCAAATGGCACCATGGGGAACGAATTCCATTCATCGAAAGCCATTGCCCGGCAGTCTTGTTCTACAGTTTAACCCACATTCAAAGCTCACTCACTGGCAAATCACAGCCAGACAACTTCATTTCAAATGCCCAGAGGGAGGGGCAGGAGGCGATTGCACACATACAGGAGGAAAAAATTCGCATGTGCAACAGCTGCTGATGTCTGTGGAAGGAGCCCACTTGGCTCTATCCCTTAAGCCATTGTTGGCTTGTTGGTTCGATAAACTCCCTGCCAACCGCCAAACAAATCCCAGCTGCACTTCATCCGGGTTCTCGTCCTCGTCGTCAGTTTGATAGCGAATGCCCGACGGTGAGCAAGGAGCTAGGAGCTGGGAGCAATCCAGGAGTTGAGTGCTCGGCATAAAACGGAAAACTTGTTACGTGGCAGGCGATGGATAAGCTGCGAGTCAACAATGCGGCGGGCGAGAATCCCTTCAAGCGGCCAATGAATGCACTGCAGAAGCAATGGTATCGAGTGCTTCTGGCCAGGCGCGTGGGTTTCGGGCAACGCCCTCCATCGGATGAGAAGGAGCTAACGTAGTAAGTGAGCTGCAGCATCAGACCTCCGTTCCGTTCCGTTCAAATCAAATTGTGTGAAAATTGCAATTTCCTGTTGATTTAATACATTTTACAATTTCCCATTTCCCATTTCCCCATTCCCTCTGCGAAGCGCCGACATTTGTCGTCAGCGCTATACGGCCGCGTTCCGGAGATACAACGAACGTTTCCGCCGGGAAATGGCCAAGCACGAGGAGATGCAACGCTGCGCCCTCGACGCCATGCGTGTCCACAGGTAAAATAAACCCAAAACCAAACCCAATCCGACAATTAAAAGAAGCTCCCAACAGAACCTTTGCCATAACCACACTCTGGCTGCCATTGCACTCGAAGCGGGAAATCAACTCAACGCTGGAGACCCTCGAGCAGGTACGTAGCTGAGAAATCAGAGATACGAGTTCGAGTTCGAGTGCGAGCTACAAATTTATGTTCTCAGGTTCTCAGTGCCGCGGAAAGACGACGCCTTCAGGAGATACTCAAGCAGGGCGAGTCCCGGCGCTCGCGTCGATAGAACAGCACCTCCATTTCGCATCTCACCATCGTCATCATCATCATCATCTGCCATGGCTAAGTGAATTCCATTTAGCTTGGATTTCACTTTGCCTGGGAGTCTGATTTGGCTCTCTCTCTCCTCTCATTCCCTCCCCACTTTACTTTCTAGTCTTTTTCTTGAAAATTCGCTGTCAGTGGCTGAAGCGTTGTCGTAAATATTTAATACAAGTAAAAGTGCAAAGTTCACTTTGGATAAAACCGAAACTGTGTTGGGACTAGAACAATTTCTGGTTGGTTTTGAGAGGGGTTGAATGACAGGGTCCTAATCCTTGCACTAGTCAAAGGATACATACAAAGTTGTTGTGCATTTTTAGTTACATTTTGTGTAATATTCAAAAGTTTCTGAAGGGAAAGAGAATATAAAACACCAAATACATCGAGCATTTACTTTCGATTCGTTTCTTTGTCTCGGATTCTCGTATTCCGCTCATCCGAAAGTGATGATTGGTGCTATGGGCAAAGAATGTCCCCAAATGACATCGATCGGAGCAAGAAAAGGTATATATAAATCCTTTTCTTTCCACCAACCGAGGCGCCTATTAAGGACAGATCAACATTAGTTGCCCTTAACATATTTGTCTGATTTATTATATTTTCCCAAGCAATCTGTTAAGCCTATTAAAAACTGCTGCCTAGGGCAAAGTGTTCGCAACTAAATCTGTCATATTCCAAAAAATAGAAAACAAAAAGGGTTCCGTTCCCCCCATTAAACACACTTGTTGGGGGCAAAGATGTGAAAATATTTGCTAAAGACAAAAACCAAAGTCAGCTTGAAGCCTAACCCACTCACATATCCCGATGACATTTGTTGGCAGGACTGCCAGGCTCGACAGAGGCTCGAAATAGGCCAACCAGCAAAAAGGGCTCAACCCAATATCCTTGCCAACAGCAAACAACAAGCAACGGAAACAGAAGCACAAGAACTGGCCAGCACAAAAAAACATTGGAAAAACAAAGGGAAAAGCAAAGGGAAAGCCCAAATCGTAGGCCCTAGATGTCGCAGCTGTTTTCTGCCTGGCATATTGCCGAGTAGACAACAACAAAACTATTGAACAAAGTGGCGCCTGTCGCACTTTATGACGAGCCTGCAGAACTTCACCCCGCCCCGCCCCGCCACAACCCTAATAGCAATCACAGAAATGTGTTCTAATTTAAAGCCATATAAGAAGAAACCCCAAGAAGGGAAAAACAAAGAAGAAAAGGTTAGCTTCTGTTTCGCCTTGGATACCCTTACAGATGGATCGATTCTCTGGTGCTTAACTTTATTTTCCTATGTTTGATTCCATGAAACAATATCGGTTTTCTACATAATTCCAAAAGATATAGTAGACAGCTGTGACTTATATAAAAAGGGCTATGTGCAATGATTTTGAAACTGAGAGACTAATATTTAGCCTCTTAGTGCTAATCAGTAATGCATAAGTATTTATACAGACTATTTTCCTTTTCAATTGGCGCACTGCTGCTCAAAATCGCACTACCCTTTGCAAGTGTATAGAACTCCAAGAGAAAAGACAAAAGGAACAGCTGCCAAGAAAAAGCGGGCAGGGCAGCAGTGTGGGGTGTGGGGAGTACGATTGGAAATTGATGCCAGAATGCAGTTGGCAAAATGATTTTTATATTTTATGTCTGTTTGAGTTGTTTGTGTCGTCGTTCAAGTCGAAGTCGAAGTCAAAGTCGCTGTCGCTATCGTTGTCGTTGTCGGGTCGCATCGGGTCGAACCGGGTCGTGCCTCGTGGCCCCAGTATCAACATTAGTTCACGGTAATGTCATGAGCTTTCCTGGCCTCAGCTGCTCTGCCATTGGCTTTGTCAGCGTTTATTGATGGCATCAAAGTGTTTTTTCAATTTATTTTATTTTTTTCCCTCACAATTTATTGGCACACACACTTCGTGTGGGTCTTGGCCCGTTGGTCTGTTTTTCCTGGTGCTTGCTTTTCTTGGCCCACGTGCGGATGCGTGATATGATTGATGTTGCAACAATTTTGTAGCATAATTTTAGGCTGCCCATTGTTTGACAGCGGGCGAATTGCTTGTGCCAGAGCGGGACAACTAGTGTGTGTGTGTGGCTTGTTATGGCCGGACACGTAGGCGCCATTAAGTTTAAAATGTCGGAGGAAATTCAATTGCAAATGGTTGGGGGAAATTTCCCATTAAAGGGAATTAAGTGTAAGTATTTTGTTATGGAAAAAGTTTGTCATTGTTGGCAAGAAATGGAAGCAAGTCCTTCCATTTTTAGATAATTTCCCCAAAATAGTCATTCGTTTGACAGATGTCCTGCCCCATTTTCATGACTCTGCTGTCTAATTTTCCGTCTGCCCTTTTGTGTATGTGGAAATAAAAGCTATTCTGCAGTCCCATTTTGCAATCATTAATGGCCATTTGACAATTAACCCAATTGCACAGCAATTACAACAGCAGCGCATCATTTCAGGATCCGATCTATTTACACGGAAACCGAAGACCTCGACAAACTGTGAAATTGGCATATGTCAAAAGTCCTAAGGGAAAAGGGAGTCAAACCATTGCGGAGACCTAAAAGGGGCCACCGTTCAAAGTATATGGGTACACACAGGGACACAATGAGTTGATAATCCCAAAGGCAAATACATGGATAGATAAAGGGAAGAGAGAGCCTGGCCAGTGGAGTGGGAGTAGGGTAGGGGAGTGGGAGTGATATGTGAGTGGAAGACTCGTATACATATCCTCCTCCCTCTATGCAAAGCCATAAAGCAACAATAATAAACGCACATCATCATCAGCGGTGGATGCTCCTGCCACTGCCGCTGCTCTTGCTCCTGCCACTGCCACTGCCACAGCCGCTGCTGGTGCTGCTGTCAGCAAAAAAGTATGAAATATCATCTAAAATAGGAAATGCGTAAATGCGAAATCCTACAGAACGGAAACTCCAACTGAAAGCGATGCGCAAACGAACGATGATGATTTTCCCCCCCCCTCCGCTAAACCAAAACCCCAACCTCCAACCTCCAACGCCACTGCCCCTGCCACTCTCATACTCTATGCTCTGTATGAAAGTCAATTTTTCATTTAGATAACTTTGACATACGCAAACGTCATGGAAAGGAAGGAGACAAGGCACACAGTGGTTGTTGTTGCTCCAGTTTCGAATAATTAAAAATAGGAATAGAAGGAGTAGCCATGGAAACTAATTGATGGAATATAACTAATTTGAAACTACAGCTATATTCCATTTCTATATATTCTTCTATCGTTTTCATGCCAATTTCTACGGTTTTACTGTATGAATAATTATTGGAAATGTTTCTTTACTTTTGACCCACTGTGCTTTGTGAGCAATGAACTGGGGAGCATGTCCCCACCCTCCATTTTGCATGTCCATGCGTGTTTGTGTGTGTGTTCGTCTGCATATAACGATTTAGATTTCGGTTTTAACCTCTGCCGCTCTCTCTGTTTCTGCTGGCGCCAGTCAGTTTTATCCTGAGGGGCTTCATCGCGGAAATGCGGGCAGCGTTTTGATAAATGAATTTTCCCCCCAGCTTTCCATCTCTTTCATTCCTTGCCTTTCCCCCAGGACACACAAAGTGAATATGTCGGTATATGTGTATGCAGGGCTTAAATGAAATGTTAACAATTAAACAGTAACACGAAAAGACTATCAGTCCTGACTATGTCAGGGGTTAATACGCGACGTATACTTAATAAGTGGGGTATTCCTGCATTCCTGCATGGATTCCCGAAAGAAGAATTTGGAAAAAATATGAATAAAAATTAGTGTTTAAATGACTTTGTTTTAACTTCAAAACTGATCTTAATTTTTTTTTTAATTTTCTTTAAGAGCAGAAAGTTTTTTGTAAAATCAATTCAAAAACGAGCGCAGGAACACCAACAATGTGAATAATTCTGCCAAGCATGTTAATTTCGAGGGGTTGTTATGATATTTGTTTGTTCTTGATTTTTGTTCCTTTGTTGTTGTGTTTGTTGTTTTTTTTGCCCTGTTTTGGTTGGGTGGTTGTTTAGTATAAACTTACGAAAACATAAGTGGCAAAAGGGATACACAATTGGGATTACAAGAGTGGTGTGTGGGGGGGGGGGGCAGTGTTTCATTAAGGAGGGTTGTTCCTTCATCTCCTTTTGGCTGAGAAGTTATTATGTATTTACAGAACAGCCCCGGAATACCTCTAGAACTAAGCAGACACTTGCACACTGTTGTAATCATAAAAAGTATTAAAAAGTAACAAGAAGGAGTGGATGTTCCTGCATCGCTGGGTTCTGGGCAGGACAGGTGGGGCCATTTGGCAGTTGATTGCCCATTTTTTGGTAGCTACTCGTACACTTGTTTACCTACTTCAGATGTGCTCAGGGGGGGTTTAAGGGGGTTCAGGGGCTCAGCATATTGTCTGAGGTGTGGGTACGGCTCTGTGTGTGCTTGTGAAAGAATCTGGCCGCGTCTTAGGTACAAAATTTGCGCTTACGTTAGCGTGAAATGATGTTTGGGGGTAATAAAGCGAGCTCTGTGGGTCGGCTGAGGTGGCAAGGAGGTGCGCTGCAAAAGGTATTGAAGATGATGTTGAACGAACTTGGAAAGTTTTAAGCAAAGAAAAAGGTCTAGTATAGAAGGGAATCAAAAGTGCGTGTGAGCATGTCGCGATTGCGACACAAGCGGTAATAGATGAACGCAATCAACAACGATAGCTGGAATGAAACACAGAAAATATCAGACAATGCCAACAAAAACATCGAGCACTTGTATCTGCTTCGTTTCCTCGTGTCGCATTCGAGTAGGAGCCAAATATTCCGCTTATTCGAAAGTGCTGATTGTCAGCAGAATGTCCCTATTGTCATGCGCTCATGTACAAACAAAGTACAGAAAGATATACACATTCCCATCCTTTCATCCCCATCCTTCTCTGCACCTTCTGCATCCCCCAAAGCAAACCATACAAGCGACTGCCTCACCTGTAGCGCACCACAATCATATTTCACGCTTTGCTTCATCCACACAGACAGCGCAACGAGAGCATCCAATAGCGAGCACATACAATTTTATTAGCGCTCCATAACGCGGAATCCCCGGGAATTACTAAGGCCCAAAAAAGCCCAAAAATTGAGCCCAAAATTTTAATGAAATACCTTTAAAGTGAAGCCTTTATATTGATATATGTACGCGTATGTATGCTTATGTATGGGCTGTATGCTATATGATTTGGCCAATCCACCGAGCAGCTGTGAACGTTCGCATGATATTTTATTAAAGCCCCAACTTAACCTTCAATATGGTGGCACAACATAAACTTATACCCACCCACCGCAGAACACTTTTTGTTATTGTTTGCCCTTTCCATTTCCATGGAGGATGCTGTTTTCTCTTGGTCGCAGGTGTTGGCTACGTGGTCGAAGGCAGCAACAAAGACGCCAACCGACTTGGAAGCCACAAAAGCAAACTCACCCAGAGTCCGGAACGGAACGGAACCCAGACTCCCAGACCAGGACCAGACTAAGCCTCAGACAGAATCTGGCATGGGGAAAAGCGGGGTGTAGCTGGTAGAAAGGTGAACATTTTTTGGTTTTGACTGCGTCTGGAAATTCTCGTACTTTGTCGGGTCGCTCGCTCTACAGTCTCCCGTCTCCAGTTTATTTTCATTTCGTTCTGCAGTCTCCGTCTCCGACTCCTCCATGCATACCTTTTTGGCACTTTTGCCGAATTTATCGCATAAGCTTTTCGCATACTTCCGGGTAATTGGCAACGCCATGTTCTACACCTTCTCGAGTCTCTATTCGAGTGGGGGAGTGTGAGTGTGACTGTGTTGCGCATTTAAAGGCGTTAAGGTGCAAATTTATTTCTACGAAACCTTTTCCATGCCCAGCATCCATCCGTCCATCCGTTCGTTCTGTCCCTCCCTAATGAGCACTCGGCGTGCGTAATATTTCTCTACCCTTGACACATGTATGGGAAGGACGAACGGACGGAGGGACAGACGGACAGACTGGGACTGGCTGGGGTCCTCGTTAGAGTCGGGTTTTCCACTTGTGGTTTGGACATTATTGTTCAAAATTGTTAAGCACATTTAAGCTTGATTTAGTTGCATATTTATTGTATTTTCTGGCTGGAATTTTCCCCATTTTTCTTTGCCATTTTAATGCTTTATGTAAACTGTAGTTTATTTATGTTTTATTTTTTTTGGAGGTGGAAGGCAGCTTAAGGACTTTTGAACATTAAGAACTTTGAGTAATTGGTGTTAAGGAGATTCGGGGCGAAATGTGATGCAATCAGGAGTTATATCTGATCTTGTGAATCTAATATCATGGATCATTCACATCCGCTTGATTTCTTTGACTTGCATTTTATTTATTTTAAATTATTTGCAGTTTGAATTTCAAACTACATTCTTTTATTTCTTAAAATTCAGACTTCCACAAAGTATAAAAATATTTTGATTTAGACATTCACCAAAGGACCGTCCGTCATTCATTGCGGTTTCCATAGGATTTACGAGACCCCCTGTTGTCCATGGCCCGTTACCTAAACAATTTATTTGCCATAAAAACGTCCGCAGAACTACCTCCATAAACCACTGCAAACTACAGCCGACCGACGGCGCGACTCGACAAAGGACAAGGACAAGGGCACGGGCACGGATGAAGGACAACGGCGTTCTTATCATAATCATTTCCAGGCAGCTGCGCTGACTTCCGCCTACCGCACAGATCGCCCATCAACGTTTTTCGCCGTCTGCCTGTTCCGCCCCCAACCATACCAATCTCCCTCCTCAACCCACACGCAGTTTCAGACCCACTCCAGAAGCAATCCAATCCCAGCGACCCTTTCTGTCGATGATGATGATGGGGAGAATGATGAAGATAGAGGTGGGGGTAGGGGTGGGCCTGTTCCATTTGCCTTCCGCATTGCTTTATGACCATAAATATTTCATTATGAATTTTTGTACGGACGACGCATTTCGACATGCTATCTATAAGTAATTTTGCCTAGTCGCCTGCCAAAGTTTGCCCCGAAATAAATAATAAAAAATGCAATCCGTTGCCGCTTCAATAAACCTTTTGCCAAGCTCCAAGCGGAGTAACCTACAGAAGAAATATAGCAAACATTTTTTCTTATTTTTTTTTGTTTTTGGTTTTTTACGCATAAAAATGCGTTGTTGCACGGTTAGGGTTAAGGATGAGGTAGGATAGATGGGGCTACTGATGGGGCTAGAGGATGGGACTGGGACTGGGACTCCCTTTTGACAGGAGCTGGAGGATTTGTGTTCGTGACATCTGCAAGTCGCATTAATAATTAAATCAAGCAATAAAAATTCAGCACGAGTGGCAGTCTATGCCCAGGCCCAGACCCTGATGGATAGCTCTTTGCCCCCCCTCCTCTATGTGGCTCCAAGCTCTAGAACCCAAACTGAATGTGGATGCTTGGTAAAGGAATTTATTGACTTGCTAAATACCCTAGAAATGGCTTCAAATAAATTCTCTTTCTTCAAGGTAGCCAAAAAAGATCTTCCGGATTAAAGCAGCTCTGAAGCTTCCGGTGCTCCTATATCTTTGACTGTCAGAGAGAGTGCCTTATCGTTTAGGTGAAGCCATTACCAAGCCAATCAATGTCCAATACTCCTTGGCGATACCCTACAAATATTGGTAAACCAAATATACATAATATACACACATAAATCATTTATTTCCATTGGAACACCCAACCCAGACACAATAAAAAGTCTGCTATACAAAAGTTCAATTGACATTTTCTTTTGTTTTATTTTGTTCTTGTTGCTGTTGTTGTTGGTCTTTGGGAGGGCAACATTTTCGCACACGAATTGCTAAATTCATAATAAATTAACATTGGCTTGGGGAAAATTGAAAATGCCGCCTGCAACATTCTTACGCACGAACAATTCCGTAATGAAAAGCTTCGCAACATAGAGAAGAGCAGATGCAGAGGCGGCTTTCTTTTCCTCCTCAGTTTCCCTTCAACATTGTTGTTAATATTTTCCCCCCATTCGCAAATGCGATTAAAATTGTTAGAGCAAATTATGGAGCGGAGGCAGCAGCAGGCGGACGACCGCCTTTCGAGCATTGCTGCTGTGTATTTTTCTGCGCTTTCCCTTTGGTTTGTGTATTTTTAATCTAATAAAAATAGTTTGCGCTGTTGCTCATAAATTCGCAGATAGAAATTCCAGCAGCGTCAAGGAAATTACAACAAAATTAAGAAAGTTCCCAAGGAGCGAACTCCGAAGGGAACAAGGGAATCGGGAGGCGACGGGCGATCCGAACTTCAAGTTTAATCAATAAAAGCCGCAGGGTAGCTGCCAGCCAGCAGGGGGTAGAGATGCTCCCATAGCCGTGGAATATTTTTTTGCTTTTGCCTCCTGGAGAGAAGAGCAAGACTGGCTTTCGCCGTGCATGCGGCTCCTGTGAGCACACCCTTTAAACGCTTTGCCACACGGACTGTGCCAATGAGCTGGAGGTCCCGAATATGCAGGAGAACGGACAACAATCCCACGGATGAAAATGATATTGGGATCATGGACGAAAAATAAGACGAGGAGCAGGAAAAGCAAAAGCAAAACGTGCCATCTCTGCGATCATCCACCATAATTAATCCACAATAAATAATTTAATCCACATGTTCGATTCATGCTATAAATTACCCATTTTCTCTAATCACTGTGCGTTCCCCCTACTGATGAAAATCGGTATGCAAACCTTTTACAGTCACAAAACAAATCTACTTTCCCTTCAAAATCACAGAGAGCATAATAATAATAATAAGGCAGCCCTTGACTTTAGTTTTAACTTTGTAGTGCTCTTCCAGTCAGTCAAATGCATATTCTGAAATTGCTAGTAGCTAGTAGAAAATTTTTTAGAAAAATCTTCCGCAAAATAAACAAGCTAAAAATGGTTCGTCGCGCCAAAGAAGAGCTGAAGAAGAAATTCGAGGGCAAAGATTTGCCCCGGCTGGATCGCAGCAAGAGATCATCATCATCCATCATATCAAAGGGGGAATTTCCAGGGGAGAAGCTACATCCCAAAGACGACCCCAAGGTCCAAGAGCTTGCTGAACTTATACGTCGCGTTAGAGTGGAGCATCCCGACAAATTCGTGTGCAAATCCAAGCTGGACCGCAGCAAGACACAAATAATCTTTACTTCTAAGGACTATCGCAACAAGAAGGGAGTATTGTCCGAATACGTTCGTCGCTTGCCCCGCATCAAGTAGGATCGGCCACAGATCTAAATAGAATTAATTATCAAAAAAGCGAGATTTATTTTGATAGTTAATGTGAGAGGGGAGTTCGTTGTTTTGTTGATTACTCACCACATTTTTGGAATTGACTTGTAGATGAGGCAACGAAGCCTTTCCCAAAATCCAAAATTATATTTTATTAATCGAATAAAACTTATTTCGGCTGCCCTCATAAATTCGCAGACAGTAATTCCAGCAGCGCCAACGAAATTACAACAAAATTAGGGAAGCGCCCAAGGAGCGGAGGGAACAAGGAACTCGGGAGACAATGGGCGGTCCAGGCTTCAAGCTTCAAGCTACTCTCTTGGCCATGGTAGTATTTTCCTCTATCTGGCCTTTTGCCCATATATGTATGTATGTCTGACTGGGTTTCGGGAGCCTCCCACTGAGCTTTTGTGCTCCTCTTTTATCACCGCTTTTGTTTCCATTTCCTTTATCCGTATGCGTTGCGGAGAGGGAGTCCTGTGTCCTTTGACACAGCGCCTGGCTCCAGTTTCCCTGGTAAATATTTTAATTGAAATTATATTTTGTCTGTCATGCTAGAGGTAGGGCTTGAACTTCACCTTCCATCAAGGCACGAGAAGATGATGAATCACAATGCGTTCCCCAACAGCATACTTTCAAGGATTATCTTACGAAGGATTGCCTTGACTTTTAGCCCGTATCTTGGCCAGACTCGGTCACACATTCCCAAAAGAAAATCTCTTGAGGGACGAGTTGAGACCGCAAGCCAGAAAGTGACTTTTGCATTGAGACCGAAAACTTTTTCGAAGCAATTAGATAAGGGCTTTGCCAGAGTTTAAAGTTCCAACGAGATATCCTTCTCTCGCCAGTCTCCTTTTGAGTGGAGTGTGTGTTATCGGCTTGAAGGGGACTTTGGCCAACATTTAATCAGCAGAAACTTTGTTAAGTTGACCAGAACTTGCCGTCAAGCCAACCGAATGAAGACCCACCTGAACTATATGGAAATCTCATTAGATGGAGCCCAGTGAGAGAGAGAGAGGACGAATCCAAAAGTTCTATTTAGCTTAAATAATATTTAGGGAAGCGTAAAACGGAAATGGCCACTAACTTGAGTGTTTTCCTGACCAAAGAACAAAGAAAAATATTTAAGCACTTAAGTGGCAAATGGCAAAAGGCATCCCCGGCCCCGTCCCCAGCCCCAGCCCCAGCCCCACCGCCGAATGTCCAGTGTCCAGTGTCCAATGGATAGTGTCCAATGTCCAATGTCCTCGACCAAGTCCTCGGCCCGGCAGAGTGCGTGAGTCCAGTCAGAAATTAGTTGTAAGATGAATGGCCAAAGTCGCAAAGTTTTCTGCAGCTTTTACTTGGGATTTACTGGTGCTGTGCTGGCTGTAACGGCTGTAGATGCCACACTCACTCCTGCCCCCTGGCCCGCTCTGCACCCTGCAACAGAGTCTTTAGCTAAGTTTAAGTTTTTTTTTTATTTAAAGCAAAAACTTTTTTAATGAATGCTCTTAGTTGTGCACATATTTTTAATGCACAGAGTTCATTAAAAGGCAACTTCGGCTCGAGCTCTAGCTCCAGCTCCAGCTCGAATCTTTACACATTTCTCGTTTTTACAGATTTATGAGGGAATAAGGGCTGGGCTGGCTCTGGTCCTGGCTCTTGTTCTGGCCTGGTCCTGGTCCTGGCCGGGCTAGATGCAAAGTGGCTTAAGTGTTGGGCTTATGTTATTAGCTAAAAGCTGGCCCATAATGGACTTGAAAATTGGTTTTTCCTCAAAGTAGTTTTCATTTTGCTTTTGACTTTCAATGAACAAAAAAATCCAAACAAAATCAAACGATTTTTAGGCCAAACGGCAACGCAAAGTCTTAGATGAGAGAACAAAATTTTCCTTTTTTAATATTTCAAAGTATTTTTAATCCACTTTTATGAGATTTCCATGAAAGCAAAAAACGGAGAGCTCTAAAAATTATAGGGACATTTTGGAATGGAATAAGTGAAAGTGAAATAAGGATTTCATCATTAACTCACTAATTTCTGATTGAATAAATCCTCTCCTACTGGAAGAAATTGATAACAATTAATGGAGACGAGACAGCATACAGTCGTTCCAAAATGGAGCTTTTCAAAGGGTATTTGAGGGTATCCTTAGATCCATCCTTATCATAGCTAGCCTCCTTTTTCAGGCATCTGGCATGGGATTCCGCGCTCATTGCGATTGTTGAAATTTGAAATGTTCACGCCTCCATGGCCATCCCAAAACCCAGACGCTAACCCCGAAAATGAAACAAAAAGAACAAAAAATTGCAATTCCCTGGTATTAGATTTTTGTTGAAAGTCATCTCACGTAGCGGGCGAGCAGCCAACGTAAAGCTGATACACCGTGTATAATGGGATTTGTTTATTGGTATCATTTGTGCCAGCTCTCAGGAAGGGAACGCCAGAGAGAAAGAGGGGGAGAGGGGGAGAGGGAGAGAGCAACCCCCCAAGTGCAGTTGGGGAAAAAAGTTTCGTGTTGCGTTTTTCGAGAGTGCAGAAGGCAGAAGGCAGGCATAAGTAGCCAAAGTGGTTGCCCCCTGCTCACTGCTCAAGCCATACGCATAGCTAATCCTAGACAGGGAACAGCCATCATCACATCCACATCCAGCTGGGATCGGGGCCAGGGACCGGGTCGAGTTGGGTTGGGTCGGTCCAGGTGGGCCAGTGGGTTGAGTGGAGAGCAGTGCAGGGCTAGCCACGTGATGCTATAACGCAATATTGACACTTTCAACGACTTTCAGCGCCGCCGAAAAGTCATAAAGGGAGTGGAGCCAAAAGTTTCTCTTTTTCCATACCCTTTCTGAGAGTGCTTTGATTTTGAAAAGGTATTTGTCAAGCAGAAGCTTATTATAGCCCATAGGAGTTATATGTTCTGGATCAGCATCCGTTTAGCTATCTATTCGATCATTAGAAGAACAAAATTTTACTGCTATAACGTATAATTATCATAGGAACATCCCGTCATAAGGCAATTCCTCGAGACATTATTTTGCAGGGACATTCTTTGTCCTAAGAAATCAGCAATCAGCACTTTCGGATGAGCGGGATATTTAATATTTGGCTGCTAATCGAATTTGTGATGAAGAAACGAAGCGGATGTACATCGATGTACATATTGGCATTGTCTGCCATTTTCTCAAGGATTTTCACACAAAAACCGCCTCGCTGATTAAAAAATTGTGGGTAGTGACAGGATTTTCTTCTAATTTTCAACCACAAACACCGTGACACGAGATACATATATGAACTCATATATAGATGTTATATCAGCAAGGGTATCTGAAACATCGGCGACCAAAATTACTTTTTCTTTATTGTTTTTTTTTTTTTTTTTGGGAAAGCTTACACCGTTCACCTCTCGGATTGCACTCACTGCGAGAGGTGAGTGGGCGGGCGGACGGGCGGACGGGCGGACGGGCGCTTGGGTGTGAGAGTGCATAAAAGTAAATCCAGGGATTTTGTCGTTGTTGCCACTTAAACTTTTTCACACCCAGACACCAAAAAATGGCCTCGACCGTCGCGCCGACGAGTCTTTAAGTGCCTTGAAGGGCTTCCTCCACTGGTCGTCTATGCTGGCGTGGGCTCAGCCTTCATTTGGGATCCGGGATTGGATGGAGATGGAGATGTGCCTGCCTGGAGATGGAGATGCGTGTGCCGGGCATTATTTTCATTGTCGCATTTTTCATCATCACACTCCCACTTCCCACTACCGTTGCTCCCCTCCAAGGGTCCACAGCTTCCATAGAAGTTTTTATGGCTCGCTGTGCTTGGCTGGCTTCTGCCCTAGCTCCACTCCGTCCACCTGCTCCAACTCCGGCTCTAGCTCCAGCTCCTTGTGGTCCTGCCATTGCCATTGCCACTGCCACTGCCTTTGCCGTTAGCCTGCACCTGTGCGTCGCTTAGGACAGACCGGAAGCTGCACATCAGCGCTTCCATGTGCGTGGGAGGCGTGGGGCGAGAGCTTTTCCAGTCTCGCCATCGTCCTCATTGCACAGTGGGTTCTGTGCCGATTGATAGTGATTTAAATATAGTTTGACAAGTAGGCAATTTGAGGACTAAATGTTCCCTAAATGTTGCCAATGGAAGCAGCAATTTTCACACGATTCTGATTATTTTCCCATATCTTTTCATCTTTAAAAATATTGCCTATGAAGAATGGAATCAATACTTTTTATTTTTCTTATTCTTATTCTTATTCTTATTATTTTTCTTCTGCTTGCTACCATATTCCAGCTCTCCGCCCACTGTGCAGTGCTGTCCTCGTCCTGGCAATTGCCCTCTGCATTGCATCGTCGTCTTCATTGTCTCTCAGCTTTCGCTCTTTCTCTGCTGCTTCTCTTTTTTTTTTGTTCTTTTTCGGATGAGGTGGGGGTAAATCTCTTTTGAATTATTACTGTAATTACCGTTGAGTTTCGCCTGGCAATTGCTTCTGTTTCTCCTTCGTTGTCGTCGTCCTGGTCGTCGTCGTCCTCCTGGTTGTCGTTGTCATCATCTCCTGCGAGGGAGTAGACCCGGCGCCAGAGCCAGAGCCAGACGCTGGGCTAGAGGCAGAGCCAGAGCCTGTTGTGACACCGCTGATGACTGTGTTGATCCGACGATTATGATTTTATTACGTTTTCGTGTAGTTGTGCTTTGTGTGCTTAATTTCGGTCACAGTTCCCACTCCTGATCCTTCTACCCGAGTCTTATCCCTGTGGTGTGAAATATGGCTCTCGATTTGGTGTCCTCCCAAACAAAAACAAAAAAAAAGAATGAGCAACGGAGATGAAAAGACTTTCAACAAGAAATGGTTGTAGTGTTTCCTTTTTGTATCTTTGAAGAGCGAGTTTTATGATTTTGAAAATATTTTGAAGTAAAGGATTTTTAATCCCCATGAAGTACATATTTTTCTGATCATACTCAACTGTAAAAACGGGTTCAAAATAATTGTATTCCATGTAGCCACCATTTTTAAAGGGTATCCAAAGTTTCGGTTACAAAGTTATCTCTTTTTTGCTTCTCGTACTATTTGTGGTATGTGTGTATTCTGGTCGAAACAATCAAAATTAATCGTTTGTAATGAAGCAACCATAATGGTTCCGAGTGGATAGAGAGAGAGAGAGAGAGAGAGAGAGAGAGAGAGAGAGAGAGAGAGAGAGAGAGAGAGAGAGAGAGAGAGAGAGAGAGCGAGAAAGAGTGGGAGAGAGCATGATAAACGATGTCGCAATGAGCGGAGCATTTAATTGTGGATTGCCCTTCGGGGGCCATGTTGTAAATTGGGTCTACTCGTGTTGGGCATTCCACAGATTTCCTTTCTTTTCCTTGC
This sequence comes from Drosophila helvetica, assembly GCA_963969585.1. Classification (NCBI taxonomy): domain Eukaryota; kingdom Metazoa; phylum Arthropoda; class Insecta; order Diptera; family Drosophilidae; genus Drosophila; species Drosophila helvetica. The sequence goes on along the minus strand of OZ018402.1, from coordinate 11,175,709 downwards.
TTTTGCAGCAGAGCTAGGGATTAATCAGAATTGATGAATGGAAATTAGTTAAAGGTGGGATTTGAAGAGCTACGATTTCTATAGCTTTGAAATCTCTTATATTATGATATATGCGAAGAAAGGTGGGAATAAATTGGTGTTTTTCTTGAGAGTAGGAATTGCCTTTTGGCAGAAAGATTTTGTCTGTTTTTTTGCACATGTTCCCTCAAGAGACATGTCCGTTTTCCGTATATGTAAATGTCAGCACCTTTTTGCTGGTGAACATACATTTCTTTAATACCTGACAATTACCTTCCACCTTATGCGAGCATAAATTAAATGTTCTCAATTTTCAAATATAATATTCCGGCACAATGGCACACATGCCATAACTTATCGTCGTCGTAGAGAATGTTCATCTCCGAATCGTATATCATTTTCCAACGCACTCCGAATGGCTTTCACCTTTTTTGCCGGGCTTACCTTTTGGCCCTTGGATGCGTATATTGTTCATTATATCAGTCATAATTCATAGTCAGCCACTCAACGCCTGTTCTAAAGTCGAACCCACTCCGCCGAAGCCCCCACACACCCCCCATTTGGCAGCTACCCCACGCAGAGAGGAGAGCGAAACATCTGCCTTTTCTAAAATATTAAATAAAGCAATCAAATAAATCTTCCAACATGCCTCATTTATTGCAGATTACCATCCCAGGAAGCTCCACTGAAAAATGCAGAGGAGCTACGCCGAGGAGATACGGATAGAAGATGGTACATGGAGTACATCACCCCGCACCCCACCCCCGAAATGTACACGCACGTACAGGCTGGAGGGCCTTCACTATCATTACGGCCTTTGCCACCACCACCAGCAGCGCCACTCTGGACTCCAGTGTACTCCACTGGAGCTCAGCTCTCCCCCAAAAGTCTGGTAATCAAGAGCGAGGCGGAGTGGGGTGGGGTGGTGTGGGGGCACTGTCTGTAAGTGAACCTTCAATTACGCAAAATAACGGGCGAGCGGCGCAGATTATCTCATTAAAGGCGGCACACCCCCACACCCCCGTCCATTGTGCTATTTTTTGTTGGTCTTCTTTAAATTCCACTCACACGCACAATGCCACAGTGGGATGGGATGGGTAGGATCAGTTCAGCTGACAAACTAAAAATATGTTGACTGTCCCCGAAAAACAAGAAAAACAGAAACGACTTTCCTTTGGTTTGGGTCTTGCCATTAATGTCTGGTCTGCTTCATGTCCTTGAATGAAAGTTCCAGCGAAAGTAAAAGTAAAAGTCGCGACTTCATGCGCGACACATTTCGCAACGACCCTTTCCGCTGCCATCCCTTTGCCCACTTATTTTACCACACACACACACACACATACACACTCTCTCACTCTCACTCTTGCTCTTGCTCTTACCCTCCTTCGTTTCGTTCTTTCCCGTGCTCTCACACTCACACTTTCGCTGTCGTCTTGCGTTTCTGGTCTATAAATTTCTATGGGCAAAGAATGCGTGTTTAATGGCCAGCATTGTGTGTGTGTGTGTGTGTGTGTGTGTGTGCGTTGCTAGCTTTAAGCACGTGTGTCGGAAGAGAGGCGGTGAGCGGAAGAGAGGTACGGCACTTCTTCACATTTTCTCTCTTCCTCCCACACGAAGCAAAGCGAAGCTCCATTTATTATGCTTCAAAGATATTCGTATGCATCCCCCTTAGTAGCGGCGTTCAAGGGTATATTGTGTTGGCAAGGATGTATGCCAAAAGGATTTTCCTCGTAGCCATAGGAAATCTAAATCTAAATCTTTAGAAAGCGCACTAGCAAATCCCATTAGAGGGTAACCCCTAGTCGTAATCGCAAAGTACAGGCTTTGGTTTTGTTTTTTTGTTGGTCGGTCTGTCGGAATGCTATATGCCGCCTGCTTGTGCCAGCAAATGCCATTTTAGAAGATGTTTTATGTGTGCGTTGACATTTTTATTGCGGCAACATGTGTCGAAATTCGTCTGCCCTTTAACTACACTCCCCCCCGTAATGGTACGAGTACCACCCTCCCCCCGCCCCACCCAAAACCATGTTGTAGTCCTGTTTGTTCGCTTTGGTTTCATGTGTGTGTGTGTGTGTGTGTGTTTGTGGAATGTGCCACAACGGTTTACATTGTGTTTAGCACAAGGCAAGAGTTAAATCTATTTCCAGGGATTTCTGCGGCACATTTCAGCTTTTGGATTAGCGGAGTCACTATCGCATCGGATCGGGGTCCTGCCTGAAGTAGGATGTGGCTGTAATTGCGTAACTTTTGCAGTCAAATTCGCTTGAATTACGGGGGAGTTTTATTAAACGTATAATGTTCTGATAATACCTTGAAATTCTAGCGGAAACTAATGGAGAAACAGTTGTTGTTGTAATAGAATTAAGTAGGCTTTATAGTGAAATTTTCTTCAGGTATTCCTTGTTCATGTTTCAAGGTATTCAGGGATTAATGATGAGTTTCATACAGACTTGGAATAGGTCCGTGGTCTTCTCTTCCAATTCTTATACCAGCAGAACTTCGCAAATGCAAATTTATATATGTATAAAATGCTGTCCCACATCACGTTCATACAGTGTGTCCCACTCATATATCACAATCCTTTCAATCAGCATTACGTATAGTAGAGCACACACCCCTATAGTCACCCTTCTCTTACCATATATTTATAGTAGACACATTTCCCACAGCAATTACCCTTTAACATACACAAATTCCACATCACGTATACGCCTTCTAGGCCCGCCCATCCGTTTTCTCTGGCTGAACCATTCATCTGACGTGGGTTGGGTGGGGGTAGGGGATGATGGTATATGGTACATCTATGCAAAAGCTAAACGTGCAGCAACTAACAACTAAATTTCATTAAACCGCAGCGCACAAATTGAACTACAACAAACCCAAGAGGTGGCACCACCATCCCCATTCCCCATCCCCATTCCCATTTCCATTCTCATCCCCATGCTCATCAACAGGAGCAGCCTGGAGGGAAATTTAAGTGCCTTCGGCGACCAAACGAACCAATTTTGTAGCGGCCATTCCAGGTAGTCGAAGAGCCGAAAAAAAGGCCAACAAAATGAAGCGGCATGGAGTTAATGCCGCAGACCCCAGCCATGTGCTCTATGAGGCGGATGCCAAAAAGCGGCAACAACAGAGCGGACCAGAGACGACAACAACTCGTGCATGAAGCAGCAAAGTGGGGTGGGGGCGGGAGGTAGGTTGAAGCAGTGGCGGCTCCAAGAGCCAGCGGAGTGAGAGTGGACAAAAATCACGCAACGGACCATGACAAGCAAACGCAACGTAGCGCATCCTGGACTGCCTTTTTGCGTCTGCTTTGGCATCCGCCCCCATCCCCCCATCCTCTTGGACAACTTAAAAAATGCTGCAGCTGTTCGATGTGGAGGATAGTGGAGCGTAGGATGGGGATGCCACCAAAACATACCCCCAATTCCCTATCAACTCCACTCCTCAACCAGCAGCAGCCAGACACCCGCTCTCTCTAGTTCTCGGCGTGATAATAAAATGAAAACTTTGAACGGACAAGCAAAGGAATGGAGCTAGATCGAATACACTGGGAAAAATCAGTGGCAAAGGAAAGTAAGCATTTAAGGAAGAGATTGTCCTAAGAATGCTTTAAAAAAAAACATACAAAGAATGCTTAAAGAATTCTTCTAAATGTAAACAGATTTTTGATCAAATTACCTCAAGAGAATTAATTAATTTAATTTCCAAGATGGAAAAAAAAAATTACAAAATAATAATAAAGAGAATAATAAGACACGGCAATTATAATCTCAATTTACGCTCAAATCAAGCCCTTATTTCTCACTGTGCAGTGGGCCAGGCTAGCTCGGGGCTCGCTTCCAGGCGACCAACGGCGCACCGCATGTCTGGCATATTTAATTTATTTATTTTATGCAAATTTTGGATAATGTATCTGCGGCCGCAGGATACAAAATACACAAACACAAACAACACAGGAACAACAAGAGTAACCAGCCACAGCAGCAGCATCATTGGAGCAGCAGCAGCAGCAGCGGCAGCAGCAGGAGTAGATGTAACAATATCAAGGGGTTTCCCAAGGTGGAGTATAAAACCGCTTTTCCAACATCGCTCCATACGCTCCATCGCCGCCCTGGCCCTGGCCGTGGCCGTGGCCCTCCACCCTGGATCCAACCAAACAAAAAAATGTTCTATAATGAAAGCAATTGTTGCCAAACCGCGCAGCGCACAAAATTATTCAGCATAGTTGCTGGAAGAGACACACCCGGAGAGGAGGACAACAGCTGGATGCGGTTGCCAGAGCGATATTTAGCATTATACGCTTCATTGTCTAAAGTGGCGCCCAGGGAGAGCGAGCCCCATCCTGCGCATCCTGCTCCATCCCCGCCAAAGAGCCCACCTCTTATTGTATTTATTCAAAAGTTAGAACATCGCCTGCTTGCACTAACTACTAATGTGCGGTTCCAGCCCCACCCACTCGTATAGGGGGCCTCTGTTGAAGGAGGATGAAAGCGGAGGCGTGGCATCCTGATGGCAAGTTCTATCTAGCGCCGTTTGCTTTTTATTGTTCCAAAAACTGCTGAAAAGTTTTTCCATAATTTTAAGGATTTTTTGTTGGTGCTATATTGTCCGCAGAATTTTAATAATGAAAATCCTTGAAAAAAATGAAAAAAAAATTTGTAGAATTTACCCTTTCTTAAGGTAAAAATTGGAAATATTTGGGGATCTAGAGCTATCGAAGTTTTACCTTTTGGCTATTTTTGTGTAAATTGTATTTCGCTGTAAAATGTGAACGTTATTTTCTCTTTAACAAACAGTTTTTAAGGATAACAGTCTATATGTGAAGAGTATTCCCGATTCATTTCTCTGCATTTCTTTGTGCATTTACTCTCAGCCATAGATTCCGCTTTATACCATATTATCCCTGTTAAATCATTTAATTTTTATCTTAAACACTTACCCAACCCCAAGCCCATATATATTTTTACATCCTTTTAGCCTTAACCCCACGAACAAAATATTACGTATACGAGCTGTGGTACGACGGTGGAAGAGTTTTTACTAATTAAAATGGTTTTTCCGCTGACGCTGATGCGGAACCACAGAACCAAGTTTATAATTCCCCGACCGATTTTGAAATGCACCAACAGGGAAATATACATTTATAAAAGTGTATACGGGTTGAGGGAATGATATACGGGACGGCTCATGAATAAGTTGGCCGCCCTCTCCGCCTCATGCGAGGTTCAGAGTCCATGCCATAAATTAGCATTAAAAGTGCTTGGGGCGTGGACTCTGATGATTTTTGGAACAATTTTTTTTTTTTTTTGTGTGGAGCGTATCCGGAAATGTTTGGGGAAGGGGATGTTAACTATCACGTGCAGCTAATAAATCTGCCCAAGAGGGGCATTTAAAAGGATTACGAATCATCGAAGGACTGTCGGGCTAAAAGTGATTAAGTCTGACCGCGACGTGGCAACCTTTTCTTTCCCTCCTCTGAGGGTTTTTTCCGGTTTATTTGTTTTGCATTTTCTTTTTTCATTTCTTTTATATTGAATGGGGAGTGCCATGGCTGTGTTTTTTTGTAAGCGATAGCTGTGCAATTGTATGTGAAACATTTCTGGACTTTTAACCCTTTTTTATGGTTGTTTCTGGGGGTCAGAGGTCTTGGACTGTCGCTTGCAGTCCATTTACCTGCACAATTGAATGATTTTCTAAACCTTCCAGGCTGTGGGGATGGATAGGGGGGATATGACTGGGGGTTGGTGGCATCGTGGGTTCCCAGTTGTTTATTTCTGGAGTGCAAAAAGAGTTTGAAGTATGTAATGTTATCCGCATTTTATTGATAGGTTTTCAAGTAGGAGGGGGTGTTTGGGTTCCCAGTTATTTATGGGAGATTGCGATTACAAAGAGATTGATTTTGGAAATGGTACTCGTATTTTATTCGGTCTCGTGGGAAAATCAACATTCATTCTATATAAAACATCGAAATAAATAATCTTAAGATTTGTTAAGATATTTCTTAGACAGTTTATGGATATTTATGGAGATTTTGTCCAGAGAAATTGTATATAAAAGTGGGATAATATTATCACCAATTTTTATGTAACTATTTTTATTTCTATAAATAAAATATATCCTAATAATGTCTGAATGATTTGTATATGTAGGTAAATGTGTCATACTACCATTACTATAATCTCTCTACCATAATAAAATTGTCTTTTCCTACATTTTGTTCATTTATCTGTGTCTGTGATGTCAGCGGTTTGGTCACCAGCGGAATGACAAAAGATATTTTTATTCAATATCTTACATTTTTAAAAATAGCAATAGGAACTTCTTGGGATAGGACAAGACTTCCGTCCTTTCCTTTTCATTTTCCATATTTTATATATGTATGTATATCGTTTGAAACACAGGGTATCTAATTTGGAATGATATGGTTCTAATGTGTCGTCTCCGTGACGAGACTTCCACATAATATATATAAAATAGATATGTATATCTTCTGGAACGCAGTGTTGTGGAAGACTTATAATTTGTTATACTATGCTTCTAATGTCGAGTCCGTGAAATTGATTTGCTGAAAAAAACTAACTAGAAATAACTAGAAGAAAAAGCTCAGATCGGAGGGAAAGTTTCTGTTTTATTTGCGCTGATAATCGTTAGATGTAGGGTCCTGCATAGCCTCCATCCTCATCATCCGAAAGCATTACATGGGCCTTTACCACAATACAATCGGGTGATGCTTTCATCATTGCAGTTGCAACCGCTTGGCTCTCTTGCACTTTCTGTCGCAGCTGCAGGCGACGAAATTACACCTGCCACAAGCGCAAGAAGTCCCTCGTGAAGTCCTCGTGATCCATCCTCGTAATGCCCTTTGATGAGATGGCAGTAGTAGGACGTCTCACGTCCAAGGAGATCCTAGACCAGGATTGCACTCGTCAAACTCATAGTGCGATCTGTGCGGTGGTCATGGCTGGACTGTAGGGCTCGACGATAATAACCCTACTACCCAACAACTGGAGATGCTATTTATCTAAAATGGGAAATGACTTCCGGCCCTTCCTCTTCTTTGCCGTATTCTGGAGCGCATTATCGTGGTAGATTATACAATTTGTTATGCTATGCTGTTAGGGTGGTGTGTCCGTGAAATTGGGGATAAGATGACACGGTGAGTCAGCGGCCTCAAGTAGATTTTATATAATATACGAATATATATATATATTCTATAGTCATTAAAATACTTTTCAGAAGATACAAAAATATGACTCCTGTAATTTATATAAAGGTTCCCTCAAGAGCGAAGGATCTGTCACTATCTTTCTCCTTCAAATATAACGATTTTCCACAGTAAACCTTTAAATAGTGTATATCAAAATTATGTTTTTATTCTAGTAAAATATGATACCAACATAGTTGCACAATACGTACATATCCTTCATAATTTAGTGGCGCCATAAACCTTCTTTCACAGAACGAAGAAGCCTCTCTGAGCCCTCGAAAAATCAGGAAAAGATGAAAATGAAACAAAAGAAAAGTGTTCAGGGAGTAGTCTTCCGTTCTGGCCGGTATAACATAAATATTAACTAACTGAGAGAGCAGGAAACTGCAGTCCAGGACATTAGTTAGCTGGAGAGGACAGGACCGAAATTACAATTTTTTGCTAAGGAACCTACTCCCCTTCACCCCGATCTATGGTATTCCTTCCCATCTGCAGGACTCCCACGCTTCCCGTTGGAGTGTCTGGCTGCCGCCATCATAAAGGACGACCCCCATGTAGGATCCTTTTCTTTTCCGGGGGAAGGCATTTTATGTGTGGTCGGTCAGGCAATTTGCTGCTTTACAATAAGTGGCAGGGACATAAAAATAATAATTACGCTTGTACCTTTTATGATTATGGTGTGAAAACAACAATTGCTGTAAGCACAATGCCAAGGACAACGCATCCGCATCCGCGCCCGATCCGGATCCGCACACCCCGACTACCTACCGTTCTGCGAAGGATATTTACGAGCCATGTGTAGGTGGGTGTACATAGGAGGGTGTTAGGGAACAAATTATTAAAACAACAACATGGAGCGATGAGGGGAACGGGAGCAGCCAAAAAAAAAGAAAAGAAAACCTCAACGAGAACAACTCAATGTTAATGGCCGAGCTTAAGGGGAGGTTTATACTCGCGTAGAGGAGTAGTATCCTGGCGGCAGGACCGCCTTGGCATCCCTAGCTTAGCGCTTGCCGCCTGTGCTTTCAGCACAATAAACAAAAAGTAATTTTCACAAATTTGCCAAACTTGTAAGCCCCGGCCAAAGCGAACCATTGGAATTTATGTGGCGTGCCCACAACGTACGCCCTCCCCATCCCCCCGCCGTACTGAGAGTGGACCCAGGTGTTGCCCCATCCCACTGCTCCCTCCCACTGTACTAGACACGAACCTTTCTTAATGCCGGATACGGAAACTTCTTCTACCATTTTTGTTTCGGCTTGCTTCTCTTTTTTTTTTTTTGTTCTTTTCTTTTGGTTAGGAAGGAAACTGTCGCGACGCCATTTATTATCCACTGTCTGAAGGGTCGCCCATTGTCGCCTGTCGGTTGCCACTGCCCTCCCGCCCCTCTCCCGCTAATAGATATGGTTAATGTGTATGTGTGTGTGGGTGCATGAGCCGTGGGGCATTCAACGAGTATGCATGTGCATACTCCCATTTGGTGGCTTTGCAGTTCCGCTTGATTGTCCCTGCTCTGGGGGCGTGTCTAGGGGAAGGAAATTGCGTTGGATTTGATAAAGGTGAGGTTAAAGTTTGCTGTTTGCTGGAAGGGAATTCGCTTTGGTTAGCGATGGGTGCCATGAAGCAATTTAATAATTGCGGAACTTCAACTGAGACAAGTGTCGGAATTTTCACTTAGTCGAGTGCTAGTCGAGTCTTTTCGCTGGGAGACATTTGACATTTGCCCAAGGAAAATACGTAATATCCCTGGTTAATAGAAAAGACATTGCATACATTATTTTGTAATTTTTAACAAACTAAGCAAGTAAAAAAAATAAATGAAAGGGAAAAGAGTACTCCTTGTTGATGAAACTATTTTTTAGATATATATGTATATATCTTCTTGCCAACATATCATGTAAATCAAAGTCAGCAACCTTTGATGTTGTCTCTGCCACTAAAGGACATTCCCCAATCATTTAAAGTTCCATGAATTTCTTTTCGTCCCCAACTATTTCGCTTCCCTGCAAGAACAGACCCTGCGAAATCTTATCTGGCATCGCCATCCTTGCCTAATTCAATCGGCTGTGGCAAATTAAAGTTCCATTTCTCTTTGGCGAAGGCGTCAAACCCTTGCCAAATCAAAGAAAATAAAAAGAAAAAAGGGAAAAAAATACTTCATCTTATCGGACCAACCCTTGGCCCAGGGTCAAAGTTCGCTGAGGGAGAGAGCGGGACCCCAGACCATGCTTAGCATATGCGCATAAATCACAAGCCCAAAATAGAAGGGGAAACCCCAGAAAAGAACAGAAACAGAAATAGAACCAGGACAAGAACCAGCAGCAGAAGCAGAAGCAGAAACAGACTAGACATGAAACCAAGGGGGCAAGGACAATAAAATTGCTAAACGCTACAATGACAATTCAAGCATGTAAATGAAAGCAGGACTGGAGGAATGGCACATAAAGGGGATGGCCAGATAGAGGACACAGCCAGAAGGAGAGGAGGCGACGAACAAGACGAACAAAAAAGGGGACTCCCATCGAATGGGAGAGATCTGAAAGTAGCGCGCGCAAATGAAATTAAAGGCGAGCAAACAAGTTACGGTCAGACAATCAGCAGAAAAGGACCCTCGGACAAGGACACTGGCTCTGGCCCTGGCCTGCATTGTGCGTACCCTCCCCCTCCCGTAAACCCCACTCGCCTTAATCAATTCCTGCTGGGAAACGCCTTCGGTCCCTTTTTTCCTGCCTGTACAAGTGGATGTATAGTGCACAAAGAGGAGAATCATCTGCCTTTTGGGGATTTTCTTCCTGCATCGCCGAGATTGATTTGTGCTGGTTGACCCGCTCCAGAAGGCTGGAGTCCTTGTTTGGCCTTTGATTAAATTAAATTTCATGGGACATATGTACACACACAGCCCTAAAGATATTCGGACCAGTTTTTTTTGGGCTCAGCTTTATCCCTTTTTCGTGGGTGGGGGCGTGGGTGTGGGTATCCCTCCATTGTTTGTGTGGACTTGAAGGAAAAGTGTAGAAAAATTGAGCGTAATTTGCAGCAAATCCATCGTGTAATTTGTTTGTCAACAAATTGGGTTCGGCCTCTCCGAAACGAGTGTGTAAATGCTGCACATTTAGCATTTCTCCCCCAGAAGAATTTGCCTTTTTCTTTCAGGTTATTTATTTTTTATTTTTTTGCTGGCTGCTTTTCTCTTGGTTGACATTGTCTAATGAGTTAATTAGGCTGCTGATGCGGGTAGGTGAGCACATTCGGACCTCATCAGCAGGACCATTTATCTGGCTGCTTGGGGTCCTTAGCGATGGTGCTGGACTCTGAAGATGGATAGAGGAAAGATGTTGATGAGTGAGGATATGGTAAATGCGTTCGCGCTTAGCTGAGGTTGGGCCCGGAAATGTCATCTGTACTCGTATTGAATATACTTTGATTTGGGGAATATGCCTTGGAATCTGCGATGTTTTGTGGGGGAAATAGATAGGGAGAAAGTTGATAAATAGTATGGCTTTGCAGGAAGAGAATACTTGAGGAACAGTGAGAGCTCTGGGCTGACAGATGGTTTTTTAAGACATCTCTATTTGTTTGAGAAATAAGTTGCAATTTCTATTCTTTCACTATACTCTCTGAATTCAGTAGCTTACATTATCTGCTCACATATGAAATATCTCCTCCCTTTGCTCTTAATTCTCACATAAAACATATGTCAGCACTTACCCGCCAAGAAAGCCCTGCATATCCTGCAGAGTGCCAGGCACTAAATATAATTGAATTTTCTCCATTCTGACGATAGGGAAACCCCGAATAACTATGGATCTGGGGCACCCGTTTTGATTTATCAAAGTTTTAAGCCGCTTAATGGCACCAACCGCAATTCCTAATGCGATAATTCCTCGATGGCCTCGATTCCCAAGAAAATTGGCATTAATGTTGAATGTCCTTTGGGCCAGGACATGCTCTGCTACGCTCCATTCGATGCTCGGTGGAAAACCGCAATAATTTCTGTGGCCTTTCGTTCGAGCAACATTTATTTTTAGTTTTGTTCTCTCGCAAAACTAGCCGCAAAAGGACGCTGCGAGGAGATGTGGTTGGAAGGGCTGTCAATGGCCGGAAAGGACTCGAAGGACTCGAAGGACGTATAGACGAAACAAAGGCAAATTGAAATGAATGCGTGCGGCAAAAGTTTTGCGGCAGGAACCAGGACTCCTCAAGTGCAACACAAATGACAAAACCAATAAAATAATCCTTTGCCTTTGCTGGGGTCCGAAGTCCAAAGTCCGAGCTCCTTTGTCCTGCCGCATGCTAAGGATGTAGGATGTAGGGATGTAAGGATGTGCTGCTGCAAGCGAAGAAACTTTTGCGGTTCAATTTGAAAAGGAAGCTGGTGGCCCTTAAGGACACCCAGGGACACACACATTCCAGACAGGGAAGGATGAATAAAATTTTAATTAAACTAATGAAAATGTACAGGCGGGCGGCCGTAGGACATGCATAACTTTCGGATGTGGAGCAGGAAATGTTTTGCTCTCTTCTTCTCCTTAATTTGTTCCTGGCGGTGGTGGCGTTGGTGGCGGTGGCGGTGGCGGCGGCGGCCTGGAGTTTTTTTTTCGGGGATACCATTAAAAATTAACTGGCGGAATAATCGAAACTGTTAAAACGTTAATTTAACACTTAAACAAGCCAAACCGCAGGACAGCTCGTAACAGTTAACTGGAACTGCTGCAAACGGCAACTGTCACTGTCTATCGGTGGTTCTACAATACACCCAACTCTCTCTATCTCTCTCTCTCTCTCCGTATGGGTGTGTGTGTGTGTGTGTGTGTGTGTGTGTGTGTGTGTGTGTGTGTGTGTGCGGCATTCCAATTGGCAGCTTCTCTGTGTGTCACATTTAATGCAAGAACGGAATTCCATTAAGCGGCAACCGCAGCGCTGCTGACGTCGCTGCCACAGACCAAACCAACCCAAAACCGAACTGAACCCAGCACCAGCCACCCAACCACCCAGCCACCCAGCCACCCCGCAATCCCGCAAACCATTCCGCGATCCACACGAGAGGAAACGCATTTGTGGTGCCAAATAAACACGCGTCTACGTATGGCACAAGTCCTCTAGAGATGGTGCCGTGAATGGTATAAAATAAAATGAAATTAAATTGTAGTTCTAAAAGAATATATATATCTATACTTTTGCATAGATTTTCAGGATTTAATATCGCATAAAGAAGCCTAAAAAACTTCAGAAATACGCAAATATTTGAGGAAGTAGATCTTCTTCTGAAATACTTTTTCCAAATTTTTTGTTACAGTTTTTTAGCTAAAAAATATATTGATAGAAGCTTTTTAAAAAATTCATGGTTTTTAATTAAACAAAATATTTTCACTGTAAAAAATTTAAGGATTTTTATTGAATATTGACAATTAAATGAGTCTCAGGTTACACCTGCTTAAAAACTATATACATCCTTTAAGTGTTTAAAAAGTAAAGGGGTTCTGACATCTCTAGATATATGTAAATGAATAAGAATGGTGTCGTCTTGTCTTATTGCAGATCTTTACCTATAATCCGCACATTCTCTTTAGTAAATCCTGTACGAATTGTATCGTATCGAATCTTTTCTTTTTCCTTGTGTTTATAACCATCTAATTTCGTGTCACGAATCAGTATCAGCGCCACAGTCCATCATCAGCACTTTCGCGACGAGACGCCACCAAACAGTGCCCCCGACTCGGATGCGGACTGACTGCAGTGTGATCCCAAACACACATTTCCAGCCCCATTCCATGACTTCGGCCTGGCGGAACACGCAGCATATTGCAGATGTTAAAACAGAAAGCTCCAGCTGATGGGGAAGTGGGGGCAGGGTGCAGGGTCCAGGGTTGGCCAAAGAATCACAGCGACTCCCCCACCCACACACATGTGGCTTACAATCCTACTATATATGTATATGTATGTGTTGTGGTGTGGTGTGGTGGGGGGTGTGGTGTGGTGGCACATAAATTGCAATCGGAATATCAAATTGGCAGGAGGAGGGAGGACAACGAACAGGAGTACTGGGAGCTGAAACAGGAGCCAGAGCCGGACGAGGACGAGGACCAGCCCTCAGTTGACTCTCGTTTGCTTCTCCTGTTCTCGTTCGTGATTTTATCAATTCAATAAAAACCAAATAAAATCAGTACAAATGCAAATACCATTAATGTATTGGGTTTAACTTTGTTTTGTTTTCGATTGTTTTATTTTTTTCCCCTCGAATCCCACGCATCTCGTACATTGTTTTCCTTGCGAAGAGGTTTGGGGCCAACGGTCGTCCATTTGATGCAATATTTTCATATTTATTTATTATTATACACACACACACACACACCCGTACATTTTTCGGTTCTGGCCATATTATTTACGCTCTTGTGCGTTTTTATAGTTGACTGGGGACGAAAATATGCGAAATATGCGAGTTATGGGCTTGAAAATAATTTAAAGATATCACGGGGAATTAATGCAGGAAAAATGATAATAAAAATGGAATACTTTTTAAGGGATGAATCTCTGATGAAAGCGAGAGGGAGATGGAACGAGTAGTATGGGGATAAGGGTACAGGGATTCATACAAGATGTAAAGACAGATTGTTTCAAATTGAATATGCTCCTGTGATACATGCGATATGTCGAGTTTTCACAATTTCCAGATTAAAAATGCTTCCTTGCTGTTTAGTACAGTGATCCACCATCATCTGATGATCCTGACACCCTTCTTCAACTATCTATCGCAGTATCTATCACAGTCAGTCAGTCAGTGATCCTCCATGTTGTAACAGAGTTCCATTGAGACCGCACCAGAATGTGGGGTTATGAGGTTGGGTGACTCCTGGCTCCTGTGCTTCGAGGATGCATATTTCGTGGATTGTTGAACAGGATTTTCTGATCTTATTTGTGCAGAATACCGGTCAAGTCCATACATAAAACGAACGAAATCCCAGAAAAGGAGCGCAGACAGATACATATTTACATACGTAAATACATATGTATTCTACCCAGATTTTCTTAAAGGCTGATACTGTTAAAAATATAGTTGATTGCTCCTTTTAATAAATGGTAGGATAAATAAACTAGAAACATCTTTGGATTTATAGCCATAGTTAGATAAATGGAAAAACATGTGCATTATTCTCTATTCTCAGATAAATATTGATCCGCTCAATATTCGTACAAATGGGTTTCCCTTATAATATTGTAATAATTATTACAATTAATTAATATTTTCCAGCCAAAGATTTTCCATCTTTCAGCCACCTGATCTGGATCCACTTTGGGGCCCTCTCCTTTCCCATTAAACGGCAATCAGTGGAAACTAATTTGGTTTTTCCCCACGAAATACCAACAGCAGCTGCTTTCCTCGTTCTGAGGCCAAAGAAAAATTGCGCCATAGCCTAATGAAGTTCTGGCGTGTGTGGGAGGGATTGAGTATGGAGCTTTCGCTCACCTTTCGACGCGCACTGCCATGGACAGCCGAGAGCAAGAGCACAATTCAATTATTGTTTTATAATTAATATTTTGCACATCAAAATCGCATCAGCGGCAGCTGGGAAGCTGCCTCTAATTTCCACGAACGCCCCCACCCAGACGCACTCATGGGCACAGAACACGCAATACGTGGGTGCACGACTGGAGGAGGGAAAATCCTAGAATGTTGCGTGTGGTACACAAAACAACAACATGGAAAAATGGAGATTAAGTGGAGAGGGAAAATGCGCTAGTTGGGATAAATTAGTTATAAGCAAGATCGTTAATTAATGCTTCGAGGGTATAGGAATGTAAAAATGTATTTCTACATTCTATCCTCAATTGATGCGAAAAACAAAATCCATTTCAAAATAATGCAATTTGAATTCCCCTTCTGTTCCGTCATGTATCAAAATATTCCCTTTTGCAGTGCCAGAGGCCTTGGCATTGCCCAAAATCAAATTAAAAAGCAATCTACCATGTAATTATTACTTTCTATATAGCTCGGTTCCGAACACGCATCTGATATGGGCCCATGTGGACAACATATCATGTCCTGTCCAGGGATAGAGAGACAAACATTACTGCAACTTTTATGCAAATCGCTTTGATGCTGCATTTAAACTCAATTAAAAGCAAAATATTTACTCGATAGCCCCAAAGATTAATAACTTTTTAAGGACTTCCCTCTGTCAGGGACAGAATGTCAGAGAGGCCAGGACTAGAGATAGTCGGGCAGAAAAAAGATTAATCTCGTTAAACGTTGAGGCGTGCCAGGCGTCAGGATTTGTGGAGGGGGTGGGGCTGCATCTGGGCGAAAACTTTGCGTGCTGCAAAAGTGTTGCACGCCCCTTCATGGCTGCCTCTGGGAGTGGCAGTAGCTCTGCTCTGCTCATACATATATAATTATTCCTTGGCCATGGCCACGGCCATGGCAACGGCAACGGCTATGGCGACTCCTGTTCCTGCAGCTGATGGCGTCAACTCCCAGAAGTATACTTAATTATATTGTCGTAACTTTAAATGTCATTTGGCCATTGTCTGCGACACATGCGAGAGGCAAGTGGTCGGTGTGGCTGCACTGAGAGAAATTGGTTGACTATTAGCAGCTAGAAAGAATAGAATTTCACTACATACCTCTCTGTAATCTTTCTCAGTGCAGTTCCCACAGAGATATACGGAGAAAGAGGGTGAGACCAAGGCTGGGACAAATCAGCTGCCGTACGTGGCCGCACTGCCAGACAACAACATTGAGATTCATGTGGCAGAGTCATGCCAGTTAGCCCAGCGCGTGCCGTGCCGCGCCGTGCCTCCTCTGCCTCTGACTCCGGCCCAATCCCAAGGCCCAGTAGTTGCTGGGGTCCTGTCCTGGTCCTGGCACTAGCCCTGGCCCTGGCTTGCGTTCTGCAAACAAGAGGGGGTCAAGAAACTTGAAATCTCAACATGCGTTTGCTTCATGATATTTGCCAGCATCCGTTTCCGGCTCCCATCCCCCCACTTCTAACCCCCAACCCCCACATGTTAGCTGTAAATATGCTGAAGAATATAATTCATCTGGGCAAAAGATAATGCGGCACAGCTGTAAAATATGACGCTATGGACTCGTATGCCTTGGCACTGACTGCTTCTGATTCTGTCTCTGTCTCTGCCTCTGTCACTACTTCTCTGTTTCTGCCTCTGCTTTTGACTATGCCTTTAAATTCTCATTATTATTTCTCTCATGCAATTGAATTTTCAGCGAACCGATGAACAGTCGGCGGCAACAATGCAAGTGGGAAAAACCAACCTGACCAGTTCTGCTACTGTTCATCGGACGAAGCGAATAATGTAATAAAATAATATAGCGAATTAATTGCCTGGCTGACAAGCATCAATCCCAGAGATGATTTAAACAGCAGATGATAAGCTTGAATGTCAGTCAAATGGGAATTGAATTGGAATGGGATTCTTGCCTGGAAATACTCGTACAATTATAAATGTTGTAGGGTTTATCTTAGGCTTAGTTTTATGTATGTAGTTGCCAAAGTTAATGCGAATGCAAAATGTTCTATGAAATGAATATAATAGAATGCATATTCTATAAATATTTAAAGCTGTTAGTTACCAACTGACCCTTGCTCCAAACGTTGTAATTTGGAAGCATTAATTGAATGTTCGAATGGATTTCAGAAACAGGTTTGAATACATGCGGATGTGCAAGCCGTTCAAAGGTTCTGATGGTGTCTCAATTTCAGTTCAGTTATTTTCTGATACGCAACATATACCATTTGACCCAGGTTTGAATTTGAGCACTTGACAATGGGGACATTCCATGTCCATAGCACCAATCAGCACTTTCGGATGAGCGGAATATTCAATATTTGACCAGTACTCGAATTCGAGTCGAAGAAACGAAGCGGAAACAATGCTTGATGTACTTCTGTTATTTTTTCTATTCTTTACAAGTTTATAATTGGCCATTTCCAGTTCAAATGAATGTTGTACTAACATTTGTACTCCCATTCTAAATTCTAGTATTTTTGCGTGCTATTTTCATACGAAAGTTACCCAAAAGTTGCCCCAAAAAGCTAATTCCAGATTTGTTGTGCCTCAATGAAGTTCACTCCACCATCATCTCTCGTCATCATCGCTGTAAAGTACGTGATTAGAATGCTAGCAAGTAGCAGAGGGGAGCTGCCCTCCCCTCACCCACCCCTCCCGGACGGCGCCAAACATGGTCTTATCCCATGGAAAGCACGCAAACGCGAACGAAGCAGCAAAAGTTGAATTTATATTTTTATCCACTGAAGCGGTTGTTGTTGCTTTTTATCGCCAAGCCAAACGAGTAGCCGGCCTCGCTCAAAAGCAAAAAAAAAAAAAACCCCAGCTCTCTGGCTCAGGCGATGTCAGGGAATGCCTCATTGGTTCAGTTCCCATTTGACAATCGAGTGAATCGAAATGCAAGCGCTGCTGAGGTGGAACTTTCTGTGGGGACTACTGGTGGCGGTGCTGCTGCTGCAACTGCAGCTGGCAGTGGCCTTGACGCGCTCCCAATCGGAGCCGCAATCTGGTTCCCATGTCCGTGTGAAGCGCATCGTCGGTGGAAGGCAGTCGAAGGCACCGCCAGTGGACGATCCGGTGGTGTTTGCGCGCCTCTTCAATCGAGATGCCCGCGTCGAGGGCTATCGGAATCCGTCGACGGGAATCTACAGCTTCCTGGGCATGCACTATGCGGAGCCCCCGTTGGGCTCGTTGAGATATGCCCGTCCCGTGTACCGACGCCTGGGTGGAGACATCAATGCCACGCGGCATGGACCACCCTGCATCCAGCCGCATCCGCAGTCGCCGCAGAGGATCGTCGGCGAGGAGGATTGCCTGCTGCTGAACGTGTACACGCCCCAGATGCCGGACGAGAGCACTGGGCTGCCGGTCTTTGTGTGGATCCATCCGGGGGGCTATCGCTATGGCTCGGCGGCCCAGTACGATGCCACACCGATGGCCCAGAGGGGCGCCATTGTGGTGGCACCGCAGTACCGTCTCGGCTCGCTGGGCATCATGGGCGACGGCACCAAGCAGTTTGACGGGAATCTGGCCATGTTCGACCTGGCTGCCGCCCTCCGCTGGGTCACCGACTACATCTCCTACTTTGGCGGCAATCCCAAGCAGGTCCAGGCCATCGGCCACGGCTCGGGGGCAGCCAGCGCCATGTATCTGTCCATGTCGAGGACGGCTCGAAGTGCCGGCGATGTCCACGGTGTGGTGGCCATGTCCGGAACGGCTCTGTCCCAATACGCCACGGACAAAGAGCCCGTTCAGAGTGTCGAGGAGGTGGCCAAGATCAATGGCTGTCCAACGGGCAATGAACTGGAGATCGTCAACTGTTTGAGAGCGGTATGAGTATAAACGGAAAGGGCATTCCAAATTCGGAACTTACTTCCTTTAAATCGTTGCAGAAAAGCGCCGAGGACATCATTCGGAACGACGACAAGGTGCAAACGGAACGCCTGGCGGGTCGGGCCTTGGTAAAGGGTCTAACCGGCAACGTGGGCTTCCAGCCGCACATCGAGAGCCCCGAGGATGGGCGTGCCCTGCCAAGCCTCATTGTGGGCGAGCCAGAGCAGCAGTTGAAGAGCAACAACTTCTCGGGGATTCCCCTGCTCACAGGGGTGGCCAAACACGAGACGGCCAACTCGGTGACCGTCGAGACCATAGAGAAGGTGTTTGGCTCGGCGGAACAGTTCCTGGGATCGCTCAGCGATGCCCTGAACAAGCTGACGGGTTTCCTGAAGATCGATCAGATCACGGGGCAGATCGCCAAGCCGCAATTACCAGGACTCACAAGTGTGCTGACGCCGACGCTGCAGGATGTGTGGAAGGTGCCGCAGGCCCTAAATGTGGATCAAGTCCTGTCCAAGGTGGTCGAATCCACCACGGACGTGCTGTTCAATCTGCCCGCAGTGCTGACCACCCAAGTGTGGTCCAAGCTGGCGCCAGCCTTCATGTACAGCTTCGAGTACAACGGCACCAAGTCGAAGGGCATCAACTTCCTGCGGGGCCTGCCCATCGTCTCGGAGACGGCCAGCGACAAGCCCGATACAGTGGCTCATGGCGACGAGCTGGGCTACATGTTCGATGCCAACGACATCTTTGGCACTCCCTTGGAGGAGACGCGTCTCACCAGCGCAGAGGATCTGAAAGTGCGCCACAACCTCATCGACATGCTCGTCCAGTTCGCCAAACAGACTGGCTCTGGCTCTGGCAAGACTGGTTCTGGCTCTGGCTCTGGCTCGTCGCTCTTCCAGAGCGTCACTGGGAAGGCCACACCCTTCATCAAAATCGACACCAAGCTGGAGACCTCCAATGACTTTCGCTTCTGCGAGCTGTCCGTCCTGGGGGCCTCGCTCTCGCCGCTCAGCTCCACCAGCTGTGCGGGTCTGGGCAACCTCCTGGGACAGCTGGGCGGTGGACTTGGCCAGACGATTGGCGGGGCAGGCCAGAAGTTGGGGTTGGGTGGCAGTGGCGGTAGCGGTACCGGTGGCTTGGGCCAGACCCTGGGCCTGGGTGGTGGTAACAAGAGCAAGAAGCCAGTCTTGGGCTTGGGCATTATCTGAAAACAGAAAAAAGTGTTCTAAAAGTTCTCTCAAACAGAAAGGGAATATGTGGTGACAATATAAATAAATATAAATTCAATCAAAAGAGCATCATTGTATCGTATAGTGGAACAACCAGTGGATCTAGGGTATCAAAACCTTCCACCCCCCAAACATAGTTTTGCCATATTTTCGCTTTTGCATACGGAATGAAGCTGGCGGAGGGGGGAGGGGGGCTGGGGCCGCTGGTTCTATTGATTTAAGCTGTTGCCATGACCCGTCCGTCGCTCAATTAGCACAGCTCTGTGCCGGCTCAATGCCTATGCCTGCCGCACTAATCTCTCTATTGACTTTGGGCTTCCCCTCTAGCATGCCGCACGCCCCCACCCCCGCCCCCTCCCCCTCCCGCGTGCCGCATGGAAGCAAGAGCCGCAGCTGAAACGCGGCGATAAGCAAATTTCCGGCGCGCAAATTTTAAACAATAGAGAAAGCGTGAGAGGCAGGGAGTTGCAGGGAGAGGCAGGGAGAGAAATTTGTTAGATGAGTGGGGAAAATGTGGGGCTGGAAAGGCAGTTTTATAACTTGTGGCCAGATCTTAGCCCCCGGGAGCCTTCTGCATAATGTTGATGCTGGTTGGCACTGGCAACAGTGCAAACAATGAGCATAAGCCCACCCCCCTTGGCAGAGCCAGTGGACGACTGTGACGATGAGTCGAGGACTCGACTCGACTCGGTCTCTGTCTCTGTCTCTGTCTCTGGGTTGCCTTGACGCCTTTTGTGTAAATTCCTTGCACGCGTTGAACTATGACCAGAAATGCTAAAGCCAAAGCCAAAGTCGAAAGCCGAAACCAAAGCCGGCTTATGGCGTCGGAGGCGTTCCATTCTCGTCCTCTGGCCAAGTACCAGTTCCAATCCCCCGAAATGTAATGGAATGGAATGGAGGAGTGAGGCCTCCTGCCTTCGCTGCCAAGTGATGATATTATTAATATTATTAAAACTAATTTTATGAATTGAAAGCGCAACCCACTCCCCAAAAGGAAATGTTAATGGGGCTCTCTATTTAAGAGTTGGCCAGGCTGACGCCAGGCAGTGTCCGAAAGAGATATTTTATTGTTACTCTGAAAAGGAATTGGGGTATAGGAAAATTTGGGAACCATCGATGAATATTAAGCCCTGAAATAGTAATGAATATTTCAATTAATTATCTAAAGTTATGCTAAAAATTGAGCTTCACCTAAGAAGTTTAATTTGTAGATCTCCATTACAACTAATTAATTATATTAGAGTACAAAAAACCGATTTCAGTCTAAAATATGCTAGAGAAATGTACCCAAAAACAATTTCCCCGCAATTTAAATTTCAAAATCATTTCTGTACCTTTTTCAGAGCACTTTTCCAGTCTACTTGGTGTTGGGGCCAAAGCCCAACTCAAGATGGAATACCCATGGCAGTTACAATTGCAAAACTTTGATGTATTAATCATTTGAGCCATTGGCCTGGCCAATTACGACATCTGTGACAATATTAATGGCTGCACAAAGATTTCCCAGCAAAGAAGAGAAAAACTTTACAATTAATTAGCCAACAGATGATAAACGATGATTATGGTGCGTGGAGCCTGCTCCGAAAGATGTCTCCATCTGCTGTCTGGTCAGGGATTTAATGACGGCAATAAAAGAATTACGAATGGTTAAGGAAAATGCCTCCTTGCACAGGTCGTCTGCGAATAATAAATGATTGGATGAGGCTGAGGCTGATGATCAAAGCGCTACCCATGAAAACTACAACGCACAGAAGTTGCCATAATCACCCTCCCCACCTCCCTCTGGCCATGGGCTTTCATTCAGGAGCTGAGGAGTGCGGCTGCCTGCAGTTCATTATGTGGCAGTTTACCTGCGGACGAGAGCCTCAATTGGCATAAATCAGAGGCCTTTTATGGCTAAAGTGTCGTCCAATTTCCGAAACTTTTCCCCGTTTAGGTAGGGGTAAGGGGTAAGTTTTCCAGCCACCACCCCCCAATTTTTCTTCATTAATGTATAGTTACGCAATTTCCGTACACAAGAAAGTTTTCTACTCGTTGCGTTAATTTTGGCCAATTCAGAGGGGTGCCACGGCACGGGGCACCAGCTGGAATTGCAACCCCCTCTACTTATAGTCACCCTCTGTATCCTGCCACTGTCTCTGTCTGTGCTGAGCCCTCCCCCCAGCCCTGTGAAGTATCATCATTTCGGTTTTTGTGGTCGTGGCCCGGCCTATTTCGAGTCTTTTGCCAAAATTAGTTCCGCCCCTCGATTTATATTGTCATTTCGTGCGTTTCGATTGTGTAAAGCAATTTTGGCAGTCGTCCCCTCCTGAATGGGGGATCATCCTGCTGAATGTAACCCATACAGGGTACAGGGTGTACAGGGAGAACAGTAGTTCTAGTTGAGTCCTTCGCCCTGTTGGGAGCTCTCAGATATTCCATCAAGTTACGGCATTGCGGCGTGGCCTTTCCCCAAAATGGAAATGGAAATACAATTGTAATTCTAGTCTTCATGCCCCCATACTATCTCTATCTGCCACATGTGGGTGTGTATGCCGTAGACCAAGGTGCATAAATTAGGCCAGTCATTTACTGTTAATAGCAGTTGGCAGCAGAATCACAAGCAGCAATAGGAGTGGCAGGAGCCCGAGGTGAACGGACAGTAGCAGCTGCTCCAGTTGCTTGATGTTGTGTACTTTTCAAATTACTTTGACCCGAGGCCTAAGCATGTGTTTGGAACTAGATCTGTTGGCAACTTGATGCATTTGGGGTTGGGGGGGAAATTCGATGCAGATTGGGAAATTCATGTATTTGTTAGGTGTTCGGAAAAGAAAGAGAGTGGAAATGTCATGAAGTTTTCTCAAGAGAAAGCGATCCTCACAGGGTTCCGGCTCGTGGTCAGCCCCCCTCGGTCGGTTAGTTTGAGTTTCCTTCTTGGAATCCTTGGGCCACTAGATGATGCAGTCAGTGCAACCACCTCCCAAATACTCAAGTAATCAAATTATTTTTAATGCGGATTTAATGATTATTTTAAGTTTTAAATTTATTTAAGAGAGTGTCCAATCCAATTATCAAATACTTGCAGGCCATGCCATAAATTTCGAGCCTCATTCAACCCGAGTTCCGCATTAGATGGTAGCTGTTTGGCTTCAAAGCAACAATTGGTCTAATCCGAATAATGGAATTTTCGTAGCTCATGCCATTGGCAGTTCCAGTTTCAATTGTTGGGTGTGTGTGTGCGTTCTCCTGCCAGACAGGCCTCTTTCATCCTCCCATCCTCCTCTGCATTCTCGACTGTCTATCAGCTCGGTTTTTGGATGAGGGTGAGACCGAAGCCGAGGCGGTTATGAGGGCTGTCAGGTTCAACTTTCGGGCCCAGCCACTTGGCCATTGTTCGAATTTTGACATAAGCAAAAATCCCTGCCATGCCAGACTGTGTGTGTGTGTGTGTGTGCGGCTCGAAAAACCATCCAAAATGATGCCAGGATTATGGAATTGCGCTTTGACAACGTCAATTGCAGTGTACGGACAGACCGGTGTTCTGTTCCGATTTGGACAGAATTGAGTGAGCTGCTTGAAGTGTTTTTCCATTCGCTGGCAGGGGCTCTCGATGGGACGGGTGTAGTGTCTCTCTAATTAAAATTGATTACCATAATTTGAGTATTGATTGGACCCGGACACGCACAATGACCACGCACTGTCGCTACCTGCTACCTTGCCGACATTTTTCATCATTTTCACCCATTGTCGGGGGTTGGGGGTCGGGGGGCTAACAGTTTTGACCCATGCGGGGGCGCGATGTCTTTGTTTTGCGTCTGACACCTTTTGCTTTGCGACCCATTCAGCCATTAATTAGCCGCACGCAATTGACCAGGCTTATTGATTACTGCCACAGACAAGAGAGCGAGCATTTTCTTTCTCCTTGTGGCTTCGGCTGGGCTAGGCTTGGCTGGGGAGTGGGGGTGGGGGTGGTCTTGGGTCGGATGTCACATGTGTATGCAGTCTTATGACTTATTTATGCAGCTGATTGTTTCTGACATCTGTTGTAATTGACACTTTTCGCAAGCTTCTCTTCTCTAATGGACGCAGACTGGCACAAGTCACTGTCAAACCGCACTCTCACTTACCCCCGCACCCCCGTACCACCACCCCTCTCATATCATTCAAATAACCCCTAATGGCTGTGCTATTTCTAGTGCTAGCCCCATACACACAGTGTTTGCAAAATATCCAATTACATTTGCATTTGATTATGGTTAGAGAGAGGGAGATAGCGGGAAAGGGAGATATTGAAACGGAGATGAGACCCTGGGAGGCTGCAAGAGAAGGAGACTTATCAATTTGTGGGACATTCAGTTAATAAACAACATTTCAATATGGCATAAAAGGCTCTTTGAATATCTGGCTATTCCACAAATTAAATTCAAACTTTTGCAACACCAGTAACAGCCTGAAAACAGGATATTTTATTATTGTTTCTTAGATGTTTTCAAGATTTGGAATTAAATAAATACTTTTTCGATTTTATTCAATTTATGGAAAAACAATTTACAGAAATTCTATTTTGAATTCACACATCCCAAATACAATGGATTACGAAAATTACGTAGTTTGTTGTATGGTTTGTAATTTGTAGTTGCTGTATGGTTCTGGGACCGACTCAGCTGCACAGCGGCGAGCCGATCTCATAGACGAAGCATCGTTAAAAAAAAAAATCGAAATTCGTTTAATTTCCTAAACCATATTCCAACCCGTCCACGTCTGTTTTCTTTTCGCGAAATCAATTCTGGACTGAAAATAAATTCGTGACTTTATTCCATGCAATTATTTATTCATTTTCACACTCTGACACCTTCGATGTTTATCTTTTCCAAGGAGCTGCTGCAAAAAGAGTTCATTAGGAAATACATATTCCTGCTGCATCCATTCACGTTTCAGCAGTGCCTTAATCTAGTCGGGGAAAATAAATTTAAAATTACATTTTGTCTATGTAATAAGGATGGGTTTTCGGGGTTGGCATTGGCATGGGAGGGGGTGCGGTACCATGACAGCACGACAGCACGGCATCCTCCACTCGAAATCAACGCCAAATGTGAGTTGCTTTTACAAGCGCCGCGGGTGCCCTGACAAGGACTGTGAGTGTGCCCCCGCCAGATGGGAATCCGAAAGCCGTAGCCCAAACCCCCATATGGCTGCTGGGGCGCCAAGTGCATTGGAATGTGTGGCAGCTGCAATTGTGCGGCAATAAATTATTGTGCAACACGCAGACATCGGAGAGGGGCCGAACCAGCACCAGCCACTGACTGAACTCCACTCTGAGTGAGTGAGTGGCAGTGGCAGTGGGAGTTGGGGACGGGGCTGGGGTCGGAGGAGTAGTCAGCAGTGGAGTCTCTGGATGCTGGAGTCGTCGGCATGGTAATGAATGCTACGAACATTTTTTAACAATTTTTTAACTTAAAAATTACGACAGCACTGACAATTTGCCATAAAAAGCGACGGGAGGATGCCTGCCCTCGGCTGACTTTGTGCTGACGCGACTGTGACTATGACTATGGGAGAAGTCCCAGTCCTTTCTCCCCCCGAAAAAAAACAAGGATATCTTGCATTGGGAATGTTGACTGGAGATGATTGCGTGAGCCGACTGGCAGATACATCAAGTTTTCAAAGGGTTTTGAGTTCATTTAGTCACGATTGTAGGTTGGAATTTTTCCGAGAATTTCCAGATGAAAGCAGAAGAATAGACGCAGGATTCTAAGCTGGAAAACAACTTTGAAATCAACTAAACTAAAACTAAACTAAGCTGAAAGTCAAGGTGTACAAATTTGGACATTTCTATGCAGGAATTATTTTATCAAGAATTAAAAAAGTGGAAAATAAAATGTATAATAAGTCTAGCGGAAAATGGCACTGAAAACGACATCCTAAAATACCAAGGACTTCTTTAATGTTAATCATTATACTTAAATATTTTTGGAAAGAAATTGAGTAATAGAGCTTTAGAGTCATTGAACCAGAGCTCCTAATGGATCAAGCACTTTCTTCAGTAAAATCTATTGGGTCTGTTGTTTATCTTTTCTGTATGTTGCTATGGAAGTCTGGTCACCAAACAAAATCGAATGTGTCCTTAGTTTTTCTGATTCCTTCCTGAATTTCAGGGCTGATTTCGTGAGTCGTGTCACGCTGCCATCTCTAGTTTTCGACTAGTACTGATTGCTGACTGCTCCGTTGGCATTTTTGCTTTTGTTACACCCATTTGATGTACCTTGGAATACGCATACGTGTACACTGTACATATCTGTGTGTAAGTGCATAAGTGTGCATGTAAGGACCATGTGTGTGTGTGTGTGTGTGCAATATTTTACTTTGTGAGAATAGGAGGGGGCGCAGAGGGTTCAGGCTCATTTGTCAAACGTCACGACTTGATGATGCAATTGTTGTTTGTGCCACACGCTTGTCATTCCACCAGTTTGCATGCAGATTTATGCCCTGCCCCGTCGTCGACTTATTTAAATACGAATACGAATACGAGTACGGGAGCGAGTATGCCTTTTCTTGGCTTTTCTTTTTGGGCCATTCAATTGGGGCTCTTAGTACTGCCACTGCCGTTGATCATCCCATTTGTGGCTTATTTATGCAAGTTTTAAAAACAAAAACTCTGTCAACTGTCAGTTGGCATTTTGATTGACGAAAGCTTTTTACCTGTTTTGGTTGGATGTGTTTTTAGCCTAAGTAAACAGATCGTATTACTGCCCTGCCCACCCTCATTGCTTTTATAGCGGATCGGGAGGGGGGAGAGTTACTTGTCAAAGGAATAACACTTAAAGACAGTGACACCCACCACCCATTTCCCAGAGGGAAGGGAAGTTGTTGGTGGAATCAACCCCCAACGACGGACGGACCAATGACAATTTATGCGCTTTTAAAGAGTCGCCGCTTCGGTCGCCCTATCTACGAGTATTTTTATATACGGGACTATCTTTTCGCAGTTCTATGCGTAATTCCCCTTCTTGTTTATCTTCTACTTTTATTCCATCGTTTTTTTTAACGCTCGCTTGCACCCAGGATAATATTATTCTTTAATTTCTGCACTATTGCATTTTCCTACCTTTGGAATGTGTAGCCGACCCTCTCTCTCTCTCTCTCTCTGTTTGGCCTGCCAGCCAAAAGGCATAAATATACAATGGAAAAATGGGAAATGGGGAATGGTAAAGCGCTAACCCATAGACAGATTTACCTTCTGGAAAGTTCTTCTTCATATTTCCCTTGGAAAAAGTTTGCAATTGGTTTCCATCCCCCACACCGCACTCTCTTTTCAGCTTTCTTTACAATTTTTACTTTATATTTTTGAGGATTGCATCGCTTACAGAAATCGCTGCTGCACAAGTTTGGGGCGCCACACAACCAACTTTGATGCATAAACTTTTGCTTTGGCAGTCGGCAGTTGGCAGTCGGGGATTGAATGAAATACATACTTCCTTCTCTCTTTGCCATCTTTCTCCTTTCCCTTTACGCTCCTTTTGCCATCTTCGTAGTATTCGTTCGTTATTTTTCTCCTTTTTCGGCATCTCAAGCTGTTTAATTGTCAGGCAAATTTCGCTTGGTTCATTGAATTCAAAGCAAACTTTGTACGCGGCTGCCAGTGGCTCCAAAAGCATATTGTCAGGGGTTATTCTCTTAAGAAAAGGATGGAGACATTCCCATGGGTGCTGCCTGAAATGAATATCGATGAAAAGTCGCTAAAAGTTTTCACACACGTTGTGAAAGTATGTGAAAAGAAGGTACAAGGAGAACCTTGAGGTGTTTCAGGAATTCTATTATCCTATGGGGTATTTGTTTAACTTTTTGATCCGTATTTCGCTCAAACTATTCTATGATTATGCAATAATTTTTGTAAAATAAGTTGGAATATTTTGCAGGATCGAATATGTGTTTTTTGAGATATTTATGTTCATAGTTTCATGTTGGAAATCCACTTTTCATGCATAGATGGATATTGTTGCAGCATTTACTAAAAATAATTAGAAATTCATTTATTGAAAGTTTTCTCATTTAATTTGAAAATAATATCTCAGAAATGTGGAGACTTTTTGACAGATGCCACTTGATTTTTCCTTGTTCCATATCTTCCCCATTTCCAAAAACATATCATATCATTCCTACCCTTGAAATCGCGTTGAAAGTGCATTTCAGAACACTTAGAACATTTCCAGGACTAAATCCCGCTAAGCCCAATGCCGAAAAGGAGACGCGTCGCCCCCATTCCCCCGCAGAAGCCTTGTAGCTGCGGCAATACGTGTAAATATTTTGCCAACTCTGTTCGGATGGAGCATTAATCATATTAAAAGAGAAAGACAGACGGCAGACGGGATTTTTTCTTTCCCATTTCCCTTTGTTCCTTTTTATATGTGCCGTACACTCCGTACCGTACACTCTCGTACAGCTTGTAGTCGTCATACAGTGCGTATGATTATTACCACTATTATTAATATTATCATGCGCTTGGTCCGTGGGCTTCAGACGGCGCTCCAGGGGGCTTGTTTCTGTCGACTGTCGATGGGGATGTGAATGTGAATGTGGATCCTGGCATCGTCATTGCAATTATTTACAAAATCAGAGCACGTTCGGGCTCTGCTTTTATGCGTTTACTGCGGAGGTGGAGGTGGAAGTGGAGGTGTGTGCCCGTGTGTGTTTGCTGCCTTGTCTTTTGTTTGAGCCCTGAAATGCCTTGAGCCGATTCGCTTATTACGACACACAGAGAAGGGAAGGGCATAGAGAAGGAGGGGCCCTACAGGACAGACAGAGAGACAGGGACACACTGGCTGACAGTCCTCCAGGCTCCACCATTTAATCGCTTTGTCATAACATCGGTAGAGGCACCCCCGAGATCACCATGAAGGGTTTTAAATTTAATTTAGTTTTCACATTAAATGTTTAGTTTTATTAAATAATGGTTTTCAATTCAAATACAAATCGAATGAAAAAAGCCTTTCTTTTGATCTCTGTTTATGTTTGGACGAATATTGTATCAATTCCTAAGTTTCTAATAGAGATCTGCATGAATAGCAAGAGAACGCATTCGGTTCCTGAAATCGGATTCATCGGATTCGAATACATTATATTTTTTGGCCACTAGATTTTGTCAGCTATCAGTGTTGTCAACTTTTACGAAGAAAAATAGCTGTTTGTGTGGTAATATGATAAAATATACTTTTTCTTTGTGAAAGTTTTTCACATAGTTTCATAAAACAAAAACAAAACAAAACAAATTGCAAAACACAGCGAAATATATATTTAGAATATTAAGATTTCCGGGAATAGCCATAAATAGCTAGAGAAGAGCTAATTTGACAACAGTGGCAGCAAACCTCTTTCAATTGTTGTCGCTTTGCCTGGCTCCATGCTCTCTTGAAATGTTTTTTAAAAGCCAGAGAGAGAGAGAGCTATAGTGCAGGCTGAGATTTAACTGTGTGCACGCGGCTCTCATATACTTGAGGTCTGTGTGCTAAAGTATGCACACATACGTAATTTTAGGTTCTGTGGGCACGATACATCGCGATGTATCGTGTTCTATGCGTATGCGAAAAATCGGATAATTCGAATATCTGACGCCTATCCGTCTAGTTCATTTCGTTTTGCGTGCTGACAAGTACGAAGCCAAAATGAACTTGTATTCGTTTTACTCTATTTGTTGGGTGCGTCGCACTCATTCAACTCCAATCAAATTATTAATAATCTTGTAGCGAAAACTCGTATTTGAAGTTTCGCGCCTTGGAGCCCTCATCGATAGTTAGGTGCCAGCTCTATCGGCTTACGGACTTTGACCCTCGAAAAATGAAGAAGAAGAGAACCACATAACGAATAAGAAAAACTAGGTTATGTGCAACAATATGTCGGAAAAATTCTGAAAATCATTAGTGCGTTTCATTTACAGAATCGGACGACCTTAGCCCGTATTCGATTATAATGCCAATACAGCTATCTTTTCTCTGTCCCACTCTCGAGTCGAGCACGACCGAGCAGCGTCATGCTCAAGACATGCTGTTGCCATTCTTTTCCATTGTGTTTCCCTCGCTGGCGTCTCGTGCTTTGTTCGTCATGGGGCAGCGATGGGAGCAAGAAGGGATTGCTGGATTCTAGTGCAGAAACGACCTTACCTTACCTCTGAAGACCAAACATTGAAAAGGCAGACACAAGTTTTTTAGCAATTTTAAGTTGCGAAATATACAGGAATTTATTTGAAAAAATTAATTTGGTTTTCCTTGTTTTATTTTCGTTGGAAAGGCGCCTTCATCAGTTGCCTATCTCCTGCACCTCCTCCTCGATCTTGATGACCACTAAGTCGGTCTCGATGATCTCAAAGTATTCCATGCTGTCGTAAGTAGCTGGCACAGTGGAATACGGGGCTGCATCGACATATACCTCGTTGTTCACGTTTACTGGCTGCTCCCAGGCTGCGTCATTTGGAATAATCTCAATATTTTCTTCAGCTGGTTCCCTCTTCAGTAGTGCCATGCTGTGGGTCTGCATGCTCCGGCTGAACTTGCGCTTGAGGCGGTACGCTTTCCGCAGCTGCTGGAAGCACGGCCCGCAAAAATGCTGTGGTCTTCCGTCCCCTTTTTCCACTTTCAATGCGGTTAGCTCCTCCATCAGATCGGCCGGCAGGGCTTCCGGCTCGTAGGGCAAGCTCTCATCTTCTTTCTGCTTGGCAAAAATATCCACTAGAGTTTCGCCGCCTTTCAGACAAATTCTGCAGCGCGTTTTCTTCACAGCGTCCATAATTAGGCTTGACTTCGCTTCCGTCGGATGTGACAACCAGTGTGACCGCGTACTTATCGATATGATATACTGTCTGACCCTCAGAAACATACCAAAATCACCGTGTAGAAATACTGACGAATTATTTGTTACTATGTTTATGCTATACATTTCATGAGTTCTAGAATGCGTGAAAATAAAGTATTCCCTGTTTATCCGACGGAGACGAATAATTGAAATCATATCATACAACGTGTAATTTGGTAGCAATGTTGAAGAATCTGGTCACACGATTCCATTTCATGAAATCAGGCTGAATTTAGTTAACTTTCGTGGGTTAACGAATACATGAAATGGTGTTTATGCACACACTTTTTCCCCATTGCATGAAATGATTACATAAAATGGGCCTAGCATAGACCCAGTATTCATATTCCATCATACAACCAGGCAGGCAAAATGCTGTCTTATTGCACACTTTAGTGCTGTTAAGCGCACAATTTAGAGTATTGCGCGCACAAAATCCAAAGTCTTGTGTAACATCCGATTTTTCGATAACCGAATCGGGCTGCGTCAGCTGTTCTTTCGAAAACGCAGTGTTTTTCGAGGTAAGTTTAAAGCAAAGAGCTAAATAGCCCTGGTAATGGTGTAAAATTATATGTTAATGCCTAAATAATTAATCTATTTTTGTTACTTTTACAATTAGAATTTCTTTTGTGGTGGGAAAAAAACCGCTTACAATTCTTTCCGCGACGAATATTTTTCCGTTTTGAAAACGTAAAAGATTTGCGTTTTGTGTAAACGGGAGCACCAATTTTTCCATTCTCAAAAGTAAATCGGAAAGTTTTAGCGGAAGTGAAAGCCGGAGCCTGCCTGAATATTTAAAAAGACTGAGACTGGAAAAGACAACCAAATACGTTGAAAAGTTCTAATAACAAGTTTTTTTTTTACAACTCCCATTAAATTAGCAATAAACGGAGAAGGAAAAGTATTTCGTTTTGCCCGAAAAAAAACTTTCAATTAATAAAATAAAGGACTAGAATAACGGCCAAACTTTTTGGAAACAATTATTGCAAGTGTTAGACACTTCCCATCCAAGACCTTTGTATTGTATGTGGTGGAGTGTATCCTTGTAATAAGCCACTTTCCTTAATGACAAGACATTTTGCAGATCCTTAGCCGACAACTTTTTAATTTCCCAGTTTGCCCATCTCAGGGGCAGACGCAGACCTTGGCCTACCATCTCGTCCATTAGCATACAGACAGACGTTCCGAGTGCAGTCATAAAGAAAAGTTTTTGTTGCCCTTTCCCGTATTTTCACAGCTTTTCCCTTGTTAATCCACGCATGCTCTTCTGCAATATCCATTTGGCCCCAAACTCTTCTTCAGGCGCCTACATCTATGGGGTATGGTATGGGGCCCTGTCTATAAGTCTGTCCTCCATCTGCGTTCCCCGTAACTTTTGCGGCAGTGGTTTTAATTTAAATTGACAACATCAAGCAGTTAAGTACTTGCAGCGACATTTTAATAGCTTGTAAGACCCACGAGTACCCAAAAACTTCCCCCTTAACCGAACACCGAACACCAAACGCCAAGCGCGGGACAACGAAAGCTGAGCAACAACCAGACACCTTCTCCCCCCAAAACTCCATTTTTCGTTGGGATGCCACGTAAAGCTAAAGAAAATAAATACAACGGACGCTTATTTACATATTCCCAAACGTAAATACGCGCCATTTTTATTTGCTTGACGTTATTTTTTTTTATTTTTCTTTCTCATTTTTTTTTTAATATATATTCGGGCACTCAGCCGGTCGTGTACCCAGTACCCAGTACTCGACGGGACGATGGGGAATATGTTTGGTAATTCCCTTCCTTTCGATCTCTAAAAACCTGACGCTTGAAAAATATTAACATTAAGCCAGAATGAAGAAAACAATGGCCGACTTCCCTATCCATTTGCCCAAGAAGTGTCACGTCTGTACCCCTCTCTCGCCCTTTATGCTGTTGATCTCTCTAACCCGCTGGTTCTGTCCCAGTGAGAAATTTACTCGCAAATTGGATTAACTCGCTCCCTTTTCCAATGTGGCTTTGCAGTGTCTTCATGACGATGCACGTGAGCTTCGAAAGGAAACATTTCGACTCTTTTGGAATAAATTGACAATATTTATATGAGTATTTTAGGGTAAATACATAGTCCATGTTCATAGAAGTAGGGCTAATATTTTGAATTTTTGGAAACGTATCAGCTATATGGCTTGTCACCGTTCTGTAGAAAGTTCTATAGATTCTTTCTTCTTTCTTTAAAATTAAAAACATTTTTAATCAATTTAATTCTAGGAGAACATCTGCTTTAGAGGATATTCCCGTGGTCGACCCTTTAACCAGGTCTCTCTGCGCTGTGCTGCCCTTGCTTTTCATTTGATTCCTTATTTTTTACGTTTTTCAAGTAAGAATTTGCATAAAGTGAAAACAAGCATTTTAATTTCACTCGTTCCGTTTCGACTCGTAGCAAAAATGAAATGTGCGACAGACAGCAGCATATACGATGAGGTAGTAAACGGTACCATTTACCGGTAGCTCAGATCCAACCTCCAGTCCCCCGCCACCGAACATTTAGCTCCCCAGAGCGTTAAAAAGTTTTCCATGGAAAAAAAGGGAAAACCCTCGAAGGTAAGCAAAGCGGGAACGGGCAGGACAGTCGTAATTGTTGGGGGACGGACCCAAAGTGCAGGGAAAAAAGCGCAATGCCAACAGACGACAAAAACAAACCAATTTAAATTAGACTGAAGGGATCCTTAGATCCTCCTTTTCTTCAGAGTAGTGGGGGTCGAAAGTGTTGAAAACTTTGGGCTTCAACTTTTGACATTTGCATTTGCACTAAATGGAAATCCTGAACGTGAGGGGGGGCTTAGACTGGAGCCCCCTCATGATAAATGTCCATTGTCTGGCCTCCTATCTCGTATCTATATCTGTGTCCATGAGGTAACATTATGAAAACAATTTCTGGACAGATAACCGCATTGGGAGGACATTCTCCCACTTGTACTCCCATTCCCACTCTCATTGTGAGGTTGTACTCGGGGCACCATTTGAAATGGGACACATGCCACGCTGTGGCAGTTTAATATAATTTAAACCTAAGCAAATACCAACAGACCCGCACACATTTATAGTATTTCAAGTGGTATTTGTTTCCTCTGTGTGTGTGTGTGTGTCTGTGTGTGTGTGCTGGGGGTTTGTCAAGTAGCCGCCGCGTAGCCGTCTGCCATTTGACGCCCGGTCCCATAAATTACCAGACACTTGGAACAGGGCAGGCCTTCGTACACCGAAGGCATCTTCACATTTCTGGTTAGTCATTTGCCTGCCCCATACACACACACACACACACACACACATACACACACCGTAATCCACAGACAACCACACAGATACTTGGGTATATATATATAGTAGACACAGAAAAACAAAACTATTAAGTGGGCATAAAACTGGTTCCCCTCCTTCCAACAACAGTTAAAGGACCACCACTTCTAGACCCCGAATACCAGGAGGCGGTTGAGTACCAGGGGGCGAGAACAGTTGATGTTTGAGCCAACCCTCGGACTAATGGAATATGCAAAAACATTCCAGAAAAGGAGCTACAATAAATCCTAAATATTCTACGACATTTCAGGAGATACATGAGTATGTGTGTGTGTGTGTTTTTGATAGGTTTGATGCCGACTACAGTCCATTAAATCGGTTTATAAGCTTACAGAGTTTAGGCTTCGAATCATCATATGATAGATTTTGAGTGGGATCTTAACTTCGTTTGAGCAATACAACCGTTTTGAACTGGTCGGACCATTGCATCTCACATATAAAGCTCTATGTTTGGGACCCACTTAAGAACTGTTTGCAGGCACTGTGTTATCTACGTATCTGCTATGTGCTCTGTAATCTTTCGTAGTTGGTATCATTCTTAGTCTTTAAAATCCAATTGGTTACCAATATTTCATTATCTGCTATGAATATTATTAGTACTTAGATATACGTACTATTATGCTCGAATAGTATTGAAAGATATATATACGATGGCTCCAATCAAGCAATCCCTACTGGATATGCTATTCATCTAATTTGGCATGCCATGCCTCTAATGTGACGTGTCCGTGAAATTGATTTATTGGAGAAAACATGCAGGAAAGTTCCAAAAACGTTGTTTAGTTGAAGAAGAACCTCAGCTCACAGTGGAAGTTATTTTACTTTCACTGATGATCGTTAGAAGGATGTAGGATCTCCTTCATATCCTTCATCCTCATCCTCCGAAAGTATTACATGGGCCTTCACCACAGTACAATCGGAAGATTCATAATATCATCATCGGAGGAGTGACCGGACACCATGGAGTGTGCTTCGGGCGCTTGGCTCGCTTACACCCGCCTTCGCAGTTGCAGGCGACGACATTGCACCTGCCATAATTGCCAGGAGTCTCTGTAGCACGGGATCCATCCTCGGAGTATCCTTTGATGGGATGGCAGCAGTAGGACGTCACACCTCTAAGGAGATCTATGACCAGGATTTGCATTCGTAAAATTCATACTTCAATCTATGCGATGGCGATGGCTGGGCGTTAGGGCTAGACGATAATATTTTGGATTTGGGCATTTCTGCAGAAATGTCCACCCTTCCCAAAAAACATTAAAAGTCTATAAAAATATATTCTGGCTATATTTTGTTCTTTTTTTACCCAGAATTTCGGTAACGCAACTTAACAGAAAAAAACAGAAAAGGTTTATACATTTTATAATAAGGAAAAATGATTCAGAGTGTGGGAATTTAGAGCTGCGTAAAAACTATTGAAATAGGAACCATATTTGTTGAACATTTTTACTTTTTCATTATTTATTTTAAAATTTTTTCGTACGAAAAAAACGCAAAGCCAGAGTGGAAATTCCCATATGTATGACTTTTTGGAATTACTATAATTCACCATTAAATGCGACCTTTTAAAATGGATGCTTCGTGCATTCCTCTATAGCCCCTCTATAGCCTCACTCTCTTTCCAGTACTAACTTTTAATTACTACAACTATTTTCCCCCCACATTCACAAACTACAATTTTGCGTAGGGATTTTTAATTTCAGTTCTGGCCACAATTGCATGTGTAAACGACACAATTTATCGAGCATTTATTGGCAACTAATTTGGCATTGATTTCAATAAATTTGCATTTAATTGGTTGGACTCGTGTTTGTGTGTTGTTTTTTTCTGTGGCTAGTGACACACTTCATTGGCTTAATTGACAAAATCGAGGCGAGAACGTGGCCAACGGATAAAATGCCATTGCATGTGCAATGAGCAATGAGCACTGAGCTGGCGTGTTGGCCAGACTTTTAATGGGATGGATGCCTGGCTGGCTAGCCCCCAATCAATAGGAAAAACTTTGCCACCTTTCAGGTGGCACCGAACTTTGCCACCATCCTCCCCACACCCTCCCCCAGACATTGTCAAGCGCAAAGTTTTTCTCCTTAGGCTGCTACCGGGAATATCTCCAGGGACATTGCCGGGGCATGGCATCGCTTGAGTGGAGAGTCTTCCTGTTCTGTCTCTTTTCCTTGGGGGCGGTTGTGCATTTAACTGCCACGGGGGGTGGCAGCTCAAATGTCAAGGATCTGAACAAGGCAGCAGCAAGGGCAAGTGCATGTTCGGAGTTCCCCTCAGGGGTGGTTGGCCAGGTCTAAAAAGTCAATCACAATTCCCAGTGCAATCACGGCACGCGTATTAATATTTAAAGAGGTCATCGGAATTGGTTTCCCTCTGTCTTTGAGGAGGAACATTTTCGGATTGGCATTGGCATCGGCATCCGAATGGGAATGGGAATCGTCGCCTTGTGCGGAGTTTAAGATAAGATGGCCACAGATTTTGTGGCCTGCAATATTTTCCACTTATTTGACGATTTGTTGCAGCTAAGTGGCAGGCAGGCGGGCAATGGCAGGCAGCAACCCCAGATGTTGTATCTTGATATATTTTATATCTGGCAATGGCAATTTGTTCCTTTCTTGTGCTTTTTTTATGATTTGTCTCCGTCTGGATTTCGCTTTCATTGTTGGCCATGTTGCTGCATTTTTAATGCCAACACCAGAGATTGATTTCGCATTTGCATTCATCCCTTGGCTCCACTGGAGCCCCCTTTTTGTTTATGATTTTCCGCCCATCTGGAGATACAAAGATATGCATCTTGTGGATGCACAATGACAAGCTCTGTCTGCCCCCTGTCTGGTCTGCTAGTCCGCTGTGGCATTGGGGAAAAGTAAAATGAAAACTTTCCCTTTTTGTCACTGTCTCTAGGAGAGAACTTCTGCTGTTCCTTCCGCTTCAGCTTCTGCTCTTCTGGCGGGCATTTCAATTACGTTTCCCTCGCAATCAATCACACTCAAAGTTGGGAAAAGCTTTTCTCCATAGTGGAAAACATTTTGCATTTCCCCTCTCTCTCGCTTTTGAGTCATGCTAAGTGATTTGCTCATTGATCATTTTGACTGAAGTAAAGAACATTCAAATGAACTTTTGATTTGATTTTCAAAGTCACCAAAGCAATTATCAAGGAAAACAAAAGGAAATAAGGCACTGCTGAGGATAGTACACAGGTGAGTGGGCAAGGGAGGGGGTCACAAAAATGGTAATTCAATGACGGAAGCTATAGAGCTTTAAATTAAAAGTCCTTGATGGAAAGTAATTCACTAAGATCGATTTTATTCGTGTACTAGGGGCAAAGAAATGCTTCTTCATTCTATATCTCCTCCATCGATACCCTGGCACATCTGTGTTTTTGAAAGATATGCACTCTGACCCTTCTCTGAAATCTCCGACATTTTCTTATAATTTGTTATGCCAGTTGCTGGCTGGCAAAACTTTTAATTCAACAGCAAAACCCGAATGAATAAAATTATGCCAGAGAGCAAATGAATTAACACTTTTTGGGTATATGTACATTCCCGTTCCAGTCACGCCTTCCAAAACGCAAAACCCAAGCCCAGAACTTTCTGATATAATTCCTGGCAAAGTTTTCCAAACAAAAATATGGAAGATGGGGCTCTATCCGGAGCTTCCGCGTACTGCTCAAGTTCTGGGCCGTCGCGTCGACTTTTTCCTGAACGGAGTCGTCTCTTTTCAGCCTTCCGTTTCCGCCTCCGCCTCCGCCTCTTTCTGCCCGCTGTCGGCTTTAGCTATGTTATGGGGGCGTGGCATAAAAATAAATTTGTATTGTTTCGTCAGGGGGTGGTAGGGGGAAGGCGGAGGCGCAGGCCAAAGAGCAAACAATGAAAGCTTGAGAGCTTGAGAGAGCTCAAAAACCGCAGCCACTAAATGCATTACGTGAGGAGGAGAGAGGGAGAAAGAGAGTGAGATTCTGTGTGTGCGTCTGTCTCCCTCTGTGGTTATACTGTAACGGCTTCTGTGTGGTTGTTTGTGTGTGTGTGTGTGCATTGGTGTGAGTGTTTGGCATTGTTTTCCTGCACGGATATCCTTAATGAGTGAAACTGGGCTACCGCTTCTTTAGACGTGACAGAGGATGGGGCGCAACAGCAGCTGCCACTCTGCAACTCCACCTCCACCTCCGCCCACAAACAGCACAGCACAACCATCATAATTACCCCACCCATTCATCTCGCACCCCCACCGTGTCACACCGCATCCGCATCCCCCCCACCGACCACCCAGCCTCATCCTCACGGCTGACAAACACACTCTCGAGGTCCTGGCACTCAAGAAAGCGAGTGGGGAGCAGGGTGTGTCCTATCTGAGGGTCTGGTCGCCGCCTTCCCCTTATCTCTGACCACATGAGCACATAAATCTTCAGGGAGGTGGTGCTCCCCCTTGATGGACGCAGCTTGAAACCACAGTGGTTTAAGGGAAAAAAAGAAGTTCCTGTTTTGTAACTTTTTGTGAAATAATTTTAGTTCTAAATCAATTTAAATTTTTTGCAGAATTTTTTATATTTTTAGAACTAATTTTAGAGAATAAACTATATGGAATTTATAGGAAATATATTTGTAGCTATGATTTATGTGTAAATAACTATAACTATGATTTCGTATTACTCCTATCCCACTGTGGCTTAGCACCCCCCATCGTTCTGGCCGTGTAATTATCATGATGATCACTTTTCAACATTACCAAAGCGAGAAAACTTTTATATTAAAAGTAAACTTATGACAAACGAGCAAAAGAAAAGGCAACAGAAACAGCAGGGAAAAAAAATAAATCCTGGACAGGACACTCCGACACAGACACAGAAGGAGATGGCGATGGAGACACACATCTCCTGGCTGTGTATGTGTGTGTGGGTGTGGGGGTGTGGGGGGTAGCGACAGCCCATTGTCAAGTGTAATTTATCATTCAGTCAACGTCCTTCGATTGCAGTTTATCTTCGGAACTTACTTTACTGGGTCGTCAGTGTAATTTCTCTACCTCCCACACAATCTCCACCTCCACCTCCACTCTCTCTCTCTCTCTCTCTCTCTCTTTACTCTCTTTTAGTTTTCCTTTTCACAGAAAAGTCTCTGAGCTCTGAGCTCTGGACTCGGGGACTCTCCATTCCGTCCCCCCGAGAAAAAGTAAAAGGAAAGTATATTAGGACAACAACAAGGATATTCCCCAAGAGCTGTTATTGTTGCCGTTGCCCTCTACTCTGCTGCCACTGCCACTGCTGCCACTGCCACTGCCACTTCTGCCACTACTGCCACTGTAGAATGAATGGAAAATCAGGAAAATCTGACCCCCAGGTTGTTAGTTTTCTTGCAAGGATTTTTAAAGCCAAATGGGAGCAAAATAGCAATTAACATGGATTTTGAGGGGGAACTCCAGTGCCCGTTCCACTCTCCCCCTTTCCTGGTAATAATCGGAAATAATTGAAGAAAGGAACCAAGGAACAGCAAGGAGCAAACAGAGAGGGAGACTACTTATTAGAGATAGGGAGGGGAGTACGAGTAGGGGAAGTAATTCCCCTTTGAAGGATGTTTGTATGTGCAATTTGTAATGTTTTAATTGTTGTTTATGCGATCGAGAAAAGGAGCGAGGAGGGCACGCCAGTGGGGCATGGCAAGGAGTCTATAAGGTGGTGGTAGGGTGGTGGCAGGCACCACCGCAAGCCACTGAGCTAATTTTGATTGCGGTGAATGCAAACGGCAGCACGTGAACGACCTCCCTCAGTTTCTAATTAACTATGCCAATGTTGCTGTTGGGTTTCGAATCGATTCATCAAATTAGCCACGAATGCGGGTTAGTAGACGGTTTTAAACAGGTTCAAAGATTGACAGGCGGTTAACGTATTGCGCGGTTGAAGTGCCTACACGAGGCCGGAAGTCTGCTCGCGAAATTGGACTATAATGAAGCATCACTGGAAAGATCAGCAAAAGATTCCACTAATTAAGATTTTCTGCTTATAATTGAGCTAAAAATTCCTGCATATTATAAGTATTATAAAATATATTTTCGTAAACGTAAACCCATAAGGAAACTATATTCACTCTTTAATTCAAATTTCCTCAGATTTAATTTTTGCCTTGGTTACTTTTTATGTACTCCTTTGGTTTTGGATTTTCCAAGGAACTTTCCTTCATCGGAATTTAACGGTTATTTTGCATAATTCAAATTTCACTCGTTACTTTCTCGCTCTGCTCTCTTTCGTTGCTCTCTCATGTGAGCAGTCCCACAAGGAGAGCGAAGGAATTCCGGTAGGAACTCCGAAAATGTCCTGTGCGCAGACTCAACATTTTAGCCGGCTGAATTCAGCAACAAATGTTTATGATACCAAAATTGATAATAAACAAAACGTGGCCGGGACAAGAGAGTAAGCAAACCACTGAGAAGTTACTGGAAATCAAATTAAACCCAAGAATATTTTTTTCTCATGGCAGATATGAATCCTTTTGCTGTACATCCTATTTATGTAAGTTTTTAATACAAATACATTTTCAAATATCTTTATTCTTTGGCTTGCAGTTCTTACAATTATCTTCTTCTTATGGATGAAAATCTTATCACTATTACTTTACCCCTCTCCCCACACAGAGTTCCCCTTCCGGAACAGCTGTTTTCCCTGCAGGAATTTACTCCGAAAGTTATTCCGAAGTCGAAGCTCGTACCAAACACGAAGCTCGGAAAATTCACCACCAAATCGCGAACATAGCTGTGGACCGTGCGAACGGTTCTCGGCTCTTGGTTCTTGGTTCTGTTGTGGGGCGCCACACGCAGTGCTGGCATTGTCGAGTCCTGTGTCCTGCCTTCAGTTGAGTTTTGGTTACTGCCGCCAACGGTTTACGGGTGTTCCAGTGAGCGCGTGTCGGTCTTCTAGAGGGCCTTTTGCGATTGGGCCAACTTCGTCGGCGATTGGCAGCGGCAGCAGCAGCAGCAGCAACAGCAGCGGCAAAAGCAAACATAAACAAACGAAGTGGCATGCCCCATGGTTGACTTTCGGTGAAACTGCTGGTAATTGTGATAA
The DNA here is from genome assembly GCA_963969585.1 of Drosophila helvetica. Taxonomy (NCBI): domain Eukaryota; kingdom Metazoa; phylum Arthropoda; class Insecta; order Diptera; family Drosophilidae; genus Drosophila; species Drosophila helvetica. The sequence continues at coordinate 11,134,668 of OZ018402.1, read as the reverse complement.
TGGGGCAAGTGGAAACCAAACTGTGGCCAAGTGCCGACTGGCCAAACGGAAACGGAATTTAAGGCCGTACCTAAGCCGCATAATAAAATGTAAACTTACGGAAATGTCAAGAAAATTGTGCGAGTGAATAGAATAGAATACGGATACGAGTACTGCAAGGAAATCGAATAAAGAATCAGCCCACAAAGATATATATATATATAGGTATATATCCCGGTGGGAGTTCCTTCTCCCTTTCGTGCTCGAATGTGTTATCCTGCGTGTGCGGTGCAGGGCAAATAAATGCTCTTGCAAACGCTTTTTTAGCCGAGTTTATCTTGAGGCGAAATACTCGTACTGTACAGAAAATACAAAAAAATACTTGTAAAATGGATTTACGTTTCGTATTCATCGTTTTCTTGCTCAAGTGGACCCATGCCCAAGGTAAGTACAACCACCATTCCGGGCGTCCATTCCTGGCTTGGCTGTTTGCTTGGCATTCTGTTTGTGCAGCTGCCGCTCAGAGCGATTGCAGGCGAAAGAGCTGGAAAGTGCACTTCACTTGGCCAGCAATGGCAAATATTCCATTGAAAATTGCTCAACAGAGAGCAAGTGTATGCTTCTGTATGCTTCTGTCTGAATGTACGAGACATTTGTATGACGATTTGTGCCACGATCCCATAATGAGTTTCATTTAGCCATGGCTTTCACTCACTCGGCCAAGTGATGTTTTTCGGCATTGCCGAAAGGTGTTGAATGGCGACGGAGGCATCTTTTAGTGATGAAGGCTTCAATGCATCTGATTGTGGGGTTTATCGATAAGGGGTTCTGTTTTTGGGTGGAATGCTTTTGCTGGTAAATTCTTGTGGCAAATGGATGGAACTTCGATGGAGGAATACCCTTTAAGGTGACTCGACTTAAGAAGGAAAACACAAATAAAGCAAGGGAGAGGCTCTTTGGTCTTATGTTTTTATGAACGAAAGCGGAAATCACTGTTTTAAGTAGAAAACAAATTAAATATACAAGTAGTTATATATATGTTCTAAATCTAGTATATTTGATAAGCTAAATGTTGAGTTTTTCTCCAAAGAAAGCTATTTCCAAAGGTATTAGCTTGGTAATCATATATCTAGTCCTAAAGCTCTTAACTAAATTTAGGTATCCACTTCATTTGCCAATCCCAACTAAGTTAAGTAACAGATTAAGTTGCCAGACACAGATTAACATATTTCCTGGATTTTCCATCGAGAGAGATAGAGAGAGAGGAAGTGGCAGAATCCAGAAACATTTACCGCATTGATTGCTTCCTCCGTTCGGAAAATCCGGAAAACTTTTCCCCCCCACACAATAATTCATAACTCTTGCTTATCTCTCCATTAAGTTGTTGCCATCAAATGGGAAATTCGTATGTGAAAACTTTTGTGCCAGACGCAAAACAATTTCCGCAACTCCCGCTCTTCCCCAGCCGAACAAATTAGTGGAAAATGTTGGCAAGAAAATCCCCCTTCGGGCTAGCTAACTAACCGAAATGAGTATGAATACGAGTGTGAGTCTGAATGCGAGTGAGTGTACGAGTGTACTTGCATGAGTCATGTGTGTGTGGACTTCTTTTGTTGCATAAAATATGCGCATTTAATAAGGGAGAAGCCCATGATGGAAATGAATATGTAAATGTTGGCCCACAAAAAAAAAATAAGAAAACATTTCGGGGGCACCACCAGCCACATAAATGATACAAAAGATACGTACATTTTTCCCTTACAAATACATATACATATGTACGAATACAAATGCATATACATATGTGTGTACATCCATTTGGCTGCTGTTCAATGTGGGTTCCTTTGGCCCTGTGCTCTTCTTTTTTGGTTAAGGGCATTTTTATTATGTAGTTCATGCATGTAAACGAATTCAATTGAATAATATCCTGTCATTTTGTTGTTACATCCTCTCCCGGCATACCCATTATCCCCTGCCCCAGCTGCACTCCCTCCACAGGACTGCCTCGCCCCGCTCTGAATGGCTCGTTTGGCATGTCAAAATTTTTATCATCGCACAAAATCCGCCAATGCAAAGGATGAAGGATGTGGAGGAGTAAATAAATAAATCCCGACAACACGCGTGTCGCTCGCTCCCGTGATGCTGCCACACTGCTGCTGCTGCTGCTGCTGCTGCTGCTGCTGCTGCTGCTGCCCCACTGTTTCTGCCCCTTGCTTCTGCACCGTTCTGCAGGGAGCGTTCAAAAGTATGCAATAAATTTCGTGCAAAAAAAGGATACATATATTGGCATTTTAGTGGGTTCCTTGCGAGCGTGTGTGCGCGTTTGCGTTTGCGTGTGCCTGTGTTTGTGGTGCATCCAATAAAAATAAATTAAATACTTTTTGGCCAACTTTGTTCCCGCTGTGCAAATGAAAACTGGAGCCCAGTGCACTGGGCCCAAGTTGTATGGCACATATCTTATCTGATGCCACGATTCCGCCGGGTTTGCTGGGACCTTCATGTTTTCCCCGTTGTAAATGTAGAATATACATATTTTCTACATTAAATAAAAGCTTGGGACCAAGGGAATCCTTTTGTGTAACTCTAGCTACCTTTACCTTTAATACAGGAAAGAAACAAGTAGGCTAGCCACCAAAAGGATATCTCTACCTAACCATTTTCTAACTATTCGTATACCCGAGAGCTCCAACAAGTAATCCAACAAGTATTGGGTTTTGGTGAGATCAAGGCATATTCACTCCTGTGGGCAAAAGTGTGGGGCATACATGTATTCATTTAATTTTATTTTTATATATTACATTTTGTATATTTGTGGTTCTCAATAAAACTTGTTGAACCACAATATTCCTTTTATGATTGCACAGCTCTAGCTTCTCCCTTCGAATACCATATATATCCGATGGGATTTTGATGTATTTAATATTAATTAATTAATAAACTTGTATGTAATTTTTTCTTATGCATGGTGAGTGCATAATGGGTTTTGAGTAAAGGTAATCTGTACTCTCCTACATTGTATCCCTATGTTTCCAAAGATTCTTTTAAACATCTTCTACACAAGTATCTGAAATATCACTTACTCAAAATTGTATGATATATAACCCTTACTCCCACCTAATTGTAACCCATACTCTACCGCTGTTTCAACTTTGCAACAATTTGCTTCATTTATAAATTATTCATTTTTGTAGACTCCCGTTACCAGGCAATTATCATTTTCATGGGGAAAATTGTTGTTACTTCGCTCATTTTTAGGCTGTCCCAAAATGTAGGCTACGCAAAATTAATTTCTGTACCCAGCAATACATATATACACACGTATCTGTGTATATGTTTTGCTGGAGTGTATGTGTGTGTGTGTTTAAGCATGTGCGTGTGCTTATATATTTATTTATTTGGCTTGGAAGCAGTCCCGGAAGGACAGCCAAAGAAACTCTTGTGTCTTGTGCCTAGTGCCTTGTCTCTGGGTCTCGGTCTCGTGCCTGGCGGCGGCCAAAAGCAAAGGGCATAAATTTATTTGCCAAAAACACAGGACAGAGATAGAGAGAGAGACAGTGAGAGAGAGTAGGGAAAAAACTTTTGCAGACCGGAATATTAATGAGTATTTAACCTAAATTGTTGCTGCCTTTGATAAGTGCCATGAAATATTCCCCATGTTCCCATCCCACGGTCCCATGCTCCTCGTTCTATTTCTGCCGCTGCCCTCCGGTATCAATGGCAGACAGCAAAACTTTCCATATCTATATGTATATGGAAGGAAGGGTTTCCTGTGCTCTTCTCAGGCATTAAATTACTTTAAAGGAAAGAGAAAAAAGCGGGTAAAATGTAAGAGCCTTTGCCTTTAAGACTTTCTCGGGGGTCTCTTTTTTGGACTGTCTGGGGAAATGCTTTGCCTCTGCCTCGGACCAAGAGCAGGTATTATTTGGCCAGCCGCAAGTTAATTGAAAAGCCAAAGATATTATTCCCTTTTCTGTCTGCAAAAAGGGCAAAGGCCAACGTGGGTCCATAACAAAGTAATATGGAATTAATTTGGAGTCTATTAGATGTGAAAATATTTCGAAAATTGACTGCCAGCTGTAAAGGGTTCAAATATTTCCATTGCCACAGTCATAATTGACTAAAGGTAAAGGGTATACTACGGAATTCTTAGAAAAATTCATGAAATTTTAGAAACGGTAAGGTTGGAGTTGATTAATACAAATTTGTAGGTCGTTATGAAGGGTACAAAAGAACGTTTAAAGAATCCCATTAACATTTGAATAAATTCTAAATATATTCAATCCACTTTAAGCAATACCTACTGTTCAGACACACACAAATTGAATGCAAAGCAATTACCAGCTTTCACTCTGTTCATAACGTTCTTTGGACCTGGCAAAATGTAATTTATCTTAGCCGTAGGCCAAAGGATAACTCACTCGAATAGATAGTCCTATTACAGTGCACACAAAAGCAGACACACACGAGGGAAAATTTTAATTAATTTCTGCATCAATTGAACGGCTGTCATAATACAAATAAAGGATATGTGCATGTATGTACGAGTATGTCTGTGGACAAATAAATACAGACACAAATGAATGTATTTATTTATTGAACAAACAATGGACAACAGGCTATAGCTATACAGGACCCCTCATAATCGCCATATTTTGATTAAGTTAATTAAGCGATTTCTCCAACAGGCAACACAGCCAGAGCTCAACAATGCCTATCAACAGCATTTTCCCGCTAATCTGCGACGCGACGCCCAACAATACCCAACAATACTATAGCAGGACTAGATCTCGCTCTCACTCTCCCCGACATGATTACCCGCTGAGTGCGAAGTGTTTGCCATGTGAAAACATAATTCATTTCATTATGGGGCTAAACTAGGCCAAAACGAACAAAAGAACAGCGTGGAAGCGGGTATAATGCTCCTCGCACCGTCGCACTAAACAAGGAAAACTGCAACACGAAGCAATTGGGCCTAATGAATTGCTCGGTTGAGCCATGTTCAAGCAGCAGCACAGCTAAGGCGCTGCGAGGCCATCAAAACTTTAAAGTGCTCGAGAATGCCATTAAAAAATAGGAGGCAACAAAAAAATATAGACTGGAACAAGAGCATAAACAAAAGGAATGCAAATTTCCATAATGAACCAAGGCGAAAACTTTGATACTCTCATTGGGAGAGGAAAAGTTTCACTGCTGTTGTTTTGGGAAATTCCCCAGAAGCAACGAAAACCGCAGCTGAGAACAAGCAAGAGAGAAGGATTTTATATTTAAGAGTGCTTTGGGTATCTCTTGCGCTTAAGCTCTTAGGTTTGTGAGAAATGGAAAACGGTAGAGATATTGCTTGAGCTAAGGCATGATAAAGAAAGACGGAGCTCTGCCCCAAAATGCATTTAGTAATAAGGTGACGTCGTCCGCTCTGCTGAGGACCATCCACCTTCTGTCTCGGCTCTCAGAGAGACGTGCGCTAGAGACAGATAGCAAACTTTTTACGTTCTGCACGTTTGCATGCATACTGACAGATGGATGGTCCTCGAAAGAGAGCAAATGTGGTGACTAAGTCAGCTTATTACTAAATTCCTGTTGCTCTGCCTTATTATGCATATGATTATGCTCTTTGCCCAAGAACATAGCCAAAGCGCAGCTTACGCAGGGCTTAAAGTTAACAGAGAGCAGGATGATGATTTACCTCTACCTGTAGTTTGGTTTGGTATGTCCCACATAATGCTGCAAGAATTTTCTTTTAAATATTTTATTTTATATAGTATTAATGCCAAGGCAATACCTTAACCCTTTTTCACCTAACGATGTATCCTCTCTCGGAAAGAAGAGTGTCGGATATGGCGACATAAACAAGTGTTGAGCATATTTTTTACGGCAAGTTTGATATTTTTTTGCACCCTACACCCCTCTCCTTTGCCAGACTGTGGCGCCGTCAAGCAATCATAAAGCACCCCAACAACAGGCGGAAGAAGTGGTAGAAAAAAGATGGGAAGAATGTCATGCGGTCAGAGTTGATGTCTGGGGAAGTCCTCCCCTCCCACGCGGCCCCCATAGCCGTCTCGCCGCCTTGTTCGCATTTCTCGCGCATTTTTCAAACGCTCACCCCTTTGGGCAGAGACCGGAAAGGGTCGCGTCGCGGTCCTGGGCGCTGGACCTAGAGACCAAGTGTCATTGACATTTTAATGTGCTAATGAAGATGACGACCCAAAAGCAGAAGAAAAATGCTTAAAAACATAATATAATCAAATTGTTATAAAAATAGTCAGCGGTGGCTGGCGCTTGACAAACTCCATCGGGTCTGCTTTCCCCTCTCCTGCTTCCCTCTCCCTGTTTTTCCCTTTGGAAGTTTTGCTGCTTCATTATCGTCATCGCATCGTGAGGTTTTTAATTTTTTTATATTTCTACAATTTTTTTTTATTATTTTGTGGCCCCTCACAGCTGCTCAAGGACTTGCGGTGTTTACGAGTTGTTGCGATTTTTATTTTTTTCTCTGCCATTCTCTACTCTATTTTGTTGCTTCTGTGGGTTTCCTTTAGCCGTCGGGTCGGGTCGGGTCCTTCAGTCAATTATGTCAAAGTTGTCAATTCATGAAGGAAAATTACGGGGCGTTAGCGTAAGCAGCTTTTGTATAGGGGCTAAAAATGTTAAATGTAGGTTATAATTTTGAGTGCAGCGAATGGAAGAAAGCGGAGGGAGAGCGAGGTGGAAATAGGGATAGGAAAATACCACAGCTGCAGCTGACAAAACTTAAATTAAAGAAGGAGCTAAGGGGGTTTAAGGAAATAATATGCATCAACAAATAGAATGCTGTTGTTGGGAAATAGGGTTTCTGATGGAATAACTTCTGTTTTTCTATTACTTTGCGGGCATTTGGGTATATTTATTCTTGGTTTTATTTGTATTTATTCAAATTTATCCTCGTTAAACTCTTTCCCAAAGTGGAGGCAAGGCCCAAATGCATATCTTAAGTTGGGAACTTAATTTTATTAGTAACCTGCTACTTTAATATCAAATCCTACATTTCGCAAACTCCCTCTCAAGCGATATCCATAAAACTTTGACTCTAAAAACTCTTATCAGGCCAATCCTTATTCGCAATCCTTTCTTAAGCGTCTTCATCTTAGGGGCACTTAAATTTTAGATGCCATCTGCTATGTTGCCTTTTTATGACTTATAATTTTTGCCAAGTCATTGCCTTTTGGCCGAGCAAACGACGAAAATCAGCGCGCCTAAAAGCGGGCTATACTTAACCATTTGTTGCGCCTTCTTCCAGGAAGTGGCAGTGGACGGACTCAGAGTATCATAGAAGTCTGCATAATTTATCAATGTCAGGACTAGCCTGCTGATGAACGCACCCAAAAAGCGCCAGACCAGCACATTGTGACCTTCCCTGTGTCCTCGTCCTCACTTTATTGTCCTTTCCTCAGCCAATCGATAAACTTACTTGTTGCCAAAAAAGGCCATAAAATTTGAGCTTTTTAACAAGCAAATCGAATGAAAGGCAGACGACGACAACGACAACGACGACGACGACAGGGATATTGTTGATATGAAAAGAAAAGAAAAGAAATGGAATGAAAGGAAAAGGACATGCTTGCTGACCCAAGTCCAAGCCGCTTATCAATGGCCTAAGCTAAGCATTCCTTACCATTCCCATTCCCTATCCGTATCGTTATCGTTATCCCTAACCATCTTTTGGACCCCGACTTTTGTTGACTTACCTTTTGTTCGACCGGGCTGGACATTTTATATTTATTAAAAAAGAAAAAGAGAGAAAGAAAGAAACTCTGGGGCTCCTTTTTGGGGGGTAATAGGCATCCGGTCATAAAAACATGAATTGTGGCTCTTAGCAGAAAATCCAATTGGGCATAAATCGGCTTTGTCGCTAGCACATGAGATGGATCCTTCCTCTTACAGGTCCTTTTCACCGGTTCCTGCTCCTGCTCTTGCTCCTGTTTTATGGCCTTGCCTCTGGTCTCCATTGTAGGCTTTATTTTATGTACATTTAAGCACAATGCGCTTATTGACTTAATGACAAATGTAGTTAGGCATCTCTCCTCTCCAGATAACTGGCATGCACTGAGACCCTTTTTTGAATGATAAGATACCCCTTTAAATGATCCTTGACGAATGGCAATTTTTCCAATACATATTCCTTGAAAAAATTCAAGTTACAAATGCCCGTCGAGAGTTTACTTGAAAACAGATATTTTATAAGGCAAGAAGCTACCGAAGTTTAATTTAATTGTAATTCGAATTTATGGAATTTATCCTCGATGTCTTTTGATTGGTAAAGCTTACACTGAGAAAAGTCTGATAGACCTTTTATATGTATGTGAATTTTAAATTAACTTTCTACGAGAAAAAAGTTAGGTTGTAGGTCTGGATGAATAGATTTAGCAACATATTCACAAAACCTTTTTTAACAATTAATAAATAAAAACCGCGGTTTTCGACTAATTTAATTTAATAATTTTTACTCGGCAACGGCAGCTCAAATATGCATAAAATTGTGATGAATTTAAAAGAAAATACTACGAAGTTTCTCAGGATTTTTGATTTGAGTCGATCTAGTGAATATATCTGAAGATATAGCCATCCAAAGTTTAAGATTTGTTACAATTTTTAAAGTTTCTTCAACTTGTCATATTGAAAAAATTGACACTATCTAAAGAATGTCAAAGACACGAATTATGTTCGAGTTGCTTTTGTGCACCACGAATCAATTTCTCGCAGTGTTCCCAGCCAGTTCCTATTCCTATTACCACTCCCGTTATCCTGGATCCTGCTGCTGTTACCGTTACCGTTTCGTTTCCATCGCTGGCTGTTTGTGAGCCAAAGTGCTTGAGTTTCCTATTATAAGAGACTTAACTGAAATTGCATTGTGGCCGTGCATCCTGCACTTGTCACCGGCAGGCCCCGAGCTATTTGCTGCTGTTGCCGCTGCTGCTTCTCTCCATTTTTCAAGGATGTTGACAAATTTACAAACGCGAAAGTGAATTTTCTTTCAATTTTGTTGCACCGGCGTTTCCTTATTCTTGCTGCCTCTGTCGCTGCTGTTGCTGTCTACATCTTTGGCTGGCAGGCAGGATGCGCGCCTAAGTAGTTTTTGTATAATTGCACTCGTCATTGTCGTCGTCGTCGTCGTCGACATCCTTGTTGGGGGTTCCCTTCACCCTGCCACTCCTCCTATCCCTTTGGGTCTTCCCTGCCTTCTATCACGTTGCATCTCCTGCTGCTTTCACCCCCTGTGGCAGTGGCAACAACAGCAATTAAGGAATGTTAACAAGCGCACTTTTCAACTTTGGCTCGCGGGCCTCTCCCTGTTGCACTTCAAAGGTGTGCCTGACTCGCTCTCTGTCTGTCTCCCCCCTTCTGTCCGTGCGACAAGCCTCCTTGGCCTTCAGTACGCTGAATTGCTTTTGTGGAAGCTTCTTTTTGCGACCGATTTGAATGGGTTTTTGGTGGATTTTGTCAATGCAACTTAGATACCATAGAAATTAGAGGAAATGTCCTATACCCTTGGAGAGAACAAAGCTAGAGAGGAGCATGATTTAACTACATTTAAGGAAGAATTCATGGCAATTGGAAGACTCTCTGCTTTCCCCTTTTTATGCACTGAAACTCTTCTAGAATATTCACTAGCCCCTTCGCTGGCAGTCAACCTTTTCCATTGAATTATTCAGAGCACTTATTCGTAACCCAGTTGCATTCCAAATCATACGATAATTGACACACCCTAGGAACACTCCTCCACTTAAAAATCAATTTGTAGGTGGCTCAACCCTCTAAATGATAGTTTAACCCTTGCCCCCAGAGCCTCTAACCAATTAAAAAGTTCAGCCGAAGGGATTGTGCAATCCAATTATAGAAAATATCAATACACTCTTCTTAACCTATATGAAACATAATTCTTTATTTACAAAAAGCACTGCATTGCCCTGTTCTACCCCAAAAATCCTGGTAATTACACAAATCTGTGAATAATTGAAAGTTTTCGTCATAAATCCCAGAGACCCGTACCCGCACCCACACCCACACCCAAAAAGGCAAAACTATTTCATAGTTTTAGAAAAATTCCCATGTTGACAATTAAGTTAAGCAGAAAACACAACCAGAAACACAGGACTCCCGTGCAGGACCCAGACATAACAAAAACAACAACTAAAATGCGTCAAAGGCACGCAACCCTAAACAAAAACAGGACGCCGGGAATGAAGAGTGAAGAGTGTCCACGTCCACCCCCTCATGCCAGAATACCAGAAGGACGAAAACTGGTTTCGGTTTCTGCTGGTTAGCAACCCTAATTTACTTTTAATAACTTCATAGGCAGTGAGCAAGCTCTGTCATGTGGAGAGGGAGAGAACTCTGGGGGAAGCATTAAAAGTGTCCTTTTTCACATGGACGGAGGACGAATGTCCTCCTGGCGTAAAGCGTTAATTTCGATTTTGCTTAACGAGGGTTAAATGCGGCCCACCCCTCACTCCTCACTCCTCACCCCTTTTCAAACAGTTTAACGCAAGTTTGAGCTTGTCAGCAGCCGTTTCGGCCAACAGGGCGTATGAGCGATATCGATAACGATAATTACACATGCAGACGAGCACCCACTCCTCACTCCTTACCCTCCTGCTGTCCCCCTGCTCTCATCCTCACACACGCGGTGGCAGAAACGCATTCAGGTGAAAAATTCAATTTCCAACGTGCAGATAGCCCCGCCAGGCCAGGCCAGGAACATGTCTAAGTGTGTGATTGGGTTTTCGTTGGGGCACGTTTTTTTGCAGTGAGACGACATTCCGTGTGTCGCAGGGGGTTGGGTGTGTGACAGGAACAGGGACGGGGACGGGGACAGGGGCTGCGTTGGTGTATGGTATATCAAGTGTGCGGATGCATGACTGAGTGACTTTGCTGTCAGAACATGGATTTGTGATGCAAGAGCAGCCCCAAAAAAGTGAAAGAAACCTCAACCCAGAAGTAGACAAGACATATGACAAGGCTGAAGCTTGCGCCTGTCAGAAATGACATCTGTTTCGATTAATTGGTTTCAATAATCGATTTTTATTCAATAAACAATTGCTGGCTCTTTTCGATTGTAGAAGAATATCTCTGCAACGGAACACCACTGATCTATTTCGGAAAAACAAATTCAAAGTTAATAAAAAATATATGTTAATTTATAAAAAGATTTCAAAAAAATATTGTTCGTACAAGAAATATCACGTATCATTCATGGATTGAGAAAATGGAAACCAATACAATATTTCACTCCCTTCTAAAATCGATACCCTTTTACGCCTTGCTCCCATCTCTAGTCGCCTTCACAGGCGCAGACATGTCCTCGCAAAAGGCAAAGACGAAGCGACAAATCGAAAAGACACAACCAGAATCGAACAGAAGGAGAAACACGACCAAAATCGAAGAGAGAGGACGGAGAGACAGTGAATGCCAGATTCTGTGATTTCAGGCGACGCCTCACCAGAGCGAGCGCCTCGGTTCCATCTTCAGCTACAGGCCGCCCCATGACCATGTGGATGTCGCTGCCGATGTCGATGTCTGTGCCCATTTCCATTGCCATTGCCACTGCCACAGCCATTGGCATGCGTTGCCATTGCCTGCTTTTGACAGTCGTTTTGCAAACATGTCGAAGCCATTAAGACAATCATGCGTTCGTTCTCCCTCTCTCCGCTGCTTTCATGGTCTCCGCCCCCCTCTAACGACGCTTACAACGCCTGGGCTTTCCCTTATATCAAGTGTTTTTTGTGATACCCTATGCAGAAGGCTATTACGATTGGGGTAAGACGTCTGTTGAATGTACCACACTCTTGCCTCAGCTGTAAGGATATCTGTGGACAGATGCTTCTTCCTGCTGCACCAAAAATATTCTGGAAAATTCTGAAAAATATCATATATCATATGGTACTTCTCACACCTTAAAGGATATCCAACACTTCGGTTCTCTCTACTTTGTTTCGGTGCTGCTTTCGCTCACACTTCTCTTTCCACTCTTCTGCAGCTTTTCTCTCCTCGTTCCTATCCGTTTCTCTCTTTCTGTTTTTTATGTGGATTGTTTTTGTGATGCATGTTTTGTTTTTTGAAAAATGGCTGTCGCGTCACTTCTATTGTGTTTTTGAGTGTTTGTCCTTCACTCTCTTCATCTGCCACAAAAACACTCCTCCACTCTCGCCACACTTCTCGGTGGAACTGTCTGTTTGTCACAAAGATTTATGCGTTGCAATTTACACAAAAACAAAAAGCGAAAAAAGTGTTTGCCCAACGTTTAGATTGAGTGGAAGTTGCTTTTGTGTGTGACTGTAGGTGTTGAAACGGATTCCAATAGTGGTGGCAACTGGGTGGGTGCCGGCACCACGGACACACAGGAACACGGAGACACTTCTCAAGTGGATGTACGAGCATTGTTCCACAGGCAGTCATCATTTTTTTGTTTTTTTTTTTTTTGGTTGATTTCAAAAGGTAATATTTATTCATCAGGGTGTTAGATTTTTGAGTGACATAGAGATTAAAGGTAGAAAGGGAAATTGCGTGGAAAAAAATTAGAAAATTTTGAAATTTAGCAAGATTTTGAGATGGCCTTAATATAACATTAATAATAATAATTAGAGAATTTGGAGTTCCAAATTCGCACATGAAATTTGTGCTCATTGTAACATTTTGCTGTTCCTCGTTACTTATCTTTCGAGATATCCTTTAAAAGTAAAATAAGAGTTGTAGAATTGTTATATTTTGAAAATATGTTCACCAAAAAATGTAGAATTTCTATAGAAGCCGTGGAAACACTGCTACTAAAATTAGTTTTTCCTGTACTTACCAGTTGACTTTCGTCTTATATTAAATCTAATTAAATCTAAATGCCAAGAAAATCAATTAAAATACGTAGACCACTTTTCCCATTTTGCAACCACGTTTTTGCTCAAATTAAAAAACATCAAACCCTCACTAAAACCCAGCAAATTTGTCCATGAATTGAATTTACGAAAATCAAAAACAATAAAATTATATGAACTTTTTCAATATGATTAAACCGCAAATGTCCCCCCAACTCTCTGCAAGCCTCTCCACCGATTCGATTTCCGTTCATAAATATGGCTTAATTCCGCCATTAAATTCAAAAATTATGATGCCATGAATTTTAATCAAAAAGTGTGCGGCCCCCAAAATGATATTTTCAAAAAAAAAACTTAATGACTTATGAGTGGACATAAAACGAGGCAGAAACTAAATTATCCCATATATTTCACGCCCACACAAACAGAACGGGAAACTCCCCGAAAATGGAAAATATTCCATTCTCACAATATGACACCCTCTGCCGCCTCCACCACCAATTTGAATCCTCTCTTCACCATCCAATATGGTAGCCCCCAGTCGAAAATAAAACGCATTGCAGCATAAAAAGTTTCAGAGACCATAAAAAGGAACAGCAACAACAAAAGCGTGGGACAAACTAATGAAAGGAGCGAAAGGCGAAGGATCGAAGGATAGATAGGCCGCCCCCATAAAGGGGAACGGTAACGGGAACGGGAACAACAACAACAGCCCAGAAAGGACACGGGACAACGACTATAACGACAGATTGAACCCTTCGCTTTTAATGCAATTAAGTTTAATTGAAAATTTTCACTCCGAAATTATGAGACGAACGTGTTGGGACATCACAGAGGGACAGAGAGAGAGAGAGAGAGAAAGGACAACCCCAGCAATCAGGGAGATAGAAATTAACATGAACACACTGTTATGGGGGGTTTAGGGGAGAGGAAACGAGAGGTGTATAGAGTGCTTGGCACGTACTCCTCGTCCTCGTCCTTGTCCGCGTTCTGGTTCTGGTTCTGGAAAGCAATCAAGCGTTCAAATCACTAGCCCCAAAAAAGCCCAAGTTTTCTTTGATGCTGCGGCAGAGGATGATATACGGGGAGGTATGGGGTGGTTGGATATCCCCCTGCAGGACTTTATTACAAAACAAACAAGCAACCAAGTGAGACAGGACTCATGGACACTCGTCCGCGTCCCAGCCCCCCTTTTGGCATTTAACTTATCTTTTATCTTGATTGCTGTTGACGATGACAGGGATAATGATGATGATGGCGATGGCGATGTCCTGTCCCAAGTTCTGCGTCCTGCGACCTGCGACCGGTCCTGTGATTTTAGTTTACCTGTGGATAGGATTCGTGTTTAAACAGGCGAATGCCGCTTGATTTTAATTAGCATTTGACACAGCAGCTTGACACGGAGGAAACTGTTTGTCCCACAGGATCCTTGACTCCTGCTCCCTCTACTGCTCCTGGTGCTAGTCCTGCAAATGCTGCTGGTCCTGCTTAATGAGCCATCACACAGCTCGAATTGCAAATGTCCCCGTGTGCAAATAAAAATATCCTTGCGGCTGGTCTGGGTCTGGGAAAAACTTTACCTCGTAACATTTCACGCTCCACAAAGTTTTGCAACACGAAAAATAAGTTCGAGTTTTTATATTTAACTCGAAAAAAAGTTGAAAACATTCTCCATGAGCTCCGAGGGGTTCCATGCATTTTAGAAAAGGTTTCTGCGAGTCGCGGAACACGTGCCGCGACACTCTATCATCCGATACTCAGTTTCTAGATATGGAAACCAGATCAGCGTATGCCAAGGGGCTCTCGAAAAAATTCATTTAAATTCCTCTGTCCCTTTAAATGCACTCTTTTCCCAGGCTGCACTTTGGCTGCAAATCCAGTTTGCCAGCAAAGTCCTCACTCTCACCATTTTACGGATCTAACTGGAATTGTAACTGGGATAACTGACACTCTCGTTCTCCCACACAGAAGACATCGGAAACCTCCCAGAAGCACACCCAGAAACACGCCCAAACAGTGAGACATACAGTAGAAGCCCATCCCATCCCAAGGATTTGTCACAGGATGCGCTGCGCCGGAAAATTCAATGTGAAAACTTTGCATTTCCCTATACCCCAGAGTGTGATATGTGTGTGAATGTGGGTGTGTATGGATCGTAGCAGCTGGCAGGGTGGCAGGGTGTCAGGCATGGCTGGCTGGAGACTAAGCTGCCGCTAAGGCTGCAGCCAGAAACAGAGCAGAGCCAGAACTGGAGCCAAGTGCAGTTGCATATGTATGTGTATATCCTGCATTGGACACACACACCTCTTCCGGACAGGTGGTATCTGGGGAGGTAGGCATTTGCCTACCAAAAAGTAGAGCAATAGTTGGCAATGATTCTCTAGACAAACTAACCCACATGTGGGCGATGCCATAGATATATGTGGGCTAAGCAGAGGTACATATTTCCACCCACAGAGCATTGTAATGCATTTACCTCCCCCCCCCTCCTCATCCTCTATAGGGCACACAACTTTTCTACTGCCTATCCTCCCTGCTGCCTTGCTTCCTTCAAGTGTCTCCATGCAAATGCAGTGCGCACTCTCCTGGGTATGTCCTGAATTATTTATATTATTTGCACTCTATATGCAACAGAGAAGCCAAGTCCCAAATAAAAAGCTGGCAAAAACATTTAGCCAGAAATACTCATGACTCTTGAACATTTCAAACTGCTCAAAATTGTTGGTAAGAGGGTCAGAGGTCCGTGGTCCGAGGGTGTTGCCAGCAATTAGAAAGAGTGTCACTTTGGGACACCCTCTAACATCTACTCCAAAAAAAAAAGTGAGTCATTGCCAGGACACCACCCCTGTCCTTGCCCTTACCCACTAGGCGTGGGTCTGGGTCTGCGTCTGCATGAGAAGAGTGCCGCCAAATGGTTAAATTTATGGTCGGTTACGGGTTGTTTCTCCCGTTGTTATAGCGCCGGGCCGATGGATGGGTGTGCGTCGCTATGATTCATAACTAAACAAGAGCCACGGACATGCCGCAGGCGACAACATCCCCGGAAACAATTTGCAGCACACGAAACACACGAAGCTCTTACAAAAGTTTAATTTGAATAAGGTTTGGTCTGGAGTTCTTTCTTTTTTTCGGCTGGTCTGGTCTGCGTAGCCAACGTTTAGGGGAGGAGAATGTGTAACCATATTTCAATGAATTCGATTGTTTAATTCGAAAACTTTAATAAAATTAAAGTAAGAACTCCAATGTTTCAGGGCTTGAAATGGAGATAAGATCATTTCTTAGTCTCAAAAGTTCATTCTGAAAAACCAAAATTGCCATACATTTTTTGTGGTATTTTTTTTTAACCTAATTTTACATCCATTAATGGAAAAAATCCTTTAAGAGGCAGAGGTAGATATGTTTCTAAAAACAGGTATATTTTTTTCAGAATAATACAGAATAAATATCCCCTCCGCAGAACATTTGGACTAATTTTTGAGCAAAATCAAGATTGAAACCTAAGAGGGGATCTAATGATAGAAGAGCTTTCTATAATAATTCCTAATTAGGACATCATTTGTCTTTCGCAAGAGAAGAGAAAATTGAGATGCATGACTGGCAAAAATATGAGCATAACGATGATGTAGAGGTTCATTATACTACACATATTAAATTCTATTTTGTGATAGGTTCCTGTCCCACTGGCACCCATATCCATCCATTATGTCCCGCCAGCAGGCATTTTCCGAGCAGCTGTTGTTTCTTGCTTTCCACGTAAATTATAGCAAAAATTTAATTATTGCATTGGCCGCTCTACTTAAGGTCCTTCTGGGTGGGAGGCGGAGGCCGACTAACATAGTTCCTCAGACGGAAGACGGAGAAACAACAAAAGTTGTATGTCGAAAAGTATGCTACTAAAACAATTAGCAGGTCCTAGAGCGGGGCTATAATTAAAACAACAATGGGTGTAGCAGGAAGCAAACAGAGAGGGAGAGAGAGAGACTGAGAGAAAGCGCATTAGAGCATAGGAAAGGGAGAGCCTCCTTATGGGCTGCCTTTGATTGATGATGCGAAAGCAGCTAAAGCCGCTGGCTCCTTGAAGTATGCAACACATAAGCAACTTCCAAAGGCGTTGAAGGAGCCCACACTCCAGCGGGGTGGGAGAGTGGGGAAATGGGTGCAAGAGAGCCTTTGTTTTATTTTTTGACCCCCCGGGCGACGGCTGCGACGGCTGCGACGGCAAAAAACTATGCAGTGCCCCACAATAACAACAATAGCAACGAGAAGGAAAGTTTTCCTTTGAGAGAGAGAGAAGTGTGAATACTCTACTCTAAGAGGGTATTAAGGGTTTCCGAAGTACTCGGAAACTTTTCCCAAAGGCCCATTTGCACTACATATTTCCACTGCAGAGAGCTACAGCGAGTAACGAGTAACGAGTAGTTGACGAGCAAAAGTTTTTGTTAGGTTAAGTTGAATTGTATTTCGTTGCGGTACCCATATTGATCCATGGATGCATGGATGGATGGATGGTAAGGGTATCCTTCAGAGGTAGCCATGCAAATGTGTGTTATTATATACATACACATGCCTGCACACTCCTTTCCACTTTCTGGTAAAACGAAAAGAAAATGTTTAAGGAAATTGCAGCAAATATTTTGCTTGTTAAGTGAAACCCAGTTTGGCGAAACGTTTTCTCTGCAATTTCTTCAGGCATTTCGACAAAGTCTTGGTCTCCTTGGTCCTCGTTCTTGGTCTACGTCTTGGTCCTCCAGATCCCTGGTTGCTGGATTTTAGTTGCTTTTGGCCTCCACCTCCTTCTCCTTCTCCACCTCCTCTAGTACCCCATCCACTATTTGATGCATTTTGCATAAGCGTTGGGCAAATGCCTTTGCTGCTTTTATGCAAATTTCAAGCATTTTCCATGTCGTTACATTCTTCTTCCTTGTGTTTTCCTTTCTACCATATACGAGTGTTTACTCCCGTATGTGGCTTTCCCTGGCATGCAATTAAAACTAAATTAGTAGGCCTCTGGGCCACAGCTACGAAATCGTTGCAGTTGGCAAATTTTCTCGGTCTACTAATTGAATTATTCAGCTGCAAGCCGCCAATGTTTTCCCTGGCCTTTTTTTTGGGGAGGATGTTCCTCAAACAAACTGGAAAATGAAGCGTAATCAAAACAAAGGCCTTCAACCTTTTCCCCACTCGCTGGAAACCCCTTTTTTAGGTGTTGAACATCACCGCAGGGCTCAAAACCGCACCAGCCAACTTTTGGTCCTGTCGTGGTCTCGATACCGCAGGGAGGTCCTTGTGCCTGGTCAGCAAAGATATGCACAAACAAGAACCCAAAAAAACAAAAAATTTTGTCCATGGTTGAGCAACTTTCGCCCTACCCCTGTCCCCTGGACAACTCGAAGGGTGCCACAACCACCCACATGCGACATTTAACCCTCGAATTGTGCAGCGGCGAGACGACACATTGAATGTTTTTCATACTCTTCAGCGAGAAGGTTTATGGAATTTGTAGAGGGTTCTGTTTAACAGGAATGAATATATGAAAAAGAGGCGACACTTATAAATAGATTTATTCAGAAGGATTCATCAGCTTAAGGATGTCTTCTGGTCAGACGAATATTTGAGGATCATACAAATCTCCTTAAATTATGAAAATATGCCCCGAAAGAGTATCTTTTCGTCACCCCACAGCACCTTTTCCCACAGAAGACATCCCATCCCAATTTTTGTTTTTTTTTTTTGTTTTTTTTCCTTGCGTTGCATGTTGATTTTTCGACTGCCATAACTCCCCCCCACCCATTTCATTTCAGTGTTTTATTTTCATTTTCGTTGTTGAAATAACATTGACATGCCGTCTTGCCGGTTGACCCCGCCTCTGTCTACCGCTCGAGTGGGGGGTGGAAGCGCACCCTCACTTCTTCTCCTGGCAGCAGCAGCAGGAGCAGCAGGAGCAGCAGGAACAGCAGGAGCAGCAGGACATGCAACACGTCTGCTGGCCCTGGCCCCCCCATTTCTCGAATGCTTTTCTCCGAAATTTCGGAATTCGATTTCCAGCTTGCAACATCGTTGATTGTTGGTGTTTTGTTGTTGTTGTTATTGCGGGATGACATGCAACTTTTGCCTCGAGCTGTTTGCCATTTGCTGTTGTTGTCACTGCTGTTGCCATTGCTTTTGTTGTTGTTGTTGTTGTTGCTGCTGTTGCTGCTGCTGTTTCTGTTGCTGCTGTCGTGTTGTCGTGTTGCAATCAACAACAAACTGGCAGAGCAACAAATGTGCTCGGCGGTGGCTTTTATTAAATAACGTTTCAATATTCCAACATTTTCTGACATATCAATTTTCACGCGGAATGGCCTGCACACAGATACAGATACACACAGATACATAGCAAGAAAAGGGATACCTCCCAGTACCTCAGTTTCTATATACCGAAACTTGATCTGCCTATGCATCCTAAGCAGTTTTCCTTTATCTTAAATATTTTCCACGATTTGAGGGAACGAAAGGTAAATTATATGATTAATATATTACTATATATTATTTTATTTCATTTATTTTGTATATCTATTTTTTTCGATCAGTGTATTTCATTTATAGATTCATGCTGCGATATGAATAAAGTTTTGCATCTTCTTCCGTTTACTTTCCGCTCTCAGTGTGCGTGTAGAGTATGTGGGCGGGGTGGGGGTGAGTGTGGGTGACAGAAAATTGTTTAGATATGGCATGAAAATTGAAATTTATGTCTTTTGCCATTGACAGATTTGCTGCCGGCAAACACTCGACAACTCGAGAGTTCTGCGGTTAGCAAATAAAGATTGCGGTATAGCGAACACTCGGCTCCCGAATGGTTTCGGGGGCGGAATTGGTTTCGGGGGGGAAATTCTAGTGGGTGTTAACCATTGAAAGAAACTTTCGTTTAATGGGTTTTCTCGGTGCTAGAGGCAGGGAAAATAAAGAAAAACAATTGAATTTGTAGCAAATGGCGATGGCAGTAGTTTTCCAGTTGTACATGCTCGTGTGAAACATGTTTAAGGAGTGAAAAGTTTAAAAGAATTGAAACTCCCTTTCAGAACGGGGAAACTGAGTTCTAAGGTTGATTTTACTTGAAAAGGCTTCATCTTTGGTATTATATTATATATTATTATATTACATATATTAGATATGTAAATATGTAATTATATTCTTGAATTTTGCCATTTGTTTTCCCCAAGATCCAAGCAGTGCAAGGCGCTGCTGCCTTGTTGTTGCACTGCTTCACTGACACTTCCAGATAACGGTATTTCTGCTTCACTGAGCAGCGATCACTGCCATATAAATAACGGAATTGACAGCCAAAGAAAATACAATGCTGTTCATTCGAATAGAAGCAATAAGCAGGTCTGAAGGGCCATCACAAATGCAGGATACGGATACCCCCCCTCTCCTCACACAAACAGCCACCACAAAAGCTGCCAACTTAGGGCAACATTTTCTTAATAATGTTTTAAACAAAAGAGTATGCTAATCTCTGCGCTTATCTAACCCCTGAACCCTGTCAGGTGTACAGCCTTTTTGCTATCGCTAGGACACCCCACCCCACCCCACCCCCTTTTTCCACCCAACTAATTTTCCAACGATTGCAATATGCAAAACAAAACAAAAAAGTAGGAAAAAATTACAGAGAAAAAAGGAAAATACTTAACTGCTAAGCTACCAGGGTCCTTTGCCGCATATGCAAATCTAAACAAATTAATTCCAAACTGAATCCTTTGAGCAACCCCCAGAGCCGTGTCCCTCCCCCCACTCCACTCCTTTTCCCATCTTCCGCTGCCGCTGCTGCTGCTGCAAATGCAAACTGCAACTTCATTTGCAACGTCAACGGCAATGCGCATTAACATTGTTTTCATTTGGCCAACGAGCGTTTCTCGTTTTACTCGTACTCTTTTGAAGCCCCCCCCTCCCTACCCACTGCCCATTTTCTTCTGCATTTCCACACAAACCGCTGACGATGATGATGTCGACTGACGCAGCGGAAAACGGAAAGCCCCGCATCCACCCCAAGCCAACCCCCCCGTCGAATCCTTTTGCAATTTTTATATTTAACATTTCTTTCAACGCTCTTTCTCTCTCTGTCTCTCTCTCTTTGGCAGGTTCACATCCGCCGCGAATAGTGGAGCACCCCATAGATACGACAGTGCCACGACACGAGCCAGCCACGCTTAATTGCAAAGCCGAGGGCAGCCCCACGCCCACCATCCAGTGGTATAAGGACGGAGTCCCACTGAAGATACTGCCGGGCTCGCATCGCATCACCCTGCCGGCTGGCGGATTGTTTTTCCTCAAGGTAAGCAAATGGGAGAGCGGAAGAATGTGGGAGGCATAAAAATTACAAATTATTTTAAGAGTCGAGAAGTAGTCGACGTTGCGAATGCCTTAAGTCGAAGGCAGGGCAACAGTGGGATATCATATATTCTATAACATTTAATTAAAATATTATCTTATTCCTTATCTATTAAGATAATATGTATCTTATTTAAAATCCTCCAAGTTCTTCAACTTTCTGCTTGAACCTTCAATATTTTTTTACTTGCTTGCATTTTCTCTTTAACTCTCACTGCCCTTCTCTTCTCTTTTATTTGCATGCATAATTATTATTTTTGCTACTCCACGCTTTCATTCATAATGAAAGAGATGGCAGCAGAGCGAATGATAGTAAGAGACAGGGCGAGAAGAGCGAGAGAGAACACTTTAGCGCGCCATCTGTTGAGTGATGAACAAACTAATTGCTTTTATTTTGTATTATCCCTACAGCTTGCACTCCTTTGCACAAAATCTTTCTCTTTCCATTACTCTTCTTTTGATTCCCTCTTGGTGTCTCCATCCCTCCGTTCCCCCTCTCTCTCGCTCTCACCAACATTTTATTTGGTGAACTGCAAAATATTTTTGCGAAAATAACTGTTCACTCGAGGTGAGTGTCTGTCGACGGCGGGCAACAACTTCATTAACGAAAGGTAAACATATATTAAGCAAAAAGATGAGGGAGAAGCAGGGATTGGCGTAGAGAGAGTGAGAGTAAGAGAGCGTAAAGAGCAAATGTCAGACAGACAGACAAATAAAGACATAACGGAAGTTGGCAGAGAGAGATAGAGGCTGGGCAGTGCTGTCGACGTCAGCTTCAGCTTCAGCAAAAGTCAGCCTCCTCTGATGAGCTGTGAGCGAGAGGGATGGACTGAAAAAGAGTGTTCTCTAAGATAAATTCGTAAGGTGCGTATCGCAAGTATACGACACCCACATAATTTTAACGTTCAATATAGGTCTTTATCATGTTTTATGTTTTGTTTTGTGCGCGACTTTCTGACCTAACCTCAATTTTGATCCACGAATTTTCGAGAAATATTACTAGAATAGAAGTAAAGGATTACGAGTATATGTATGTATACTCCTAATTCGCATCAAATTGGGATTAATAAAGTTATGGAACCATCTTCACTGCAGAATATCCTGATCCCTACAGGAGACAGGCTTATCGATGTAGATATTTTACTCCGTCCACCAAGCTTTCAAGCGGCCCGTTGGTCTAGAAGTATGATGCTCGCTTCGGGTGCGAGAGGTCCCGGGTTCAACTCCCGGACGGGCCCAATCTTTTTTTTCTTTTTCATTTCTATTTTGATCTGATCTTATCCTGCAGAAATTATATAATTTCCTGATTTCGTGTAGTTTCGAAACGCACCTTACCCCACGTACGCCCCTGCCATGGCTTTGGAGCAGAGCACTCAGCAAATTTACGACGCAAAAAGCCAACGGGAGCCGCGTTGATTATGCTGATGATGCAGTCGGAATCGCAGTCTCAATTGGGTGAATGGTGGGGTGGCACACGGATGGATAGAGCGGTGAATGGCGGGGGTGCGGTAGCGCATGGCACTCTGTCGGCTCGGGGGATGGGGTGGAGGTGCAGACCGGTGGATAGAGTGGGCGATGCGGGGGCGACTCAGAGCTTGCCACTTTTCACACTCGATCTGCTGGCTTTGCCGCCGGTTGGTGTCTGCTCTGCGTTTATGCATTTGCGTCTGGCTATGCCCTTGGATTTTCCGGGTATTTGGATTTTTCCATGATGTTTGCAGGAGGAATGAAAGCATATTTAAGACTCTATAGCCTGATCGGCCAGGATAACGAAGATTATAATTTTTCATTATTTTTCTTCAATAAGAAAACTGCTTCACTAAAGCTAAAGTTGATCAAAAATCGAAGACTACATGTACCATTTTCCAAGGGCACCAAAGAGATCGACTTCTAAGGAGAAGGCAATCCTGTCTTGTCTGTATTTGTGCATTTGTGTGTTTGTGTTTGCCGAATACCAGTGTATTTGTTTATCACTTAAGTGCAGAAAAGGATTTCAGCATTTTCCTTCGCAGCCGTTGCTGCTGCTGCTGCTCCTTCTGCCGCTGGCATTTTCCGACTCCCGTTTCCGCTGCCTTCGCGCAAATGTTTCCATCTATTTTTTTATGGCGCTCTTCTAACGACTTTTAAATGAATTAATCCCACGTCCCGTTTCACTATCCATCCTTTCAGTGTGTCCTTAGCCTCGAGGCTTTTGGTTGGGGTTTCGGTTTGAATGGGGACTAAGGGAGTGGGATATGTGTAGAGATTTTTGTAGAAAATACCCTTGCCTGTTGGGTGCTGCCTTGGAAATAAATACAATTTCTGAAATTCTATAGACTTTTAAAACATTTTCTCTTATGAACTGCTTCTAAATTCTTGACCTCACCAAATACATAAGCTTGTGTGCTCATTTTTAGAAAATAAAGTTCCACAAAATGAGGTCCCAACTAAAACAAACAGATATGTTACACATCATTTCATTGCTCCCCAGCGGCATAATTTATATTCTAATTCCGCCGGCTCTCCTCTCCACTCTGGAACTCTAGCATACAATTCATCTTACTTATAAGTGCCCCACCACTCCACGCCACTCCACTCCGGAGTCCACTCCAGCACCAACTTCAAGCAGACATTATTACTACAGCAACAAAAAAAAGGAAAAAAGTCCAGAGCCTAAAACACTATTTTGCTCCAAAATCGGGGGAGTAAAACCCCCTTTAATATGAGGGGAAAATAGGGTGGGTATACTACCTCTTTAATAAAAATGTTGGAAAAAAAAGAAAAGTTTTTCTCCTTTTGGGTCTTTAAGTGCTGATGGGGGTGGCATGGGGTGGAGTAGGGAGTGAGCCAAATGTACAAGCCAAATGGGGAATATGCAATAAAATACAAAACATGTACATGGCTACATCTGTGTGCATGTACGGGTGTGTGTGTGTGTGTGTGTGTGTAGGAGCTTTGGGCAAAAAAAAAAGGAGCGCCAAGCTGAAGTACGAGCGAAAAGTGACATGAAGGAGAGAAGAAGCCAGAGCGAAGAGGAGAGCAGTAGGAAGACAGACAATAATTTACGTAACTGCACGACAGACAGACAGACAGACAGACGACGCGTCGAAAGGAGTATGAGTGGAAAGAGGAGGAAAGATGGAGCACTAGAGCGGGCGCTCAAGGGAGATGTGGAAAGAAAGTAAGACGAAGGCAGACACTCACACACACACACACACACATGCATGATTTGTAGCAAATGTAACTGTATGTGTGTGAGCAGCACTTTGGTTCGCCTTCCGCACACATCATCTGGCGGTAGGGACAAAGTACTCGACAGCGGATGCTGGAGATGGACTCGTGAGGGAGTACTAAACGGAAGATCTACATACATCGTATCGCATATCGTATATGGCAGAGCACAGTCACGCACTGAACTCCCACACTTTTCTCTCGTTGCTCATCTCTAGAAGATATGGGAGAATCATCATCCTTTTGGCGTCCTTGACTTAAGTTACCCAAAAGCTCTATATTTGCTCAGTCTGACGCTGAAGTGCTTCTCGCTCGCTCATTCTCCTCCCTCCCTCCCCCTCCTTCTCCACACCTCCGACGTGCACCCTTAACGTTTATTTAAATGTCTGCCACATTTGGCTGTAGTTTACCCCAAATGACATCCCCATCCACCCCCATTCCGCTGCAGCCCAGCCCCCAAAGAAGAACTTTAAAAAGGCAATCAACCGGAGCTGCGAAAATAAATCAAAGCCTGACTTTAGGACCCAGAGGTGGATGATTGCATTTTGCGGGGAGGTGTGGCCCTGAGGGCGTCTTAATTAAAAAGCAGTCGAGGCTCAAAAGTTAATGCCCCAACCCCCCCCAGCTCCCCGTTGCGGCAATAACTTTATGCACTGCACTGTATACAATGAGCACATTTTAATGAGTTTACAAACGCTCGACACATTCGCGGTTCTATAAAAAAACATGCACCATGCCATAAATGAATAAACATGGAATGTGTAGGCTTAAGCAGAGTCGAGTGCCGTCGTGGGAGTGGCTGGGTGGGAGAGGACCACCAACGCTGCGTATGAGTTATGTTTTATGACCGAGGCGACAATTTTTACTTGGGTTTTCTTCTTTTCTCCAGCAACAGCAGCAGCCCCAGTAAGCTTTCTTTTCCCCCGAAGTCTCTAGGCTGCGGGCTGTTTATTAACTTGAGGTGTGGGCCGGGGCATGCTCTTGAGCTGCGTTTAATGAATGTGTGAGGGGGTGCTAGAGGCGAGCTGGGCTCTGGAGGAATCCCCCTGGATGATTGGATTAGTGAACGGATAAGGGGCAGCCATCAGGCAAGAGGAAGTAAAGCAGGTTTTTAATGAGCAGATTAACAGAAGAGTGGGTGGAACTAAGAAAATAAGGAAGGAAGGAAGGAGATGATATAACAAAGACTTAAATGTAACAGAAAGGTTGTCGTTTTCTGAACATTTGGAACATCTCAAAAAATTGTATCAAATCATCTGCTGTGCACACGTACATACAGACATTCATATTTATCCATGTACATTGAAAATTCTTTGCTTATTCGCACGACGGCCGCTGGTTACCCTAATGCGTAATACCCTAATGAAATATATTTTGTGTTTTTAAAAACATCGATTCACACCAATACTTTGATAGCAACATCGATGTTTCTCCAACCCCTACTTGAGGCCGCTGACTCACCGAGTCATCTTATCACCAATTTCACGGACACACCACCCTATAACATTAGAATTATAGCATAGCATAACAAATTGTATAATCTACCACGATAATGCGCTCCAGAATACGGCAAAGAAGAGGAAGAGCCGGAAGTCATTTCCCATTTTAGATAAATAGCATCTCCAGTTCTTGGGTAGTAGGGTTATTATCGTCTGGCCCTACAGTCCAGCCATGACCACCGCACAGATCGCACTATGAGTTTGACGAGTGCAATCCTGGTCTAGGATCTCCTTGGACGTGAGACGTCCTACTACTGCCATCTCATCAAAGGGCATTACGAGGATGGATCACGAGGACTTCACGAGGGACTTCTTGCGCTTATGGCAGGTGTAATTTCGTCGCCTGCAGCTGCGACAGAAGGTTCAAGAGAGCCAAGCGGTTGCAACTGCAATGATGAAAGTATCACCCGATTGTATTGTGGTAAAGGCTCATGTAATGCTTTCGGATGATGAGGATGGAGGCTATGAAGGAACCTACATCTAACGATTATCAGCGCAAATAAAACAGTAACTTTCCCTCCGATCTGAGCTTTTTATTCTAGGTTTTTCAATTGCACGGTCTCGACACATTAGAAGTATAGCATAACAAAGTATAAGTCTAGCACAACACTGCGTTCCAGAAGATATACATATCTATTGTATATATATTATGTGGAAGTCTCGTCACGGAGACGGCACATTGGAACCATATCATTCCAAATTAGATACCCTGTGTTTCAAACGATATACGTACATATATAAAATATGGAAAATTAAGAGGAAAGGGCGGAAGTCTTGTCCTATCCAAAGAAGTTTCTATTAATATTTTGGAAAAATCTATAATGTTTAATAAAAATATCTTTTGTCATTCCGCTGGGGCCCAAACCGCTGACATCACAGACGCAGATACAAAAAAAAAAACAAACTATAAACAAAGCAATATAAATATTATATCTTAGGTGCATTTATTTTATATTGTCTTTGTTCCATTTCTGGGCATTTCGTTCGCACATGATTATCAGGTTATAAAATCACTTCAAAATCGATTTTCCAAACGATTTCCACTAAATCTTTAAAGGAGAATCTGCCTATCCTGTTGCATTTCCACCTGTTTCACTTTTGGAAATGAAAGGAAGAGTGTTTTGCCACCCATTTCCCCCCATCACTCCACCCCCCACTGTCTGTAGATTTACCTAGTTCCATTTCTCGTTGCAGACTCGTTTTCAGGCTCAATTAAAACCATTTACACGTCACATTTTACACAAGCTTTAAAATTTAAACCAAATTATAAAACACTCAGGAGTTAGAAAGAGAGAAAGAGAGGGCGAGAGGGAGAGGTAGTGTGCCATCTCTTTCCGGCACACGCACAAGACAATTACGAAATGTTACAACATGAAAACGGGAATGGCTCCCAAATGAAATGTTGGAAAATTTATGGGTATTTTAAATTAAAACGGAAGCGTGTTTTCCACGACAGAGAGTGGGAGAGGGGGAGTGACAGAGCGAGAGTGGAGGGAAAGGGAGAATTGCACACACAGATACAGCCAATATATTTTATAGCTTTCCTCTTGTCTCTCCCATCCTCTGGATTCTCCCTCTGCTCCTGCCACAGTTTTCGCCCCCTTATAAGAGTGCACGTAGCACACGCCAAATATTTGGTATACTCTTTGCCAGGAGGGGCAGTATTATGATTTTGCCAGATTTTGTCCTACATACTTCAGGAAAATTGTAATAGAATCCGATTACTGCATCGTATATAGTTTCCACAGAATACCTCCATTTGCAAGAGTATCTGCAGTTACCTTTTGTTTCGGGTTTTTCCCCTTGTATTGTTGGTTCTTGGTGTCAAATCAGTTTCAATGCTTGCACGCACAATGGCAACAAAAGGAAATCCTCTGAGCGCAACCAATTCGCAGCGATTTTCCCCAGCTCAAGTCATTAAAGATATAAATAAATTTATGTGACTTTTGGCCATGTTTTCTCCCACTCTACATTCGCTCCTTCATTCTTTTTGGGGCTCCCTTCTTTGGAGGATTTCCTTTTTTTTATTTGGACAGCAAGGAAGTCTCGCGAAAAGCGAAATTAAATTTTCAGCAACAACAAGGGGACAGGACAGAGGACTTAGTCTGGTATTTGTTTTACAGACATACAATCGCATATAGAAAGTACAAATACATATATACACCTCTTTGTGGAAATACAGTGCGTTTCAGGACAAAATATACCTTTTTGATACTTAAATTTAAACTTAAGGTTTAAAAGTATGGATTTTCGCCTGCTTTAAGCTTCTGCGAAGCTCTGTACACACAAATTTTTTGTATCTTCATTTCATTTTTCCTGCTCAACGGTTGCCATTGCAACGAATTTTGTTTTAATTTTATTTGATATTCCGCCCTGCTCGCTGTCTTTGCCCCAAAAGGATAGTCGGGATGGGATTGCCCTCGGCTGAGGCTGTATCTCCTTCTCTCCTTAGTAATTCATTTCAATTTTTAATAGCAATCCCATCCCGTGCCTAGCTAATGAGCTTAGGCTCTGGTTTACCTTTCCCTCCCACAGTCCAGGGACCACATTGCGTATGCTTAATAATACGCTCAGAGCGGACGGAGATACAGATGGCAAATGAATGAAAATGGGTCAGTGGGAATGGATAAGTCGAGTTGAGCTGAGCTCGAGGTTTAGTTCTGTTTTTAGAAGTTGTCAAAGCAAAGAAAATGGAAAAGTTGTGGCAGAAAGTCCGACTTAACTTTTGCTTTAATTTAAATTGAGGAAAATTTATGCTGGCTGTGGAAAGATGGTGTTTTATTGGACGTTTTGCATTTCCAGAGAGTGTATTTACTCCCTCCTCTTATCGTATTCATCTGTAATTCTAATGACTGTTGAATTGTACTCATCTTCCTGTGCG
This sequence comes from Drosophila helvetica, assembly GCA_963969585.1. Taxonomy (NCBI): domain Eukaryota; kingdom Metazoa; phylum Arthropoda; class Insecta; order Diptera; family Drosophilidae; genus Drosophila; species Drosophila helvetica. Next base: position 11,105,896 of record OZ018402.1, on the reverse strand, counting down.
ATTCTCCGAACATATCTTTAAGGAATACGCAATTAAAGTTTCAGTTGCTTTCTGTAGGCGCTTTTAGCACGCTTGTCGTACAAAATAGTTGATTAATCAGCAAGACAAAGGATGAAATCTCACACATACATACACACAAATGTATGTAGCTTCACCAGTATACATGTTACTATTGCTTTGTGTCAAGTAATCCTGTTGCCTTTGAGCGTGTTTTGGGGCCTGTTGTTATAGGAGTTCCCGTTTCCCCGCTCTTTCACATATGAAGTATGACAATCGAGACGCCTGAAGCGCCTGACAACTTATTTGTTTTATAAAGCGCACCCGCGGCTCTCATCTTCTGTGTGTGTGTATGTGTGTGTATCTGTGTATACAGCTGGGGAAGGAAGATTAAATGAAAGAATAATACAGCTGAAGAACCCTTTTGTCATCTTCACTTAGCGCAACACTTAATTTCACTTGGAGGAGGCACAGAAGGAGGCATCATCGAACAGAAGTTGTGTAAATTGAGCGAACTTTGTTGCTGCCTCGAAAGCTGCGCCACTTTCTCATGGTTTTACTACTCCTCTCCTGCAGGCAACAGATAAATATGGTACACACTCACACACACACATACATACAGTATATACCCACACACAGATACACTTAGTTTGACATTTAATTTTAAGCGCATGTTGGGGAATTCTTTTGTGCTCCAAAAAACAAATAAACAAACACTGCAGACAACAAACACCAAAAGGGGATGCCAAAAGAAAGAGACAGCGATGTGTTGGGGGCGAGTGCAAGGGAGATGGATATAGGAGTAGGCGGAGGCGAAGGCGAAGGCTAAGGAAAGAAAAAGAGATAGCTAGAGAACGAAGGGACAGGACATGTAGTAACTATAAAGTTGCTCAAGAGACATTTTATGATTTGAGGAGCACTCGAAGGCAGTCAGGCAGCCAGAGGCAGGCAGGCAGCAGACGCGCAACAGACAACAGATTGCTGACTGTTTTATGGCCTGAAAAAGTCAAGGGAAAGGAAGGGAGGAGAAGGGAAGAGGACAGTACTCGAGGAATAAGAAAGATGGCAGCAAATCAACATCTTAGGGAGCAGTTCTCTCAAAGATTTCACTGTACTCTCAACTCATTTTTCCGTTGCCATTTGTAAAATTACAAATATTAAGGGCTTTTCTCTAAGAGAAACAGAGCAAACCGAATAGAGGATATTCTTTTGTGATAGAGAAAGGAGAATTTCGTGAATTACGAAAATTAATAAATGAAATGAAAGAAGGTTAAGTAAAAGTTACTGAATAAATGCGGTGAATCAATCAATAAAGTCACTTTCATTGAATACAGTAGTGAAAAATGTTCAAAATAATGTTAGAATAATAAAAGAATAAATATAATAAATATGTACGCAATATATGGGATTTTTCAAAAAAATTTAAATATGCTACACTAGAAAACAATACCAGAAAAAATACTGAAATACTATAATTTATTTTTAAACGAGCGGGAACGCTGTGAGTCGCGGCAAGGGCCGCTGATTTACTTTTATACCCTCTATTCAGTCAATACAATGTATATATGTGAGAATATGGTTTTTGTAACCTATACAATATATTTTATCATCATTTTATGTATAATTAATTTTTATATATCAAGAAAACATATTGCAGTCGTCTCAGAAGCCAAAAATAAGTCTGGAAATCCTAATCCACTTATTTTCCACATTATTTCTGATAAAGAACAAACTGTATACAAATTTCAGTATGCTTCAAATCAGCATCAACCATCAACATCCCATCCATTTACTTATGTACAGCTCTTGCTCATTTCAATTATAATTACTCACATTACCACTTTTTTGGGATCCAAAGCAAACTCTGTCTCCATCTGGAAACCATTCTTATGCCATGCTTTTTCTTCATCTTTTTGCAGGTTGTCAATTCGCGACGCGAAACAGATGCCGGCGTCTATTGGTGTGAGGCAAAGAACGAACTGGGCGTGGCACGGAGCCGGAATGCCACATTGCAAGTGGCGGGTAAGTCAACTCCCACGTCCCCCTTCCATCTGTCCGCACTGCGGAGTCGGAGACTCCTTCGCATAGAGCGTGTGGTGTGCGTTTTTAATATTCTAAATTGATGTTGATTTTTGCCCCTTGTCGTTGTCCCCCTGCTCCTGCTCGAGGCTCTCCAGTGATGTTGTGGAGGGGATTGACAGTGTTAGCGTTGGCCTTTTTTGCTTTTGGCCCCCCTCGACCCCGCCCACTTAACTAACTAGCTGTGGAGCTTTGGATCTGTGGAGCTGCTGCTGCGTTTACAAGTTTTCCGCTCGAACGCACCCACTTGTCTTGTCAGAGCCCTCCCCCCCCCGCCCCAGTCACCACTTTTGGCCCTCTGGCTTTAGCCCACTCTTTCCAATAGAGCGTGCTGCTGCCTCCATTAACTCGTTTTCGTTTCAGACTTTCTTTTTTTTGGTTCGCTCTTTTTCTTTTGCCTTTCTATTTTTGACTTTTGAAACCTTTTTAGTCGAGCTGATGGCCCGGGTTATTTTCTCCCCTTAGATTTAGAAGGATAGGGAGGTAGACGATGCTTGATGTGTGTTAGATTTATTGGGCTATATGGCCCATACAGTGGTTGGGAATTTTCTGTGAGTTGGGACAGGTCGGAGCTGAATTTTAAGTGTCAGGGTTCTTGCTAGGGATAATGTGGGGCATATAAATATAATAGGGATCTCTAAATGTATCTACTTTATTATCAATAATAAATAATAATAAATATTAACATATGCTAGAAAATTAACTAGAAAACAATACTACAAAAATAACGGTAAAAATAATAGAAAATGCTAGAATCACTTTGGGACTATTCTAAAAAAATACCAAAAATAGCAATGCATATTGCATTTTCTGCGCTGATTACTCGTAGTAGATACTGCCTACTCCTGTATAATATTATTATATTTTTTAATGGGTATTCAAAGGTATTTTGGGCTTGAGGCCTGAGGAGATCTTTGACCATTATTGTGGCATTTTTGTATCTTCATCTCAGTGGTATAATGATAATTTTGTTGCTTGTGCGAGCATTAATTCAAAATTGCTTGGGTTTTGGTTACTGTTCCACATACTGGGGAGAGCATTGGTGAAGGAGGGTGGGGCACCACGCTGACAGCATTTGGTTTAGGCATTGAGGAGAGTAGGCACTACCCATACTCACGCCCACCACACACCACACACACGCCCACTTGCCACACGAGTGGGTAGGGACAGGGCAGGGCAGGGGCAGGGGCAGGGGCAGGACTCTTCCATATCAGTCGACAGAGACCGCCACTTTGTCTTTTGTTGGCTAATATTTCTTTTATTTGCCTCTGCCTTTTCATTCCTGTCTCTCCGTATCTCCGTCCATTCGCCCGTCTGTCTGTCTGTTCTGTCCGCCCGCCTGTCATGTCCGGATTCCTCCTCCCACATGAAAATCGATATTGCTCTGCGGAGTTTATTTTTCCTTCATGTTGAAGGTTCTCTTTTTTTTTTTGTACATTTTTCTCTCCTGTTCTTCCGAGTTGGGTTTGCTTTTTGCGGTATATCCTTGGGGAATATTTTTCAATATTTGCATGTAAATCACGAAAAGCACGTCAAATTTGTTTGCTTGGTTAAAACGTCGTTATTGCGGCTTGTGGTGGGTGCTGGCAGTGGGACAGGACAGGACAGGACAGGGACTGAGTGGCAGGATCTACTCGTAGAGACTCGGCAAAGGCAAAAGGCGTTCACATTGATTGGGTTAGGCAATAAAAGAGCTAACAGCAAAAGGGAGACGGGATCTGGAGCTGGAATCGAAGGAGGAGACAGGATCTGGAACAGGAATCGAGTGGGGGAGTGGGGCCAGGAACAAGAATCGAAGGAGGAGTGGGAGTGGGACATGGAACAGGAATCGGAGTGGGGTCTGTAGTGGGCGGGCACGCTTTTCCATGTGTTTTTTTTTTCCTTTACACTTTTTGTGGTTTGTCGGGAGTTTGTCAATAGTAAACATAAGTTGCACATTCGTACGATATATATTCTATATACATATATATTTAACGTTGTCAGCGTAATTTCGCTTTGAGCGCCTGTCAACACACACGCACAGCCTTTGACCTGATATTAAAGAGGGGTCTTGTAGGAGGATGGATGGGTCCTTGTGGTTGGTTCCATGTTAAAGAATAGGAATTAGCAGCGTGGGGTTTCTGCGGTTTGGTTCCACGTTTAAGTCCCTAGTATTAGCGAAATTGTAGGGAAATTATTTCCGCCATTTTCGCTAATCATAACAATTTTTTCTTGGCTTTGGGTGTGACCTTCTTCAGTGGGATTACTGTTCTTGGAAAATTACCATGCTTAAGAGTAAGGAAAGCCTAAATGGTTGAGTGTATCGCTCTCTTGTAACAGAAATGACGTGAGGAGCCATTTGATTTAGACCATGGAACCATAAGAAAATCAGTGAAAAATTCCAATAACCATGAAATACTACAAAAAATCATAAATTTACTAGATGATGCAAGAAAAATACCATAATTATATCATGATAATAACAGAGATAAAACAGAAAAAATACAGTTTTACACCTGCTTGAATATAGCATCTAAAATTCGTTTTGAAACTATAAATATATATATATATTTTCCATGAAGTAAACGCCATTAAATCCATTTAATTGTAGCAAAAACTATTCTCATCTTCCAATGATGGAAAATTACTAAATAAATAGTTATCACAGCACAACTTTACCATGAAACGTTCTTCAATTAGCCAAAAGGCGAAAATTGATCACGTAGCCGACGTTGAAGTAGTTGGCCATCTCGACCAACGCGTCCATAAATCTACCCCAAACACACGACTGTGCGACGCCATAATACGATAAATATAGATAAACGGTCATTTATTAACTCATTATCAGGAGATGGCCCAAAGCCGGCAGCATTTTGCACCTTTTCCGAGGAGATTTATCCGCTCCAGCGAGTCCATGACCTCCGACCGACAGGACAGGCAGAAAATAATAACGAATCAGGGACGAAAGGCAGGAAAGGCGGGAAAGGCCAGGCCGGCCTATACCTCGACACACAACTTTCGCCCAGTGGCAGTGAACCTGACACTGATTATGACTTTGATTAATTTATTGATGGTTGGCGTGTTTCCTGCCTCCTGCTTCCTGCTGGTTTCTGTTCTGTTCTGTTTCTGTTTCGATCCAGGGTTCTATTAAAAGTTTGCCCCGACTTTAAGGGAGAGTTTTTCCGTTTCGCCTTGATTTATTACGCTTCAAGTTTAAATTTAATAAAAGTCATGATTTTAGCACATTTTTGCATAACCAAGAAAGAAGAAAAACTAAACAAAAGCTAAAACGAAAACTGAACACCGAAAAAAGATGTAGAGAAAAGTAGAAAGAATTCGCTTATTCACTTTGTAGATTAAAAAAAAAAGGAAACGAAAAGCGAAATTGAATTTACGTAAAAGCTGCTTTCGCCATGGATTTATTCGTTGGATATCCATGCATATATATATCTTTTTTCGCTGCACAAAAGGTTGCTTTTGCTGTGTGGTAAAAAATAGAGAAGAAATTTACTTGGTTCTGCTTTTCAAGTGCTTGAAAGTTGCTTGATTTATTACACGAGAGCAATCCTCCCTCACTGATTTGCGCACAGGACAAATAATCGCCTGGAAAGGGCCAGGCCAGAAGAATGCTGACTGTTCAGGTGTGTGTGTGCAAATTACGGGGTTTCCTCCTGACCACATTCACAAAAATCCTGCAGAGGATGATAAGAGCTGAAGAGCTGAGAGCTGAGTTACGACTCCCGCTTTCTGCTTTTGTCGCGCTCTAAATCTGCTACTGCGACCAAAGCAAAATGTTGATAATACTCTGATTTACTATGCAAACGGAGAGAGCTTTCCGAATGCGTGATTGTGACAGAAATATAGCCAAAAAAGAAAATGAAAAATAAGGAAAACGATAAAAGACTTTTATCCTGCAAAAGATAAATTCTGTATGTACTCTAGCACTTCCTAAAAATACTCTAGTAATCTAGAGTACTTTAACAAAGGTTTCTAATAAAGAAAAATTAATTCAAATTTAATCATTCGCTGGAGTTTTATGAATAATTTCTTTTTCTCCAAGAAAACGATTTACAAGCATGAATTGTACGTGGAAATGGATTTCAGCAACAGGTTCAGCATTTGGCTCCATGGTTTTGGTGTTGGTGGGGTCTCAATTTGTGATAGGTTTGTTGTTCCTGGTGCGCAACACATACCATTTGACTCATCTTTGAATATGAGCTCATGGGAACACTCTTTCCCCACAGCACCAATCAGCACTTTCGGGTGAGCAAAATGTTCAATACTACTGATGAAAATCGGCATGCCACCTGCTATCCCAGCCCCAGCATTCTAAATCAAAAAAGCACTTGTGCAATTTCCACAAAAAGGCAGCCTTTGACTTTAGTTTTAACTTTCTAGTGCTCTTCCAGTCAGTCAAATGTATATTTTGAAATTGCTAGTAACTAGTAGAAAATTTTTTAGAAAAATCTTCCGCAAAATAAACAAGCTAAAAATGGTTCGTCGCGCCAAAGAAGAACTGAAGAAGAAATTCGAGTGCAAAGATTTGCCCAGGCTGGATCGCAGCAAGAGATCACCATCATCCAAACCGTCAAAGGGGGAATTTCTAGGGGAGAAGCTACATCCCAAAGACGACCCCAAGGTCCAAGAGCTTGCTGAACTTATACGTCGCGTTAGAGTGGAGCATCCCGACAAATTCGTGTGCAAATCCAAGCTGGATCGCAGCAAGACACAGATAATCTTTACTTCTAAGGACTATCGCAACAAGAAGGGAATTTTGTTCGAGTACGTTCGTCGCTTGCCCCGTATCTAACAGGAGGCCCCGCAGCATTAAAAAGGATCGGCCAAAGATCTTCAGTCCTACATACACACGTCCGTGATATATTTTTATAGTTAATACGAGATTTGAGTTCGTTGTATTATTGATTACCCATTATAACTTTGGAGATGATTTTTTTATGGTATTTGATGATATTAACCAAGCGGAACAAACTTCTAAAAAACGTCTAAAAATTACTATATACTACGCCCACTTTGATCGGGAAAACGTACGCGTTGTAAGCGCGACGAAGTCGTTATTTAAAATATAACATTATTGAGCAGAGGCAATTTCCCATAGCACCAATCAGTATTTTCGGATGAGCGCAATATTCAACATCTGGCGCGTATGAATGTGACACGAAGGATCGAAGCACATGTAAAGGATTTACATTAAAGCAAACTTAATATTATTCCTAAAAAATGATAAAATCCGTTTTAAAAATGGTGGGCTGTAATAGAAAGGTCAAAAATACTTAATAAACTATTCCCATATCTACTGAACCCACAAACAAAATTTTAATTTTCATCGCCGTTCGGGGGGAGTTGAACCACAAACACTGTGACAGGAGATTTTTATATATTATATGCTCTTGGATGTTTATTAATCTGCTTTCTATACAGAGGAATGGATTAAATTTCCATGCAAGCAATATCCAGCAGAATTAAATTAAATACTCGTAAAATCCGCATAAAAAATCCTCTCACTGATGGAATTTTTTGCACATTAGAAGGTATTCTTTCCTAGCCATCATTCTTGCTCTCTCTCTGTCTCTTTGCGAGTGAATGGCGTATAAAAATCACATTTATGCCATTTACCAACAATTTATCTCTGCTGTCAGGCCGCAAACACGCGCTCACGGGAGCCGCAGGTTAGGGCAGGACTTGGACAGGACACAGGGGCATTTATCATGCAAAAACCCCCAAGATAATTTATAACCCCCAACAAATGGACAGGGTCCAGGGGCACCACACACACACGCACACACACAAACACCGATATAATCATTTGCTCATCCTTCTTGTGCTTCCTTTTACTCTCTCCTGTGCCCACCATATTCACTTTCTCTCTCTATATCATCGCTCACTCTCTCTCTCTCTCTCTGTCTCCCTCTCTACTTCCAGTGCTTCGCGATGAGTTCCGCCTGGAGCCACAGAACACACGCATCGCCCAGGGCGATACGGCCCTGCTGGAGTGTGCGGCACCGCGGGGCATTCCAGAGCCTGCGGTCACCTGGAAGAAGGGGGGCCAGAAATTGGATTTGGAGGGCTCGAAGCGTGTACGCATCGTTGACGGCGGCAATTTGGCCATTCAGGATGCCCGACAGACTGACGAGGGTCAATACCAGTGCATAGCCAAGAATCCCGTTGGGGTGCGCGAGTCCTCGCTGGCAACGCTCAAAGTACACGGTAAGCCTTAACCCATAAACGGTGCTATGGGTTAACTCAGACAAACTCAGAAGTACTCGTAGAGGAAAATATATGATATTTCTAACAAATTAAGGGAGCAGCATGACTTAAATCTGTTGCGATCTTGGGTGTTATCATTTTCCGATTGCAATGAAACTTTGAATAAATAAATTATCATTTAATATCTTTTGAAAATATTTTATGTTATTATAGCTAAGAATATAATTTTATTGACTTTCGAAAATATAGAAATTCCTGAGAATCCAGATAGAAAGTAAAGTACTCTCCCTTCATGGGCACCAATCGGGTGTAGCCCTTTGGGAAAGTGCTTGAAAACGGGTTTCATCGTTTCAACATAGCGCGCCCTTTGCAGGGTTAAGGGATAGACAAAAGGCTCCATCCATGAGGAGTGCCCACCATTTACGAGCACCTCAAATCAATGTGTCATGTTCAATTTGCTGAAATGTGACTAGGGTTTGGTTCGTTATGGGTTTTCCTTCGTTTGAGTTCCCGCTAAGCGTTCTTCCACCCTTAATTCCCATTGCAGTTAAGCCCTACATCATACGGGGACCCCATGATCAAACCGTTTTGGAGGGGGCCTCAGTGACGTTCCCCTGCCGTGTGGGCGGTGACCCCATGCCGGATGTCCTGTGGCTGAGAACCGCCTCAGGCGGCAACATGCCATTGGGTAAGGCGCAATATCATGGCATACCCATTGCGGATCGATACTAATTGATTCGTTTTCCCCATGCAAAGATCGCGTGAGTGTCCTCGAGGATCGCAGCTTGAGGCTGGAGCGTGTGACCATCGCCGACGAGGGCGAGTACAGCTGCGAGGCGGACAATGTGGTGGGAGCCATCACGGCAATGGGCACCCTAACAGTTTTTGGTAAGTGCTTAGCAATTGGATATCCTTAGACAACCGCTAGTTGGAGCGCACTTAGCTAATTAGTATCCCTCCTCCTACTGCCCCGTGCACCCACTGTAGCCCCCCCGAAATTCATCCAACGGCCTGCCAGCAAGTCGGTGGAGCTGGACGCCGACACCTCCTTCGAGTGCCGGGCCTCGGGCAATCCGAAGCCAACGATTTTCTGGACCATCAAGAACAACAGCACACTCATCTTTCCGGGTGCACCGCCCCTGGATCGCTTCCACAGCCTGAACACGGAGGAGGGACACTCCATACTGACGCTGACACGGTTCCAGAGATCCGACAAGGATCTGGTGATCCTGTGCAACGCCATGAACGAGGTGTCCAGCATAACGTCGCGGGTGCAGCTGAGTCTCGACTCGCAGGAGGATCGTCCGCCGCCGATCATCATAGCGGGCCCCGTGAACCAGACTCTGCCCATCAAGTCCCTTGCTACCCTGCAGTGCAAGGCCATTGGTCTGCCGAACCCAACGATATCCTGGTATCGTGACGGGATACCCGTGCAGCCGAGCAGCAAACTGAACATCACCACGGCGGGGGACCTGATCATCTCCGACCTGGATCGACAGCAGGATCAGGGTCTGTACACGTGTGTGGCCAGCTCCAGGGCTGGCAAGTCGACCTGGAGTGGCTTCCTGAGGATAGAGCTGCCCACCAACCCGAACATCAAGTTCTATCGGGCGCCAGAGCAGAATAAGTGCCCGACGGCGCCGGGACAGCCGAAGGTCCTGAATGCCACGGCCTCGGCTCTGACGATTGTGTGGCCCACCAGCGACAAGGCGGGCGCCTCCTCCTTCCTCGGCTACAGCGTGGAGATGTACTGCACGAACCAGAGCAAGACCTGGATCCCCATTGCCTCGCGGCTGAGCGAACCCATCTTCACGGTGGAGAGCCTCACGCAGGGAGCGGCCTACATGTTCATCGTTCGAGCGGAGAACTCCCTGGGCTTCTCGCCCCCGTCTCCCATCTCGGAGCCCATCACGGGTGGGAAGCTGGTGGGAGTGCGGGACGGCAGTGACATTGGATCCTCCACGTCCCAGCTCCTGCTCAGCGATGTGGAGACGCTGCTGCAGGCCAACGACATTGTGGAGCTCCTCGATGTCAATGCCAGCGACTCGACAACGGCCCAGCTCTCGTGGGACATCGACAGTGGCCAGTACATCGAGGGCTTCTACCTGTACGCCAGGGAGCTGCACTCCTCCGAGTACAGGATGATCACACTCCTCAACCAGGGCCAAGGCCTCAGCTCCTGCACGGTGCCCGGCCTGGCCAAAGCCTCTACGTATGAGTTTTTTCTTGTGCCATTTTACAAGAGCATCGTAGGAAAACCCTCCAACTCCCGCCACGTTCGCACCCTGGAAGATGGTAAGGACCTCGCCATCACCTGCGCTCAGCATTCATTCACCATTCATTCATTCTATTGCTCTCTGCCTGTTTCTGGATTCCCCCTCATCCTTTGCTAATCCTTCGCTCATTTTGCGTTTGTGGTCTCTCGTTCACAGTGCCCGAGGCACCGCCATATGGCATGGAGGCCATCCAATTCAATCGCACATCGGTCTTTTTGAAGTGGCTGCCACCGCAACCGAATCGGACACGCAATGGTTCGTACATATATACTTTCTCTCTCGCTCTCTCTCTTTCATTCTGGATGATGGGGCAGGACATTAGCTGGTGGTCCCTCGTTGGAGTAAGAATTGGGTCTTCTGTAGGTGGCATTTGGGCCTATGGGAACACTCAAAAGTAGAGAAATATAGGCCTACACGAAACCACAATATTCTTGATTGGCTTTACATCTTCCTAGGTCACATTCGGATCGCCCCGAGTCACAAGAGAAATGTGCACTAGAGTCCTGCAGGAACAGACACCGAATCGATTCGAAAAGATTCGGTATTCCCCTTCGTTCTCTCCATTTGATTCATAAATGAATTCATGGACTCATGCAGGGCTCAAGTACATATTGGTTTCTGTTTTTGGCTGATCATTCCCTAGATACCTAGTTATATATTTTTGAATCACAATTTTCTTGTGATGCAATATATCCTTTAAACCACTTCCATTCCAAATAGAAGATTCATTTCCACTCCACTCTTGCTAAATATCCACTGTACAAACACAAGCCCCGACTTTAACTACATTGAAGCTTAACCATTTGATGCCTGAATCCTCAGAGACAGAGAGATAGAGAGAGAGAGCGAGGGCTCTGCATCCTGCCACAGTAAACCCCATTCCGAGTGTGTTCTTTTGTTTACATTTAATTTCATTTGCGTATGTCTCTCCCTCTCTGCCATCTCCACTCAACTTTCCATTGGAACAACAGGCATCCTCACCAGCTACAATGTGGTCGTCAAAGGCCTGGATGTGCACAATACGACGCGGATATTCAAAAATATGACCATAGATGCGGCCACACCCACACTGCTGCTGGCGAACCTCACCACAGGAGTCACCTACTACATTGCCGTGGCGGCTGCCACGCGGGTGGGCGTTGGACCCTTCAGCAATCCGGCCGTACTCCGCATCGATGCACGCACCCAGTCCCTGGACACGGGCTACACGAGGTGAGAGTCCTACCGCGGTAGAATGGGGGAGTGAGCAGCTCATTTGACTGGCGACTGCCGACTGGCGACAGAGAGCTCAGCTCCAACATCAATCCATTAACGGCAAACGACAATGGCCAACGACTTTTGTGACCATTAAACTAAGCCTCCGCCAGGACACGTACAAAGCAGAGCCAGAGACAGGGGCAGGGACAGGGACAGAGCATGGACGGAAGCACGTCCAGGACCGACCTAGGACGCGATACTCATTCCTGGTTCTTTATTGTGTTGTCTATTGCAGATATCCCATCAGTCGTGATATTGCCGATGACTTTTTAACACAGACCTGGTTTATCGTCCTGCTGGGCTCCATCATTGCCATAATTGTGTTTCTATTGGGCGCATTGGTTCTATTCAAGCGCTATCAATTTATCAAGCAGACCTCGCTGGGCAGCTTACATGGTGAGTACTACCCTCCCCCACCACCCTTTATATAGCTATCTATATCCTATGTATTCCTTAATTTAAATTTATATTTTGGGTTCCTTTTTTTCGTGCTCTTTGGGTACGCGTTTGGGTATGGTAATTGTTTGGATTTATGGTTCCATTGAAGTTTAATTTAGTCAGAACATTAGGGGATGTTCAGTGTGGAACAGTTTTGGATATTCACTGTCCTCGGAACTTAAATGCTGTGTCAATTGCTGCGGGATAGTATTCCGGAGAAGAAGAAACCCCCTTTTTTGGATAGGACAATCTTCATCGTATGTCTGGGACATGCAAGCATTTTGTTCTCTCTGTAATCTATGATTTATGACTTGAGCATTTATGGTCGGTCTCAATTAGGTTGCCATTTTGTAAGCCACAAGAACTGCAGACACGCACTCCATAACATTGTAAAAGAACCCCCAAAGGAAACCAAGGGTAATAATCTTTGGCAGTAAGCCACACATAGCCACAGCGAGCACACAGCCAAGGTTAAACCGACTATAAAAAGATAAACAAGCCGCGATAACTGGAGCAGAGGAGTAAAGGGAGTCCTTCGGCTGGGGCAGAGTGGCCATAGCTATGGCCAGGGGGTAGGATCCCCTATAAAAACGACAAAAGCTCACGTGAAAATCACATCAATTGTCTAACAGCAGAACTCTAAATATAACAAAAGTAAACAAAAATAATAACGATATATGTGTAAAGACTAAAAGATACCCTAGTAGAATAGTAGAAGAGTCTACAGGTATATATTGGTAACTCCATTCTTAGCTCAATTTCAATTGACTCGTCTCTTATGCTTCGTCTCTGACCTGTTAGTCAGTTTCTTGAGCATCTGAGTCGGTCCTCAGAATCCAACAACAAAATACACAGACTTTTTGGCGGCGCATACAAGTCGCATACAAACAATATACATTGCTTGGGCACAATACAGGAAATTCATGCTCGAGGAAAGGCGAAAGGATATCCCAAGACAGAATTGACGCATCATTCGATTGAATTATCGATCGGAAATTATAATGCAATTTTTTCCTGATGCAATATCTTGGTATTTTATAGTCAAATATTAAGGGACTAAGGCATAGGTCTTGTTTCAACTGTAGATCCAGTTCGCTGTTTCATACCCCCATGGAACACCGATATACCCACTGGTGGGGGGGTGATGGTGATTACCCAACTTTACAGGTCATTCCATATCCTTCGAAAAGGGCGTGCAAAAGCTTTTGCCAATTGAATATAAAAAGTAATTTCCGTCTTTTATTATTTGCACGACTCTTGGGGCAAAATACCGTGAGCGAAATACTCCGTTTTAGTTTTAACGAGCCGTAATCATTGGCAGCACACACACACACATGCACACACACATATGTACACAAGAACATACTCACATGTGGAAACCATTCCGATATTCAGTCTTTTGCCGGATATTCCGGACTCTTTTATTTCAGGCAATCACGCAATCGGAACCGTGCGAAAGTTTCCAACATTGCCGCTAAATGGAGGCGGACCTGTCGGTGCCGTCGGCTCAAATTCGACATCAACCACCGGCCCCAATGGCCTCTGGATCGATCCCAGTGGCGGTGTTTGGCGACAGGCGTCCGGGGGAGCAGCCGCTGGCGCTGGTGGTGCTACGACAAAGGAGCAACTTCCGGGATACGCACAGGCCACCGCCCAACAGGGACAACAGCCAACGCTCCTGCCTGATTACGAGAGGTGAGTGCGAAGAGAGTGGGGTTGGGTTTGGGCTTTGACTGGGGGTTTCGGGAAGGGTTGTTTATCTCCACAGGAAGTTACCTTAATATCCTCTCTACGCTTCGCTGACTGTTTAATTACAATAAAAATTGGCAATCTGAATGAATCCTCTAGCGGAATGGGAGGTTGAAGGATCCATCGGCTGTAGACGGTTCGGATCCATGGCACTATTTACGAGCTGGCTCATCAAAAATATGTGCTTTGGAGCTGCAGCCGCTGCTACCATAAAAACCAAACCTCAACCGAAAAACCCCGAAAAGGCACCCCCCAAATGGGGTGCCCCACCCCCGACAGCTTTCCCATCCTCCCACCACAAGCCGCTGCTACAACAACAACGAACGCCATTAAATTGTTACACTTGAACGGGTTTTACTTTTGGGCCATCGGCCATGGGCCACGGAACTGTTTACGTTACTCGAGGGGTACAAATATTCCGGGGGATATTCCATGCCGTTTTTTTATCCGTGGTGCACTTTTTTTTTGGGTTTTTTTTGGCGTCTTATTTTGTATTTTTATCTTTCGATGGAATACGTAGAGCACTTCCTAGGGTCCACCAAACATTGTTTGAGTAATCCTTAAGGAATCCCCTTCGAATTTGACAAATATTTATCAAAAGGCTGAAACTGTCATCAAAATTCCAGGAAACACTCAAAAACTTTTTAATCCCAATATCAAATCTTGGCTTTCAATTGCATTTCCCGCTGCCATTAATAAATCCCACTCAATTTGTCAGCTCTGGCTCTCGGAAAATTCGTTACAAAACTTAAAAAATCTCCTACTTAATCGCTTTAATTCCGCATTGAAGCCTAATCCCGGATACATGTTCGAAGCTTCCCATTTCCCATTCCACAGTTTTCTTTTTACTTCTTACTTAAGAATAAAAGAAGAACAGAAAAATTCCTTTTGTGTTTTTCTTTCTCTTTTTTTTACTTTGTCTTAAAGCTTAATGTACCGTTGCGGCAGCAATAATAAAAATAAAACAAACAAACCGAAAAAAAACAGCAACGTAACAAAAAATTGAACAATAAATGCAAAGAAAATAAAACAAAAATCCGCAGCAAAATCCAAAACAAGGCGCAATAAAAAAAACAACGGCAACTGCTGGCGACCTAGTGCTGTCCTTTTCTAGTACACACCTGTCTTTTACTAGGGTTTTCTGTCCCTCTTTCTCATACTCCGTGTCACCCACCTCTATAAAACTTTCGCGTATTTATTTGCGGCATTTTACGCATTTATTTGTTTAGACTTCTCTTTTTCTGTGTATACCCTAGCAGGGGGTATGACTACAGCAGAATGAGCCCTGTGACACTCGGTACTCAGTTTCGACTCTGGCAGAGCGAAGGGAAGAGCAAGAGCCTGCAGGGCGCTTCAATGGTAAAATAGTGATCGCATTAATTTCTGTTCTGTCTCGGGCCGATCGATGGAGTTGGTATAGATTTTTACTGTATTTTCGAGGGTATCTACAACTCGGACCTCAGAGGCTATGGCCTTTCCTTCGTATTGTTTGGTTGGAAGTATCCCCGTTCGCCACCTTTTGGTGCTCCCCTTCTCCATTCCACTTCACTTACAATTTGAAACATTTCCTACCCACCCTTCCCAGCCACCCCCCGCGCGCATTTCGACGGCATTCCTCTAATGCTGTTGCCACTTCCGTTACGCGATTTTCATTATTTCCGTTTCAATTTTTCCGTTGTGTTCCCTCGAACCGAAGTTTTCCTCCGCCCACTGTCTGCTGCTGCCGCTGCCGCTGCTTCTGTTGCTCACTTTTTAACAACGTTGTAAAGTCGTAAAAAAGTCCAACATAAGCAGAATTACAATAAACAGAATCTTCTTTTATTTTTCCTTGTTTACATAAACAGCCCTCCGCCTCCCCCTTTGTAATTCCAAGACACACGTGGCAGGTTGCGCCATTACCTAAAAATTTCCAATTAAAATATTTAATTTCTTTCACGGGTTGTTGTCTGATTCTGGGGAGCCCACCCTCTCTCTCACTCTCTCTCTCTCTCTTCTGAGAAACGCAATTTTCACCGCTAAATTAACAATTAAAAATTGATAGTCCTCGGGGAGAGCGGCTAGCGGCAGGCGGCACTTCAGATCTACATATTTTTATTTTTCCAATACCATAATGCCCTCAGACCACAGGAACTTAATTGCTGAAAAATTGAGCAATTCCTTTGCATGAATATTTTTGGGCGTTTTTCAGATTTGTAATCTTTCTTCAGCTTTCCGTTTTTCTTCCTTGGTGTCTTAGTTTCAATTAAAGATGGTGTGGCTATTACCAAAAAAGGAAACCATATGCTTTGATTGAGTCGATCTTGAGTCGTTAATAACTATCCGAACTTAGGTAGGAAATTTGGGTGATAAGGGGATGATCCATTTAATATTCATTTCCTATAAATTCTACGAATTTTAGTTTGAAGCTCTCGAAAGGAATAATAGCTATCGAAAGCAAAATTTAATAAGTAAATGAGTCAATAATACTGGAAAAATGTATGGTCAATGTATAGCTCTGTGATAGCTTTTATCATTTACCATACCTTCCTCTTGCCTGGAGTTTTTCTTAGCCGGCTGTGATGGCTAAATGCCCTGGAAAATCCCATAGAAACAAAAACTTAAGTTAAACTAGCAGATAAACTCCAAAAATCAAAGTTTCCTTCGTCTTTGGCACAAAAAATGTATTTTACCATTTGATTATCACACTTTTTGAATTCTGCATTCCGCTTTAAGACACATTGAAATTTGGAAAACTATTCGCATTCCCCGAAATACTATACCATACCGTCCGAAACATTTGAGATAATTTTTGCGAAAAGCAAAGCGATAGATAAGCATTATCTCATTAGCTAATTAGAGTGCACCAAAAATTTAAGCAATAAAAAAGTTCTTCCTCTCTCTCGCTGGCATGGATAAAAAGTTTGATTTTTCAAATGGCAGTCCTTCCCAGCCCCCGCCCTGCATAGTCCTCCCCCTCTAATTACAAAGTTAAAACGGGTAATGGGGGAATTTTCGTATTGTTGCAATGAAAATGAGAAAATTTTTAATGAGTAGAGTAAGAGAGAGAGAGGTGTGAGAGATGGCAACAATTTCCGGGAGTTACATTCGGCATTCCCTGGACGGAAAACAAAAGCAATTTCCCTGCCGAATGATTTATGCAATTTGTGAACTGCAGTCGCAGACAAAACCCATAGATACATACCAATAGATACCAATCCATTGAATACATTTTTAACAAGGTTTTCCCCCCTCTGTTTCCCCTTCCCTCTTTCGCAGGCTCTCACCATTGAATATGCCCGATTATGCGGAAGTTGCATGTTCAACATTCAAAAGTCCCACCCATGGCGGTGCCCCCGGCGGAATGGGAATGGGTTCCACTGCCTCATCATCCCTGTACGATAGCTGCGGGGCCTATGCCACCACCAATGTGGTGGCCAATGTCAAGCTCTACCAGAATCGCTACGCAGCAAAGCCGCATCCCCATCCGCAGCCACAGCACCAGCCCCAGTCGAACAACAACAACAATCAGAGCAATAGTGACTATCAATCGACTGGGATGTACTCGGCCCCGGCCAGTGCCCACTACGGATGCCTCGACCAGAAGCAGCAGCAGCAGCAACCCAATCTGATGACAACGTCGACAGCCTCCACGGCCATCATGACGGGCTCTCCTGCGAAGCTGAAAAAGATCAACATCACCGAGAACAAAATGGATCAAATGGAATGCAAGACGGAGCGTACGAATCCCTTCAACCAGCAGCAGCAGCTGCTTTTGGCCAGCAACGCCCTCAAACAGGGTCTGGGAGCCTATGCCAATACCACGCTGGCGGCCCAAATGGCCAGCGGGGGAGGAGCTGGCACACTGAGGCGGCAACGGCAGCCCAAGACGCTCTACAAGAGCGAGAACAACATACTGGGCAAGGCCGCTGGGATGCGACATCCAATCGTGAACAATGGAAATATGGATTTCCTCACTGGCGGTCCCCCCATGAATGCTGAGAATCTGGAGGGCGGCGACTTCTCCGGCTTGGGCCTGTGCAATTCCACCAACCAACTGCTCAACGATTGGGCCTCGAGTGCCTCGATCGCCGCTGCCGGGGACTATCATTTCGGGAGCAAACAGCCCAGCAAACAGCATCTCTATGTGAAGGCCAAGGATGGCACTTGGTCGGCCGTTAGCTCGGATGCGTATCAGTCCTTCAAGCAGCAGCAGCATCAACAGCAGCATCACCAGTTCCTTGCTGGTTCAGGTGACAACAACAAGTCCTTAGCTAGTGTCAACAGCTTAGCTGCTAGCGATAGCAAATTTATGAGTAGTTTTGGCTCCACTGCCAATGTCTAGGCGTAAGGACACTCGATTTTCTCGATTGCTCAATAAGAACGAACTAAAAAAGTTGTGACATTTCGCCAGTAGATTGAACGAATGAGAAATACTCCGGCTTGCAGATGGTTTTTGGGTTGTGGAAGGTTTTTTAAGGGAGTCTTAGAGGGTTGATACGATTGGAGGTCGGTGACAGCAATAATCGAATGAAATACTAGTGTTCTTGGTATTTTATGGTTAGGAAGTTAATCTAGAATGGTATCTGCATCATATCCTTGGCAACACATAGAATATCTCGAGAATAGACAGTGTTAATGATGAAACTAGAGAAACTTAGGCTTCTAAAGATAGTATACATCGGATTTCAAAGAGATATAGTTAAAGTTGAAGAGAATTTGCATTCAATTCCACAGCAAAGTCTTTCTACAAAATATCCTCAAAATTCAACACATCTGTACGACTCTGGAAAGATAAATAATCTTTGATATTTGTCATATTTTCCATGGGAATATCGCAAGCTACAGCTAATTTCAATAGATTCTGTGATGTAATGGAACCCCATAGCTAACCCAGCACCCCACAGAGCCTTTTAGATACCACAAACCCCCAATCGAATAACTCTAGAGAACTTTTAAGACCACCTCCTTATAACTAGTATTATCGGAACCCTAAATCAACTTAGAATTCCACCAAATTCCACTGCAAAGAAACCCAAAAAAAAAAAGAAAAAAACAACAACGAAAAGTATGTAAAGAAATACGGAAAAACCCCCAGAAATATTGGCTTGTAAATAATACCAACTAAATACTTAATATCTTAACCCCCTAAAGCATATAGAATATTGCAAATGAAATATTATTAATTTACACGAAAATCAATTCAAAATAGCACCGAAAAGTAGTTAAAGTAAGTGAAAATTCATAAATAAAATATAAAATAGAGAGATTTCCCACAGAAAAAAAAAGAAACAAGAAAACAAGAAAAGTTAAAGCCAAACGAAAAATACCGAAACCCTAACGAAACAAATACTAAAACACTGCACGAAAGAAACCATAAATTGTGCGAAGAGTAAGGATTACAGAGGACACCTACCTACACGCAGAATAAAAGCTAAATAAATGCTAATAATAAGGCTGTTAAATGTAAAATATCATAAATGAATAAATCCCACATTTAAACCGTGTAATTAAAGCATTAAAATGTGTAATTAACTGACAACTAGATTTAGTTCGAATAGCTAAAAGGGGAGAAACCAGAAGAGGATTACAGCGAATAATAACGAAAAATCGCTGGATAAAGAAAACATAAATTAAAACTAATCAATTAATTGATAAATTATGCAATGAGAAAAAGCCTAAAAATAAAAATAAAGAGAAAAATACTAAACGAAATGAGGCCAAATCATAGGCAGTGCGTTACATGACTTTAAGGCCGAACGAAATAATGCTCAACTTTATAATTTAAAGAATTGGAGAGTAGTCTTATTGCTATGCAACGCATTGCTTACGTCTTTTAATTATGAATTTCTTATGAAATTTTCCCACAATATAGTTTTTGTAAGGCTTTCCTTAGAACATCCCTATTGTTAGGAACTGCACTGTAGATGTAGCTTCAAAAGTAAGTGTGACAGAGATGGACTGACAGGCTGCTCGTTGTTTGTATTTCGTGGAGAGTGCATTGAGTAGCACTTTGTTTTTGTATGATCTCTCCCAGTCCCTTAATTCCACATTACTCTGTCAGCAAAAACAACATCCGTGCGCTTCTTCCTCGACTGAGTCTTCGTCACCATCTTCGGATACGATAGCCCCCTGGCCTCTCTCTCGCTCTTGCTTGAGAGGCTCCAAGCAGCAACTACAATTAGCAGCTTTTTCGGCGATGACAGCAGATCCGTGTGCCTTATGTGACCCTGCCAGACGGAACTTGGAGGTGACAATCAGTGAAGTTTGCTACAAAAGTGCTCGTGCTGACACGGGAGTAAAGACAGCTGACTTTATGTAGAATTTAAACACACAGCCTGCCCAGCAATATCCCTATAGCTATGATTTTCGCACTGCAAAGAGACGCACATTTGCTGCCTCAACTCAACCGGCTCTAATTTGGCGCACAATATTTTCCCTTTTCTATTTTCAGCAGCCAGAACCATTTGGCGACGGCACAGTTCTGCCTACATGGTCCTGGACAATTCCATGGATTTTGTGATTTGAATTCCGCACATCAGTGCGGCGGGGAGAGGAGAGGATGGAGGGGCATCAGGTAGACCCAACTATTCTGCGGCCTAGCCACAAAACTTTCAACTGATTCCCGGACAAACCCATGCTCTAGCATTTTCCGCACGCTGACCAGCTAATTAATTATGCACTTTGCTGCGCTACCGTAAACCCAATTTGTCCTGCAAAATCATTAATGTTGGGGGGATCCGGATCCCCAAATGAGACATTGTCTGTACCCCACGCGTTCCCTCATTTGCAATTGAAAATTCATGATAATAAATACAATGATTTCAATCCATTTCCTATCGTTTTTTGTATTTATTTTCACTATTTTCGATGCTTTTTTGGTTGTAAAACAATTTTACAAATTGTTATGGACAATTTATGGATGGCTGTTCGTGTTTTCTCACTTTCTTTCGCTGAAAATGATGCCATTTGGACAGCCGGAAAATGAAATGAAAATCAATGAAATCAAATGAAGCGTTAACACTTTTTTGTTGCAAAAGATATTCGGCATAATTATGTTTAAATGAATGCGTTTTAAATAAAGTTGGAAGTAAGGAGCTGATAACTGATTCCATTAAAATAAACAAAAAGTTTAAAGTTAATGGAAAATTGTTTTTACTGTGAGAATGGGTTAAGTGGGCTGATAATTGGTAAGCCCTGGAAAGCGATTATGGTAGGTATTTTGAAAGGCTAACTAAAGGTCCTTGCGGAGTTTTTGCTTCAACAAACTATGGAAACTGAGGAAAATATGAAAGTATTCAGATAGAAACTAGTTTTGAGAGGACTTCATGTAAAATTGTTTACGATATTTGGAAGTAGGGTAGGATTTGGTGTATTAATTCAATTTTCCATTAGAAATTGGTGATAGATAACACGTATCATTATGCATTAATAAAGAAAGAAACTTCCACCAGTCCTGCAATTTAAAAGTTGGATTATTGAAGAATTTCGTGGGCTTTACTTGGTATGGTATATTTTCCTTCCTTTTCTATGAAGTATATAATCTTAAAGTAATCTTTCTTTGAGATGCCAAAGACTTCTTTATTTCCCCAGCTGAAAGCCCCACTATGCAGATTTTCCCACTGTTATTCTTTTATGATATTTTCCCAAAAGAGAAGTGAAAGCCTTAACTGCACTAACAGCTTATTATCCTTGAATGAACTTTAAGCTTTGTTGCCGCTCGGCCAACACCAGCTGCAGCGAATGAACGGCTAATGTATCAGTGAACAGGCCCCCCACACCATTAGCTTCGACACCCCCAATAGATTCCAGTCCCCCTGCCACCCCCTGTCAGGGCTCTCTCCGTTCGATGGTTACAAAGGAGGCGCCCAAGCCTAAACTACAAATAGCCTTAGTGTCCGAAACACTCGCCGCTGCTCCCAGTGCGTGTTGGCTGCTGCTGCTGCTACTCGTACCAATTGCCACTGGCCACTGGCTACTGGCCGATAAATAAGCCCAAATTTATCATGAACATTGGAGCCCAACGCACACACACACAAACACACGAACACAGGCGATTCGGGAGGGATTGGGGGGATGGAACGATGACTGGGCGGGCGGTTGTCCCATATATCGTGGGGACTATAATAGCAATGGCTGCCTCATAATTTTTGGCACAAAATTGTACGATAGGCGTTGAAGCGTTCAATTGAATGTCGTCGTCCTCGTCGTTGTCGTCGTCTAGCCTGTTTAAGACCTTTCGTTAGACGCCCACCCACTCATCCATTCATCCATTCACCCCCTTCCCTGTTACAGAACCCCCAACAACAACTATTGTATAATCAAAACTAATGGTCTATAAAGAATCAATTCTCAATTTGTTTGGCCAGCTGCTGCCCTGAACAAGGACCCGAAACCGGACAATGCTACCAGGACAACGCGCTGCAAAATGTTCGTTCTCTCACACACGGATGCTGTCTCTTTCTGTGCGTGCAACACATGTGACAAATAAAATTTAAATGCATTTTGCAAATAATTTTATATTGAATTTTGTATTGTACTATGCGTATCATTATTTGTGGGGGGCTTGTAAGCTAATCCGATGGTTTGGGATCTGAAAATTGGTAAATATTTGTTGAAAATGTTCGGAATAGAGATACTTTTAAGCATCGTATATGCCACTTTTTTGATTATACGTATTGGACGCGATTCAAAAATGTAATCTTCTAAAACATTTCCCAAATGCGTGCAGCGTGCTGCTAGTCTTCTGTATTTCCTGGTTTTATTTGGTGTAATATCTCATTTTAGATCATATTTCTGTGTACTAAAGTTGTAACACTTTTCTGACATCCTGTTTCCTTATTAGTGATATTATACCGAAATTAGTTTCCACCAAATTTTGTGCATCGTAAAAACATTGAAGCAGCGATGTGAGGACTGGAATTCTTGATTCGATTGTATTTAGGCAGTGGAGTGTGTGACATGGGGGAGCCCTCGCTTGGACGGAGAGAAGGGGCCCCCCAAAGCACTGATTCAGCAAATTTGCCATAAAGTTTAATCAGCAGCTTTTTGGCAGCATCGCAAGAAAAGGAAAACTCGTAAAAGGACGCACATCGCTGCGACGAGTACTCGGCGGAGACAAAGTTTTATGCGCATTTGAGTGACCATAAAAATGCTCCATGTCCTGGTTCTATCGCTTCCCATGTGTTTGGGATGTACAGAGTACTGTTCCATGTCCATATCTCGCATCCATGGCTGCAGACCAGAGATCTGAATGCAATTGGGGAGTAGTCTCGATTCCTGTTGATAAGAAAATTGTGCAGAAGTAATTTGATGAGATTAGACAGCGAAATTTTGTGGCCACTGGAATATCATTACCATTTCATGGTTGGCTCCTTGTTTTCTCGACTATAGCCATGGAAAAAAATATGCAATGCAGAGAACAGTTTATCGGGGGAAGAGCTTATTGAAAAGTGGGTGAAAAGGGGAAGGAAGAGAACAAAAACTGAATACACCTGAAAAATTACTGAGTTTATAGTCAATTTTAGCGAGAAAACTATTTACTCGTTTCTTTTGTAAGAAGACAAATATATTTTTGGAACTCCTTAGATACTTATTTATAATATATTTAACTACAATGATAGCCTTTCTATTCTTCAAATTTTTCTATTTTTCCCGCTCTATTCGCTAAAGACGTAGCGAGTACATTGCACCATAGCGAGAACGCTAGGCTTAGCAACGAGTAAGAGCAGTTCTTATAGGAACCTGTATTTTTATATTCTTTTAGATCTCCGTCAATCGCCGACTGACTTGGAGTCGATGCTAGAGCCCTTCTATGGTCTCAGGGGATTCGCTCTTATTTTTCCACTGTTCGGCACCCACTCTCTCTCTGAAAACTTCGCCACTCACTCTCTCCGAAAACTTCTTCGTGCCTACTCTCATTTTCGCTTGCTAAACTCAAAGCTTTCAAAATGGACAAGTCAGAACATGTTCAAAGTGTTGATTTTGCTTTCGTTTTTGCATTTCTCCCTCACTCCTAGTGCATGAAGCGACCTTTTCTATTGTTTTCCCCACGTTCCTCCTTTTGTTTCAGACCCATTCAAAGAAATTCTTGTAAATTGAAAAACCAATTTCATTTAGAACTCCAGCAACGAACAAAAGCAGCAAAACACCGAAAATTCTGTAAAACAGAGCAGACAGGGGAATGATTTTCGGTAGCGAAAAAATGGGAAATCTAGTGGGGAATTTGTGTAGAGCAAACATTTTAATTTGTCCATTATGTTATTTTTGATTTTTCGACTTTTTCTCTGGGATTTTGCCCCCTGCTTCACACGCATTCAGAACTTAATTGAAAATGGTCAGCCAGGCGAAGGAACCAGGACCCCTCAAGGGTTGATTACACATTTCTCTGTACCCCAGCATGTCCGGCACACACACACACACACTAATTAAATGCCCCCCAATGAAAGAAACTTTTGGCTAGTATATGAAATGTTGGCCGTGGTTTCCGACTTTAAATGGCTTAAACTTACATACGAGTGCATGTCGAGTTAGTCAAAAAGTTTAATTTTTCCCCTGTGAGCCCTCCCATCTGTCTAGTGGTTCTTGTACTTTTACTTCTTCCACTTTTTCCACTTCTACTTCTAATTCTTCGTGTTCCCCTCTTTCGCTACATCTTCCTCTGTTGGCTGAGTAATTAGTAAAATGCATTAAAATAAATGAGCTCAAGGAGTGACAGTCGGGGCTCTGGAGGGTGTGGAATGGTACGGACTGTTGGACAAATGGAAGTCAGTTCCGGAGTACAGTTACCTTTTACCTGTTTTGAGTGGCTGCTAAGGGAGCCTGCAATTGGAAATATCATATTTAATTTAAATCTACAAGAGAATGCACTTCACGGGAGTTTATTTATTGATTAGAGTCCGATGATGTTGATATTTGGGCGCTATCAAATATTTAATCACAGTTATCGGGTTGTGGGTTTGAGAATTTGTTTACTGTTTTCTTATGTTAAATTATTCATATCTATTCAAATATTATAAAGTTTGAGCATAATTTGGCTGCAATTTCCTTCAGGTATAATCAATCTATCGAATATATCCAATGGAATATTGTAACAACTTTGAAAAGGTTTATGACACAACTTTTGTGTTTGATTCAATCAACACCCAATGATGTCCTGGCCTAAGGAGCTTATTCTCCTAGACATCGCAGACATGACAACCTGGACACATGCCGAAATAGCTTCGGGAGGAATGGCAGCAGTCGCAGTTGTGAAGGAGACAAAGCGCGAGACATTTCAGCAGGCCATAAAATCCATTTTGGACGCCTTTTGTGAGTCGTCCTTTTGCCGAGGGGCTTTTGGCGTTGTAATTTCTTGAATGTGTCAGACATTGCCATTGCCGTTGCCGTCACCGTCACCGTCGACGTTGTCAGCCTCCCATTCTGGCGTGGCATGGCATTCTTCTTCTATTCTAATTGCAAAATATGGCGACAATTTCAAAGAAGTTAAGGACATTCGCCGCTGCCAGCCGGAGGATAATACAATTTCGAGTGACATTTTCAGAGTGGAGGAGCTGTAATAAATACCCAGGGAGAAGGGTCGCCACCCCTCTTGACCTCCCCTCACCCCCCACTCCTTGTTATGTAATGGATACTTAGTGGCCGTAAAGCAGACGAACACAAAAATGCAAACAAAACTATTAAACGAGCATAAAAAAAGAAGAGAGAAAAGAATAAGGAAAAACCTAAAACTGTAACCGATGCCAAAAGGAGGGTAACTAACCGCCTGTCCTGTCCTGCCAACATTTTTATCCTTCCATTCGCTCCCCCTTGGTGTATGTGGAGGGGGTGGGGGCCTGGTCTCCACTTTATGAAACGTTTTATTATACTAATTTGTAGGATGGCAATGGTCGAAACGGTCGCCAGTTTCGGTTACATCGAATGGCCAACTAAAAATGGCAATTTGCCATTGCATGAAATGAGCGTACCAGTACCACTGACTGCAGAGAGTGGTCTGCCCCAGCCAACTCGGGGGTGTGGATACCCCACACACACACACACACACATACACACACACACTGGCAGTCGTACGAACCCCTCTTCCACACACTTCACTCAAGTCTCTATTAGCAGACAATGCTCTTGAGAGAGACGCATGGCCGTAGCGGGGGTAGAAGGGTATGGTCTTCTGGCCAACAAAACTGTCTCTGTCTTCTAATACATATGGAAAAGGTAGTTAGATGCATTAGTTACAGGGTAGCAACAGGGATACACCGTTCGGATATCGGTATCATGATTGATCTCGAGAGCTAGAGGAACAGAAACACTTGGTAGAACTCTTTCAAGAACAAATCAATGAATTAAATGAAATTAAACACTTAGAGAACAGAACTTAGGAATACTAAGATCAAAACAAAAAACTTATTAGTGCTTCACAGGAAATTCCAATTGGGAATGTCGCCATTTTGATTATTGTGGGTTTGGAACTTGCATCAAAGGTGACAGTCAGAGAGCGGGGACAATCTCAAGGCGTGGAAGTGGGTCGAGGAGAATGAGGAGTCGAGGAGGAAGGACCAATAAAAGAACACTGGTCTACGCAAGCGATCCCCTTCCCCAGAGAGTGAACCGAGAGCAGATCGTCCATCTACCGACTCCTGTCAGAGGCACTCGCTAGTCAGCCGTCAGCAGTACAAGTCCTGTCTATAAGGCTCTATCTTAAATATTCCATCAACCTAAAACTATTATTAATTTAATAAAAAAACATAACCTTTGTATATCCACTTTTTAGTCTTTAAAGTCTTTATTTTCAAGGGTTCACAGGATTTGCAATTAATGGGTATCAACTGTTTGTATACCTTTCCTTTAACTCCAATCTCAATCGTTTTAAATGCGCTCACGAAAATTGTTTAAGTGTGTTCGGGTACGGATCGGGAGCGGGTTGGGAGAGTGTGTGCCATCAGTAAAGGGATTTTCGCCTGAGTTTTATTAAAATGCCATTGTATGGGTCTCTGTGCCCGTGTCCGTGTCTGTGTGTCCAAGGCACAAGTTCCCCAAGTGGACAATGCCCTACGCACACGACCCCCGACTCAGACCCCGATTTGGTGGATCGTTAGCATTGCATTTCAGTTTCAGTTAGTGGGGGAAACCACTAGAGGGGTTACAGGGGGAGGGGCACCTGAGGTTGGGGATTGCCAAGTTTTAACGACTTTGTTTCCGTTACGTCTAATTTAATGAAATTCGTTTTGCTTTTTGGTCTCATTCTCCGCTTTCTATCCCTAGGTTTTCCTTCCCATTCGCTCTCTAGCCCATCCCAGGGTTTTCCTTTGGGTTTGCTCCTTTTTGGCCAAGTTCTGTGCATAAAACTGTTCGCAAAAAGGAATTCTAATGACTTGGGCGTTGTTGCAACATCTCCTTCTTCGTGTTGTGGTTGAGTCTGGGTCTAGTCTGGTCTTTTCTGGTCAGGGCTTTCCTTTCCCAATGTAGGTATGTGTGTGCCTGGGTCGTTTTTCAGTTTCGTTCTATAATATTTTGTTTGGTTTTTGATTTAATGATGGTGGTAGGTGTCCTTCACTGGCAAATCCATGGTAATGGAAATGAAGACATGGCTTGTAATCATATGGCATGGGGCTCATGCCTCTGTGTGTAGTGAAGAGGTATCGAATGAAATGTTAATGCACGGGGCGTTCCCTTGGATACTCGTATAATTTTCCCGATAAGCAAACGATTATGGGCGAATGTGTAGAAAGAATAATACTCAAATGGCAATTCAGCAAGGCTCCCATCTTTAGTCTGGATTATAATTCCGTCCCTCCAAGAACCTTCTCCTCACCATTTTCACCACAAAAATATTCACTTAAGAATCGCTCATAAAACTGAAACCTTCTGCTGCATCTTCAATTATGCCTGAAGGAGCAAAGGACCAAGTGCAACGTGCACCCCAATAACTTGCCAAAGGAATATCAATTTCGTTGCATGTTGCACTATGGTCACGCCCTCGCGGGGCAACGCAAATCCCATAAACCCAGCTCCGCAGCCACATAAAAAAAACCGAAGCAGAATAAATTTATTTTTTTGGATTGCAACGCCTCAAAAGTTATAACTACGAGTATTTGGAGAAGATATACGTTCGTATGCCATGGAAGAGTGAAGAGGTGGTAGGGGTGGGGAAATAAACAAACTGATTTGCATTTATGGAAATGGCATTTTAGCACACATTTCACCCTTCGCCCCACAAACCGCCGCCCAAACTCCCTCCGTAATGGGGTAAAAATGCAAAAGGAAAGGAAATGTCTGGGAAATCCCTTTCGACCAAAACTCAAATAGAAATGTCCGTTGCATTGCGTCCGTGTGTGTCTGTGGCATAAGTAAATATTTATGTTTTATGTTAATGAGAATATGTCTGACTTTTTGCTATTTGAATATTGGCAAACGATGGCGCAGAACCCGGACCCTGGCCAGGACTACCCTTCCTTTCTCACCCTCTCTCTCTCTGTGGGGCGTTTGTTTGCCTTGCGCCCCGCCAGCAAAGAATGACAAATGCGTCGGGCTCTGGTTAAAGCTGCGGTTGCACCATGCATATTTTTCCATGCAACCAACAAGCAAACACACACACAAAGGCCGGCCGGCAATACCTTATGGCTCGCACTGTGCCACTGCTTCTGCTGGTTTTGTTTGCCAATAATTGACAATTTAATTTTCCCAAAGTGTTGGGGCGATGCTACGCGCTGATGGTAGCGGAAACTGTGTGCTAATTAGGTTGCGGAATATGGAATACGCTTACTGGTCAAATATTTTGCTTTTGGCGTTGCCGTCGGCATTGTGGTAAAACTGTTTCAAAAGAGTTTTTCCTGAGGTCTGAGGTGTAAACGACATTAAAATTATCTCTCTGCACTGCCAAGCCAGGGCCATGGGAAATATTTTTCTTTATTCTGGCTTTACTTATTATAAAATATTCCATATGCATCAATAGGGTTCAAAAGCCAGGTACCTGCAGGTGTTCAAGAGCCAAACGACAAAAATCTATAGCATACTTTTTCGGGCAATTAAAGCAATCAACTTTAAACATTTTCTTCTTGTGTGTTCTTCCCCGAAACCCTGTAAAAATGTCAATTATATATTATAGAGCATCCATTGTCCGCTATTTTTATTATGATATGATGCCACATTTTTTGCATGCATATTTAATTAGTTTGTTGTTTATGGCCTCCACTAAAGTTGTTTGCTTTTTTTTCGATTGTTGTTCTGTGGCTATTTGTTGTTACTTTTTTGTTTATTTAAACCTTTTTTTCATTGTTAATTTATTAATGCGGCACTGATATGTCGCTTAAGCTGACGTTTAATTAAATTTATTCAAAAAAAACGGAAAGTATCAAAATAAAAAAGCATTATTTTTGTGGCTTTTCGTGTTAATGAAACACGAACTCATGAAAAAAACTGAGAGTATAAGAAAAATGGCGATTAACTAGACTAATTCAATCATGGTGCAATAAATGTGTCATGTAGCGGGGGGAAAAAGTTTAAATTGTTTATAAAACAATACGATATTCGGGCAGAGCTAGACCAAGAGGAAAAACCCAAGAAATAATCAAAGTCGGCCTACGACTACTCCTGAAATTCCACTCCTCGCAAAATCCTATATTAAGCGACTGGAAATCCCATAACCTGCAGAAACAAGGCCCATGCTTTCTCCGAGGGGGGATGGGCGCTGCTCTGTTATGTTGCCAATGCAATGCCATCTATTTAGCGTTAGTTCAATAAACTTTTATGCTAAAACCCTGCCATTCCATCCTGGCGGAGGGGGAGAGAGAGGCGAAGAGGTGAAGAAAAGCGGGCATAAATATGCTCGGGCATGTTCCCAGACACTAAATATGGGGTGTGTGTGGACACACACTGAAACCGAGATTGTCAACAGGAGGCAGAAGCGAAAGTGATACGGGGATTTTCCACAACGGCAGCAACACGACGATGTGGCAAGAGGCACGGGCATGAGCCCCCAAAGTAGACAGCTAGAATCGTTCCCGTCACTCCTGCCGCCTGATGATGATGATGACACGGGGTGATGGCATGAGAAGAGCGAGAGCCTTGTGTTTGACTTCGATGCTGAAATATGCATTATAGTTATGGTAATGGCCTGGCTGGCAGAAAACTACCCATACTCCTCCATCTTAGCCAAGCCGGCAGCAGGAAGCTGATGTCAAAATGATGACAGGCATATTTACGCTCGTTTCGGGTTCGTTTTTGGTATACCCTCACCAAATAGAGGGTACATGGGCTTGCAAAGCCAAATTCCGAGAGATTAGCTAAGGATATATCGGACATCGCATTTCACAGCAAATAGCCTACAGAAGAACGAAACCAATCAACCGATCTCCCCGTATACACTTCAAAGTGAGTTGGTAAATCTTAAATAGGGCTTAAAAGCCAGGTTTTTAATGTACCAAACGACAGATTCACTTGAGCTTCAGAAAAATATAGGAGCACTATTTTTTGTAGGTATCTTCCGATTATCATTCTATAAGATGGTCTCTCAATTAGTAAAGGAGAAGACAATTATCCTTTCCCATTCCAAACGCATATGTAAAGTCATGAAAAAATAATATAAACGTCATATATTTTTCGTATTATATTACTTATAATATATTAATTGTGTTTCTTGTTTTTTTTTATAGAAACGGCAGACTTAAGTCTTGGCTAAACTATTTTAAGCCTCAACGGCTAGCAGTTTTTAAAATCACACCTCTCTAATTCGAAAAAAAAATTTGAGTGCGTTAATATTTTTTTTAGGTCTAAAAGATCGAAAATAGTATTTTAGGTACACCATGATTTTTTAATTATTTTAAGATATTTTGATACATGTGTAACTGTATAAGTCTTCAATCAAAATTATGAATGTTAAAAAAATATTTCACTGACAGCATTTTGAAAAATACTAAAAAAAATAAGCCATTGATTTTATTTTTTCCATATACATATAGCATATAGCGTATTCAGACTTCGCTGAACTCATATCGAAAATTTCTTCTCATCTTTTTTTTTGTTCCGCGCTTTGTCTTTTACCGTTCACCGTCGCCTTTTTTTTTGCTTCGTTGTTTGCTTGCTTGCCGCGTCGTCTTTGGTTTTATGGCTTTTCTTTTCATTTTCCATGCCGCTTTGCGCAAATTTACAGAACCCATGGAAGACAGCGTGGTGTGGAGAGAGTGCAGAGCGGGATGGGGAGGGACGGGAGGGAGAGTGGTGCTACTGACAGGCCGTGCAAGGTTAAAGTGACAAGTGCGATGATGTGGCGCCTTGCATAATGTTAAGGTAAGGCTGTAAGACAGAGAGAGATAGAGAGAGAGAGATAGAGAGAGAGCGAGAGAGAGACCATGCTGTAACAGAAGGAGAGGAGTTACAGCCAGGGGGTGGTTCTCTACCGTTATGGGCAACATATTTGCGTCGCGACAAAAGCAAAATTACGTGCAGCCATCAGTCGGGGACGCACGAGAGAGGAAGACTGTCGTAGAGTGGGAGAGGTATAAAAACTTTTGCAGACTGCAAAACGGGATTGTTCTTGTTCTACAGGGTACTCTACGGGTTAATGGGTACTGGAGGGAAGCTTTTCGAGGCGGTTCTTCAATAGAACACAATATAGAGTCCAGTTGCTTGCTTTTCGCTTCCGATCAATAAATGATCTATAAAAAAGAAGTCGATCGTCTCAGTCGGTAGCCGACCATACTCAATGCAGTAAATATCTGGTATATGCATATGTGGTAAAAATCCATTTCCTGTAAAACCTTCCTTCCCGCCTTCCTTACGAATTATTTCCTTTGTGTTGTCCGCTCACGGCAGGCACATGATGGTGTGCTCCCGTAACATTCTCTCTTTTCGGGTCTTGTTTGGCGATCAACGAGAAGAAAGAGACGTATGTATCCGTCCCATTTAATGAGTATTTGCTAGCCGTAATGCTGGTCGTCTATGTAGCTATGAAACTTGTTGTATAGTTGCACTTGTGCTTGTCTTTGTTGTTGGTTTTGCTGTTTTTGTTGGTTGTTTTGGTGTTAGTTCGCTGTTTGACTGCGGCTTTTGCCTTTTGTTTTTATGCCAACAGTAAAAAACATTGAAATGCGATACTATTGTTGCAACAATTGTTGCTGCTGCTGCTGCTGCTACTGTTGCTGTTGCACATTACCCAACACCTCGCTTTTGTTTTGTTGCTAACGATTGTTGTTGTTGTTGTTGCTGTTGTTGCTGTTGTTGCTTGTCTCGCACAATGTGGGGCCATGTTTCGCCCTCGTGTTGCCAGCATGAAATCTATGGATTTAGCAAGCACTTAAACTTTGTCATACACGTATGCCGCCGCCATCGCCATCACCATCACCATGCATGGCCATGTATGGGATCGTACATACATATACATATGTACGTCTGTATGTATGTATGTATGTGTGTATGCATGTATGATGAGGATGATGATGATGATGTTGGCATTGGTTTACACCTTCCATTCCTCATTCCTTTCGCTGTTTTCCCTTCCATTCCCCATTCCATTCCTTTCGCTGGTTTCTCCTGTTTTCCCTCCTCCGTTGGTGGACATTTTGCACTTGAAAACCTTCCCGTTGGTCAGACAGTCAAGCGGTACATTAACCTTTGACATTTGAGATTCGCCGTGGCATAAGTGGAATGCAATTGTGATGTGAAATTACAAAACAGTTTACTGGTGACAGTATAGGGTTGACTGAAGGAAGTCTAATGCATCGATTGGATGCAAAAGTGGAGAGGAAAAATCTTTACAAGAGAGCGATATAAGCGCGTGAGCCAGGGGTTGGCACACGAGCGAAGTGATATGTAAGTGGCTTGCCCCCTAGTGATTTTAAAAGGAAATCAAATCAAAAGGGCATGGAAGTTGTCATATCTCTCTGTTCAAATGAGGAGAGAGTGCTAAAAGGGAAATTCCAACTTTTCCCAGCGCCCCCTCAGATCAGCCCCACTTGGACCTTCCTGCCAATATGTGCACGAGTATTGGCTCGTAATCCACGCGGATTATGTCAAAATTGGTATATCATAAAAACGTCGCGTACGTGATGCGAATCATAAGCCCAGATGAGATCTAAAAACAGCCCCCCGAACCATTAACTTGGCCAACACTCGGGGGGCTGCAGCGCGAAATCGTTCAACACTCAAACCTTTCGTAGTCGCTTCCTGGTTTTCTTTTTTGACCAAATGATTAATTTGTATGCGCCAGGCGGTGACTTTTGCGGTCTCCGGGACAAAGGCCAAAAGTGTTTGGCATGTAACGGAAATGCGCGACGAGAGACCACGCGACCAGGGACCAGGGACCAGGGCAAAAGGACCAAGGACCAGGGCACAACAGGCACGGACACGAAAGCGGACATAGACAGACATTGAGAGCGGGAATGCTTTTGAATATGCAATCGGGAAAATAAAGTTTTTCCCCCTTTTCGGCTAGCGGATTTTCCTCAAGGGGAAGTTTTCCCTTTATGGGAATGCCATATAAATTTCTTGGCTTTTGGCCAACAACTTGTTTGGGCAAAGAAAACCCCAAAGAAGACCAGACCCCGAAAATACAATTTTTCTCTCTCTCTCTCTCTCTCTCTCTGCCTCTCTTTCTTTGGTTTAATTTTTTACAACTTGTAAAGAGCAAAATAAAATTCATTGCGCGACAATTGCCATGAAGGCGGGGCCGTAGTCCTAGAGGTCCTGGTCCTACCTACAGTCCCGTGTCAAGATTTCATTAAAGTTCTTGTCCTTACAGCTGAAGCTCGACCAATGCATGTTGGAATGGAATGGAATGGAAAACCTCTGCGGAAAAAGCACAAAACGGAGACAGGAAAAACTTTGCCTCATTAATTGAGTCGCTCTATTAGGCAGGCAGCGGGCTTTGGGTGGAAACGAGAAATTAAAAAAAAAACCCAAAGAATTCACATAAATATAAAGGATTCTCTGTTTCTGGTGGAAGTGGTTTAGAGGGGCTTGAGAGGGATTTACGAGAAGGACTTCGAGCTGTGGGAAGGCGAAACGCTGAATACCCTATGATCAAAAATAGTAGGATGGGAAACACTCATACATGTTTTACAAGACTTTCTATATTTTCGAGGCATTGCCATTCTTTATCCATATACAAGAGTGTTCTATATTTACCTATCTCTTGGTGTAGATGTCTTTAATGTTTTTTGTGTAAATATGTATTCATGCACAATCCAAATAGTCATATATCCGCAACAGATCTCAATATTGTACACCTGGCCCTCGCTTTACATTTATGACAATCCACTGGAGAGCCCCTGACATTGAAGGTCTAGTCTCCGGAGGAGCCCAATAAAGCGGGAGGAGTGGGGCACTGCGATGCAGGGCACGATTGATGCATTTGATTCCAAACACGTTGCTTCACATTCAGCCCGAGATTCGAAACGATTCCTGTTGCCACCACAGCCGCCGTAAGTGAACTCCACGCATTCCTTTCCATCGTAGGACCAACTGGGAAGGAGAGCCACACACAATCCTCTTTGGCAACATGGAAGGCCACAAATTTCTGTAGAAGTTTTCCTCAAATCAAAAGATGACAGGCCCAAGGAACTAGCCACAAAGGAAGCGACCACAATCAGCAGCAGAAAAACCTTCATTTTCATGCGATTTACGAGGACTTCAATCTAACAGAGTGAAAAGTAAACTGAACTTAACCTAGGGAACAGTCGTTCAATTTATTTGAAAATGGAATTAATGTGATGATCAGCTTATCAACAAACCTTTGACTTAGATGAGCATCGGCACCGAGTTCCTTCATTCCGGTTTATTGACAGATTGCAATCATCTGATTGTTGTGCACCTTAAGTTCGGGGAATTGGTGCAATCGCAAAATGAAAAAAATAGTGGAAGCTGATTCTCCGAATTCTGGATTTTGCCAATAATTTATTTAAATAAAAATAAACAGATAATATATGTGTGCATAATGCCGAGAGCGAGATATTTAATGTCTACTAATATGAACATATTTGTTGCTTTGAATACAGTTCAGTTCATAAATATACTGATGTAGGGCAACGTTCAATTGGAGATTACAATTGCTATGGGGAATTGTGAAGGAATCTCAAAGAGAATGAACTGCTTTCGTGGAGTGAAGTTCCTACATGAAATGAAAAGAAGACAAATCACAAACCCAAAAAAAAATATTTAAAATAAAACTTAAAAAAAAAAAAACCTATTGAAAATAATATATAGGAAATGTCATAAAATTAGAAGAACATCAACATGTGCCCTCAAGACACCAGATGCCAGAGGTTGGAACCCCAAGAAACATCGGAAACATTGCCTAATCGCAACTAGCTCCAAGCTATATTTTTGTTCATTTTGCAGCGCTCCAGAACATTCGATGTAAGGGTGTTCACAATTCTGCAATATTCCTCCTCGACTTCGGCGTCAGGAAACTAAGAAGCTGTCCCAGTCTACCAACTGATGAATATGTGGTGCTGGACATCACACACTGCTTAAGTTTGAATCTCCGTCCAACGCTCCTCAATCTATTCTGCCTCAATCTCAAATTCCACATCGACTACACGAATGCCTGCCATAGCCTCTGGCCTCTGGCCAGTTTCTAATTCTAGTTCTAATTGAAGCGGCTCTGATCTTTGCAGGGGAGGTGTCTCAATCTCGCAAGGCACCCCCCGCTTCAGCTTCTCTATTTACAGGTAGCCCATCCGACGTGGCCCCTCGATCGAGTGATTGAACCCATCATAGGGACAGACATAGTGTCCGGAGTACCTGAGCTGAAGACATCCCCTGGAGCAGCAAGGAAACAACAGTGCTGCCAAAGAAGGATGTCGAAGACCCCTGCTCTTCGACGGGGGGAGCACCTGCCCTGCTCATGGTAGCACACAGAGCATTACAGGATCATCTGCATAGCAATTTCCTTTCTGCCTAATACCCGTAAGCTAAAACCATTATTTAGTATTTAGTCCGCCTGTTTATTATATATATATATATTTGAAATCAACGCAAAAAATTGCATTTTAAATAAATAGATCGCAAACATAAGCTGCTGAATAATCTCAGAAGGTAAGCAACGCTGCTTCACAGTCATCTCGAGAACCGAAACGAATCCGGTTGCCACCGCATCCGCGGTCAAAATACTCCACGCATCCCATTCCATTGAAGGACCAACCGGACCCAATCTGGCCATCTTGGCAGCTTGGAAAACCAGGAATGTCTGCAAATATCAAAGAATACACTTCAGATTTGAGGAAAAGGGGAATCTCAAGATGACATACCTTCCATCAGGCCCAAGGAACTAGCCGCAAAGGCAGCGACCACAATCAGCAGCAGAAAAAACTTCATTTCAGAAAACTGAAATAAACCTTGGGAACAGTCGTATAGCTTATATGAAAAATAAATTAATGTGATGATCAGCTTATCAACAAACCTTTGAAGTAGATTGCACTCCCGTTGATTGACAGATTGCTTTCAACTGATTGTTGTGCATTTTGAGTTCGGAGAATTGGTGCAATCACAAAATTCAATTAGAGGAAATCAGTTCGAGATTTCTTTAATAATTAATTTAAATACAAATTAATAAATAATATATATACATATGCCTAACACCGATGCCCAAATAAACAAGCGACTCGTCCCATAAAATGATACATCTTTATGTATGTTTTGCTATGAATACAGTGCAGTTCATAGCTATTGGTACGTTGAACGTTTCCAATTGGCTTCGTATGTTGGGAGTTTTAGTATTTGTCCCCAAGCAGAGGCAACTTGGTTAAGGATCTACTCCATTAGACATCGTGTGACCTCTTCAATCACATATATTGGTGTTGTTTTTTTGCCAAAAATTGGCATAAGCCATACGTACATATGCATTACTGTTTCAGAAGACTGTGCTAGAAATATAATTCCTCTTGAAAGAACATCAACATGTGCGCCCATCATACCCTTTCGGTGGAATCGCAAAGTATCTCTTCCCTTTGCCATTCAGCCAACGGTTGCGCGGCGATGAGCTTCCTCTGGGAGGAAGGAGACGGCTTCCTATTTCAATTTCGTATATCAGCAATTTTCCAAAATGAACTTTACACTTGGCCTGCGCTCCTTGGAGCTGGATATCTGAGGCATCTGTATCCTTTTCTTTTTATTGTATTACCGCGAGTGTTATGCTAATTTCCGGAACCGGAATGCCGGATTCTTCCTACCCTCCCCGTCTCCGCATTCGTCTCCGTCTCCGTCCTTGTCCGCGTCTCGTCGAGCCGTACGGGAAATGAAATTTAACTGAATTTGCATTGGAATTCGATTAAATCGTTTATGCAAACATTTCGTTTCATTTCATTTGCGGGTTTTGTGCGCTTTCCCGCTTGAAAGACTTTTTGGGGCCACTCCGGCCATGTGAATGTGGGAAATCCTTACTTGGGGAAAAGCCTCGTCGCGGAAAAGCCTCGTCGCGGAAAAGCCTCAAGTTGATTTTAGCGTTTATATCGTTTGCATAATTCTCATACATTTGTTTGTTTGTCTGTCTGTCTGTCTGTCCGACGGTTGCTTGTTATTTATGAATTAATTTCATTCGCCATGTAAATGTGCATCAAGGTAATCGAGTATGCCGCCTCCTTTGAAAATGGCTCAAGCAATTTGCATACAAAATATGAACACATTTTCGTGGCAGCTTAAATCGAAAAGAGCGCAAGAGATTGATGGGAGATGACAGGGGATTGGGCCGAAGAAAGATGATGAAGGATGGCATAAAGTGTGGGCTGAAGATTGGTTTTGATTGGGTTTGATCAAACGTATGAGATATCGAGAGAAAGAGGTAGTCTCAGGTAAGTTTGGGTCTTTTCTTGCCAGAAAGTCCTCTTCTTCTCTGAGTTTTCTGGGTAGATTCTTTAATCCACAGCGATATTTCTCACTCATTTCTACTGTGATTCCATAGCCTATTCTTACCGTCCAAGCAACTGGCATTAGGCTTAAATCCTTTTCTAGCACTTCGAGTGTTTTTCCGAGGGTGTTGACGGTGGGCGTATTTGACAAACACACCCCTTAGGCATACCCAAACGCAGACGCGTCGAAAATTATAAATAGCGGTTATTATGAAGCCATAATTTATGCAAATGAAGGGGTGGGGTCCTGGGCCTGGGCTTCGACTTCAACCAGCTCTAATTGTTTGATTAATGGTTTTGGTTTAGCTGCGAAACTGCGAAAGCCACGGCACGTGTCCTGGCCAATATGAGTGGCTAGCCGCCACCCACAGCTGCCACCCTTAGAGACCTACGCGAACCCTCTCACTTACCTCCCGGCAGAACTCTCTCCCTCCCCATCGCTCTTTCCCTTTCAAGAACTGATGTAAAGTGCAAATATTGTTTCAATGCGAAAACTTACCTTTCGAGATGGCAGAAATTTACCCAGCGGCCACCCACAGCGCAAACTTGAGAGTATCTGGTAGATACGCGCACGTATCTGCAGCACTTGGCAAAATGCAAATATCTCAGATACACACAAACACCCATACATATACAGTGCATACACATATACATATATCAAGTCGTTTCTTGCTGTTTTCTTGCATGTTTTTTCCACAACTTTTGTGCTTGGCTTTCCTCTTTCCTCTTGCAACTGGAGCTGGAGTTTTCCCAGCAGTGTGGACAGGGAGGAAAAAGTGGACCTGTTACAACATTGAAATTGCATTGTTTGCCTTTTGGCCCTTTGCCTGTGTGCCTTCCCGCTGTTTGCATTCCCCAAATATTTTATGCATCTCATATTCAAAAGTATTTCAGCCTCACAGATGCAGCTTAATGGCATCATATTTTTATACCCGGTACTCGAAGAGTAAAGGGGTATATTAGATTTGTGCAAAAAATTAATGTGTGTAACACCCAGAAGGAAGCGTTTCCGACCCCATAAAGTATATATATTCTTGATCAGCATCAATAGCCGAGTCGATATAGCTATGTCTGTCTGTCCGTCCGTCTGTCCGTCCGTCCGTCTGTCCGTCTGTCCGTCCGTCCGTCTTCATTAGCGCCTATAGCTCAAAGACCATAAAAGCTAGAGGAACACTATTTTGTATCCAGACTCCTGTCCTATCGCACTGTTACAAGTGTATTTCAAAATTTCGCCCCGCCCCCTTCCGCCCACTCCAAGGACGAAAATCTGTGGCATGCACAATTTTAAAGATACGAGAAAACTAAAAACGCAGAATCATAGAGAATGAGCATATCTATCAGATTGTAGAATCTGGATCAGATCGGATAATAAATATAGCCACAATGAAGAAAACCATTTCGAAATGCATCGTTCCCTCTCGCTCTCTCTCACACACAGGGGTAGGCGCTATGCCTCATCGAATTTTTTGACGCCTAGTTCTCAGAGACTATAAGAGCTAGAACCACCAAACTTTCTATCCAAGCTCCTGTGATATCAAACCGAGACGAGTTTGTTTTAAAATTTGGCCACGCCCCCTTCCGCCCCCACAAAAGATGAAAATCTACAATTTTGAAGATACGGGAAAACCAAAAACGCAGAATCATAGAAAATGACTATATCTATCAGAGTATTGAATTTGGATCAGATCGGATCATAAATATAGTCAGAAGGAACAAATGAAATTTCAGTGGCCTCCCAAGCGCAGACTGATTCCCTCTCTCTCTCTCGCACACAGCTGTGTATGTATATGTAGGAAGTAGATAAAAACATGTAGAAATGGCAGATGTAACAAATTTATGTTAACCAATATGGAAACATCTAATAGATCAAAATCTCCGAAAAGGTTCGACTTAAATTGTTTTTTTTTGGCTAAAATTAAATTTTTTTCTTTTGCGAACATGTAATAAACTACAACGAGCTCACATACATATATACTGACTGAGTACCGGGTATAAAGTAGAGCCGCGGTGCAGACGCGGCTCATAACGTTCCCCCTCGTTTGATTATAAACAGGCGGAAGAGCCCAAGAAAAGCCGAAAACAAACGTCTTTTGGGCACACCTCTCGAACATCTTTCCATAAAAAGGAAATCGTCAATTTCTTCGAAGAATAAAAAGAAGATGATGATGCAGAAGTTGTTAAAGTTATTTTCAAGGAGCGACATACAAAAAGAGATGAAATAAAGTTTTGGGGACGCAACAAAAAATAGAGAAAATGAGGTGGAGACGAAAAAGTGTGCAACAAATTGAAAACCCAATTGAAAAGTTATTGAAATTGCACAATAATTTCTTGAATTGCATGCCCTATTGAATTTCTCTTAAAAGTTTTGCTTCACCATCTCCTCCATCCGACTACCTCCCATTCTCTCGCCGTGCCTTTCTCCCACTGTCTCTCCGAATAGTCTCCACTGTCTCTCTATCAACCATTTTCAAGCACCATTTGATAATGGAAGGAAGGAAACTTGGATGGCCCCCCAGGATATTCCCATTGTTTTATTGAATTGTTTAATTATGGGTTGGAGAAACGTCAATCGGGTTTTTATTTCCATTTTGAGTGCAGCTGACAATGAATCATGAATAAATCTGTGAAATAACATTTAATATGAAAGTCTTGCAATAAAGATAAAGAGAAGGAGATTAGAAGTTGGATAATATAGAAAACTTGGGAGCAAGCCCCCTGCACACTCGATTCACTCGTGAACCCCACAGACCCTGGCTCACTCGCACCAATACGAATAAAATATCGGAAGACAGCAAAAGATTTTTAAATAATAGAGAGATATGATAGTTTTATTGTATAGTTCATTTACTATGTGGATTCAGTGGCAGAAAAAACTGAAAAGTTAAGCAAAAAGCATTTGGGATTTATAGGAAGAAGTGCTAAAACATTGGAGGACGTACGAGGGGTGTTCAACAATGTTCAAACAAAGGTTTAGTCAAAGGTTTTTTAGTCTCCACTTAGGGCTATACACTTTGTCCAGTGTTGCTCCAATTTTTTTAACCCTTCCCAAAAGGATAGGATTTGACGAGGACCCCAAAATAGAAGGCCTAAGATGCGAGACGATTTGAGAGTTAGAAACAAAGATCTTTCACAGGAGTCATTTCTTCAGGTTTGATAAGAAGAAATAGTCACTCGGGGCTAAGCCCAGAGAATAGGGTGGATGAGGGAGAAATCTGCAAGGAGGGAGAAAACTGCACATTTCTGCACCCTTGGATCGATTGTAAGCAAACGCGGCTCTCATTTTGCGGGAAGCTTTCCCCTACCCATATGATCATTCATAATTGAAACCACTGAGCCATTTGATTGCCTATGACCTCCGCGATCTCTCGTACTTTCAATCACCGATCGGCCAGCACTATGCGGGAATTTTTTAATGGGTCACAATGATGTTTAGAGCCACAAAACTACGTGATGGTGATAGTTCATGTGTTTTGGATCGCCATCTCTCGCAATTCCTTATAAACTCTCCACGATGTGCCATGATTCTGCCGTTCTAGTTGATTCTAGAAGTAGAATAAAGGACATTTTTGATACATTTTATGAATACATTTTATACGTATTTTGATAAATTTTTATTATAATGTATTCAATTGAGTAAACGTGGATCAAATGGCCCTTGGCAATGACGATAATTGCACATATCTTTTCAGAAGTTGTCAATATTGTCGCTTGTGGTAGCATTGTCGCTTGTGGGACCATTGTCGGGTGTCTCCAGTGTCATCATGCTGGACACATTACTTGCGTACAGGCTATGCAGGCTGTGCATGCTCTTGCGATTCTGCTTTACATAAAATTCTTCTTCGTTGAGAGCTATGCAAGCTGTCACAAAACGGGAGATCTGAGGAGAGCCCAGTTGGCCCTGGATGTCCTTAGCTTTTAGCAGTGCCTCCCTGGTCTGTTCAAGCTTGTGGAGGGCCGCAGTGGACTTGATAATGAGTAGGGTGCACAGGAAACGATATATCAAGCTATTGCAGTTCTTAGTTTCTGAAAAAATTGGATATGAAGTACGGGATACTCGCAACTAGTAGAATAAGCCCTACCCTTAATGCCCTTTCTAGCTGCAAAGCAGCATTCATCGTGGCGACTTGATTTGAGATGGGTGTAACCAATTTGGTGATATATATAGCATTTCTCGATCGAATATTTGGCAAACTTCATTCGTTTTTCCAATCGAGTTATCAGCTGTCTGAGAATTACAATAGTGCCGGGGATTTACAGGTATTGTTGGGCAGAAACTCTTACCTCGACTTTGACATGTTCGGATCGGTCTCCTCTGAAGCCTGATAAGTGGAGCGGTCTCCGAAGACGAAATCTGGAACATCAAACGCCTTCTGGCTGGGCAGCCGAAGTATCTTGAAAAGAGGATTCTTCTCGTCGGCAAGTGCCCCTTTGGATGGCACTTTGCACTGTTCGGCGAATGCTAGAGCCAGTGTGTTGTACACTTCATTCACGAATTCAAACTTCCAAGGCATAACCCGACAAGTCTTTGTCACAACGTAGTCCCCCATAGCGTCCTCCACGTACTTCGATAGTTTCTGAACACAACAAAATGACATTCCTTAACGAGTCCTGCTAGACATTTGGCAAAAATCTCACCGTTAAATCGCCGGCGGCACGAAGACTTTGAATGTTCCTCAACACAGTACGCATTTCGCGACTTGTCTGAAGCTGAACACGGTACAGATAGTCCTCTCGGAACTTGTCCATCAGTTTCTTGTTCGTGAATTTGGTATACCGGATGTAGTACATGGGAGCACGAGCATGAAGCATTTTCTGCAATATATTCACAAGTATGAAGGTGCAATTTATTAATACATAAGATCGTACATACCATGAAGTTCTTTAGTTCCTCATATTTCATTTTGTTTAGAGTTCCCAAGAAATTCCTCGACTTTTTGCACTGATCAAGGCGCAGTGTGGGGTTTCTGAAAAAAGTCGATTTCATCAGATATAGAAAGAGGGCAGTTAGTTATTATCCGTAATTACTTTAGCAGTCTTTTCAAAAAGAGCACATCGATCCACGACTTGTCTATGTACATTTGATTGAACACATTAAATGCCCGACTTCGGCGTGCGATTTCAAGTGCGGATAATAATTCTTCCTTTAAGGAAATGAGGGAAAGTCAGGCAACTGAAAAATAATGTCAAAGTCTTGCACTTACTTCGATTTCCGGGATACTTAAGACGTCGCATTTTTCCTGTTCTTTTAATATTTTCCACAGAGGTTTGTTCGATTGATTTCGTAACTTTTGTTCAGCTCTCTTTCTCTCTTGGATTACCAGCTTTTCGTTTGCAGACAAGAACTGTGTTAGCTCATCCCCACAACAGTTTTTCATATTTTCGTCAAGCTAAATGAAAAATCAAACCACTAATGAATCTGCAATTCAACGAAAGGAAAACATTCAAGAAAAATCATACCACAATAAGACGTTTCTCAAACGCTTTGATCTTGTTTCCCTTGAACAGCCGAGTATTATCGTGCAACTCCGCCATGGCAATCTCAAGATGATTCAGTTCATAGAGAGCATCACAAATTTCCAAGTCAATTGGAGAGTATTTTATCTTGAGTCCCTTCAATATTTCTGTAAACCAACAAGGTATACATTATATTAAGCGCTCAGAACCCTTCAGAGTATGAACTAACCTTTGGCCTTGGCACAGTCCTGTAGAGCGCCTTTGGTTTGAGCATTCTTCCGTTTGGTCAGGCTCAGGCGGTAAAGAGTCACGTAATCATCTGGCAGCATGGAGAGTGCCCTTTTGTAGTAGAACATGGCCAAGTTCTCCCTTCGCCGGTGAGAGTAGTACCAGCCCCAGTCCCTGTAGATGTCATGCTCTATTTCAGGACTCCAATCGATTTTCATCCATACTGGCAAGGGTACTCCCAACGGCGGTATAAGATTCGAAACTATTGACGCCATTTTTGTTTTTGTCTGTTGGTTTTTTATTTCCTATTTATTTATTTCGTGTAGTTTTGTTTGTTGTGTGTTCTGTATGAGTGCCTACAAGGTAATGAGTATTATGCATTCTCGGAGTTCAAAACATGACTTTAATTCAAAAGGTCCTACACATGCTATACTTTTTGTAAATTCTGAGCGACCGACCCGACATCGGGCAGGCCCCTAGAACAGCATGTCTTTCCGATTTATATCAAACTGTGTAGAATTTAAATCAGAAATGTATCAGAGAATACATGTGCTATTCTCTTAAAGATATGCCCGAGGGCTCATGTGGCAGCTAAAGGATAT
This sequence comes from Drosophila helvetica, assembly GCA_963969585.1. Lineage (NCBI taxonomy): Eukaryota > Metazoa > Arthropoda > Insecta > Diptera > Drosophilidae > Drosophila > Drosophila helvetica. The sequence continues at coordinate 11,061,802 of OZ018402.1, read as the reverse complement.
CAAGTATTTGTCGTACAGTTGTTTGGTGGTTAAGTTATGTATAAAACTTGTTACAATTGTTCGCGATTCAGTTGATTCTGAACAAAAGGATTCCCATCTCGTAAGAGGATGCACATAATTTGCTATTTCGTAGCCTGATTCGTGGAATTTTTCCATGGAAACTGCACTCGTGTCCACCCTTGCACTGTCCTGGTGCAAAGGAATAAAATCTTTAATAAAACTGACCCAATAAGTTTCGCTATTGATTAATTCACCCTTTAATTTAACTCTGACAAAAATACACTGTTTTGACTGTTCTGGGGTCGAAGGACTTGAAGATAATTTGATCTCGACTGATCCCCTAGAGAACAGGATACCGAATGTCGAGAGCGGCGGTAGAAAGTCATAAGTGCATATTTGAAATGATTAGAAAGAAATGAAAGAAAGAAGATTATGTTTTATATTTATATATATTTATATATTTTATTTACTCCAAGGTGCTAACATTTACTTAAAACAAGAAATAATTAGAAGAAACCCCTCTAGATTCGTGAAGGCCCATCATGGTTTTCTGCCTCAATTATTCCATGAGCAACCTTTCCTTTCACACCAGTAGAAGGGAAATCAAAGGACATTCCTTGCACACACATTTGGCTTATTGAATCCTGGGCCTGCTGCCAATAATCGTAAGTAATTGCTAGACAAAAGGACCCTCAAATGGGAGGACCATTCAAATTAAAACCTAACCCGAATGACAATTACCGGAATGCAACTCCACACAAGGGGGAGGCCTGGGGATGCATAACGATAACAATTAAAGTGTACGACAACTGAAACTGAAGATGTTTGCCAATATGGCGTCGTGCCTTTTAGATGCACAAGGGAAAAAGGGTTATCGTCCTCCTAAAAAGCATAAATAATGGGGCGGTCGGTCGGTTGGCCGTCTGCTGCATAGGAAATGAATGCCAAACGGCCATTGCCAGCGTCCCAACAACGCCAATGCCAATGACGTCAATGCCAACGCCATCATTGTCAGGACACACACACACCCACAGGGACACGGAAAGAGCCTGTGACAATGTGGAGTGCGAGAGGGAGAGAAAGAGATACCTGCCGACAACGTCAGCGGAGCCTGAAGCGGCGACTGTGACAGCGACTGCGACTGGGGGTCTGTGGCTGCAGTCAGGTGCAGGGATACACACTGAAAGAAATATACTTGAAGCAAAGGAGGACAGAAACAAAAGAATAAAGATACTTTTAAGAACTTTTCGCAGTGTACATTAGCAGAATTATTGGAAGCTGTCCACCTGACCAGGACTCAAACAGAGAGAGTGAGCGACTGAGTGAGGGGAGGATACAGGCGGATACGTTCTACTGAATGAGTAGAGGAACAGATACATAGATACTCGTACTCGTAGAGAAATGGTTAAGAGAGGGGGAATTTTAGAAGACAGGCAAATGGGTTTCGCCCCCATGACACGCTGAACTCTCAAAGGAAAATGCGAAAAATCCCCCACATGGACGACACCGGAAACTGGGACAATCATCACCCCCTGCGGCAGCCCTCCTCCTCCACCACAGGGAGCTGGGGGTGGCCAGGGCTGGAAGCATCAAAAAGCAATGGCTTAAGTGCCCTGGCATTGTGAGGCTGACAGGAGCAGAATGCGTTTATCGGTCGGGAGTCGGGGGGTGGAGCGCGGAAGGGACTCTGCAGGACTGCCGCTGCTGCTGCTGCTGCAGGAGTGTCGTGTCGACCATTGTTCTTTTGCCTCCCCAACTTTTTTGCCTTCTTTCATATTGCGCCAGGGTGGTGCAAATGAAAAAGGTGCCCCCGAAGGCTGAAGGTGTTCGACAAACGTACCTTGGCCAGGGCACTGGCTGGGGCGTGGGTAGGGGTAGGGGAGGGTACGTGGCATTGGTAGACTCTCGAGGCATGCCAGCGGCGGTTGCAGGGGCACCAACGAGTTGATTATGGGGAGAGCCCCTCGTGGACTTAAGTGGGCGGCCAGCCGTTGTGTCCCCCCAGTTCCCCGATGAAGCACCTTTTGTTGTAATGAGTTTCGAGTGCGATTTTCGGAATCCTTACTTCGTCCGGGTACTCCCTTCGTTTTTTGTTTCGTTTCTCCGATTTTGTAAGCGGCTTATGTCAGAGCTGCGTCTGGCCAACCCATTCATTCCGTGGGGTTTTCCGGTTGCCATGGCCAGGCGGGAATTCTCGGTGAAATTCGTTTTCGTTTTCATTCGAATGCGGAATTTGTCTCGATTTTCCTCAATTATTATACTATCTGTTCCGCTCTCAAGGCCTGTTTCAGACTGCATCTTAGCCAAGGAACCAATAATCAAAACTCTTCAGTTATTAAAGCCCCCATTTGGGACCAACTGGAAGCTGCTCTGCCACTATCCTTAGCCGATAAGTAGTACGAATCGGTTATTGCATTTCACTTGTCTAACCCATCAATAAGAAAAGGCAACAGCAGATGTTCCAAGCCCCATCCCAACCCTGCCACTGAACAACCCGCTCCTCATACAAAACCCTGCCACTGGACAGACCGAATTGATGATGCATACAGCAAACAAGACAGAGAGAGAGGCAGGAGCAGGGAAAGACAATGACAATTGCATTGACATTTCGACAGAGAGACAGAGACTACTCAAAACCCCCCAGAATCCAGCACCCAGCATCCAGCATCCTGCAGTCTGCATCCTGGTGTGCTAGTAGCTCTCTGCTCTTGGTCAGTGTCCTGAATCCAGGCAGCAAGCAGCCAGACCGAAACATGACCATTTACTGTGGAAGCATATCGATTGCTATTGCTTGATTTTGTCATTGGGATTTGTTGTCAGTTTGATTTTTGTGGAGGATATGTTTCCCCATCGAATAGATGGAGTATCATACGTCCGTCTATGGGATGGGAACGGTATGGATTGAGTATATTTGTATTGGTTTTGGTTCTGTTTTGCCCCCTGCCAACTCTGTTTCCTTTTTGCGGAGTTTATTTAGTTGTCATTGGAAAAATGTTTGCTTATTGTTAGTGCGTTTTTGGGCCAACAGTTTCCTTTAGAATGCTGTGGGGCATTTAATTTCATCACTACATTTTGCAATTTTACCAAAAATGTTCTCTTCATTTCATATTCAAATTTTCATCTAAAACAAAGAAAAAAGAAAGAGAGGAGAGGTGAGGAGAGAGAAGGAGAATGCCTGCAGGCAACTGCATTTTCTGCACACTTTCTGTTCTCTGTAATTGGCAAATGGAAATGGGAAATGCGAAATTGTACGAATTTTATCCCACACTATTGCCATGCAAGCCATTGCCCATGGAATTCAATTCATTGATCAGTTCATTTGATTCTTGATTTGGCAATTTGTTGGGCCTCTAAAATTTCCTGAAATTTGTTTTAATTGTGTGTATTTTGTCTGTTTGGGTTTTATTTTCTATTTAATGCTAATTGCATTGGTCCTTATTTGCGAATTCGGTAATTGATTTGAATATATGAATATACTGACTGACCTGCCAAACCATTTGCCGCAGTATTGTGAAATATTTCTGCTGCTCTGAGCGATGTCATTTGAAAGTATGAATAGAACAAGCGAATGGAATTCAGGCGCAGGCTTCAATCTGTATCCATACCGATGAGCAAGCCGTTCAATGGTTCTGATGGTGTCTCAATTTCGTTGATTCATCAATTACCGTTTGACTATTCTTTGTCCATAGCACCAATCAGCACTTTCGGATGAGCGGTGTGTTCAATATTTGCCTCGTTGTTGGCTGTGCTGCGGATCGGTTTTAATTACATCTTCTTGACATGACAAGACAATATTTTCCTAGAATTATTTTAGTATTATAATATAAATTATTCTGTATTTTTTCTGGTCTTTTATTGCCATCAGTTTTCAGTGTCAATCGCAGCCCCTGTGTACCTGTATATCCATTGTTCTATCCATTCTCCATTCTCATTTGGATCCTTGCATCCCTCACTCCATACCTCATCGACAATTGGGTTTCCCTCTCGACGGGAGGGGACAGGACACAGGAATCGACTTGAGCACGTTCCATTGTTGAACTTCTTAGGGGGGCCGTGGCCGGTGCCGGTGCCGGGGCCTTGGCCGCCTTGCCAAGCAAGTGAAAGCCTCGAGAGTGTACTCATTGGGGCCGGTTGTCGGCTTATCATTAGACCAAACACAGATGGTTCTGCATCTTTAATTGGAATTAAATTGGATTCTTTCGCTTTTATGAATAATTGAAGCAACGGGGCCAAAGAAACTTAACCGAATGGATCCCCAATCCTTCAAGCTACGCTCTGGCGCCACTTGCCTATCAATTTCAATTATATAATAATCATTTCCGTCTGGCAACAGAGTTTCAAACACATTCCCAGCCTGCCGCCTCATGGGAGGGTGGTGCGCGTGTCTGTCAATCATAAAACGCCTTCCATCAACTGAGGCAAGGAGCAAGAGATGGTATCGTGATTAGAAAGGATGTATTCTTAGGTGTATCGCGGAAAAACGTACAATTATTGTATTGTAGAAGAGAATATATAACATTCACATCACATGTACTGATGATGATGTTCCCTTGGCCAAAGTCTCTTCAACGGATAGCGACTTGCCCCATAAGCTGCAAAGATGTCCATTTAGAAAGACTTTCCTTATTTCATCTTCTCGTGTCACGCTCCCACCTCTGTGGCTTCGACCTTTGGCAATCGAATCGAAGGAAGGAAGCTGGCTGGCAATTGCTTCAAGTTCATGCCAATTAAAGCTAATCGAATTATTTATAATGCCTAACCTAATTTCTCAAGCTAGACGAACGTCACGGCAGTGACGCGCACCCACTCCCACGCCCATCGATATCCACTCCTTTATGTAACTCAATAAAAAGTGCGCTCAATATGCCAGCGCGGGAGAGAGAGGAGTCCAACACTTTCGCTACTTGATGCCGCCGAGGCGCTACGCCACGCCGCACCGCCTTTTGCCAACTTTCGCAATAACCACTTAAAATTCACTCAGCTGTGAATTATGCTCACGATGTGAGAGTGTTGTTCCTGTTCTGTTCTGTTCTGTTCGGTTCGGTTCCAAGGCGAGCCGAGCCACCAAGGAGGCTGGATCGGAGGCAGTGTCGTTGGCACCGAAAGGGTTTGCTGGCACTTTTCGGTAGGAAGTATATCCCAATTATTTGCGAATACTTTTTATGCAGATATGAAATTTTAAATAAGCTTTCGAAGGGGGTACGAGTCTCACTGGGAGGGAGGGCCTAAAAATACACCCACCCAAAGTGTTCCCAATAGTATTGAGCTCTGGACGCTGTAAGCCCTTTGCGGTTTCTGCACCCCATTGATAAACTACGCCTCTGCTCGAGAGGGTCCTTGTGAAAGCAGACAGTGGCAGTGGCAGCAGCTCTGAATGGACGTCCAGACGGACGCATGTGACGTTGATGGTGGGTGTGGCCTGGCCTCGTTATTGGGCGTCAATTTTAATTTGCCCCCGATGTGGCGCGATTCGAGTGTGCGACTTCTGGCCCTGCCATGGATGTCGGTGTATTTAAGAGATTGAGTATTTAAACCTGGTAGAAACAGAATACAGATGTGCAGACATATCTTAAATTACCGAAATTTATAATGAATTCATACAGAGGGGTGTAGCTCTATAAATGGGGTCATTCATATGATAATGAATAATATAAAATATTGATTAAATGCCATTCATTTCTACCTCTATTAGGTCTACTCTATCTATTTACTTTCGCCATTCTGCAGACGGGCTCTGTAGGAGCTATGTATGTATTAGTGAGCTTTCTTTCGCCTTGATCCATGCGTACGGCAGTGAAGATTTCCCCAAACATATCTCTCTCCTCGCTCTCTGCTCTGTGTCTGTGCGAGGTCCGTTCGTGTCTAAGCTCCTGGGACACTCTTAACTTGCTAAAAACTTGCAAAAATGAGAAATCTTATTAGCCAAACATTTATTTCCGCCCCAGAGTGCAGGCAACTTAATTTGTCAACTCGACTCTCGACTGTAATTTATCTATCTCACTCTCTCACAATGCGACAGACAGGGAGCTCTTCTGCATTTCCTTCTCCATCTCTGGCTGGAAAACTCATTCATTATTGTAATTTATTTGCAGCCATGAAAAATGCCAAATATTTATTTAATTTTCGAGTATTCTTCAATTTATTTGTTTGCACAAAACGAATATCAGACTGCCACCCAGACCCAATCTCCCCCCACCCCCCCCATTCAGCCCCGCCCAGTTGAGTGACATTTGGCAAGGCGTATCGTATCGATTGCGATTAGTGGGAAAAATTTCAATTTTCCCTGGCAGAAATGTCAGGCCAGCGACGCAGCCTCAAGCTGTACCCCCAAAATGGGGAAAAGAACAGAAGAATGAGCGGCGGGAAATCAGTGGAAAACAAACTTTTGGTTTGCGCTTTCGCTTCTGGCGATGTTGACACCCGATGGCGGAGAGCTGTACCCACTCCCCGAATAATTTGCCTTCTTGGTGTAACCGCTGTGAAAATATTGTGCGGCATTATCGACGTGGCACAGTGGGGCCAAGCCACCGAACTGTGGCTCAAAAATTAGCTGCAAAAATATAATTTGCAGGAAACTCCAATTTGGGGTTTAGTTTTCTAGAAAATTCCTTTCAATTTCATATCTAACCTCTATCCCATTTTTGCTTAAAGCATTTATCATCTGCTACTTTTAGCCAATTTTCCTCTCATCTTCAGCCACTATGCCACTGTGGGTGTAACAATGGCAACAGAACCCTGCTCCGTCTCAGACGATTTGTCCCTGGGGGAAGAGGCTGTGTTCTCATCCACATCCACACTCTGGTTCTGGTTCTGGTTCTGGTTCTGGTCCTGGTCCTGGTCCTGGTCCGCGCTTCTCCTCTATTTGAAATCCATTTTGTTTGCCTTATGGATTTGAGGGGCTTAAAGTGGCTTCGTTGCTTCGTTTGCTTCATTTCGCTATTGTTGAAATTTTGAAGTTGCTCCCGCCCCACTACCCCCAATACCCCCATTCCCCATTCCAGACGAGACTCCAGCCCTGCGTCAAGTGTGTCGTCTGGCCGTCGTTTTTGTTTTATTTTCCCATGTTGACTATTGGCTCAGAGCTATGGGCCAGCGGCTGAATCGAAGCTAGACGGCGGAAATTGCGGCATTGGCGTGGCTCTAAGACTTTAATTGGGGGCACTACCGAAAAATAAAAGGCGCTAATTGGGGGTGGGGGCAAATGTTGTATGGCGGATTAGCTCATGGCTAAAGGGAATAAATTGAGAATTAGCAGGAGGGCAACAGGTTCAAGTTATTTCAAGGAATTTGTCTTTAAAATTTCTATATGTTTTCGCAGGGATTTTTGTATGCCTGAAAACTATTTATAATCACATCCGTTCTTTAAGAATATTCACATGCAATGACTGGATTATCAAGGGATCGAAGCAAATAACAAATCACATTTTTCTTGAATTATTTTTGCACTAAATTTTATACTTGCATGCAAACAGAAATTTAAATGTGCTGCTGGGAGAAGTCCTTCGGCTCTGGATGCCTGGATCCCGTAGGGATCTGTTGGGTGCAGTCGCAGGACTCGTGACACGTACTATTTTGCCTCAAACATTATAATTACTTTACTGAACAAACACATTGTTGAACCTACGAGTATTCCTCTAATTTCCACATTCCCCGTACACTTTACCGAAAATTCAGCAATCATTTTTTTGCAATTAAACTTTTGCTGGAATTTATTTTTGTTATTTGATTTATCTGCGCTGCTCATTTCCTTTCTAGCCATTGATTACGGCTCCATCTCCATGCAGCCTCAGCTGGGGCTCTCTCAGCGTTGGGTTCTGGGTTCAAGCGTGCGTGTACCTATCTGTATCTGTATCTTTGTATCTGTATCTCTCCGTTCTCGTTGTAAATTCGTTCTGGCAGCTTTAATGTTTGCCAAAGCGGAAATGGAAAACTTTTGCACGTAGACAGACCCTGGCGCTGGCGCTGGCGCTGGCACTGGCCCTCTAAGTGGCCAAGAATGCACGTTTGCTGTTGCTTATTTTGTTGCTTTGCGATCGAGCATGAAAAGTTTTTGGTTTCATTTTGGCTGTTCACGTATTTGCACTGCCCCTTCCTCCGGACCCACGCACAGAGAATCTCACACATCTATGTATCTCCAACACTTGCCTGGCTGGGAGCATTTCTGTAAGGACATAAGCGGGATTCCAGATGCCAAGCTCCGACTGCGACTCCAGCCACAGCTACAGCTGCTCTAAGCTGAAATTTGCACGCACGTCTGCTCATTAAATACGCATAGAAACAAAACTGAAATGAATAGATGTTGGTTAACAGAGGCGCAGGTGAGTAGTTGGTAGAGGGATTTTTTAGGCAGAGTCCCTCCTTCCCAAAGGAAGATACAATCATGGAGTGTACAAAGAAGTATGCAGACTGATAGTGCACTCCCAAACTGTCTCCAACTCTCTTTCATGTCGAGGCATAAGGAGTACGATGTATTCCTTCATATCCTTCAATAGATCATAGACGTTCTTACGGTGCGATTCGGTATTCGTTTCATTCGATCTGCTAGAGTCACCTCGCCCAAAACGGACTGAACGAAGCAGGTATTGTAATTTTCACTCTCCATTTGATTTTTTTGTTAGAGACAATGGATTCGTTAGGATAGAAAGCATTCATGAGGCATGAGTATAGCTGTGATTTTATGAATACTGTGGATTCAAGCAGGGCTCTAGTTTCCACAATATATTCGCTTTATAAGATAAATTAATGAACATATTGGTTAAAAGAGAAGAACGAAAGTACATAGATATATATCTAAAGCCGTGAATGGATTCCTTTAACATTCTATGTCTCATTACAGCCCCCCAGCCACAGGACTACGCCACTGATGGCCCGCCCTCATGAAGGACACGCACACACTTGGAAATGTTGTGCTAGATAATGAATCTTCCGACTCTCCATCTCCCTCTGCTCTCTGCTCTATCCTTGAGGTTGTCTATCTCTGTATCTGTTGAGTTGTCTGTCTGTTTTATTTGCTTTTATTGTCTTCAACTTTATTCATATCCTGTTAAAATGTATAACTTTGGGTTTTCGGGTTATAAATTAAATACAAGAGAGTCGAGAGATGCCAAAAGGGGGGGCCGGGTCGAAGAAGAGGGATCTGTGTGGTGTGGTGTGTTGTGGTCCTTTAGGGCGGTTAGGCTCTTCAAAGACGATTGTGTTGATAAACTGCGCTATGCTGCATAATTAATGAGCTTGTCATACAATGCCAATATTTTACATTAAACACGCAGGACACTCAGGATATACACACTGTCTGACATGCCCTGACATGTGCATTGTGTGTGTCCTCGGAGAAAATGTGTAATGCTTTTAATGGGTAAATTACATAATGCACTTGAAATTCTGCTCCAAGCGGTGCAATTAACTCGAGATAATTGCTCTGATTCGCAGCCCGAAATATTCGTAGTGATTGGAGAAAGAAGGATGAACTTGCACCCACAGTAGACTGTTTAACTCAAACTATTTCTCGAGATATGAAGATTTACAAACTATCTCTTCCTATGGAGCTGTTCAGCCGGCCCGTTTCAAGTATTAATTAACTTCTAGCTCAGGTATTTGCACTCTCCAATGAGACTTGACAAGTCATCAATAATTGAGCTGCCAAGGCAACCTGGAAAATTCGCTTTAACAACAGCTTTGACTTTTGGTTACTTTTCATTAGCCGTCCGACGGGGCGATTGAAACAAAATTGAGAAGTGAAAACAATAGAGGCTTTTGTTTTTATTAGAAGAATGTTGCGATGCCCTTCTTAAGATACAGTCGATGAATATCGAAACTCCTGATGAAGATCTGGAATTGGTATCTTCCATTTATATTTATGCTTTCTTATTATCCAACATATGATTATATCTTATTTCTTCTACACCTCTAAAATCATCTGGATATATGCATATCATAACTTTACACCTTATCTCTTACATAGGAATCATTAAGGGGGTGATTCCTCCACAGAGCTAAAAAAAACTACTCCAATTCCCTCGCACAATGTATAAGGGTTATACGAAACTAATTTATAGTAATTACCCTCCGTTAAGGGTATAAATAATGGTAACGCCAAAGGAAACCACTTGAACAAGTCAAGTCCATTCAAGTGGAAGACACCGGCAAATCAATACACACACACACACAAATACACAGGACATTCAGGACATTCAAAGAGCAAAAAGAGGAATACGAGCAACGCAAGACGAAAACGATAAAAATCAAGTTCATTTGGCAAACCAAAAGAGGAGACACCAACCACTTGAAGGGGAATGCAGAGACAGAGAGAGTCAGAGAGAGAGAGAGAGTACAACAAACAGGTGGAGACAGAGACAGGTAGCGCCTAGACGGACACAGTTATACTCGTAGATAGACAGAGACACATAGTTATATACTCTAAAAGAGGGGTATGACGATGTTGGAGAAATGCTTGAAATATCTACCCAGTTTCTTATAGATAAATGCACTCAAACGCAGCAACTTTTGGAAAATTTTGAGTTCAGTTATGGATCGTTATCAGTTAAAATGTCCCACTATATTATGGTATTCCATTTAGCTGTCAATGAATGTATTTGAATGAAACTTTGTTCAGATCCTACCATAGAACCTTTAGAAGAACCTCAAGGATCGCTTTAGAAACAAACTATCCGCCAGGGTATCCTGTGCTTCGGGCCTCGAATGCTGGTCTGCATTTCTTGCGCTTAAAGTTAATAGAAAAAGTTGCTGTTGGCCAAGATTCAATCATGCGATATAAATAAGCAAACACACACACACACACACAGACAGGCACACGCAGGGGCATAGACTTACAGTGAGAGCGAAAAGTTGGTGGCCAGGTAAATAAAACAATGGCCAAAGTCAGCACCCCAGAGCAAGCCCCCGACCCCCTCCCTTGGCCACAACTAAAAGAAACGATAAGAAGTCAGAAAAAGTTTATTTTTGCTTTTATTCTTATACTTGGGTTTTCCACTTTTCTTCTCAACTTGAGAAATTACACAATGCGGGACAGTTCGGTCAGTTTGGGCTCTTTTTTGGTCAATTCTTCGGTTGGCCGGTTGACTGGCTCCACTGTCTATGAATGTGTCTGTGGTCCTGTATAGACAGGTTTTATTTCTGTGTCTGTCTCTGGCCCTGGCCCTGGTCTGCCTGGTATTTGCTGGTGTTGATTGAAGTTTGCATTTCCTGGATAAACAGAAAGTTCTTTAAATGGAATCTTAATAAATGAGTCTTTTCGGAGAGGCAAGCCATTTAATTTTTTCGTGAATCAATTGTCATTTAAAAGATCCCAAAATCAAATGCGAAGTTGAACTCTTCCCCAAGCAAAAATCAATGCGGTTCTGCCCCCAACCACTGATTCCATTCAACCATGAGCCCGCATATTGAAATCTCATTTAATTCAATTACGATGCGCCGCAACTTAGAGCAGACAAAAGTCTTAAGGGTTCAGGGCTGTGTGGGAGAGCTGCAGGAGAGGGGTCATTCGAAAGAGCCCCCACCAGGTCCACCTTTCGCTCCCCCTCCAAAGTTTCACTTACGATTATTGCCTACTTTTGAGAAGGATGTGGAAACGGAGGGTGGACCAAGCTGATTGCGATTGTACGACACGGCTTAAGCGCCACATGCAACATGTACGCTACCCCTCAAACTCGAACCCCTCTCTGTGCTTTCCTTTTCTTCCCTCCATGGGATATATATACATATATACCTCCTTTTGTATATACTTTACATGCTCGAATTGTCATTGAAGCGTTTAGACATTTTATTAGATTGTTGTAAAGACCAATGCCAGGGTCTTGGTCTTGTATGAGATTTATGCGCATATGCTAAGGCGCGATGGCATACCGAGGGGGTTGGATCTTGGGTCTCGAGCAAGGGGTTGCCTGGCTCTGGCTCTGGCTCTGCCTGTCTTACCGTACATTTTCCTGTCCGGCTCCTGTTTTGTTTGCCACTTTTCTTTACTTTACTTTTCGCTTGTCTTGGCACTTTTCCCCCGCTGTCCTTGGGCGCCATTCCTTCCATTCTTGTTTTCCCCAAATTAAAATTGATTTGATTTTTGTGTGTGTGTCCTCTGAGGGCTGCTCTGTCGCTGGCTCGTCCTTAATATGCTTAAAGTGCACATATGGTCGTCTGGTGTGCCGTGGCCTTGGATCCAGTCTACGGCCTGGCCTTTTCCTGTTGGTTCCCTTTGGTATCTTTGGCATGTCTGTTAATAAGGGCAGCAAATGGGAGCACGGTATTTTAATTCGATAATGAAAAGCGGTAGATGGGCTCTAAGAATGCTTTTGGATTGGAAAATGGTTTCGGGAGAGAGATATTGTAAGGGATAAGTGAAAAACTGCTAATGCTCATCAGATAAAACTTCCAGAAAATATAATCAAATTCACAGACAAAAAGAATAATCGGAAATGACATTTTAAAAATTATAGAAATTTTCTGCAAAAATGTATTAAACATTTTTGACTCGCATACTCTGCAACAATTACATCTAGGACAACACAAACACATCCATGCTCAAAGTGGGATTCGAACCCACAACTGTTTTGAAACCGATGTTTCAGATGAAGACAGCACCTTACACACCGATACCAACCCAGTCGGCAAGTGCCCTTTGATCTAAACACACGTATATAGCAATGGCAATACTAATACAAATTAATCCTTTATAGCGGACTCGGGTCTTGGGTGTCGTGTCTTCTTTTAGGTGCAAAACATTCTCTATCTATTGGTTTTTTTTCAGTGTAAAGCAAGAAAACGTTCGCACACACACAAATCAAGTTTTTCAGGCAGAGGGCAAACAAAGTGAGCGAGAAAAAATACCGAAATTTTCGAATCTGCTTTGTTCCGAGACGTTGATTCCATCCGAATCCCTCCGATTCGGTCTCTAATATAGATGTTTCACGAAGTTATGGAAGAACCAAAATAATATCACTCCGCATTTATTAGCCTTCAATGCTTTATTTTGTCCGATATTTGCGATAATTTTATTCGATCAAGAACGTCAGACTCTCACTCTAAGATGTTCCCATAAATTACATATTAAATATCGCTAAAATTATTAATATCATTCACCAGCACACTTCTCCACGTACCTTAGAATCCACAACAGACACCCTGCACCATTTAACCCAATCTCTAGTCCATTAATAAGCAAAACAAATCCCTCCAGCTCACAGGAATCGCTCTTATATCTTAGGAATTTGTGTTAATTCCAGCAGAAAATGTTGTATTCCCCAAACTGGCAGTCTCCCGAAAAATATCTACACATGCAAATATCCCGAAAGATTTTTTTAATGAAGCCTGCGGCGCACGCTTCATCCACAAATCTCTATGGGATTTGACGAGTGAAAATTAATATGAAATCGAAAAATCATTTACCGTCGCTTATCGCAGTGCCGACAGGCAGGCTGACAGGCAGACAGCCAGACAGCCAGACAGTGCAGACACACAGATAGAGATGGGACAGCAGGGACAGCGCTGCGTATGCGCAATGTTAGGTGTGGAGGTTTGGTGGGAGATTGGAGTCGGGAAAAGTAGCTTATTTAAATTATCAACACGTTCGAGGCACGGCACGGCTCTACTGAGGGTCTCGCCCAATACCATATGTTTGGTCCATTAAGATAAGCGTCAATCGAACGAGAAACAAAGGGGGGATTGGGTGTGGAGGTGGCACCCTCAATTTTGATTCTTTTCTTCTTTTTAGCCAAACTGTAAATCCGGCAAATGTGTAAAATATTGTACGGCACGTTTTAAAATTACCATCAATAATGCAGGCAAACAACAACCTGAATATAACGCAGCAGAACAGACCTTTAAGGGTGGTTCTCCACCTCCACCTCCATTTCCATTCACCCTGGCCCATACTGCCGTCCTGTTCGATGTCACTGACACTTGGCCCCCCTTCCAGTGCTTTGACTTTTTGTCTAAGCCCTGGAGGACAGGGACTCTCGTTTGCCAGTTTGATGGCTTGATAGGCATCAGACCTTAGCCCCCCGGCCCCACAGTTCATGTACTTTGGGGGAGGCCGAGAGTTGGGAGTGGAATCTTTGATTCCTGATTTGGTTGGCATTTTATTGTCTGCAGCTCGTTTCGTATTTATTGAAAATCTGTTTGTTCTATGCTTCTATGCTTTTGGGGAAGAAGATTCGAGTATAGACACTTCGGGAAGGAACTTGTGTTTGAGAAGAATGTTAAAATAGTTGTTGATTGAAGGAAATGGAATAAATTGAGTGAAAACTAATTAAAACCATATCTTTAAAGAGATATGGATTGAGATACACCTCAGAGGAGAACTACTCACTAATGCTTCAAGCTATAAAAAATATTGCCACAAATATTAACTAATATTAACCTGTGTAACCCAGCCCAAAAGGGTATTCAAATCATCACCTTCCGAATCCCCAATCCTTCCTCTCTCAGTCTGTCCATCAGCTTTAACATTCAACTGTGGAAACAGAAGGCCGAAGCCGAAGCTGAAGCTGCCACCTGTCCCTGTAGCGAGCACTCTTTGCTGCCAAAAGCGGATTTCAGGAGTATTTCATGCTTTAATCCGCGCAACTGTAGTCAAAAGCTCCCCCTTCGCCCACAGTTTTTTGTCAGGTAAATGGACTGGCCAGGCCGAGACAGGAAAAAAAGGGATAGGGACAGACACATTCCGCAGCTCGCAATTCAATAAAAATGCCAGAGCTGTGCGGCGTTTTCTATTCGCGTTGGCAAATTTGTTTGGTCTCCGACGAGCGAGAGCCTGGACCCCTGTTTTGGTTCCCGATTCGCGTTCTGGTTCTTTTCTGTTTTGGCCTGGCCTGGCCTGGCCATCCGACTTTTGCATTAATCACTTTTGCAAGCTTTCCGCTTTCCGACCAGCAACAACAGAACAAAATAAATATCAATTGTATGGAATATACGACTGTAAGATACCCTCTACTCATATTTAAGAGTGGATCTTACAGCACCCCAGGAGTGCCATTTTTTCATAGATCTAGCAGTAAAAAAGGTCTGATCCGAGGCAGAAAATGATCCCAAATCTTGACAACTCGAGCAACAGGTGTTTTTGATAGGATATCCTGAGATAGGAAAACCTTGTTTTTTCTAAATAATGAGTATACCCCTATTTCCTGCCAATACCTTTGATGAAAAGAAAGAAACACCGAAACGAAACCGAAGAAAATCCCTACGCAAAGGCATAATAAATGGTGGAGTTGGAGAGCCAGGGACGCAGCGATGGAGTGTGAGGGCAACAGAGAGACCCGATGGAGTGTAAGAGTGAGAGGGTGCCAAAACCCCGACGAGACCCCTTAATCCGCTGTGCAAATGAGCGTAGGTCCAGGAGTCCACAATTTATGGCCTCTCTACCATCCCCAACCTATCTTTTTTTTTTATTATAGATTTTTCACTTTGGAAATCGTGGATGCGAGAGCTTTCGTAAAATATAGATGTGAAATTTGATATAGAACTCTGTGAATGTGAATGGCGACCCATAATAGAGGGCCAGTGCGGATCCAACGCGATGTTCAATCAATGAAAGTGCATATGTATGTACGTATGTAGAATATGTGTTATTTTGGTTTTCTTTTCGAGTTTTTGAATAAAAGATTATAGATGGATAGAGGTTCGATTTGATTGCTGGGCCTGAGGTCTCTTTATGGCGCTTCTAAGCAAGTCGAATCCATTTTGGTCATACTTATAGGAACTGAACAGAAAGTCTTGTTTCAAAAGATCATTCAACTGAACGACCCTAGACTTTATTCTCTTATACTTGTTATGGACTAGCACCAGAAGAACAGAATTCAAGAAAATATCGTTGATTCCGCCTAACTTCTTAAACAATTTCCTTTATAAAATATCAAGATCTAATCAAAAATGTAAAAATAATATTCTTCATTTGACAGTTCTCCTTACACTGTAAAACCGCCGCTGGGTATTTCTGAATTCAGGAAATATTTACTTTGGTTAATTTGACAAAATGTAAGCTCGAGCAGAACCGATTTAAAAATTGAATATTCATTTGTCCTCAGACTTCGCCGCAGAGTCGCGCCAGGCGGAGCAGGGCAGGGGCCTCGGGCCATTTGGCTGCCGCAATGTAAATTGTCAAATTACTGTTAAATTTGTTGTAAAATTCGAATCGAAAACTTTCGCTAATGTCTGAAAATGGCCAAGTTTGGTCTTCAGCAAAGTACGACGAGTATTATTAAATTTTTTCCTTGATTATTTATTAGCGAAAAGTTTTGTTTGGAGCCCGGCGGGCGCTTCCATCGCTTTTCATTCACAGCTTTCCAAACGGAGCTTGAATATTCGATGCTCTCCGGGTGTTTCCGTCTTTAAATATTCAAATCATTTAATGGGAATTAGAACACAATCTGAGCCAAAAAAGAACCAGAACCATATGCGAAATCCATATGAAATTAGTGGAGTTTGAGTGCAGGAAAGAGGAAAAACCAAAAGCATCCAGAGGTTGTAAAATTTGAGTTGTTCTCCTGCCTCCCTGCTCTACTCCTCGCCATCTTCTTTTTCCTACTCTTCCTTAGCTCTATCCGCAAAAATGCAGTTATGCTGACGTAAATTGGGCTTACATAACCATGAACAGTGCGTCTCATAAGTGTAAGATAACGCGACCCTTTATACGTATGTAAACATTTATGTTCTGGCATTTGTGAATGTAATTTACGGATCAGCTGGGTTTTAATACATGAATGTTAAGTATATGGTGCCTTATATTCACAAAACGCACTGTACTTACTCACACACTCATCTTCAAGTAGAATATGCATTTACTCACACACACGAAGAAAGAGAAACCCACACACACAGATGCTTATTTATGAACCGGTTCATAAACCGCAATAAAACAGAAATCTTGCCATCTCTTTTTAACTCGAACGCTCTATATTTCCATCCCTTCTATTGCTATCTCGGCTGCTGGTGCCCCATTTTCGGCTTTCCACAGGGCTTATAGAGGGGGTTGGGGGGTTGTGTGGGCTTGAGATTCTGCAGGGAGTCCTAGGAAGACAAAGTATGGCCGCATCGGGTTACGACTCCTTTGCATCCTAATGTGACTCCTGCGGTTTGCATTTGAATGCAATTTGTGGCCAAAAAGCACAAGATAAAAACTGTGGCATCGGGCGAAAGCATATACGAGGCCAAAAGGCAACGAAATATGTCTAGATAAATGTATGGCAATGGTACACATATAAACCATAAACCTATATGTGGAGTGGAGAACAAAATCGACCTATAAATGGGAAATCCTATAAGATGCTTTTCCGGGCTTAAGTCTAAATTTTAGACTCTAAAGGGAGCCTTCTAATTAAGATACATACATAACCTATTATCTGTTGAAATTTAAATACATTTTATCTCATGCTACACTGCACGTTTGAATGTCTTTGAAAGCCCTTCCCTTCGTGTTTGTTTTATTTTCAAAAAATCCCTCTTAGACTTTTGCTAATCAATTTGCTAAAGATCTTTTCCATCAACACTCTCCGACAGCACTGCCTTTCTTTTGACTTCATCAAATTTATCTAAACTCGCATTTATTCAATCGAAATGATGAAGCCAATAAAAGAAATCGAATCGAAAGGCAATCCAACTGGAAACTTGGATAAGTTAAGCCAACAAAACAGTCACACACACACACACACACACACAAATGTCGTAACTAAATTAAGGGACTTTAAAGCGTGGGAGAGGTCTCCAAAGGGGCAACCCTTTCGTATCATCTTGGGCGATTTGCATATATAAATAAATCAGTTTCTGATCAAAAACATATTCATAGTGCGCGAGCCGTCGCACACACACAGAGAGCGAGAGAGAGAGAGAGAGGGAGAGAGAGAGATTTACAACAAAACGATTTTCCACTTGACATAAGCTCAAGTGGCCACCCAGCTCCAGCCCGCTGTCTCTCTCTCTCTCTCTCTCTGTCTCGCCCGTAGGAAATTCAATCTGTTCTTTCCATTTAAACAATTTTCAAAAAACTTGTTTATAACTCAATTTTAGCACACAAGAAAAGAAAGTAAACGAAATAACACTTAAATAAATAAACACAAAAAGTGCTTCACCCAATGCCAAAGCAAAGTTTGGAAAATGAACAATTCCATTTGTGTGATTGTGAATGTGAATACTCTCGTATGTGTTTGATTCTGAATATGAATGTGAATGGGAATGCGAATGCGAATGGATATGTGCATGGGTATGGGTATGGATATGTGTATGTGTATGTGTATATGCGGAATGGTTCGGGGAATGCGAGTGCGAGTGGCTCTTGTCGGAGTCCTGGTTCACACGCATGTAATACACAATAATGGAACTTTTTGGTATTGTTGCAACAGCTCTTAACATGCCACGCGAAGAATCCTCCAAAAAATGAAATGGATATACATATGCACTCCTCTTCCTCTTCCTCTCCCTCTATCACTATCTCTTTGTTTGCCCAAGGATTGCAGCATGGAAATTGCCAAATGGTATTTCAGGATTCCATCGGAATGTTGGCGTGTGGATGTTTCGGATTGAAGTACTCTCGTGGGCGTGGCAAAAAGTTTTTATGGATCGACTATAGAGTATTGTTTACAAGGGAATCAAAGTACTTCATCAGCAATAACATCTAAATCTCATCCGCTGAATCATCAGCGTTTATCCTTTAAGCCTAGGGGGAAAACCTGTTTCAACGTTACAGAATTGCATTAATCTTTCCGAAACAGATACAGGCTATTGTTCAATTATAGTTATCTTTGTCCTTAATGAATTGATGCCACTTCCAGCACTTTACCCATCTCCAAACAAAAACAAAAACGAAAGAAAAAGAAAGCAAATTCCCTTTAAAGTTGAACAGTCCGCAAAAACACACAATCAGGATTGCCCTCTTTCGCTTTCAATCATTCGTATTCATATCTGTTATTGACATTTTATGCATGACATTCTTTTGCTTGTGGTGGCAGCCCACGCGCCATCATTTCTGCAGGATGGGGTCGGCAGGGGCTGTGGAAGGATCCCTGTCAAGAGAACAGCAGCGGCAGCGGCAGCGGCAGTGGCAGTGGCAAGGGTGCAGAAAAAGTTTGCCTGAAAATGACGCGAGTTGTCAACGTGAATTAAAATAATTGATTTATTTTAACGCAAGTTAAGCGAATAAACAAATGGAGAAAGAGAGAGAGGAAGAGAGAGAGAGGAACTGGGAAAAAGGAAAACCTCCGAAAAGGGCAACCGCACTTGAAGTTGTCAGCGGCAGAAGCGGCAGAAAAAAACACAAGTTCTCATTTCATATTTTCCATTCAAAAGAAAACAGACATTTAAACGCACAAAGGGGAAAGTGAAAATGTTCCGTTGATGGAGTTATTAGCCAATTATTAAAGGGTTCCCTAGGGTTCCCTCCCCCACCCCTGCTGGAAAAATAAGAGTAATTTGCACTGCTCTTCTCTTATCTTTTCCAGCTGGTCCACAATGTGGTGTAAATTGTCAAAAATTATTAATTGCCGTCCTTATTCCTTGACTTGGCCGTATCCCAAGGCGGATTTCGGGTCAATCGTTCTCCTCCAGCTCCAGCTCCTGGTACTGGTCCTGCTCCTACCACTTTAATTAGCCAATAAATGGCGCTGCGAATGAGTATTAATGCCGCTTGTTAACTGTTGGCGATTTGTTATCGTTAACAGCAAGTATTCTGGCTCGTATTCTGCCTCTTCTTCTGAGAGTTTTCCTTCTTAGGCCTGGCCGGGAGGACCCTCTGGCATTTTACTCACTTCTGGGTTAATCGCTTTGTTGCCTGCTGGCTCCACAAATATTTTACTCGCTCTTTTATTAGTCGTCATTAATATTTTTATTATATTTGCTTAACAACTTACGGCTGCGGTTCGTTAATAAAGACATAAATGTGGATTGTGGGTCAGCAAAATGCAGGGGAGCATTTTTTAAACACGATTTATATTCAATTTAGTGGAGTGTTTTAAATGAAGTCAGTTATAGTTTCCATGTGAAGTGCTGCTGCTAATTTTTCCGACTCAAGGCATTCCCCTCTATCCATTCCACTGATAAGCTGGGAAAATTAAACGAGTGGAGATATCTGCCCGCTGGTGGAGCATTGTTCTCGTTGCAGGTTCCGCACTTGGTTGCCACAATTTATGCATTTTCCATGGCATTAACGTTGAAAGGCGTCGCAAATGAAATGCCATTCAAAATGCTTTCTCTGTTTCTCCGTCTCTGTCTCGGCTGCCGTTGTCTGGTTAGTTGCTTACCTGGTTAGCTGGGTATATGTAGGTATCTCCCCCAGAACCGCCCCCCAAAGGTCACGCAAATTAGTGCTGGAGCCGAGCAGCACCCAACAGCTGAAAGACTGAGAGAACCGCAGCAACAACTTGAAGCCCCAGAGAACCGGCAGCAGCAGCAACAACAACAACTGGAAAAACCCTCAGAGTAGCAGCAGCAGCAACGAGAAAGTTTCCATGAATAGGATAACTGGCAGGCAACTCCTGGACCTGGACTCCGGGTGCCTCCTCATCGCTCGATGTTGGGGCCGACTGTAATCCAGGGTGGAAAAACTTGTAAAAGTAACTAGATAACGCAGCAACCAACAAACTAAGTAGTTGTCAAAGGGGTTGAGTGGGCGTGGGTGGCACTGGCAATCCCCAAAGGATATTCCAAAAATGAGGCAATAGTTGAAGCAGCTGAATCAGAGTTTACTGACCCTGGGAGGGGGCTCTGGGTTCTGATACCTTTTGCTTGATTAGCTGACTTAATGGCACATTTATAGATTTTGTGAAAGTATTTTATGGCTCGCTTGAAATGGTGAAAATAGTTTGAAGGAACTTTAATTTTCGGACTTTCCCAATCTAGCGAAAATCTGCCCAAAGGCCAATCAATGGCCGGAATAATCAGTGACTTCTTTCCACCGACTAATTGGCGGAATATTAATAGCTTTCCGGTGGAAGCCTTGGGGCCAGATGTCACAAACATGCCATCCAATCTGCACAAGGATTACGCTATATTAATTAATAAGCTAATTAATCTATAATAAAGTCAAATAATGAGCCAATATTTGAGCAAATATGGGGACAGGAAAGCGGCGGCGTTGATGGAAATTACGATGTCAATGCCAGGGAAATGCCGGGCAAAACCTACAAACACACGAGAGTGTGGGTGAGAGTGAGCCAATGTGTGTGTGGTGCCATCATTATCGTGCTCATCATCGTTTGCATGGCAAGTGCCTTCATGGTTGCATGCCACAAAACGCTGCCGCTTCATTATCCTTATTACTCCTTTCGGTACAGTACTCCCCATCGCTTTCTCCATCCCTCACCCTCACCCTCACCCCCTCCATTCATGTGTGTATCATCTATCTGGCTTGCTCGCTCCGCTGGCGGGGTTATTGTTTCCATTTTGATTTATGTCTGGCATCATCCTTGGGGCTCCTCTTGGCCTCGTCCGGGGCTCGTCTACGTCTACGTCCTCGTCCTCGTCCTGTGCTCCGCAGCTCTCGTCTCTACTATTTTAACGTTGTTAACCAAATTGCATAAATTAAGTGCGTTCGTTTGCTTGAGTGGCTCTGGCTCTGGCTCTGCTTCTGGCCTCCGGCTCCAGAGTTAGTCCTGGCTTCAGTTTTGACTTGGAAGCCTCCTCCGCCGCCCCTGCCACCACGTCCTGCCACCACGTCCTGGTCCTGGCGCTGCATTTGTGTTGCTAATGTGCGCACATTAGACGCACATGTTGCCAGCTTTTCTTCACTGAATCGAGCTTTCCTTTTCCCATTTTTTCTCCATATTTTTCCCCAGAAAATGCCATAGGAGTGGAAGGAAAATTATGCAAAGCAGCTGGAATATTTTCATAATTGGCATGTAAATGCATTTTCTGGCTAGCTTCACTTACATAATACTCGGCAGTAATAATGAAACATTTTCATTTCTTTGCACTTTGCTCCAAGTGGCTTCCTGGCAGGACTTCTGCAAGGCCGAAATCCATTAGGGGTTACGTCTAAATTAATTGTTTGTACTTATATTAATTCATTGGGCTGTGAAATTCATGAAGGGTTTATGTTTTAATTGGGGAATTTAAATACTATCTAGTAAAATATAAAATGTAGAAGTGAATATCGTTCCGCAATTTTGTAACATTTTATTTAAGAATTTATTTCTGAGGCAGTATCGAAAGAAATCAGATATACGTTTGCTTGATATATTTATAAAAACTAACCTACATTTGGCGAACTCCCAACACAAATAAATATTCC
Source organism: Drosophila helvetica (assembly GCA_963969585.1). Taxonomy (NCBI): domain Eukaryota; kingdom Metazoa; phylum Arthropoda; class Insecta; order Diptera; family Drosophilidae; genus Drosophila; species Drosophila helvetica. The sequence continues at coordinate 11,039,580 of OZ018402.1, read as the reverse complement.
TCCTCAAATATCATCTAAAATGTATGTACTTCAATGCACTCCCAGTACTGCGTGACTATGCGCGAGTATTTATCCATAATTCCCCCTTATTTATCAGAACGAATGAATATCCATTGCATTTATTCCAATTAGAGATACGAGTAGACCCGCCATTCAGATAAAATGTATTGTAAATATTTCTCCAATGAATTATAGAAAATTGCGCCAATTTCCATAATTATATTTGGCCATTGACGAACCGGCTATATAAAGAATGGGCTCTGGCGTATCTACACCCAGAGTTGGTTCTGGAGTTTCGAACAATGAAATTGTTTTGGCTGAGTCTGTTGTTCGTGGGCTTGTGGTGCCCCAGTCAGAGCCAGGAGGAGAATGAGCTGAATGTGAGGCGGGTTATGAGGGAAATGGAAGTAATACCGGAGATACTAGATGAGGCGCCAAAGGATCTACTCAGGGTGAGTACAAGCCACAGATTTGCTCTAGGGATACTTTTTTAAGCATCAAAATTGCAGGTAAAATTCGACAACACCATTGACATTGAGGAGGGCAAGACCTATACACCCAAAGAGTTGAAGTTCCAACCCAAACTCGATTGGAATGCGGATCCAGAATCCTTCTACACTGTCGTTATGATATGTCCCGATGCACCCACTCGCGAGAATCCCATGTACCGCTCCTGGCTCCATTGGCTGGTGGTGAATGTTCCCGGCATGGATGTGATGAAGGGTCAACCCATATCCGACTACTTTGCGGTCTTCAGCGGTATCTAATCCTCGTCTATCAGCAGTCGGATAGGATGGACTTTGACGAGAAGCGAATGGAGCTGAGCAACGCGGATGGGCACAGCAATTTCGATGTGTCAAAGTTCACGCAGAAATATGAGATGGGCTCTCCAGTGGCTGGGAACATCCTGCAGTCGAAGTGGGATGAATATGTCCCGGAGCTGATGAAGATGCTCTACGGCGTCGATAATTGAGTGATTGGAGAGATGTTTCGGCAATGTTTATCCGTTGCTTTTTGTATTATATTAATAGTTTCAAATAATAATTTAGTTAGATGAGAGCATTCCAAAATTGCCTGTTGGTCTGTTTATTTGGTTTTAATTTTTCAGACTCTTTTGGAAGGCTCCGTTCCGTAAGTATCTGTATCCTTAATCACTGTTTTTTTTGTGGTACTTATACGATTATAAGCCACTTTTCCCCATTATCATTTTGGCATCTTTCTCCCGCCCTAACCTCATTAGTTGGGTTTTGGCAATTGCCTTCACTTGCGCCTCTCTATATGGCATTTTAATGGAGTAACAACTAAATCGGACCGAGATCTTGCAGCTTCTTATTGTCTCGAACCCCTCTCAAAGAAGAGGCCACTAAATATGTCAAAATAAGGGCAAATTTATACACAAACTGATAAACAAAACAACAGCAAAAAATAGCAGAAAAGAATAACCTAGAAAGGAGAAAACGCAGGGAGTGTCGTTTTTTTGTTGGCTTTGGTATGAGATAGGAAAAGTCTTTGCCCAGAGGGGTGGCGAAGCAAAGCTGCAACAGTTCTTATCTTGACACTGTCATCTATTCGACTCAAAGTGGGGAAATTGGCCCGACACCAGTACCGACACCGGCACCGGGACCGGGACCGGGAAACCCACTCCCATTCCATTCCGTTCGCCCAATCTTCATCTCCGTTTCCATCTCGGGCCCGCCGCCTTGGCACGCCTATCACTGGAATTGAATCAAATTACCTTGTAATCTTAACCTTAAGGTTATTTGCCATTGCCCGCAAAAAGCGCTTTGTGCTCGACTGCGTTTAGTTACTATTTGAGTGGAATCGGAGCTGGAAGAACTGAGGCAGGGCAGCCCCATGGCAACTCCAGGCGCCGAGCCAAGCCACTCCATGCCATGCCCCGTGAAAGTTGCACCTTTCACACTTGTTTTGGTCTGGGGTGGGGGTGGGGTGGGGGTGTCTCTGTGGTGGGGTCTATATAAATGGAAATCTAACATTACGTCCTATCATGATTGCAAAGTTTAAGTGAGTTTTGTGCCAAGTGCAAAGCTGCTTGAGGTTCTCCACTTCTCGTTGCTGTTGTTGTCGGGGTTCTTGGGGGATTTGGAAACTGTTGCAAGTCAATCAAAGAGTGGGGGCTTTGGGCTTGGGGACTGGAGGCTGGGGGAGGTAGACCCATTGCAGTTAGCATTGAGCCCTTGACGGTGGGGCAGGTGGAACAGTTCAGCAATCAGTCAGGGTATCGATGCTCGATAAAGTATATCGGATTGAGTTGGCATCGAATCAACGACTGAAAGAGGGAACTACCAAGGGAAAAAAATAAATGAGAGCAGGATAAAATGTGGTGGCAGAAAGAAAATCGCATTAACTTTGATTTAATAAGCGACCATCAGTATTAGATATTCAGTAAATATTTAATGTGAGCTAAGTATTTTCAAAATATAGGAACCAACACATTAAACGTCCTCAAAATGTCTAATAAAAAGAGGCAATGCGCTTCAGATTAATTTATATAACTCCCAGAACAGAGATCTCTGGGGGGAAATTTTAAGGCTATCATTTTCATTACGTAGTGGCATTGGTATTCCTATCGGGCTGATAGATTTCTATATTTATTTTTCTCCCACCACCCATGCTATTGGCCGGTTAATAGCCGCTCTTTAAACATTCTTAAATGCTTAACACTGAATATTGTTGAAATTTAATTTCGGAAACCCCTACCAGCATTCCCAAAATCATTACACGATTTATCATTATCATTGCTTGCAAAAACCCATTGGAAAACTCCTTCCATTCTTGCACATCATCATCCAGAGCTTAGCTCTCATTTCACGCTCGTCTGGTCACTCCATTACAAGGAACTGTAAATTTTTTCAGCCATTTCAGCTGCCAACTAGCGTATGAGTAATCTGGCCCCAGCAATGTCGCAAATCCCATAGCTGCTTCAAGTCCTTCCAGTCCTGCCCATCCACTGTTGAGCATTTTTTCTGTGCGGGCAAACTTTTCCTCTTATTATTTATCCCATGTGACAAATTTGGTGCAGCAGATATTTGCCTCGCATAATAAATTATGCGTTGCAGTTGGGGAAAAAAGAGAATTAAATTTAAAGAAAAGAAAAAGAGAATAAAGGAGATCCAAGAAAAAACAAAAAGAAAATGCGGAGTTTTGCTGCCGAAGCTTCGGATACCCTGACAGATCTAGGGTTTCTCTGGCAGAATGAGGAAAAATTCTGCACTTTTATGTTGGATAATCATAGAGAAGAGAAGGGTCGATGCAAAGGATTTGCACAAGATCAGCCACAGCTGTCTTAATATCTGCTCTGCACGAGTATAACGACAGAGAGAAAGAGTGAAAAGTTTTCCATCTTTTGCTGGAATATATAAGTTTTTCACGCAGGTTTTAATTTAATAATCGGCGTCTGGAGTCGTTAAGTTGTGGAAAAGTTGTCTGTGGCAATAGTTTCCGCATCTGACATTATCCTTAAGCGCTATTCCTGGAGGAATAGTTAAAAATGCCTTTAATTGGATCATCGGGTGCCTGAATAAAACATGCAATGAATAAACAAGCGCACACACTTGTTGGTCATGCATTATTTATGCTGCGAATCAATAACTGTGACACTTTGCCTTGCATCATACCGAATTGAATAGCATTTCCAATGCATGACTATGACTGCCACACGCTGTGGCTGCCAGATGATGAGTTGGAGGACCCACCACCTGCCAGTGGAGAGTGCATCAGGACCAGGAGCTGTTGCAGGAGCTGGCGTTGGCGTTGGAGTTGGCGTTGGAGAAGCCTGCTGCCGGACTGTGGCTCCTGTCACACAGTTAAAATGTGATAAATTCTATTACGTGACAGAGAGAGGGGACGAGCACTCTGACACACAAAATGCAAACGTAAACTGTAAAGCTGATAAGAGATGGCAGTTGCAGGCGATAGATTTACGATAGTTACGATAGGTAGAGATTTTGAGGGGATAGAGTTCAAATGGATACGTAGGAGAATTAGGAAATTAATAATAGAAAGGGAGAGGATATATTACTTCGTTGAGACATCATTCTTAGATGATTCCTATAAAGATCGTTGATATAAACTTCTTGGATGGTTAAAATGGGACTATAGAGTCCTGTGTCCACTGATTTCTGGTTGAAGCATGCTGGTTTCGTGATTATCGTGACTCACACTCCCATCCCTAGACTACTGTGACTCCGCATAGAAATGTTTTGAATGGACAGGCAAGAAATCCATTTTGTGTGGCACCAAATCAAAATGTACCAGCCAGAAACAGACGCACACTCTCCAGCACACTATCCATATACTCCACATACTCGATATACTCGTACTCGGAGAGACAGACAGACAGACGGACAGACAGACATAGAGGGAAACACATCTATAAACTGTAAACATCAAGTTGAAAGTTGCATGTTGCTGTTGCAGCTGCAGCTGCAGTTGCACATTGAAAGCCAGAACTGACACCAGCAGACATTTAGTACGCATCGCATATTGAAATTGTAATTTGATTTCTGCCTTTTGCCACCAACTGTCCAACTGTCTATCCATTCGGCACTCGACTCTCTCTCTCTTTCTGCCACTCTGCCACCCACTAGGTCTCTCTTTCTGCCTGTCCGTCCCCTACGGGGGAGTCACAGAGGTTCTTGCCCCTGAGCCCCAGCAATTGCGTAGTTTGCAAATGAATAAACGCATTTACAGCTAGAGGACACAAATTGGGTCATTGTGGGCTTACCATCTGGAACGTATTGAAATTCCACGGAGCTGTTAAATCTGATCATAGGAATAATTACGAAAAAAGGGAATCTGTCACGTTCTAAAAAACAGAGTTTCAATTTGGCTAAAAACTAAAATCTGAAACGTGGCGTCCTAATTGGAAATACTAATTGGACTAATTGGACTTATTGTTGGTTCTGAACATAGATATTCGAATAAAGACCTTGTTTCAGGGCAAAAAACTACTTGGGAATTTTAAGGAAGCTGGGAAACTTGGTTTCGATTAAATTAAAGATAAATAAATCTCCTTAAAATAAAAAAGTACTGGGTCGCCCCCGGTATTTTTTTCCCCGCAAATGATTTTCTCCGACAAAGAGACACCTGAGGCTCAGTACAAACCCTACCCCTGGACCCTCCCTTTAACTGCAAAGCCCCTACCGCATGACAAAGCCTCTTGGGGTACTTAAATCATTATTTAATTTGAATTTAAAATGCAGTCAAGAATTTTCTGCCGGTGCTGTTGTTGAGGATCCTTTTTTCTGCTCTGAAACAAAGCGCGGACAAATAAATAAAATAAAATGGCAAACTCATTACAAGGCAAGTGCTGGACGCAGGAGAGGATGATGTGGATAAGGCTGATGATGATGATGATGGTGATGATGATGTGGCAACAAGTCGGAGTCGGTCCACGGCACAGGCATCACTTTCAACAATGGCACATGCATCGGGCCTCTGCATATACACCACTCATCCGCAGCACAGTGAGAGCGAAAAAAAGTGGCCAACAATGGGAGGTCCTGGCCAAAGGCACAATGGGACTGCCACTGGCCCCCCACAACGATTGTTGAACTCTCCCACTTGGCTGCCTGCATTGTTGGTTCGCTGCTTCGTTGGGCTCGGGGTGGCAGTCGGAGTGGCGGTGGCGGTGGCGGTGGCGCCACAGCCTGGGGCATCTGGGGCATTGATGCCAGGTGACAGAAGGTAAAAACTAACTGCACTGCCACTGCCACTGCCCTCGCCGGGCGTGGCGTGTTTTGTGTGTGTGCGTTTATATTTATGTACTTGTGTGTACAATTTTCAGCCTGCATATGCCAGCCCTGTTTTCCAACTAATTGCCGGCTATTTACATTTTAAATTGCAAGCAACTTTAAAACAAATATACTTAAAATGCAGCAAAGTTAATTTATTTACCATCCACTAAATTATGAAGAATGTTTTGGAGCTTAGCGGAGTTTAGTGAAGTTTAGCAGGAACACTTGAGGGAAACTTCAAAGGGATTTTCTTCTACATTTAATATTAAATCAACAATTATTCTTTCTAGAAAAATATGACCTCTTGCGAAGAAATGACTCCTGCTCCGTAAATGTATTCACCTTTAAGGAGATTGTGATTGATTGCATTGAGTAGAAGTAACCCACAAATTGAGTTCATGAATACGAAATGCGGTTTCGTCATTTTCCAGTACCTTTCGGTACCTTGAAATATGTCAATCCTTTGTCGTTTCTGCCGCTCCATGGCCCTGCATGTGACATTTGCGTGAGCCCCAGAATATTTTTCCTTTGCCTTTGGCCTCAACATACTACTCGGATATTCAATCTGGTGGAATCCACCTTTTTTATTGACAACTTTGAAAATTGTTTGCACCGCAACTAGAGAACCACGCCCACACCCATACCCACACACAATGTGGTAATACTTTTGAGTGGTTCAAGCCGAAAGAGAAATTCGATAAAGTATGAAAATGTTTTTTTGACATCAACTTCGTGATTTTCATGCAAAAATGTGGCAAAAACAAGGCTCAAAGAAGAAAGGCCGAACTTATGGAGTCAAAGCCGCAGGATACTCTTTTAAGTGGAAGCGATGTAACATTAAAGAAAGTGTATGTAAAAGAAATATTCTCTGAGCAATATGTCTTTTGGCAGATGAACTGAATCGAGTCGAGTGGTGATGGCTGATCAAAAAAACACATTATAGAGAGAGAAAATGATTGCCTCTCGGCTGTGGCAAGCCTGTAATTTCCTCAGCAAGGGTATCTGGAGAGGCGCCACTCTGTTGCTTATCGATTTGAAAATTACATGCAACCAAACTTGAAGCCAAAGGAAACAGAAAATTAGCACAGGCCACGTCCCTGCCAGAGACTGTCAAGTGTTGCATACTTTTTCGGGCAATTTGAGAGCGTCGCCTCTGACAGGCTGATAAGGGGAGAGGTGGGGGTGCGGGTGCGGCAGATTGGTTTGGTGTACATTAGAGTAGAGTCCTGGAAAATGGAGCACATTTGCATGAAACTGAAGTTGGAGAACGGCAAACATTAGCCAAAGTCAGATAGCTAACGAAAGTGAGGTTCGGTCGGACAGGGGTTGCAGATGCGAAGAGCTACCAAAACCAAACAAATTTCGTATGTTTTTTCTCCGTGAACCCTTTTGCTAGCAACCCTCTGAAGAGTGGAGGGGGAGGGGGATGCCAGGAAGCGGCGGAAAGTCAAATATGCTGCCAAAGTTATTGATGGCACACGCACCAAAACAAATTTGCTTAAATCTGTTTAATGTTTTCCCATTTTTTCTGCGCCCTTAACTGGTTTTCCCCCCATTTTATTTTCTGCGCTCTTAGCCGATTTTCACTGTTTTTCCGCTTTTGTTTTATTTTCTTTGTGTTGTTTCAATATTTATAAATATGGTTTTCCTTTGAACAATTTTCTAAAAAATATTTGTTGTCTTTTTTTGTGTTTTTTTGGGTATGCAAATGATTAGCTATAGATCATTTTGATGAGGGTACTTTTTTGACTGCTAGGGCTATGATAAGTTGGGTAATTGGGCAGAAATGTTAGGAATTTGGGGAACAAAAACTGAAAGAAGGAAGTGGATGTGTGGAATATTTGGAAATTCATCAAAATTTCATATGAGAAATAATATTGTAGCTTCCTTTAATTTCATACAAATAGCACCCTTAGATACTCTTAGATTATTTTTCCCTTCTGCTGCTCCATTTTGTTTCTGTGCAAAGATACATTGATATCTTTTCCCTTCACAATGGATCTCTTTTCATCTTTCATCTGGCTTCATCCGCATTAATATTTAAACATTTTGAGCTCTGCATTTCGAAATTCTGTTTAATTAAGCGAAATCCAAATGTTAACGACCAAACTTTTTGTCCTAATAACCAACGAAAAACCCAAAAATTCGGCAAGAAAGAGTGTTAAGACTAGAAGATACCAAATTTTAAGATGCTTTCTTTTGATTTGATTCTTCCCACATAAATGGCCAGATGCAGATTGATCTTTTCGTTGTGTGGATCCTTTTAAAGGGTTCTTTTGCCTGTCGAATGCGATTTCGCGAATCCAAAATACCCATGGAAAGATTTTGAGTGCAAGATACGAAAATGGGCGAAAATCCCCAGCACACATTTTCCACATAATCAACAAAAGCACTAATTGCATAGAAGACACACGCTCTGACGTTGATGTCTGATGCCTGAGCGGGGGGGAAACGAGAATCAGAAACCCATAAGAGGAGTGTGAGATGGAGGGAGTGCAAAGCTATATGGATATCTCTGTCTGCCTGCCTCCGATTTCATTTCATTTGAGCTTCGTGTGCAACGGTATTAACGTTACAGTTACCATTTACCTTTACCAGACCTCCGCCTTCGTCCCACCTCCGCCACCGTCCCACCCACCCAGGACTCTGATGACGCGCTAAGCTGTCTGCACGCGTAGACACCCATACCCCCCCTTTGGCTTTTGGGGGAGCACCATTTCAGTGTGTCTCGCTATCTCCCTTCTACAGTCGCTTCCTTTCTCGCTGCTACAGTCGCTGCTGCAGCCTCTCTCCCCTCTCACCTCTCTCTCAACCATCGCACAACTTCATTAACGCAAAGCAAACACACGCATGTCATGCAGTTTTCGAACTGACGCTGGGAGCCAAGTGTTTGATGTTGTTGCCAGTCCTCCACCGGGCTTCAGGCAGTTTAAAGTTACATTTTAGATTCCACCAATCAGGAGGGGGGCAACTGTGCAAGGGTCTGTGGGGCAGACATTCCCAAATGCTTGGCGTATTTGCCCAGGTGAGTGTGTTTGTGCTGGCCAGGATGGCACACACACAGCCAGACAGCCAGACAGACAGACAGAGCGCCAGGCTTTAGATTTAGGTTGAACAAAATCAGAAATTAAATTGTGCTAAATTGGAAAGTAATTATTGGGTAAAACGGGTACTGTTCCTTTGCTACAATTAAGAATAACAATCCATTAAAATGTAAGCATTAAGGCATATATAAATGTCTGTATAATTCTGTACAAAGTATCTACATAAAAAGCTGAACAAAAAGTTGAATATAAATTTGATTTTTATACAGTTTAAAAACTCATTATTTCCCAATGAAATTCTGCAAATTTGCGACTCTGTAATTGAGTAATTTTTCTCGTCATCCTTTAAATGCATGCAAATTAGCATTATTTAAATAATTAATTGTAATTTGATGTGCTTTTACAGCTGAGATGTTCTTCTTATGCCAACCTCTCCTTCGCTCAATGTTGAGGTCCTTATTGTCCCCTCCTCATTGCTTAGGCGCGGCACAGAGTCCATTAACAAAGCGTAACGATGTGTCATATGAGACGCACACAGGGAGAAGGACAAGGACCAGGACCGCCATGCTTTCATTCGGCTTTTGTTGTTATTCATATTTATGGGTCTGCTACTTCGCGAGTATGGGTGTGTATCTATGAGTGTATGAGTATACATCCGGATGTGCATGGCCGTAGGTATCTGTGTGTGCGATTGCCTCCTTAACAGGCCTAACGAACTGCCAAATTACGCTGAAATAGCATTAAAAATTTAAATTATTTCGAGACCCATCAAAAGCGAAAACGCCAGGAAGTCCTAAATAACATTAAGAGGAAAATGTTTTTTTTCGTTTTCCTCTTGTGTGGGTATCGTTTTGTGCGAGTTTGTGTGTGTGTATGATGATCCCCAGAGTGTTTGTGGCTTTTCTTTAAATAAATCATTTGGGTTGGTGTGAAGAATTGTGGGCTGTGTGAGGTCCATTTAAGAGGGCATTAACAGGAAGCAAATAAATAGTGTACAAAAAAGTGTCTTACAAAAGGTTATTCCCGATCAAAACATCATCAGACTTAGTAAAAGACTTTGTAAAATACCTATACGAAAATTCGTAAAACAGTTGATTTAAATTAATAATAATAAATCCAATAACTAGCTATGTACATAATATGTTTAGAGTTCATTAAAGGCTAGTATCCAGCACCGCGGAAAATTACTGCCAGGAATCTGCTATTTATTACGTGTGTGAGGAACGAAACTGAAATAGTGTGACCAAGTACCTAAAAAAAGGTCGGTCACTCTGAGGAATCAGCTGTATTTTGTAAACAGCGCCAAATGTGACAGTTCAATTAAAATTGAAACATTTATTAAAACAATCTTCTCCTCACGTTGAAAATTTGCATCTCACTTTTAGGTGTTCGAACAGTTTTTGACTCCATCTTTCACATTCACTTCAGTAATAATAGGCGCATATATTTTACTGGCGGGAATACCAGCTGATCGCTGAGTCCACAATCGTGTCGATAGGCTAACAATTGGTAAGAATCTGTGTATTTCGTTCAGCTTGCTGGATACTGAGGCCAGTAAAACGCAACCGAAAAATTCCTGGCCCAGTTTTTTTTATATGGAGTTTGGCAGTAATTTTTCGTTTCTGCGGGGCTGGATACTAGCCTTAACCCTGAAAGGGGACTCGATCAGCTTCATAAAAGTTTATTTCCTATTGTAATTTGTGTTCATCTATCTATTCAGATATTCGGTAATGGCCGACTGGCTTGGTATCGGTGGTTAAGATGTTGGCTGAAACCATCGGTCCAAGAAAGTTGTGGGTTCGAATCCCGCTTCGGGCATGGAAGTTTGTGTTGTAAAAGTCTAGAGTATAAGAACTATCTATATATAAGTCTTATAGGTCGGGTCTGGTCAGTGTACAAATTTGATACGGGTGACAAAAATATTAATATTTTTCTTTTTTTTTCGATTATTCCAAAGGAGAAAACAAGTGCCGAAAAGAGAAATAGATTTGTTTGATTTCATTTCTATTTTAGGTACATGTTCTGAAGGATTATTATATTCCTTAGAATGCTCTTCTTGGTTTTTACCACACATAATCTCATATTCATTCTCTTATTTAGTTTCATGTTCCTATTTTCCCTATTCACACTTCCGTCCTTGTACTTGAACGCTCAAGGACCTATTTGTATGTTGTTATTGCCCATGTACAAAACTTATTGTAACGCTCTCACATAAGGTAACGCTCTTTAGTAATAAGGTGACGTCGTTAAATGTGCTGAGGACCATCCACTCTTTCTTGGCGCTCAGAGAGACAAACGCTAGAAAGAGATGCACGCTCTGCACGTTCTGCACGCTTGCATGCATACGAAAAACGGATGGTCCCCGAAAAAGAGTAGGTGTGGGGGACGTCACCTTATTACTAAATTCATCTTGGAACGCATCGCATGATCTTTCAATTCCCTTTTGCTTGACTTCTTTTCGCTTGCAGCCATACATTGCTTTAAAGACCCTCTTCCATCAGCCAATTCTAGTGCAAATTCCTCTAAGTAACCCATTGAATTCTGTATTTACTTTATGTGGCTTGTTGTTGTGCCACTTGGCAATTGAATGTGGATGCCAGCAAAGACCTGCAAATGTTGCCAAGAATGTCGGATGGAAAGTACAAAAAAAGTTCCAGCAACTTTGGGATGTGAAAGTTTTTAATCTGCCGCATGCAAAACTTTAATCGAAAAGAGCGCCGACAACAAAAACTAAGTCAAACTTTTCAAATTGAAATATCCAACAGAAAAGGGACAGCATTGACAGACAGGGAAATTCGATTCGTATGTTGTGTCGTCGTTGTCGTTGTCGTCGTCACATGCCAATTGCGTGTTTGAAGTGCATGCAAAAATTTAAGCCGAAAACTTTGATCGCTGCGGCGGTGACAAAGACAAATGGGAAAGTTTTCCATGCAGCATCTGGTCTGGCATCTCTCTGTCGATGCACTCGATGGAAAAGTGGGAAAAGTAGTTTTTTCTTGTCGTGTGTGTGCGCCTAAAAATATGCAGAGGGCATGCAAACAATGCATTGCAATGGCTTTTCCATCCTCTAACTGTATTTTTGGTAGAAAATTCTCTTCTTAGGATGCGAAAAGTTGGCAACTTTGTTTAGTCAATTTAGAGCAAACATTATGGATGTCCTAATAGTTTTAACTGAATGAAAATGTAGCGAAATTTCGATTGGTTTCAGTACTGTTTTCCACAAATATCCCTCAAAGCTTACAGATAATCCCGGTTTGAAATGTAAGCCCCAGCATCTATATTTTTTCAAATTTAAACAACTTATAAATTAATTATGACAAAGACCCATATTCTCTTGCTTTACACTCATAAACGAGCAGTATTAGACCGCAAAAAGTTTACGTAACCTTCTAAAATGATTTATTCGAGAGCTTGGCAATGTCAGAGTAATTTAATCAACTCGAATATGAAACTAGAGCTACAATAGCTCTAGTCCCAGCAGCAACAGGCATTTCATGATAAAAGTCAAATAATTTTCAGCTATTTTTAATTAACCAAATATGTGTTTGTGTACGTACAGCACGCACACAATTACACTTGTATGAGAGACCGCGTACAAGGTGCTGTTACACGATGAGTATTTCAAAGGAAAAGTATCCGAAATTCTTCGACATCGATATCTTTTATTGGATTGCTCGAAAAAATAAGTATTTAATGAATGTTGTCAAAAGAAAAGTAAGAACAAAACTGACTGAAATTGTGCTGTTCATCGTGCGAATGGCATCGGTATATTACCGACACAAAAAACCTTCGGTAACAAATGTAACGTGGAGTAGCAGCTTTAGAGAGGGATACAGCCGAGAAAAGGAGTTGGAGCAGAGGCCCAGAGCGAGAGGGAAATGTAAATATGACAGGCGAAATTAATTTGCCCAATGCAAATATGCAAAATGTGGAAAATGTTCTCTGCGTTTTCCCTCTGCCACTGCCCTTACTTTTTCCATTCCCTTCTCTCTGTGGGTTTCCCCTCTTTTTCCACTATTTCCCTCTGTTTCAACGTACATACATATATGTACATATATGCAGGGTCATATATTTTTGGCAGAAACTCGAGAGTACTTCCCGAAAAACCATGAAAAGCAAATAGCTGAAAAATATTCGCTGACGCTTACGTGTCGAGAGCAGAAATGCACCAGCACATACACATACACACAGATAAACACTCATACACACACATATACACACAATTATAATGCAAGTCATGGGTTAACAAAACGTAACCAAAGCTGCTACCCGAAACTCTGCTTCCGAGCTCTCAAATATCATGAGGCGCTTTCCCTCTGTTTGTGAGGGGAGTTTCCAAGAAATTGCACCTGCCTTGGCAACCCCCAGGCCACCCAGCATCCTATATGCGATGCTAATATGGCTGGCTAGCTTAGTTCATGTCAAGTTGTTGCTGGCTATATGACTCTACTCTGCCAGCTAGTAGAAGACGGGGCAGGGGCTGAGAGCTACCCAGCGGGCGACATTTGCCAACAAGGAGCTCATTTTCAAACGGTTGCATCAGCTGCACATCCCAATGAACAATTCCGGGGGCACATAGCAGTCGATTTTCAACAGGTGAAAAGTCTTTGAAGTGTTCTCATTGGTGACAGCCTCTGCAGATTTTCGCTGAACCTAAAAACGAGCGATTTAGATCTTATCAGACACCTTTATAAGCTCTAACTTATTGTAAATATAATTTAAGAATTTACAAATTGGAATTTCGTTTCTTCCAACATCCATACGTTAGCCCCACCATATGCCACATACTCCCATTTGTTTGCTGGGTTACCAGTTGCATATGCATGGAGTGTAGTTCTGGTCTGCCTTCCTGCTCATTATGCATAAATTGTGGCTGCGAGACTGCACTGAATTATGACAAAGTTAATGCCATTATAATGCCAAAACGCTGACTTCTGCGAAAGCTAAGTGGAATCCGCAAACAACGCGTATTGGACGCCAAATTCAAGTTGGCCAAGAGCGAAATCGGCTGCGATTTTCGAAAGTTCTTAAAGCCATACAAATAAGGAACTTTGTTGCTGGTGCTTCTGTAGTCGATGGATAACCTGTTGGCCAAAGGCGGACAAGTAGAGCAAATGACCCTCGCTTGTGGGTCTCCGTAGCTCACTCTCTCCAGAGGTCTCTCGGTCTGTCTGGCAGGGGGACATACATGGGTCACCGATGTCAGCACACAAACACATCAGTGTCAGGCCCCGAGCCTTTTCCTATAATCTGTTTTTTTGCATACCCAGTACTCGAACAAGAACAAGGGTATACTTATGAAAAGGTGGAAAAATCCTCTTTTCATTCGCACTTTCCACCTAAGAAGTTTGTCTCGAGTTGTCTTGGAGTTGTTTTCTACAACTCATAAAGTCATTTAATGGGTATTCCATATTCTGAAATCGAATCTTCTGGTCTTCCTTGTTTCATTTTTTTTATCGCGATTCTGTCGCTCGCGCTTGAAGCCACAGGACACATGGCTTTGAGGGTACAACCACAACAACAGCAATGGCTTCTCATATCGCTCAGACTTGGTTCCTTGCTGTGTGTTTTTGTGTTTGTATCTGTGTGTGCTGACTTCCTGTACACGCCGCATGCCGCATGCCGCCACCGCAAACTTGCGGCAAAGGAGCCCTGCCCTGCCCTGCTCTCACATCCGGCTTCCGATCCGCCTTTCACCATCACCGTCGCCGTCGCCTCGCTAGTTGGTTACTGTTAACTTGTTTTGATTTTTTAATGGCTCGCCTGACAACAAGAACATTTATGCTTTCATAGTGCCGCAACTTAAAGCGGAGCCACCTTTAATGAAGGTTTCCCATAGTTTTCCCAAGTTTCCGCTCGTGCTGCGTGAATTCGTCACGTGAATTCTTTGCGTGACTTTTGCCAAATAATGGCTAAACAATGGGCAACAATTCATCTATGTTGGATTCGTGAAAGATACTACTCAGCATTTGACATGGTCTCCAGCCTAGGAGCCTAGGAGCCCGAACCGTGCTTTTGTCATGCAAATTGCTGAACAAGCAGGGCGAGGACCAAGGACCAGGACCAAGAGTCGTGGCCGTCGTGACGTTGATTGCTCATGAAGTCAAATTAAAAGCAAACAAGGCAAGGCAGAGAGACGGCACGGTGAAGTGGAAAATGCCCTTTAATTCACTGAAAGACATCTCCAAAGAAAGGTATGTTCTCAAAAGTTGTACTGCGGATCTGTGCAAAGAATGGAATCAAAACTTCAAGTGAACGCAATTCTGAGAAGATGTTGGCAATGCAATGCCAGTACCTATACCTCTCAAGGGTATATCCATAAGGAAAGGCAGGAGAGAGGCAGAGCTTACTCCGCGTTGCTTACCTTCCAGCCCATTTCCCATTTCCCTTTCCCCATTACCCCCATTAACCATTTCCATGTTGTTCGCATGCAACTCTTCGGTTAAAAAACAAAAGAGCTGCCAACAAGGCAACAGCAAAAACCATGGAAAATCATGGAAAACCAGGGAGAAGTGGAGCGAAGTGAAGTGAAGGCCGAAGAAATACAGTTGACGTTAAAGGGGAAGCACACACAAGTCAAGTCGGAAAACTTTTGTTCTTGGCATTGTCGTGGTGCTGTTGGTTGCTGTTGTTGCCGCTGTTGTTGCTGCTGCTGTAATGGCTATAACAATTGCCTGGGCCGACAAGGAGTTCCCAGAATGATGGGGAGGCGGAGTCCTGTGCAGAGTCGTCGATTTTAATTACGTATGCAATTTATTTATTACCTTTGCCCGGAAATATTGTGCGATTGTGTTGCTTGTTGCCTTTTCTCTACGGATGTGGCACAAAGCCCAAGGAGCAGCCAGGCAGCCAGGCAGCCGGTGGCCAGGCAGAGGTCTGGGGCAGCAAAGATTTAACATGCGGTTATGAAGTTATTTTTCATTTTCACAATTGAGTCCTGTCAGGATGTGCAGCCCATGGAAAATGCTTCGCACTCTCTTCTGGACCTATGCTGGAATGGGAATATCCTTCACAGTTATTTACAGTAGTATAAGAGGAATTTCTTCGCAGATAATGTTAACGTAGGGTCTATATGGGTTGAATGGCCGAAAGTGCAACTTTATTGAAGGTATTTTAATTTAATTAACGAAGAAATGGGTTCTGGTGTTCGAGTAATCGAATTAATTGATATGGGAAAACAAAGATTTAAAAGATTTAAAAAAGGTTAATTACTATAATAATATATAATTAACTAACTAACTATTGATTTGCTGTAAAAAGATAGACAACTTTTTATATTAATCCATTCAGCGAGAACAATCCAACCTCAAAGTCTCGTATCTCTTCAAGAGACTCTCAATAAACGTAATTCCCAGCTCGATATTCAAATGATTCATTATGAATGAGCATGAACCAAGTGAGAATTATAAAAGCCGCATCAATTTCAATTCAAAATCCTGACAGACAGCCATGCCTTCAGTTAGATTAGGGCTCAAGCCCTGTCCCTGCCATAATAAATCCTTGACCATAGCGTGTGTCCGCTAAATTAGCTTTTTCATTAGGAAAAACAAGCGAAATTTGTTCACAATGTTGTCCTTGTTAGGGCACATGCACGGTATATGTACGAGTATAGCTCATTCCCATTCAAAATTGGTTGCATTACTTGATTAGTGCGCGCACAATGCTGTTATTAAAATTCAATCTAAAATTTCCCGTTCGGCTCGAGTCTCGTGTGGAGCTGAACGGAGCGGAGCCCCGAGTTGATTGCATGTCTAATCGAATTTAACAGCCTTTTTGCAGCGCGGATGTGTGATAAATGTGAGTGCGGGGCAAGGACCCATGGCTGGGAGCAGCAAGGAAATTAACGAATTTCGTATTAAGTGCAAATTCCGGCATCCAATTCGTGTCATGCGATTGTGATTTGATGGAGCTCCTCCAGCCAGTCTCGGGCTGGGGAGGGGCTTGCTCCCATCCCATCTCGTATATAATGTAATTTGCATGTTGATCGCGTGAGTGTGTATACGTCAGTGCTGGAAACTATGCTACAGGTGCTTTTACCTATTTACATATAACTTTAACAAAATATAATACTTGTGCCATTCTATAATCTGAATCATTAGTTTTATATTTTCATTGATCACTGATGACCGACTTCGACAACTGGGCGTGTGCACTTAATACTGGAAAGGCATCAATAAATACTAAAAAAGCAAAGATGGTATCTTCTGGGCTCGATTGAAAAATAGAATAATTCTATCTTTTTTCGCTCGCATTTTTCGCATTCAAAATGGAAGGATAGAAGAAGAAAAAGAACAAAAAAAACAAAGCGAATATTTTCACATTGGCAAATTCGTAATTGCAAATAAAAACGATAAGAAAGCTGAAGAATGAAAAGAGTAATTTTAAGTTGAATTCTTTGTTTTATTTGGAATAAAAAACATTAATTTTCTAATTATTCATATTGACCGATAATATTGACCAGGGCAACAGGGGCGGAGTTCTGCACAAAATCAACCCTTCATGTCTTTTCCCATAAATATGGATTTACCGTGTCTTGGTGGCGTCTTCTTCGTTGATTGTCCTCCTCCTCCGCTGCTACAATAGCCGTCAATCCCAATGGTAATATTTTCGTCCATTTTTTCTGAATTCTGCAAAGATGACAAATATGTAAACAAAGCACAGCTCACGTAGCAGTGTAACCGTAGATCATACACATCTGGGCACACTGGTCACCGAGCAAAATATTGGCCATTCTCTCTGTCGACAGAAACTTTTGCTGATCTGAGTACATAGCTTTTATGTAGCCAACTTGTGAAAATGAACGCAGTAGAGTAAGAGTAAATACAAAAATAAATAAATACTCAGATAAGCAAAATTTTCTTGCGACAGAGGTAGCCTATATTTTTCCGTGTGACCAGTATGACCAGATGTGCATGCTCTACGGTTACACTGTTTTGTGTTTGTTTACAAATAAAATCAGTTGGAAATTGAAATTTTGTCAGAAAGCTATCCGGAATGTACCATTAATAGTAACTATTTATGGGCTCTGTCGCCCTGGAGAACGACAATGTATGATTAGTGGTACTAGACTTTAATTTGTATGATCTTATTTTCAAAGGCATCGATATTTATTACGATAGTCTTTAACATATCGAATGCCCGCAGTTTTCCATCCCTCATTTTCAGTTCAACGTTTTTCCAACCCTGCGTTTTTGGAGCTTGCGAGCCACATTGTAAAAAATTTTTGAGAAATTAAAAAATTCGAGAAACTTCAGGAAAAGTGTGCGGTTGTAAGACTTGTCATTCACATTACAATACAGTTCGAGTTACCAACAAAATTTTTCTATTTAGGCACAAAAACAAAAATCGGAATCAGAGCAAATCTCGGGACCAAAAAAAAACCACGTTTGCACCAACACAAAAAAAAAAACGTGTTGAAAAATCTGGTAAGAAGAACATTCAATTTGTACAGCCAAACATGCATGTGTAATCATACATCAGTAAGAGGGTACAAATTAAATATTAATTAGAGATATTCCACATAGAAAACCAAGTGTAGAAAATGTCGGACCGCAAGGCAGTGATCAAGAATGCAGACATGAGCGAGGAAATGCAGCAGGATGCCGTGGATGTGACCACCGCGGCCTTGGAGAAGTACAACATCGAGAAGGACATTGCCGCCTACATCAAAAAGGAGTTCGACAAGAAGTACAGTCCCACCTGGCACGTCATCGTCGGCCGCAACTTTGGCTCCTACGTCACCCACGAGACGCGTCACTTCATATACTTCTATCTTGGCCAGGTGGCCGTGCTGCTCTTCAAGAGCGGTTAACTGGAGAAACCAACTCCCTAGAGCACATCCACACAATTCTATACATAACCCATCTGAAATGACCCTCATCGGGGTATATCCGAAAACCAACCATATAACAACCAATACAAACTGGACAACTACAAAGATATAGCATAAGCCACCGCAATGAAATCGAAATATATTGTAGTCCAAGATAGCTCTTTCCGTAATGAAAAATTCCAATTGAAATATAAATTATGATAATAGTTACTGTTTACCGAATTCATTGAAGATTTAACTTTGTGTCAATAAGATAAGCGCTGTAAATATTACTATTATAAGGCCATGTTGATCTCTTGGACTGGCCATCAGGATAATGGGGTCTAAATGGGAGTCCAGGGGATTCACATAAGATTTTCCATTTCACATCTATATCAAGTCTATCTGTAATAGCTTTAATTTGTTGAGGATATCTTGCCATAGCCCATAATAATCTACCAATTGTATTGCTGCACAAAAATCCCAATCTGCATTGAAGTGTTCTTTGCTGTAATGCAAAAATATTCTATAAGTAATCAATATCTGGGAATTTCAGGGAATTCATATTATTTTAAAGTTTCCCTAGAGTTCAAGCCTTCAATCAACATTTCAATGAGCCAGAACCGAACGTACGAACGCGTCTGATAATGCTTTCTGCATTCATTCAGGGCCCGCACTTTTCGATTATGTCCTTTTGAGTCCATCACAGTCACAGGGCAAACAATGGTAGTGGCAGCAGCATCCGCCTCACCTGGCTATGGGCAAATAAAAATTGCTTAATTAAGTTAATTAAAATATTGTCGCCGTCCAGTGTGTCGACCGTGCTGGGCGGGCTGCTTCCGTGTGCCGTCTGCAATGCCCTGGCATTTATGTATTTTTATTATCATAGCGATTGGCCAATTTCGGACAGGACATCGTTGGCGGTAATTATGCCAGATCACGTCCCAGTCGGCAGTTGGCAGTCGGAGTCTCGTTTGGGATCGGGGTCGGTCCGAGTCCAGCAGCCGCAATAATAATCATAAAAATAATATTAATAAAGTTCTCAAAGAGCGGAATATACACATATTTGTGAAATACTTTTACACTTGGCCGCAGCCGAAGCATATGGAAATATTTTCCATGGTTTCCAGGGGGATTTCTGAGTGAAGCAGGATAGCGTTGGTTTGAGCCGCTTTCACAGTTCGACGACTTTTGGCCTTGTCGGACAGCTGACGCGCTTCTGTCCGCTGTTGTCCGAGCCCATGCATCCGTCGTACACAGAGAGGGTCAGGTCAGTCAGACTGATTCTCATGCATATTTCATGGCTCGCTTAAATACGCCAAAGGATACGGCCCGAAAAGGATACAAAAAAGAGTGCAGTAATTCCCCACTTTGGTAGCTAAAGCTTGCCATAAAAATTTAAGTGCCACGCAATCAGTTTTACGCTGGAAAATCTTTATTAATATTTTTTACGTTTGTCAATTTATGGATAATATTTCCCCGAGCATTCATACGTATATATTTTTTATGTTCTTTGACATTAAAAATGAAACAAAGTCCCAACAAAGGTTGGCAAATGTTTGGATTTACGTCAAATGCTTTCCACCTCTGAACCAGCGCATTTGCATCCTTCCCACAATTAAAGCGTTTTATGAGAGTTCTGTTCGGTTGTTGGTTGTTCACCCTTCAAGAGATGTTTCGTGTCTGCTCCTTGGCTCTGTCTCTGCTGTTGGCCTGGCTGAATGAGAATAGGAGTGGAGCTTGAGCCCGAGTTGAGTCTGCGCAGTGGGTGGATACCCCATGGATGTGAGTTTCTCTCTGGCGAGTGAGTAGATGGCGCTAGCGAGTAACGGAATTGAAGTTCTCGTTACAGTTCGGATGGGTTTTTGAAGCGTTTTCCAAATGAAAAGTTAGGAAAATCTAAGCACAGAAAAGCGTACAAAGCAATGGATGGATTTTCCTTATTTGTAAGTTTTATTATACAGAAAAATTTAATCTATACTAGACATTTTTTTTTTTTTATTGCGTTGGTTTATTATATAAAAAATATCACAAAATAATAAAAAAAATAACATTACTTGCTGTAACAAATTAGCTACTTCTGTAATGGGCTGGGTGTAAGGGGCTATTTCGGCAACTTGTGGACCAAATTGCATCCAGTTTTTTTTAAATGATAGCCAGAGTAAGTGGCTTGGTTTTTGTACTTTTCTATAAAAAGGTTTCTACATAATTAAAAATTAGCCAAAATAATTTCAAATTTGTTCCAAAAATGTGTATTTGAACGGCTATTTTATTTGATTTGGTCTAGCAGCGAGGCGCGCGGTTTATAATAAATGTTCAAAATTCACAAATACGTTTTTTAGGTTTAGGTTGACTTTGTTGTGCATTTGGGATATGAATTACACCGTTATGTGGTTTCGAATAGTTTTCTACACCCTTCCAGCATTATCTGATCTCTCACACAACCTTCGCCCCCAACTTGTAGTTTAGCAGCAGAAGAGCAACAAAACTCTTGACCTTTTTCTGCCCATCGAGCTGCAAAAAGCGCGCATAAAATGAACAAAACTTTTATAAATTACTGTCAGTAGCACTGACCTCAATATGAAATTACAAAACATAACTTGAACACATATACAGAGCACACTCACACACAGAGACAATCCGCAATAGATACGAGTACAAGTGTAATTGCATTTTGCTTGGTTACAAAAGCTAGGAAAAAACCTCACATAAACCGAACCGAGCGAAACCCGGTCCAAAAACCGGACCAACCACAGAAACATACGCACATGGATATGTAAACTTTTTTCTGTGACCTCAGCTGCTATAATTATTGCCATTTTTTGCTGCTCATGCATATACATATATATGTACAGTATAATGCCATAATACTATATTTTCAGAGCCAGAAAGCGGGTCAGTACAAAGTCAACATTAGTTTTATCACAGGGCAGGGCACAGCTTTGGGGTTGGAGACTCGAAAATGACAACAACAAAAAGAGAAGAATCTTAATGAAACACAAACTAGAAAGGGCTTAAGGGGAGGGGGGAGGTGTGTGGGTAGCAGAGCACAGAGAGAACACACAGAACAAACAACAATAAAAACCGCACGGAATAAAAAGTCACAGCAGATTCTCTCATTAAACAAAAAAACAAAAATGTCACCAAATTTGTACAGAAAATTAAAATCATAAAAAAAAATGTACTTTTGGGTGCTGTGCATCGAAGACTTTCTACTCTTTAAATTGAAGGAAAATATTAGTAGCCAGGGCACGATATCATTCATAGAAGATACAGATTCTTGCTTGAACTAGATATTTAGAGTTTAATAATATTTTGTATATTTCCAAAACTTGAAGCAAAGATTACAAAATACAGAAATTTCCCATTCATCAATTATATTAATTTATTATATTATATGCAGAGTTCAAATACTTTTTAAACCTTGCTTTTCGTCATAAGCGGAATCCCTGAAATCTGCCTGTCGCATATGGAAAATTACGTAGGCGTGGTCAGCGAATATTTTCATACAGCCATTGCACTGGATAATCGCAGACATAAACAAAAAAGTAATCGCAGCCAGAAAGACGGAAAATAGAGCAGAACAGCAGAGCTTTCCTCTGAGCCATGGCGGAAGTTACTTTCTTCTTTTGGTTCCCTTTTTTTTTGGTTTGTGTGTGTTTAAGTGAGGGGGGTTGGGGGTGCGGCTGGGTTCTGTGTGATGAATGAGGCTGTGAGGAGGATTTCCAGGATGCCATATACTCCTACAGAGACAGCCCCCACTTGGGAGTCGATTTTTCATTTGGCTTACGTATCATCAGCCAGAACTTGTCTCTCTCGCGTCTCCCTATCTCCCTGTTCTCTGTTTTCTGTTTTCTGTTCCTTTTGGTCGTCGTATCTCTGCCTGACCAATTCCATTGTCGTCAACGTCGTTCTTCTCGTCTCCTCTTCCTGCTCTGCCTCTTCTAAGCTCTTGTCTTGGCTTGGACTCGGATTTGTGTGACCATCTCTCTGCAGTGCCTCTCCATCGGACTGTCACACTTCCTCTCCGAGCCTCTCCATCGCACTGTCACACTTCCTCTACGAATCTCCCCATCGCACTGCACTCTCTATCTCCCATCTTTTGTTTCCATTTGTCGCTTTAAAGCTTTGCGCCTCAGCTGTTGTTTTTGTTTTTCTTACTGTTGGTAGCTCTATAGTTTTTGGTTTTCCTTATTGTCAACTCATCACATCTTATTTTTTCAGTTTTTTTTGGTACACGGTATTCGTGGAGTATGCTCTTGATAAAAATCAACAAAATTCCTTCATTAACTTACCTTTTCTAAAAATCTGAAACTCTTGCTGGTTATTTCCAGGTCCAATCATAAAAGATGCTGTTTTGGGAATTTACTTTTACGAATGCCACAAGAAAAACCTGTTGTATCCACAACTTTAAATATACTTATTTCACTTAGTTTCCAATAGAAGAATATTATATTTTTATTTATTATTTATTTTATTTATTATTTTCCAACAGAAGAATATTTTTTTATTTTTATTTATTATTTATTTTATTTAATTTTTTCCAACAGAGGAATATTTTTTTATTTTTATTTATTATTTATTTATTTATTATTTATTTAATTTTTTATTTTCCAACAGAAGAATATTGTTTAGACATTTCTGCCATCGACTTGCCAACAATTGCTCGAAATACCGGGTATTATGTAGTCTTCAGATCTGCTATATCGCTATCATTTGTTTGTTGCTTCTCGTCGGCTATTGTTGCCTTTGATAAATTGTGCGCTTTTCGTTTTGACACATGTCAGCGTTTGTCCGCCCAAATGCGGAATGGAGCTGCACTGAAGAGAGGGGCGGGGCTATCATTCGTCTAGGCTGTACTGAAAAGACCCCAAAAGGTTATCGTACTTTTTTTTTAATTTGTTTCCCCTAAATTAAAGTCTGTTTGCACCTTTAACCTCAATCATATCTCTGCCAGCTCTCGACCTTTGACTTCAGCCAGATCTTTGCCTGAACTTTAGTTTTGGTCATATGTATGTATAATATTTTGTGTGGCAGATGTTTTTCTTGGTGACATTTTCAGGCCTGTCCGCCAGGAGGGCACCTCAACTCAAGGCCCTGTGGCTGCGTCAGAGCCTGAGCCTGAACCTGGGCCCCAGCACAACATGTCCTGTCAGAGTATGTCCGGCCACCGTGTTCCCGTGCCCATGTTTCGTGTCCATGTCCGTGTCAGACGTCACTTTATGCGCCTGACAGCGGGCACAATTTTATTTACTTAATTTGGCTTTAGTTTGTCATTTATTTACTTGTTTGCCACAACAACAGTTGGCCAAAGTGTCCTAGCTGCTCCACTCTGATCCTATCCCATCTTCCCGTATCTCCAGTTCCCGTTCCCGTTCCCGTACAGATCTCTGGGTTCCCGTCGTGTGCGTCGCTAATGTCTGTTGTTGTCACTTTGACGCTGACGTTGCTGTTGTTGCAACTGTTGTTTGCTGTTTCCTGACTTTGCTTTGCTTTTTTTTCTGGGAAAAGAGTATATGGTATTCTGCGATCTGTTTGTGTTGGAAAGGGCAATGTACTTACTGTATTATTATACTCGATGGAGTTACAAGATTAAGTATCCTCATTGGATAGAAGGAGCACACCAGAGAAGCCGTAAGCTCCTTCGTAATCTATCGAAAGTTAATATTTTCAATAAAATATAAATTAATTAATATCTTGCATGTAATTTTATGTAAAAGTATCTGGGAATGGTGGTTCCTTATTTATTCTACATTCAACTAATTCTATCTTCAAGTTATATTTTTAGGGCATTATCCCATTCGTTGAGTCCGCTCCTATATCAGGTTTAATTTGTAACACGGTGACACATTTTGCTGCCCGCACTTTATTGCATATCGTTGTCGGTGTCCCTGTCCTTGTCGCTGTCCCTGTTGCTGTCCCTCTGCCTGGTCCTGTCGCTGAATTCTGCCTGTTGTCTGCCTGTCGGTGGAGAGGAGCGTGCCATTGAATTTTTTATGAGAATTTAGAGCAAAAGTTTCCTCGTTTCTTTGTTTGTTGTTGGATCCGAACCGTTTTTGTGCTGCTGTTGCACTTTGGAACTTTAATTAAATATTTATTTCAATCATTTTCGGCAAATGGAAGGAGACCAACAAAATCCATTCAATGTCAGAGTGAGATCTCACACAAACACACACACCCACACGCACAAATGGGAGAGTGGTTGGCCGGCTGACGGGGGCCGGGGGCCAGGGCACTAACATTTGTCATTACACATTAATAGCGCACCATTAATCTTTTTCGGACCGGGCCGAGTGTGAGAGCGGGTCAGAATGAATGCCAGTTCCGGGGTCCGGACCTGTGCCTGAGCCTGAACCTGAATCCGAATCTGAACCTGCGTCGCAGTCGCGATGGCAGTCGTCGTCTGTCGCACAAAACCGTTAATTAATGTATGCCATTTAGCTGGAAAATTGCAAAAGGGAAACACTCTCACAGACACGTACACGAATCCGCACAGCAGCTAGAGATGGGAGTCTGACGAGAGTCAGGAAAGTGGAATTCGACATGGAAATGGGAAGTTTCAATGGCAAGTCGAAAGATCACGTAGGGCAGAAGATCCAAGACTTTGAGGATTGACTGCAGACTGGAGATGGACCGACGAAATGTGGCTTGAATGGGGGGATCCTTCGCTTTGGGATGTAGTGCAAAAATAGAAGCATCCTTTTGACTATCGCTAGAGTTAAAATCACGCTGCCATCCCTGCCGCACATGTGTTTTGCCCGGCCCATCATAATGAGCGGCAATTTAGTGCCCTTTTGAATGGGGGTAGCCATGTGGGTGGTGGCTGGAAGGTAGCGCAGTGAGTGGGTGGGATGGGATGAATGGGCTTTGGTTAGGTGGGGAGGGAGTCTTTGTCGCCACCGCAAACAAGCAAAGGCAAAAGCCGCAGCAGAGCAGCAGCGCAGCAGCAGCGGCGGGGCTGAGCTCCACTGCCCAGCAGGTATGCTTGATTAATGCTTTATAACAAGGAGCGCACACACAAAGCCCCTGCCGCCCACTCTGAATGCACAAAAGAGCCCAACCAACCACTGGACACCACACTCATTGGCCTTTGTGTCGCCACCGTGCTTGCATTTTAACATTAATTTAGTGGAATTTAGTGCAGGAAAGGATGAAGCTTTTCAGCATCAGCGTCGACACATGTTAATCCCTAATGTTGTGGGTCTAATTGTTGCCATACCCCCAAGAAAACCGTAATGAGGGTTCCTTGTAAGCTTTGATAATGGTTCGGTTTCCGATCGATTTGGATTGATTATTGCAGATGCTCTTCCACAACAAAAATAATCATTTCACTTATAGAAACTTTGAGTTTAAGATTAATGTTCACTTATAATTCGTATTGAACTATTTTCAATTTATTTTTAACCAAAAAAAAACTCAGAAGAATCCCTAGTCTAGGCCTATATCGTGTGAAGGTAAGGGCTGTTGCCTTGGTCCCCTTGCTTTGGCCGGTTTGAACTATTTCATCGGCTTGGGCTGTTTCATCGGTTTTTTGGACGGTTTCAATGAATTTCGCAACGAGTTTCTCATCTTTTGCCTGTAATTAAAAAGAATGGAATCAATCTTAATGTGAAACATATAAAAATTGAAACTAAAAAAATTCAAATTAAATGTAAAACAATCTTTAATGCAGCCTTGTAGGTGCTTTTTGATCTTCCCGACTCTCTCTCTCTCTCTCTCTCTCTGTAACCTTCTGTTTCTCTCTTTCTTCTGCCTCAAAGAAAGTCCCTCAAAGTGAAAATGAAAACGATTTGCCAGTTTCAGTCCCCAGCTCCTGCGGCGCTTTTTCTAGCTTAATTTAATTAAGAAATCACAAACTCTGAGATCTTGTTTGAACATTTTTCCCCGTCCCGTCACCCGCCGCGACAAGCCAGATTATTATTATTTTTACTCCCTCACGCTGCACTTTTTATTATGATATTTTTTTATATGCATATTTTTTGAAATTTCTATTTCTGCTGAGCTTTTTGCCCTTGAGTGCTTCCTGTGGCGTTCGTTCATTAGGCAAAAGCGGAAGAAAAGCAGCGAAGCGGCAAGGAAAAGTTGAAAAAAAATGAGGGAATGCCAAAATACAGCTGCTCGACCATGAAATACCTTGCAAGACCTTAGGGATTAACATATGTACTCGTTGATGAGCCTTTAGAATGGGATAACTGTCTTACGAATTTGAGAGATCGGAAACATTGCCTATCAAATGGCATGATATGTGTGAATGGAATACATCCACACGATATACCCTAGTCCTGTCCGACTGTCGGGCATAGAAAGCTAAACCTAAAATGAAAAGTGAAAAAGTGAACAAAAAAAAAAGAATAGAGTGTGTCTAAAGAGTTGAAAGGTTTATTCACTTTGCCGTCTGGTGCTGGTGCTGGAAGAGCGAGAATGGGAATGGAGACACATTTTCCGAGCTGAACATTAAGTAATTATAAGTTGGAGCCAGGAGGCAGGAGGCAGGACGCAGGGGCCAGGAGTTGGCTCAAAAGTTGCAAGTTGGCATCTGCATCTGGCCAAACATATTGCATGTCGACAGACAGGCAGGCGAGGGCACACTTTAGCGCACACTGCGTATGCGTAATGTGTTGAATAATTAAATTGTCAAACAATTGCCTTTGAACAGACAAGACAGTATAAACTGAGAGAGAGAGAGAGAGACGACCCAAGGAAGACAAGAAAATGTTGACTCTTAACTGGGACTGAGATTTATTGTCCGACTGGCCCTCCGCTCATCCTTTTGCTGGAAAATGCTTAATCATCTTTAATTGAATAGCACTTGATGGAAACACTAGACCAGAATGCCAATTGAACCACGAACGATGGGGGCATTATTTCTAATCCTTTTTAATCTCCATCTGAATTTGCATTTAGTTGTTGTGGGAAAACTCATGTGCTCGCTGATGGTTTGGCAATATCCTTGTCACCATTGAAATGTTTTCAATTAAACCCTATTTATTATTCAGCAGATAAAGCAACAATGAACTCTATTTTATTTTTATTTTTGGTTCCATTTAGGTTCAAGCGAATTTTGTGAGCAAACAAATTTTAATTGAATTTGATATTGTTCAATTAAAAACTACTATTTCGTATCTATGAACAGGTTTATGATATCTCTCCAGCAGAAGCGGGAGCGGGAGCAGGAGCTCTGTTCTCTATTCAAGTGTGAATGGCAAAAGCTTTTAGTCAGATTGCCAGGACTTACTAAGGACTGAACCGCAAATCTGTTGAGTATGAAGCGTATAGGAATAATGGAAAGATGTACTTGTATTTGTGTGTCCTTGTACGACTAAGGATTTGCTGAAATTTGGCTTGAAAGATGATGTCAAGACACACCATAATCCATATATTCATGAATTATAATATGTTTAAATAGAGATAGTTCCGCTTTAAAGGTATACTAATCAGGGAGTTGCCCCGGGGAATATGTCATCAAGGGATTGGATTCCGCTTGGGATACTCCCATACTCTGTAGACGGTAATATTTTGATCAGGGGTAAATTCTTACCAGTTCTTCAAATCGCCTTCTTTGGGATCGCCAACGCCGCCCTTGCCATCACCAGTATCGTCCCCAGAATCATCAGGCCTCTCTTCTTCGCCTTTGTCATCGGAGGACTCTTCGCTGGACTCTTCTTTGAACATTATCGCATTGCCTTTTGGCTTGTCCCTGGCTTTGCCCTTGGAAGGAGCCGCTTGTCTGCTGAGAGGGGCGATGCCGAACCATTCGGGCTTGAACTGGTCGAGTGTCTCCAGGCGCAAGGCCGCCAGCTCGGACCAGCAGTGGGGCAGATCCTTCTCGGGCAGCATGACGACCTTCACTCGGGCATCCGTTGCCGCCTGCACGCCCTTGATTGTGCCGTCAAAGACCAGGGTGTTACTGGCGTCGGTCTCTCCCAGGCGGGACATGGCAATCAGATAGACATCCGGCTCAGGCTTGGGCTTCTTCAGTTGAGGATCGTCGGCGCAGATCAGCGTTTCAAAGAGCCGGAAGAACGCTTCCCGGCCGCGGATCTTCTGGCAGTAGAGAGCCTCGCAGCTGGAGGTTATCAACGCCAACCCAATGCAGGATTTGTGCAGGTGTCGGACAAGACGCTCCACTCCCTCCATCAGAGGCGGATTGCCGATCAGCTCCGACGTCCGCTTGTTGACTTGCAGCAGGAACTGCTCCCAGGTAACGGGTATTTTGCACTTCCTGACAATCAGCTCCGCCATCTCCCCCGTCGCCATGACTCCCACCTGAACCAGCAGCACCTCCGGCACCTTACGTTTGTATTTGGCCGCCAGATCGATGAGTGCTCGTCGATACACGTTCCGGGTATCTAAAGGGGGAGGAGCATTGCCAATTACATTCTAGAGTGGGCCGAGAACCTCTCACCGAACACCGCACTCTCCAGATCGAAGATGCAGTAGCTTATCCTTGGCTCGCAGCAGCATGGAGGGGCTGGTCGGCAGCATCTGTTGCACATTGTGTGCCGTTAGGAAGTTTTCGAGATTTATCAAATTTTCAGACAACATTTACCGAATATTCTAACATAAAACTGATTAAATTTATATTCGACTTTTCTGCGAAGAGATAGACAGAGATAGCACGAGAGCCAAATGGAAAATTATTTCTGACACAATGATGTTTTCCAACACGGACAGCCAACACGTATCGATACGTGAATTTAAGAATCGATAGTTGCAGCTGCATATATCCCTCTCTCGCTCTCACAGCATGCTTCTCCCATAAGGCTGTCTCTGTTTTTGCAGCTTTAAGAAGTAGTCGGAAAAGGCGAGATTAACCAAGACAAACTATTTCTACAGATTTCCATACTGTACCCCTCAAAAGTAAATACAGATAGTTTTCAAATTTTCTGTGAAAAAGTGTAATTTTGCAAATAGTGTTGGAAAGCGGGTCAAAGGAAGCTGTGTCACAAGCCTTTCAAAAATAGTGTGTAAAGCATTCAGGCAAAATAGATATATTTGGAAAAACACATTTTCAATAACCTTTACGTAAGAAATGATGGAAGCCCAATGGTGAAACCACAATAAAAGTGTTTCTAGGCGGCTCAGGATACCGCGCTGCCAACCAGTCGTCCTTTAAGGACCCTCCCGTTGTTTACCGCCTCGCATTCGCTTTCTCCGGTGCCCCAGGGAGATGGAGTAAAATGACCAACGATCTGACAGATGGGTTGCTCGATCTCTGGCCCTTGGATACGCCCTAATTGTAATTTTTTTCAAAATATAAAACTTTGAAAAATGCAACTGATGGAATTCTAAAGGTTCAGCCTTTGATTACATTTGGAATCGGTCATAATCAGTTTTTATTCGAAGATCATTACAGTAAAGACTAATTAGAAATTTTAATAATTCAGTTTTTTTTTCGTATGAGAACATAAGACCACACAGCCATTCGATCCAGATCTCCGGAACATTCTCCTGCAAAGTTTGTTCAAAATGGTGGCAGTCCAAAGTACTGTGGCTTGAAGGCCTCCAGCGATCGCAGCCTCAGTGTGGCCGGAGCACTGTGTCGACAGGAGAGCAGGGGGTCTGGCACGAGCACCACCTGCATGCCAGCGGTCAAGGCAGCTTCCATGCCCAGCAGCGAATACTCCAGGACCAGACAGTTCTCTGGCTGTGGGGGATCCTTGAAACGAGAGGCGGCCGCAAGGAATATATCCGGAGAGGGCTTGCACTGCTTCACCTCCGAGTCGGAGCCGCCGGCGACCGCGTGGTGGAAGACCTCAAAGAGCTGAGCATGGGGCCGCACCTTAAGCTCGTACAACTCTCGGTTGTCGCTCGTCGCTACGGCCATGGGCACGTGGGAGGCCTGCAGGTGGCGCAGGAGGCGCTCGGCACCGGGCATCAGACCGACAGACCTCAAATGCTCCAGACTGTGCAGCTTGTAGAGACGCTGGAAGTACGTGCGGCTGATGGGCAGATTGTAGCTATCGATGATCAGGTTCGCCGACTCCGAGGTGGGCTTGCCCATGCACCGCAGCTTCAGGTCGAAGCTGTAGATGTGGCCAAACGGATCGAGGATCTTCTGCACCGCCCGCGTGTACAGTCGCTCGCTGTCGATCAGGAGGCCGTCCAACTCGAAGATGCAATGGGTCACAGGTCGAAAGCAGCAGTGCCGCGACGAAGCCGAATCTGACATTTCTTTTTGTTTTGGGATTCTACAAGTATATTTTGTATATTAAATATTCTAATGAACTTTGAATTTTGATGGGTAAAACCGGATAGAAAGTGCTCTCTATCCGAACTCAAACTTTGAACATTTGTCGTAGGGTGGCAGACCGTAAAGTTGAGGCCTGAAGTCCATCATCGAATGGAGCACCTGAGTGGAGCCCCTCCTCTGTTCCGCCGGCACTCGGGGATCGGGTATCATCACCACCTGCATGTCAGCCGCGACTCCCGCCTGCACGCCATTGGGGGAGTCCTCGAACACCAGACACTTGCTGGGAGCTGGCGCCGGATGGAAGCGGGAGGCGGCCAACAAGAAGATGTCCGGATGGGGCTTGCCCCGACCCTGGCCCAGCTCTGGATCATCGCCACAGACAACGTGATGCAGAGCCGGCATTAGATTCCTGTGGGGCAACGTCTTGATTTTAAAGGCGGCCTGCACCGAGCTCGTGGCTATGGCCATGGGAATGCGATGATCGTGAAGGTGCAGTATCAAGTCCTTGACCCCCGGCATCAGCTGAATGTTATGGATGCGTGTGTGAACCCTAGAATCGAATATCTTTAGGTACTCGCTCGGGCTCATCGGCAGTTGCAGCTCCTCGACCAACTGGTTAGCGGACTGGCGGGCGGGCATGCCCATGTACCGCAGCTTCATCTCATAGGTGTACTTCTTGCCATACTTCGACACGATCTCATTGACCACATCCGAGTACATGTTTTCGGTATCTTAAGATTGATGGAAGGTGGACTTAGGATTCACTTAGCAATAGAAAGGATGTTCATGGGCCTACCCAAGACGGTCCCATCGCTGTCGAAGATGACGTGCGTGACTGGCTTGAAGGTGGATGTGTAAGCCATGATGACCCCTTCCGGTGCTGCCACTACCACATGCTGCCCAGGCTGAGATTTAGTTTGAAAATTCAATTTTGAAAACTGGAGAAAAGAGAACCCGGCTGATCAAAGCCTTTACCCATTTCCCAAAGGTTTTAATTAAACAATTTAGACGTCGCCTCGAATACTTGGCAACTTTTCGGGAATTTCCCACCCACGCTGCAGATGTTCCAGAGTCTGGCGCCGAATGTGGGCTGGGTTCGGGTTCAGCTGTCATTTTTCTGGCGCCTCTCGGGGATAGCTGCATTTTTATTATACATTTGACTAAGTCGAATACATGCGGCGCACGCCTGCATCCAGGATTCAGCCTGCACCAGGCTCCTTGTTCCCTGCCCTTGCTGCATTGCCTGCCTGCCGCATGTTGTTACAAAGTTGCGTAATTGATTAAGCAGTTGCCAGCCATGCCACAAGACGCAAGTTGCGGCAACGCGTCGCCGAAACTTTGGCTTAGCCAATACGTGCCGCCAAATGGGGAATGAAGAGGAGTGGGAGTGGGCTGGGCTGGGCTGGGCAGCATGTGGCAAAGACGCAGCCAAAGTTTTGTTGCCTTTGGGCAGTGGGGCGGGGGTCAAAGGTGAATGCAGTGCAATGCTTGATCCGGGCTTGGGGTTTTGCTCGTATCGAGAACGTTTAGAGGATGTTGAAACCTTCAATATTTTGCGTATAAGGAAGTTTTTGGATATTGCAATAAAGTCGAAGGCCAGGATACCTCATTGTCCTCCGACTTCCATTGCTACCTATCATTAAACGCATAAGAAAATGCAACTTTGGCAAATAAACCCTACGGTATTCGAGCACTTATTCGTCCTGGCCGCATTGTCTATCCCCTATCCAGTCGCTCAAGTGCAGTCGAGTCGAATTCCATTGAAGTGGGGCCACTTTTATTACCTTTTATTGGCACTCTTCTGTGTCTCTGTCTCTGTCTCTGCAGTCAAAACCATTGACCGTAACGCATTAATGTCCTGTGGCCGCCAAAATCGAACCAGCTCCAGAAGTTTTACGTTCTGGCAATCGGCTGGTGGGCTGATGGGTTGGCGGGTTGCTTGGTCGGTTGCCTGGTTGAATGGTTCCATGGAGTGGAGTGGAGTGGCTCGAATCGCTAACTGGTTGGCTGAGCTTGCATATTTTATGGACCAAAGTCCAACTTTAATTGGAACAATACCAATAAATGCCAAATGCAGACAGCCAAAAAGTTTGATGTGCATTGACCGGGATTCGAATTCGGATTCGGATTCCGATTCGGAGGAGCCAAATCGAGTATCCGCAGTGGTGGAAGTCAAGTTCTGAGGACACTCGGCACAGGCGGCGGCAGCCGCCACACAGCGACCACAAGGATAACAACGGCTTTTGGGTGCAAGTTTGCGGTTTCGCAGTCACAGAGGGGAGAGGGGGGAGGGTGGTGGAGTAGCCCTGGGCTGTCGTAGACAACGAGATAGATAGAGAGAGAGAGAGCGAGACCAGTTAACAATTCAATGAACGCAATTACAGCGCGCGGGCAGCACACAGATTGAGGACCGGACCTGAGGCTTACCACACGGCGCACGTTGCACGTTGCCAGGACAGCGATTAGAGGACGCGTTCAAATTAAACGCTCACAACATATTGTTGTTGCCCAGCCGGCTGTTGTCCCTTGTGGCCAGCCCACAAAATGGGAGAGAAAAAAACACACTCTTGGCCATAAATGCTGGGCCCCAAAATGGTTGCCTGCATAATTTATGCGCACAATTCGTCGCTGCATTCGAATGATGCTCCACTCCGACTCCTGGCTCCTGGCCGCAACAGCTGACACACAGACTCCACATTCCACTGGCCGCCTGGCCGCCTGGGTGTCTGGGTGTCCGTCCGATTAATTAAAAGGCATTTTATTGACTGAAAGACAGAGTGGAGGTAGACAGAATGTGGGTTGGTTAATGATTGTGCTGGCAAATTGATTTAGCTGATTTGGCATTTTCCATTGAGTCAATGAGAAATTAAATGCGGTGGAAATTTTGTGAGGGAAAATAGGAGTGAAAGAACGAATACCGCAAGGGATCCACAGGGTCTTGAGAATTTTTTAGGTTTTTCTTGCCATAAAGAATTCCCTTGATATCATACCCAAATCCTATTCGGTGCGGAGCCCTCTGGGCCACCGCAAAGGAATACCAAATTGAATAAATAGTATAATCTCCCAAAGAGTAACCCAATATCCTGCGGCTACTCCATAGAGGAACTCCTTTGGCACTCAATAAATGTTATCCATCTATGTACAAATACTCGTATGCTCGCAAGGCTCAAATGTCAGTCACATATTCCCTCAATCATCACGACTCCTTGTGTGCCGCTTTCTCTCTCTCTCTATCTCTCTTGAGCGATTTCCCAAAGGGTCCAACTGCAACAATGTCCTCCTGGAAAGGGGCTGGAAAACATGGGCACAAAGTCCAATTTGTTTGTAATGGCATTACTTTGTTTACGAAACAAATTTTGTATGCATAGCGAGTAGTCCTTGTCCTCTTCCTCGTCATCGTCTGTATCCTCGTTCTTGGGTCCTTGGCCCCCCATTCTGTAGTCTTTGCAGTCTCCGGGAGAGGTGACGGGTGACCCATGCAACAAACGATGCAAAACCCAACTCGCAACTGCCGCGGGTGGTAAACTACGAGTGGAAAAGCAAAACAAAAAATACATGTAGAAAAATGGCAAATAAAATATATGTATGTGTGTATTTCCAAAATCGTTGTACCATAAAATTTCCCCAATGGACGATGCTGGGAGTGGAGTTTTCTCCGTGCTGCCTTTTCGCTGTTTAATTTCACAATTGTCCTTTTTCTTTATTCCTGACCAGGGAATCGGAGAGGTAGAGAGAGAGACAGATCTGAGAGTGTGTCTGAGAATGGTTGTCCGGGGAATGAGGTTTATCTATGCGCATCCGTTCCGAATGCGGTTTTCTGATTTATGCTTCTTTCTGTGGGCCAGCATTTGTTTTGTAAACACAAGGAAAAGCTGCGAGGAAACCCGTTTTGGGGGAAGCAACAGTCCAACTTGGTTTCCTTATTTGGTTAATGGAACTGTCATACAAATTAAATCGGAAGTGGGGGGAGAAGTTTTCCTTTAAGAATTGATTTAACAAAGACTTTCCTATGATCATAGGTCCAGCCTTAAGTCTTCTATACAATCTTTGAAGCTCTGATTAGATCCGGACTACTCTACATTATTCTGTTTATTGAAGACTTTTCTAAAATCGAGTTTCCAGCCCCTTAGTTGTGGTTGTTAAAGCATTACTTGAACAAATCCAATATTAAATCAGAGTCGCAGACGTCTTCATCTTCCGCTGGAGTACGCTATGCATCTGGTGGACACGAGTTCTGTGGTATCTTTATCATTTTGCTTAGGACAATGCCAGAGTTTCTAGCCAAGTTCTGAGCAGTATATATGATACCCGATTCAGGCATACGCATGCGTGTCTGGATGACAGCCCAATCTAAAATATATAACTTTAACTATAACTATGGCAATATAAATGAAAACTATTTTACTTACGAAAGCTGAAAACGTTGCTGGAATCGAAGCACATGTAGCGTATGGCAAAGTTGTCATAGTCCGTGTCCAGGACATAAATCTGAATGCCGTCGGGAAAGGCTAACCAGAGGATTTTTAGTATTATTAAGGTTTCATTTGTATTCCTGGCTAAAGTTCTGGGCATTCCTACCACTATTTTTGGTCGCTAGATCGTATTTCCCGCCAGATGGATCCACATTCTTAATCTGCTCGACTTTAATCTTCAGTGTATCGGTTCTGTGGAAAAGATTTTAAAAAAGTACCTATAATATTTTTTTTTTTTAGTTTTTTTTCAACTGCTTACTTGGTGCTCAGCTCTGAACCCCTAATCGAGAATTGGTTTACGCCTTTTTTCATAAATTCCGCCGACTGACATTTGGGCACACGTTTCGAGAAACTCGGATACACAGAATACGTATACCATTTACCCACGAAGCGATCCATATCCAAGTCCCCCACAGCCGTAATATTGGTGGGACAGGTACCCTCAAGGGCGATCAGTGCCAAGGTGGGTTGAAATGGTATTGAAATGAGTACCAGGAGTGGAAAACTGTTGGATTAAAGTTATTTTTAAAGGCATTTACAGTGGTCTGATGGATACTAACACCAAGAGCCGTGGCCTGATCATGATGCAGAGGCTTCTATCGGAATGAATTGGAATTAAATGCGATTGAGAGTCTTGACTAAATGGATTACCAATGGATTGGCCAGAACTAAAGGCAATTTCATGGTGGATTTAAACCAATTTGTGCTTGATCTTATCGATAATCCGAACCAACACCCAACTAAATCTACAGAATCATTTCCATAACCAAAACTATGTTTTTTATTGCATGCCTTAACAAATAATATATATAAGCTGCTACAGTATGTATGTATAACATTTCTCTATCGATCTACATATGTACAAGGTTCGAAAACAATAAATTTAAGAACTGACAAAGTTCATAAAGATGTTGTAGAGACGCAGGTAGAAGCGTCGCAGCCATTCTCATGCCTTCTCGATGGCATTTGGCAGGACACTGCCGACAAAGTCTGTCAAGTCCTCAGCGCCGAAGTCCGTGCCATTGCCATCCACTTTGGGACAGTTGCTCTGAACGGTATCGATGATGAAGGATTGGTTTATTTTGTTATCATCCAAGATCTGTTTGGCCGCAGCAATAGTTTCCGCTGAGGGCTCACGTTCACGGGTTAAGATCCAAACGAATTCTTCAAATGGCAAAGATATATTATTTAGTTAGACATTGTATTTGGAATGCATTATGCCATAAAGGTAACAAGTGGGCACATGCCTGGCACAAGTCTGGCATAATAATTTTCCAGTAGACTTCCTCATATACTATACTTACTGATATTAGCCAGAGATGTCACGCTAGTGCAGCTATAGACAACGGAGTATGACTCATAGTCGGTGCCCAGAACCAGATAGTTTGGTTTCGTCGTTTTCTCTACAAATTCGGAATAGGCAACAGATCAATATAGGTATAGACTATGGATCAATGAGGAAGAGATTTATCGCTGAACACTTACGACCTGGGAAAAAGGCAACGGCCAGTCGAGCGGGTCCTAGTACCTTGGCGGTTCCACTTATGTTCGAGGGGCTGCCAGTTCTGGGTAGATTACACATAATTAGATATATGTAATTGTAGATATTTGTCCAACTTACAATCGATTGATTCCCCCATTCAGCACGGACACGGTGTCGTTGTCAATGATATCGTAGATGGCATAGATGCACTTCTTACCGATTTCAAATGCAAACGGATATTTGCTATGCTCATACCAGATCCCCATGTACTGCAAATATTAGTAGAGTATTAGGTGCTTCTCGACTGACCCTTAATTATATATTAATCTCTATAGGAATTTTGTTGTTATAACAGCTGGTATCTTCTGAGTGTTTGTGTTTGTCAAATAGTTTTAAGTGTACATTCTTGAGGTTACTCAATCATAAACTAATCAATATATTTATCTTATCTTTTTGTGAAGGGTTTTTTAAGACCCTCTCAAGACTACTTTGTAATAATATTTAATTAATTTCTGTTTTTGTTATTCTTTAACATTCCAATACAATAAATCACAATTTTTTGTGATAAGAAATAAGTGTGCGTCCATAAAAAGCATAATCTTTATGATAAGGCTGTAAAGTTTGCTGTTTCTTTATGCTCCAAAAAATCGGTTCTTTTCCACTGAATCCACTATCTATGAAACCTATCCTATCTCGTCTCTGAAACCGGCTGAGAGCCGCTTGAGAGAGCTTTTACCTTCTCGCATATCACTAGTGTGATCTGTAGGGTTAAACATATGACAAAATATACATTTTTGTATCTCTTGATTTATATTCTATAGCTACTTTAAAGCCTACAAACTACAAGAACTAACTCAAACATTAACGAGGGGTACGTTACTGTTACACTTGTAACAGTGTGATATCTCAGAAGTCTGGATCAAAATTTTGTTGCTCTAGCTTTTATAGTCTCTGAGATCTAGGCTCTAGCAATATCGAATCTGCTATTCATGCTAATAAATATATCTTATATATATCTTATATATATATCTTATATATATATCTTTATAGGGTCGGAAACGCTTCCTTCTGGGTGTTACACACATCCACTTTTATCGCAAATCTGATATACCCCTATACTCTTCGAGTACCGGGTATAAAAAGAAAACAAAACACTCACCCTAGCCGCATCGAAAGTGTCCATTACTTTAACCTCTGGACACGCTCCGGGAAAGGGAACTTGAGATTGCACCAACCAAACTCCATTGCCCGCCAGCAGCCCGATAAGCAGCAGGAAATGTAAACTGTAAGCGTGATTAAGCGAAATGTAAAAAGCTGTAAAATGTACGTAAGCAATGAAGAGACATACCCCGACCGATGATGAATCATTGTATAGATTATAGATGTGCTGCTGTATTCACTGCTGAACGACTTTCGGTTTCTGTTCTACTTTCGGCTTAGAACTGGTGCTCGACTGCAGCTGCAATACACCTTTATATGCGTGTGGGGAGAGCTTTTCGCTCTGGCCCGACGGGCAGAGGTGAGCTTTTTTTCGATTGCGCCGACGCTGCTTGACAATGTAAACAAAAGTGAAATGCAGACGATCTGAATAGAGAGCGGAGTCTATATGTCTGGCAGTGCTCTCGTTACACGCGCTGCACGCGGAATTATAATTGCATTTGGCCATCTGTATTTACATTATTTAATGGCAAACAACATGTATAGAACTTTTTGCGATAATTCTCTATAGATAAGGGCTTCCGCGTGGACTCCGCGCAGCAGTTTGCATTTCAATTGTCAGCGATCAACTGAAGTAGTTCAATGTCCTGAAAATGGTAAATTGGTGATGCAGGCATAAACATACAGTACAGCTAAGCCAGATACTGTATACATATATATGTATATGTATATATTGATACTTTCGTGTTTGCCAGCGCGATATTAGTTACCAAATTCCTAAATCATGGCCAATGTTGCAGCCCAAAGTAAATACATAATCAGAATTTTTCACTATTTGCACTGCTCACTGTACAGTGTACACAAACTTTGTTCACCGCATAAGCTTACGCACGGCAGCGGCCGTTCTTCCGTCTCTCTGTCCAGTCTTCTTCGTTCTTGCAGTTCTCTCGCGCTCTATCTGTCGTTCGCGCTCGGCTTAGCAGAAGCTCCGAGCTGCTCTTACGCTCTTTTTCAATCGCTCTCTATCTCTCTCTTCTGAGATTTGCTGCACGGGCTTTATTTGTGATATATCAACTTTATCTTTGATCCACAAACATCTTTAAAAGACTTGGATATGCAAATCACGATCTGATAATGTCACAATCGTAGTGCTTAGCATCTATCATGTCCACGACTTCAATTTGCTGATTGATAAGTGCATCTTGAGCGGCCATGATGGTTTTGGCGCTTGGCTTACAATGTCTAGTCATTATCCAGGCGCCGACTATAAAGTTAAGGAAAATATTATATCGACTTGCAACAGGTCAGATACCATTTACTCACTGTAATGGTGGTTAATGTGAATATTGCACGTGACCATGACCGCATGGGAATCATAATCCATGGCCAGGGGGAACATCTTAAAGCTATGGGGCCGAGTGGCTGCAAACAGAATCTTTAATCTATAATATATATATGGAAATTTGATTTGTGGACTTACGAATGGTTTTATTATGTGGAGGATTATCATAGGCTGTATAGGGAATTATTCAGATTATTTATTATTATTTATTCGCTGTTCCTACACTTACAGCTATTGCGTCGCTTGACTTCGATGCATCCGGTGTTTTCATCGTATCGTATAACACTCGAACGGGACATCACATTTCTCACAGGGCTTGCAAACATAATCTTTATATAAAACACCCTTTATTGCTGATCTGTCAACTCACTGATTATCCAGTAGTAGCTCGAATTCATAGTAATTACCCTTGTGGCGTTCATAGAGAAAGTGCTGACAGTCCAGCATGGGTTCATCGTCGAATGGATAGTACGATTGCACATACCAAACGCCCAAGAACTTGTTGAACAAAGATATTATTTTATATGACACGTCAAGGAGAAGAATGACATCCTACCTTTTCGATATCGAAATTTTTTACGGGCTCCAGTAATGGACACTCTCCTGGGTACAATTCCAGGCGATTTGCATTCACCCAATCAAATATAAGGAAAATTAATAAAATGTGTTTTTTTAGCACCATTCTTTATCCACTTCTAACGATTTTTGATGACAAACTACGAGTTGGTTTCAGAATTTCGTAATTCCCATAATATTTCGATTTTCTCTGCCTGATTTTCCATGACACATTTTCCTCCCACTCCAACGAAAGCTTCCTCCCCCATGTGGATTGCATTCGTGGCGCCCTCACTGGACAAAATCCAATCGCAGCGATACTGGCGCCATCTGTTGAGTGCTTTGCCTTGGCTTCATGGAAATGGAATGAAAATTGTGTATTTTCTGGTTGTTGGGGGTGGTTTGTTCGGTTCTTCAGCTAAAGAGATGAATCTGGTCAGCAAAAACCGTTGACAGTGGCGAGATTTTTGCGGTTTTTCTCTTTGGCAGCAGCAGCAGAGAAGACGAGAAATTATCT
Organism: Drosophila helvetica; assembly: GCA_963969585.1. NCBI lineage: Eukaryota > Metazoa > Arthropoda > Insecta > Diptera > Drosophilidae > Drosophila > Drosophila helvetica. Next base: position 10,999,249 of record OZ018402.1, on the reverse strand, counting down.
TCCCCATATATTATTAAATTAATTAAATGTAAACCACAAATTGAGTTAAATGTGCAAAAAAGGCCGCAGGTCATTCAGAGCTCTGAAGTGACATGTAGAGAGAGGTATGACAGGTAGTCCAGATGATATATATGGTAGGTGGGATTGTAGAGTTTCGAATCGAATGAATTATGTTTCCAAAGAAACTCTTCAACCTCCTTTCGTTGGAATACATACAGCGGCATGACTAGCACAGATTTTGAATGGCCAGCCAACTATTCGGAAAAGCGAATTCATAGCGCATTTCCCTCGCTCATAGCCCCCCCCTCTCTTTGGGGTCGTGGAATGAAAGGAGTGCGGAATGGGGCCCATTCGGTTGGATGGATGGATGGATGGGTTGGTTGCTTTCGGACCTGTTGTCGTTTGTTGCATGCAGCGTGTAGTAATTAAATTTAAAATATGTACACATTTACCTGAACCGGACATCTGAGCTTAAAAACAGGTGCAATGCCTGTGGGTGGGAATGTACGGGATAATTTGATCAAAGGCAACCATAAGCCGGCAACTGGTAGCCTGATATCCTGATACCCTCAGCCTGGTTGGTTATTACAGGCCATGAGTGCAGCTTTTTGGATATGTTCCAGATCCCCAGACAGAGGCGTCACCGAGTGGAGTCTTCAAAGGATATGTCCAAATTATTCTGAATACTATTAAATGTGTTTAAATATAACTTTAAATAGGATAAGTTAAAACAATTGATGGGCCTATTATTTTATGCGGCCTGTCCCCTCTGAGCCCTGCCACTGTGGTGCGTGACCACATCCGAAAAGATTGACATGGGAGATGAGAGCGTGACTCAGAATATATATTTTTTGATGAGAGTGCGTCCCACCATAAAGGTAAATCCCTAAAGGATTTTTTTAATCCTTATAGGAATTTCCTTGATTTTTTCCGTGATGATATTGCTTGTACAAAGCCCAAAATTGTATATATATTCAAGAATTTCAAAGTTGAGATCGTAAGCTAGAGAAGCGGATAGAATGAACAAGTAAGAAAAATGGAAAAAAATGTAGGGAAAGGCAAATTGCCAAAAAGGAATCATTCACGAGTCCTGCAGTATCAGGACCCCTCACGAGCCTGTGTCACGGCAGCATATCCATGAAAATCCCTGCACACAATTCAATCATTTTGCGATTTTAAGTGCTCGAATATTTTGCGGTTATTCATTCGCTTTATGGGCATTTTGTTCAATGAAATTTGATTTAAACAGAACTCGGTTCTGTTATCAGAGTAGCGGAGTGCAGTGCATCCTGGCCACAGGACAGTAGAGGACATATGAGAACGGCTGTGTGTGTGGCTATTTAATTAAGTGGCTACCTTTAAAACCTGCCACCAAAATTGAATTAATTCCGATTATTGTTGCAGTGGCATTGGGTTTATCTGAGAGCGCAGCTGAGGGGTCTGTGCAGTCTGCTGTGGGGTCTGCTGCAATCAACAGATGACATAAAAAAGGACTACAGAGCCGGAGGGGGCGATAACACTAAACTGTCGGCTAAATAACATCCGAGAGCCACAGGAGCAGCAGCAGCAGGCGGCACTTACAACATCAAGTGGGTGGAGACACACTGCGACGACCTTTAACCCAAGCGAACTCGTGGGAGTCCAGAGATATAGGGGATATGGGGGTTAAGGATTCGTAGTAGGGGAAGTTCCAGAGAATGCGTGGGAATAGCAAAACATGACGCAATTTGTGCTCGTCTTTGCCTTTGTTCCCGTTGCCGTTGTCTGTTCCTGTGCCCCTTTCTGCATGCCATTCTCTTAGGATATTACGAACTGTTTCTCTTCTTTTATATGGAAAAAGAGCTGAGGGAAACTGCCATACATCAGAGGGAGACGTGAGGAGGAGGGCGGTAGCTCTGAGAGAGTTTCAATCTACGAGATATACCTATAGATAGTTTTATGTGACCGTCATGGACCCCATGGACCCCCCTTGGCGGACAAAATATCCAAGATAATTTGTGATTAATTGAGTTATTGTTTGGGAAATAAAAGCAAAGTTAAGTAAAGTAAGAGTTATTTTTGTCTAATAAGCTGTTTCAATAGCTCTTAAGATATTTCCTATAATCTATTCAAGCCGAATGATCTTAAATTACACTAGTCGACTAGTTTCCGCTGTGGCCAAAAATGACTTTTTCTGATGGATTTAGGGAGTTAGAAATGTTTAAGCAATTATGTTTTTTTTATGGTTTTGTTTGTTTTTAAGAATTTTTAAAATCTGGTATTTTTGCACAGTTAGTCCTTTTTTTTACATACCTTAAGCAAAATTGTCAAAACGGAGAGACCAAGGATACAGATAGGAAAAGGTGAGGGGACATAACAGAGACGAGAGAACGCTGATCGACCAGCAGCATCAGCAGAAAGAGAGGGCTACAGACTCGAGGTCTGGACCTCCAATGGACACTTGATATCTGACTCTCAAATGGAACGGTTGAACCTCTCTGACTTCTAACGAAAACGAGGTGTACAAATGAAAAACTAAAGAAAATAAACGGTAATTTACCTCTATTATATGTATACAGATAGCGAAATTAGTGTTTATACACATACATATGTATGTACATATCATTATTTGAGTGCCGCTTAAAGAGAGAGGCAAAGAGAGGGATTGGCTCTCTCGGCTTTCAGCAATCAGATCAGCCGACAATGTGCACACCTGCCGCCTGATTATGTCTGGAAAAACCTGAGAGCTTTTTTTCAGATAAGCTGCGCTTTCAGCTCCGCTTTCAACTACAGTGTGCTCTCGCCCAAACTCTGCACCTTAAAACATCGAACAATAAAACCCTAAACTAGAATCAAACATAGGATAAATCTTATTCGTAAATTTATAGTCAGAGTAGCCAAAATTATAAATCATTTCTAAACCTTTGAATTGTTTCCTAAATGCATAACAACTGCATAGTCAGAGAACTAAATCGTAACGCAATGGCTCTTTAATCCAATAAAATAAACATAATATCGAAAGGGCGACATTTAAGTAGGTATTCTTTCCGCCATTCCGGTAAAGTAAATATAAACATCTTGGAAATTTAATTCCCTCACGCTGATACTGCATTTTGTACACCCTCCCTCGTCTTTGCTTCTCGCTACAAAGCTGTTCAAGCACATACTCGATGGAGAGAGAGCGAGAGAGAGAGAGAGAGCTTTCACTGAGGCTTGAAGAATAAGCTTTGGGATCACAGTTCTATGAAGATCAAGAATAAAAGACAGTCTTGAACTGTAAGCTAAGCTTGAAGGCTTATTGAAGATTAGGTGATATAAATTATTTGTTATTCGATTAGCTCACCGATTTCTTACTTATTTTAGTCAGAAGTAATCGGATTTGTAAGTATTTAATTCCAGATAAAGTCTGCGGAAGTAACGGGGCCATTACAATTATTGGGTTATATTTCCGGATCTCTAAATGGAGGATCTTCAAACCCAGCTCTTGACTGAAATAAGCTCTAGCTATTGTGCATTGGAAATAGTGCTGTCATCTTTGAAAACTTGTCCACATTTTTGACTGCATTTTTCTCACATCTTTCCTTATATCTACCATAAAATTCTTCCCATCACCTGCCACATGATAAAAGTTATTCGCACAGTCATAGCCAAAAGTTTTTTTCTATATTATTTTTATATTGCAAGCTTCGACAAATTTATTTATTTAGCACATTGTTTTCCGCTTTTCCCCCTCGCCAAGCTCCTCTTGGCATCAGTTGTTCTGAACTGAAAAAACAGAATAAGGAAAGAACAATAACCACTTGGGGCAGACAACAAAGGGAGACGAGGCATGAACCGGAGGGGCGAACCCTCGAAAAGTATTTTGATTTGTGAAATGCTCGTAAGTATTGTCGTTTTTCGGTTCTGGTAGCAATTTCTTAAATTTTTTATAGCGCATAACCTGTCTGGCACACATGTGCAGCCTCCCCACACCCCCACCTTTCTCCCTGTGCATCATGCCACCCACAAGCGTTTCCTGTACGGCTCAAAGTTACAGGACAAGAAGACGTTGGGGCCTTGTTGGCAACGCTTATTGCATTATCCTCGGCTAGAGACAGACTCAGAGCCAGAAGGAGTCAGCCAGCCAGCCAGCCAGCCAGAGTCGTGTGCGTGCCCAGATACTCGTAGATGCAGGGAATGGGGGATTGGATAGGGCAGGGCAGGGCAGGGCACGGCACCAGGAAGATATATCCGCGCCAACTGCCACAGCTGATGCCACTTTTGGCTCGTGGCAGCCGCGAGCTGTTTGCCTGTTTGTTGTTATGCCGGTTAGGCCATCGGAGAGGAAGGGGCAAGCCAGGGAAGGGAAAGCAAAGGGAGGGAAAGGCACCAAACTGTGAACAAACTCATATTCCTCTTGGGACACAACGAAGACTTTTTACACTCTTCAGGGAGATCATTTCCACCAATGATCTCTCTTCGGAGAGATCGTTTTCTCAGACTAATGGGTAATCATTTGGGAGATAGCATTATATACAAAATAATTCCTGTTTTATTAATCCCAGAGATTGTTTAGATTTCCTTAAAAATAGAAATTACTTGAGCACATATTTACAGAAAGATCTAAACCATTTATCCTTAAAGCTCTCCTTCAATGATTGCCCATTTGTTCCAAATTCATAATCCTATGCGAATCCTCACTTATCCCATATTCCCATTCAACAGAGGGCCAAAAATATGAAAATTGGCACGACTTCAGTTGGGGGTACACCCACACCCGCACACCCGCACACCTCATGGCCTCCTGCCTCTCCTTTTCCTGCCAAGAAATGTTAATACCGAAAAAAGCGAACCATTTGCCGCAATGAAAATCGCGTAAATTTCATACTGATTGTAAGTGTCGCCGTTTTCTTGACGCTGCCACGACGGCAGAAAGCTGGACGGAACTAGAAATGGAGATGGCGAAAGAGATGGAGATGGGGTAAGAGATGTAGACGGAAATGCCAGTGCCGTCTGTTTTCCCTCCCCCCCATGCGTTTGGCCCTGCGCTCGATGGCGTCCTGACGCCCAAAACTCTGGTGTTGGCTGTCGCCTGCAGATTGTCAGCATTGTCACAATTGCAATTTGAGCGGATGGAACGGGAATGACATGGTATGAGAATCGCTGATTTGGTTGCCATTTCAACATTTTGCGGGCATTTACCATGAGTATTCGTAGAGCCAGAAAGAGGGAATTCGAGCCAAAAACGTCATTCGATTCGAGCGTTAATAGCCGACCAAGAGGCGACCAATACCAGCTGCAAGTCTTTCAAATTACAAAAGTTTTCCCTTGCACATTTGCCACTTTCTTGGCTATTTTATTTGTATTTTTTCGGTTCTTTTTCTTTGGTATTTTGTGTGTAAAACACATGTACATATGTAGCTGTCATCTTTTGTTCGTGGGGTGGTTACAGATGGGGTGCACAAAGGGTTCCTGCAAGGGCAGGGAGGAATCATTTCATAATATGATTAAGACTAAAGCGAGGAATGTTTCAGTTCAATTGATAGATGGAGTCACAATCTGTTGGGCACACAAATCCAGATGTAGCTTTAAGATTTATCTTCAATCTAGACAGTGGATACCTCTCTAATATGCACATCTTTGAAACGACTCCATTCGATATTCCACTCTCATATTCTTGGAAATTTTCTTCATCTCTTACCCATCCCAGAAACTGGTCACATGCCACCAGGCCAGGCCAGACCAGACCAGACCAGTCCAGAGCATTTTTCTCTGAACAGTTTCAGTTTCTGTGGATAATGTTTGTTTGACTTCTGTCGAAGTATGATTAAAAAATAATTTCGCAAAAATATTGAATCACGTCGCGGACCAGAGTCAAAGTGAACATTTGTAGGAACACATTTCTTGTTCGATTGGAAGACGGATGGCATTTTTTGATGGCCGAGAGAATCAAGTTTGTTTTTACGTGCCATGTACTTGGGCCGGGCCCTGCTTCAGCTTCAGCTTCTGCTCCTGGTCCTGGCCCTGGGTCCTGGTCTGGCCCTTCCTGGAACGTGGCAGACTTGGGCCTGGGGGATGTCAAAGGTCGGTCGCAGCTGCTGCAAATGGCTGGTGCTTTGCCGAAATGAGCGACCCCACAGCTATCCTATCCCCACTCCCCTTCGCCAAACTCACTTTTGGCTATGAGAAATCGCTCGTCATTATCGACGCCTGCGAAAATCCGCTAGCTCAGATACACACACACATTCACATCCCCTCCCCCACACCAACGACCCACACAAAAGCGCCATAAATTATGTTAGTCCTACATATGTATATGTGGGACGTATGTATATATAGACATCTGGAGCTGTGTGAAAAATCGTGCCCCAAAAACTTTGACCCAAACCCCGACGACCCCGACAGGGAATGGTGCGGAGAAGTCGCAACTTATTGAAAATCACTTAGACACACATGTGACGCTCTCGGTTCGTGAGCAAATTAAACTAAAGATGGAGATGGCGATGGAGATGGAAACTAGAGGAATTTCAGGGATATAATTTATGTTTTTGGGATTTGAATTTTCGGTGGAGAAACGCAGAGCAACCTTTCCCTCAAAAGTAAACACATTCGGAGGCCTAAAACCGACCAAATGTTGGCCCAAAATGCTGCACTTGATAAACGGTCGCTGGACTGGTCGCCACAAAATAAGCCCCAAGGAGAAAGGACAGAGGCGGAGACAAGGCTGCTTAATAGACATGACCACCGGCTAAGACCGCCAGCATGTGACGACAAACTCATAATTTATGGCCACACATCCCGGCCAGACCCAGACGCCCCAATGCTATCTCTTCCCGGTAGTAGGATAGGATGTGTCGAGACGGGCTTAGCTTGGGCCTGGCATGTAGTCTGTAATTGTTTTCCTAATGGAACAGTGCAACGGCGAGACCCCCGAAAACATGACCGCACTTAAGTTGTCATTGGGGCAAGGGGCGTGGGCAAATTTATGGGCACCACAAAAGGAGCTAATCACACAGAATGGGAGAATGGGAGGGACAGTTGTTTGAGCTGTTTGAGGGACTTACCAGAACTACACTACCGAAACACAACACCAAAATGCAGCTTTGCGTCAAAAGAAGCACTTGTAAAAATATCGGCAAAAATATCGAATGTAATCTCTGTAATCGATCTATCGAAACAAGCATTGATACACGCGTCACACACACACATACACAGACACGCACCCTGTCTTATTTGTCCAAACCAAAATTGATTTGTGTTTTATTTTAGGCCGAAGATAGCTAAATAAATTGTTCAATATGTTTCTCGATGGCGATGGCAAACCCAAAGAAGTGACCCCCGATAACGTGCAGGATTATTCGTATGATCTGGTAAGACAAAACCTCACACTTTGAGTTATTTTCTAATTTTTAATTTTTGCAAGCACGGCACAATGCTGCTGACATCGTCGGACGCTGAGGTCTACCTGCCCCCGAAATGGCATGGCACCATCTACGGCACCGAGGACATGCTCATGAGCTACCGCCAGAACTTTAATGTGAGAAAGCGAGCACTCGCCAAGGATTTTGCGCACATATTTCTAGTCAACACTTTTCACAGCCGGATCCAGCTCTGCTGAACTTCCACGCCCTGCAGCCCTACGAGCCGGAGCTGATCTGCTGCAAGAACGTTGTGGTCGAGCTGACCGTGCTGCCAGCGGGCCAGAGCCTGTTCAGCGACGCGGAGATCGCCGTCTTTATGTTGAAGTTCACCAAGTTCATCACACTCTTGGACGGAAGCGAAGAGGCCGACGCGGACATCAACACCCTGATCAGCAAGGAGATCGGCACCGAGCTGTGCTTCTTCCCCCACAACCATCCCTACCACCTGCGCATCCTGCGCGAGGGCATCGACGTGGTCTACGTGGACGATAAGATCTACCAGAATGGCTCGTCGGGCATCAGCTACCAGCATCAGCGCGTCTGCAATCTGCTGAGCAACCTGCAGCCCCGCTGCGTGAAGAGCCTCTCGGGCCGCCCACTGCCTCCAATCCTCAACAGCGTGTGCCGCGACCCCAACGGAGTTTCGATCTAGATTCTAGATGCTAGAAACAGTGTTGCACTTTCATACATGTGTATGTATGTACATTGAACGGTTTATAAATCGGAAGACTCCCAAGCATTCGTCTGGCGCTTTTATTGTCTGGGCATATCTGATGGAGACACATTAGTCGCAGTCGACTGGGCCAGCCAGCGCTGTCTGGCGCATTTGTCGTCTGCCAATCCGATTGATTTTTGCCCAGGCTAATTCTTATGGGGCGCGGGGCTCTGGCGGAAATGGGCATCATGGTTGCAACAATTCAAATGTACTCTAGCTATAATTGGAATCTGGAAAGATCTATGGTCCTTACACTCCTGTCGTCTGTAGTTTGTCTTTAAATTCATCTACAATTTGTGTGCTTCAGGGACGCCGAAGATAAGCTAAGAAGGTAGGAAGATATGAAATTGTATTTAATGTTAGGAGGGGAAAAGATCATCATTTATGCAGAGAACGCTCAATTGTGGCAGAATAATTTATTTATAATAATTTATTAGATTTTTTCAAAATTATTCATAAGTTTCCGAACATTGTGACAGGGATGGAAAAACGTATTGCAACGGTACGCTCCTCAGGGATGGCAAAATCTGCTCATACGATACTTATCGACATTTATGTACACATTTGTTAGGTTAATCGAAATCATTCCGAGATGAAAATAAGAATATTTTGGGATAGTTTAATGGTGAAAAATGTCTATATATACTACTCATTCAATCGGTCTCCCCCTTGGAAAGCTCCATAAATTTAAATTATTTAAAAATAAATCTCTCATTACTTTAATAATTTTTTTAAATATCTACAAAAATGCTTTTGCTCTCTTCTTCTTACTCACCTCGCTTGTTTATTTTAGCAGGCCGAAAAGCTGATAAATGGTGCGAAAACAGATGCTGCTTTGATGGAAACGCCTCGCATCATTCTTCCGCAGCTTCGTCAATGAAGTGGCAGGGGGATGCTCCAAAGTACCCTCAAGTATTAATTATAAATACTATTTTTTGATGTGACCATTTTTTCCACCACAGCACGGAACCAACTTCACCACAGCATGGCGTTAATTTTTGCCCAGACGCGTCGTATCTTTTTCCCGAGGCACATGACAATCATTTTCATCTGCATTTTCTTGCCAATTGGTAAGTAATTTGTGTATTTTTGTATTTAGCTATTGCCTTCTACATTTGTGGCAGTTTCGAGTTGAACAATTATGGAAGGCAATGGTTGCCGACGCACAGCAAACTCTAACTCCAACATTAAAATTTCTTTTTTTCTAGATTGATTTAGAATGAATTGCCCACCGTCGCACCCCTGTCAAAACGATCCCACCGATCTGGAGGTGTTTGCCAATTTATTTCAGTTCGACCACAGTCGCACAAAGTACACCCCACGCGTCTACTGGAATACGACCCAGCCCGGAGCCGGCCCGTCCAACGCTGATTCGCCGGAAATCCAGGAGTTGACTGCCACCATGGCCGCCTTGAACAACACGAGCGCCGAGGGCATACAGGGTGACTGGATGCCACTCATGGCCGTTGATATGGAAATGGAGGAAAACAAACCTAAAAGACTTTCATTTTGAATATGTATATAAATACATACACACTTAAACGTCTAGTTCTTGAGGAGGAACCCCTGTACGGACACTAATCAGTTCAGTTTTCAATAAGAATTTAACATCACTTACATCCTTAAATACAATAACGAAATGTTCCTTAAACTCTTCATAAATGTACTTATTTTTGGACTATGCAAAGCGGTCTTTGTCGGAAAGTTCAAGACCCTCCAGCTGCCCACTGAGCAGCCTCATCCACCGACCAGCCCAGCCTCCATCCTGCTCACATTAGTATTCATAACAAAATGTCATATATAATATTTTTGGGTGTTCCAATGTCCAAATCCCCTTGGGCAACGCACTGCGTGACATCTTTGTTTGTGGTCGGACCTGCTGTACCCAAAAAATAATCTCCTACCCTCCTTAGGACCCACCGTCTCCTTCTCATCTTTCCGATTGGAAGGCAGGCGGCGGCCCCTGGCTATTTGATGGCTTTGCAATCGTTCCACTCGTTCGGTCTGTGCCCGGAATATCTAATGGATGCGTGCAACTAATTGAGTTGCTGGCAAAAGGATTTCGTTGTGCTCCTTGAATTTGCAAATCCTTTTTTAAAGGATAAATGGTTGGTTCTCGTTGAGCCCCTGACCAGGCTCAGGCTTAATGAAGGGAATGTGAGAGAGGATTTTGTAGCAGGCACAACCAAATTTCACGCAAATCAAAAAGTTCAACATTCACGCAAACAGAAAACTTTTCAGCGAGGGTCGGCCGAAGCATAATCGGTTTGATTGAAAGGAAATCCGGTACGGAAATGGTTTAGATGTAAGTCGGAGTTGGATGTGGTATCATATGTAGCATTAGAAAGCATGAAAACTGTCTTAAAGGATAGTACAGGGACTGCAACAGAGCTTCTCTTGCGAGCTCGGTTTCTCCTGGGTGGGAAGCGGCATCACGAAATTTCTTGGGGCCGTGTCATTTGGGAGAGTTGGCCGCGTCGCTGACAGTGCGAGGCTTCACCATGTTCAGACGCTTGGAGACCAACGCCACTGAGGGGAATGACTCGTAAAATATTTGTTCCCCTGCCCTGTCGCATACTCGGTGGAAGTTGGAGGGCGCTGAACCGTAACTTCCAGACCACAGAGGTCCCAAGACTTGGATTTTTTATAAAAACTCCGACAACAGCTGTTTTTGTGTTCACATTGGAGCCCTGAATCGATAAGGTTAGGAATTCGGTATTCAAAATGTTCCATATAAAAAAAACTATTTAAACTAAACTAATGTTAAAAATATTTACAAATATGATTAATGAAAATATATATGTATATGTATATCCTAAATAAATATATCTGGGAGCCAACGTCCCAATTATATCTATCGATAACAATCGATAGGTCCCATTCGTGACGGAATTTTCACAAGTCCAGTTATCCAAAGCTGTCTAGGCAGCCCTGCAACCACAAAAACGCTGTCAAACGCTTTCTCATTGTGAAAAACTGTCTTTTTTTTATAGATTACATCATGAACTATATATTAAATGAATTTGACCCGACGATCTACGGATTAGGTGCTTCCTTCCGCCTGACGAGCTTCGGCGACCTGAAGGAATCCGGCTGCAAGGTACCCGAAGACGTGGTTTCGGAGCTGTTTGATTGCCCCGCCCGCGTCTACCCCAGCAGCAACAGCGGCAACAGCGGTAACAGCGGCACCCCCTCAGGCGACCAACAGCAGCGGCAGGAGCAGAAAACGCAGCTGGAGGATATGCTGGAGGCGATGAAAATCAGCACCCGTGCTCCCGGGGTAGGAGTGCACCACCACATGACCCTCGAGTGCCAGTACCCGGTCATCGACGATCCGGGCGCCATGGGGCAGATCGTCTGCGCCGAGGCGGTCAGCGATCTCTACGCCATGGGCATCACTGAGTGCGACAAAATGATGCTGCTGCTCTGCAAGCCCCCCCAGATGGCCATGGAAGAGTTCAATGTGGTGTTCTCGTTGATGGAGCAAGGCTTTAAGCAATGCTTCAAGGAAACCGGCGGCACGGAGACCTGGGCCCAGTGCATGGACAGTAGCAAGTTCATCTGTGGCGGACTGGCCTCGGCCTACTGGGAGGAGCGCCAACTGATGGCACGCGACAAGGCTGTGGATGGCGATGTCCTGGTGCTGACCAAGCCCTTGGGCACCCAGGTGGCCATCGACGCCTATGAGTGTATCGGTCAGCCGGAACGATGGGAGCCCTACGAGATGTTCGTCTCCGAAGAGGATGTCCGTGTCGCCTATGAGCAGGCTATCGAGTCGATGGGTCGCCTCAATCGCGCTGCCTCTAGTCTCATGCACCTGCACAATGCCCATGGGGCCATCGCCGTGTCCGGGAAGGGTATCCTGGCTCATGCCAAGACCCTGGCTCTGCTCCAGCAGGAACCAGTGTCGTTTGTCATTGACACTCTGCCAGTGATCGACAGGATGGCAGCTGTTCCTGAGAGCATCAGCCGCCTGCGGCAGGGTCTCTCCCCCGAGACCTCGGGGGGTCTGCTCATCTGCATGCCGCGGGAGGATGCCGACTCCTTCTGCAACTTTATGGAGTCACAGGATCACTGTGGGGCCTGGATCATCGGCACTGTCCAGAAAGCCTCCGTCCGCAAGGCCTCCATCATCGAGAATGTTAAAGTCATCGAGGTTTTTTAATGAAAAATTGAATCCTATTTTTGCTTTTATTAGTATTTTGTCGATTAAATTTAATTCGTAATTGAATTACAGCCACAACAAATGCATTTATCCTCAACTTTAACCATGGCTCCTGGGAATTATCCAACAGCCATGTCTGGAGTTGTGGAATCTCTTGTTTATTTTATGAATTCGATTTTCAGCTGGAATTCCCCATGACAAAGTAGTCCTAGATATGAACTCTCTTTATTTTTCAACCATCTAGTTTTCTCGGAGCTATTTACATAGTTCCACATCGAAATTAAAACACTTTCAACATCTTCCTCATTTACTGCATACAAATTTAAATTCAGAATAATGTATTTATATTCCAGTTTGAGTCCGTGTTTTCGGCATTTTCTAAAGCATTTCCTGGTCTTATTAGCCTTCTGCCTCGCCTGTTTTCTTTTTAGAGATCAAATATCTCGTGAGCGGAACTGCACCAAATTTTATTCAAATATTTATTGTCTCCCTTCCAACAGCTTATATTCCCCGTCTTGGTGGACCACGCAATCAGGATCTGAACGAGGAGATGGACCAGAAAGCATCCAGCGTAAGTATTCCAAAACAAACCATTTGCGAGTCCTCTAATCCTGATGTGATCCTCTCATTCCAGTGCACCATTGAGAGGCAGATTGGCGATCTTCGGCATGTGAGGATAAGCTGTCACATGCTACGGCCAGGCCTTGTGCCCTCTGCCTACACCCGGAACATGGTTTTCGTGGTGCCGACCATCCCGAAACATCTACGGCGCCAATGGAACCTCAAAGTGCCCGTGCGGTCGATAGTGGGACTCAAGGAGCTAACGGCAAAAGCAGACAATTTATAGAGAGTCGGTAATCTAGAAATCTAAGAAATAGTTTCCATTTAGTTTGCAATAAGAATCAGTTCGAGTGAATAATACTCACTATTTGAAAGCAGATAGAGCCATTAGGAAAATAGTTCCTATGCTTGAATACCCACAGATGTATATTGCAAATTAAACTTATATGAATACCTATTTTTCTTTGATTTGCAGAAGGGTTTTAATGTGGAATTCAATTATTCAAGCATTCAATTTATTCGACAAAATACTAATAAAAGCAAAAATATGATTCAATTTTTCATTAAAAAACCTCGATGACTTTA